>OZ005737.1:159266420-159997670 GCA_963930755.1 Eudasyphora cyanicolor
GATTCGATGCCGCGCCACAACGACATAACTGGGAACTGGAAATCCGATGATGCTGCAAGGTTAGGAACTAAAATTATCCGATATAACAAAGAAAACACAACAAAATTTTTCTTTATTTCTCAACATAAACTACTTCTACCTCGATACACATTTTCCAGTGATTTTCAATAGCTTTGATACCCTGTTTATAGTGAGAAGTGCCAATCACCTGAAAGTAGAAATCAAACGCAACATCCACCACTTCATTTCTGGCAAATCTTTTTCCGCTAAGCCATTTTTCAAGTTTGAAAACAAAAAAAAAATCGAGGAAGCTAAATCTGGCAAATAATGTGCGTGTTGAAGCAATTCTAACACTAATTCCCTGATTTTGGAAATGCCTATGATTTTAGCTACTCACGAACCTTCAACTGACGGTCATCCAAAACCATTTTGTTGATTTTTAACCATTTCTGGCGTGGACACCTCAATTGGTCGACCACTACGGTGTTCGTCTTTGCAGCGCGTACGGCCATGTTTAAACTCTGCCGCCCAATATTTTGTAGTTGTCAACGAAGAAGCAGAAGCCTCCAAAGTAGAATCTAGTTCGGTTTTAATATTGGTTGGACTGAGTCCTTCAAAAGAAAGTACTATTACTGTACTACATATCTATATTTTTACAAAAATAAACTAAACAACGTGGCGCCCTGAAATTTAGTACATATCGCATATGTTCCACAAACTTGTTAAAAATGAAAAACAATTTACTATAGCCCAAAAAATTTTCCCGTTAATATTTACTTCAAAAAAATAATATTAACGGAAATATATCATTGCGAGAAAGTGTTAAATATTATTATGGTGCAGAGTGGCTAAAAGGTGTTAAATAGGGCGGATTGTAGCAAAAAGGGTTAAATATGGTACAGTGAAACGAAAAGGGTTAAAAATGGCACAGTGTGGCAAAATGTTTAAATGTGGTAGGGAAAAAATGTTTTATATGTTCCAGATATGTATACAATTTCGTACATTAAAAGAACAGTGGAATAATTAAATATTGAATTAAGCTAAGTAGTACAGTGATTCATGGCCAGAGTGCGAAGCTTCTATGTTAACCGTGGGACAAAAAAGCTAAAGAAGGCACAATATGGTAAAAAGTTAAACGTGTCACAGATATGGAACATATAGGGTAAAATACGTCCTAAGGATGCGAATATGGCTCTTAGAATATAAACTATGATTTTCTCTAAATGCACACTTTTAGTGGCACTGTTGGGGCAAAAACTAATAAATGTTGTACATTTTACCTTTTTAAATTAAAACTTTTAAAGACACCGTGGGGCAAACATTGTTTTATATTGTACCATAGTAAGCTCTAAAACGTAGTTTATTTTTTATTGTTAACGGCCCTTATAGGCACAGAAGGGAAAAGAGATAAATATCGTATCTTGATGCCAGGAATATAAACAAGAAATTAATCAGAGCGGCGTCACGATAGTGACTGGTGAGTCATACGTGAGGATGGCTGTGTTAATTGTTGTCTTATATGTTGTGTGAATTCTTGTTTTAGTTGGTGTTTACCCACCCTAAATTATAGGCCACCAGTCCCGGACCTTTTTGGAGGACCAACTGGTAGTAGTTTCGGCTACGAAGTCTGACCGGAGACTATAATCCGGTACCACGGGAGCCAGGAGCCCCTGGAACTTCGGTTTCAGCCTGGCTGTTGGTGTGGCCCCTTGGGGAGCATTTCGTGATGGCTGTGGTTTGGAACCAAAACGCGGGGAGAGCGTAAGCTCGATGTGGAGTTGCATTTTGAACTGGGTGCCATGACCCATAGAATGGATGGAGTTTTAGGTAGACTCCGCCCTTAACCAAAGGGGACGACATGCCAAAAACAGGAAGTCGAATTGGTACGCATACAGTTGTGTGTGGGGGCGTTGTTAGACGCATTGTATTCACCCTGTGTTAAGAGCCATTGCGGCGGTTACGCACTTTAAACCCTCGACTCCTATGTCCGTCTATCCGTCTCTTGTAATCACGCTACAATCTTAATACTTAAACTATCTGCCTGAAATTAGGTACATATACTTCATATATCTGCAGCTATCTTGGTTGTGAAAATGAGCAATGTCAGTCCATTATTGCATATAGACCCCTTATATACATCTACCCGATTTGACTTCTTAACGCCACAGAGCCCACAAATTTCAACTGATTGGGCTGAAAATTGTTAGCTGGGGTTTATTTACACCCGGAATCCTTCACACTAACAACGGTAGTCGTACGTCCATGTTTTGATATAGCCCCCGATACAAATGCCCCTCTCGATTTGACTTCGTAACCCACCTAAACCTCAAATAGCAACAAATTGGGCTGAAATTTGTTATAATGAGTTTATTTGTATCCGAAACCATTCAACTCATTATAACAAATTTATATTTGTATCCGAGCCGAACTAAAGCCGCCTTTACTTGTTTCATTTTGAGTTGCCACAGAGAGCACAAATTTCAACTAATCTGGCTGAAAATTAGTAGCTGGGACACACGAACAACGGTGGTCATAGGTCTATGTTTTGATATAGCCCCCATACAAAGGTCCCTCTAGATTTGGGTTCGTAACGCCGCAAAAACCTAAAATTTCAACAAATTGGGCCGAAATTCGGGGTAATGAGTTAATTCCCAGCAAAATTTCTCATCCAAAACCATTCACATGCGATCCATGGTGGATGGTATATAAGATTCGGCATGGCCGAATCAAACCCGTCTTTACTTGTTTCCAAACTACTAATACCATCAATATGTCAGGTCGGCTAATTTTAGAACCGACCTTGTAGATGTAGAACTGTGCAAAAGATAAATATATCTGAGAGTATTGCCGAGAGTCCATCAATTGAGATAATAGCACTTTCCAAAATGTAATGTACATAAATCCTATATTGTTTCATAACCAAAGTATACTCAAATAAAAGGCTTGGCTTATCAAAATGTGCACAGTTCAGTCTTATAAGTAAAGGGGTGGGCGGGGGTCTTGTTAACAAAACTTCCCAAATAGTTTACCCTCCCCCAGATGCGAAGAAAACATTGTCGGACCGAATTTAAGAATAATACAAAGTAATTTGAAGACGTTAGGTTAGGTTAGGGTGGTGGCCGGTTTTACCAGCTCACATGGACCAGTTTAGGTCCCTAGTGTTCCCACGGGCTAAAATGCCCCACATCGGAAACAACATGTTTGATATATAAAGTTATCAATATTACGAATATCAGTACCGGAAAGGTCTGTTAAACATCCTAGAAAGGCCAACCCCAGTATATCCAGACGTCGTTTACTCCATGCAGGTGCTCAATGCACTTCCTCCTCATCTCCACAGCTTCGGCAGAAGGCATTGTACGAAATTTTCAACCTCCTGGCATGTTCGTCGATCAGGCAGTGTCCCGTCAGAACAGACACTAACGTTGACAGTTCTTTCCCTTCTAGTGCCAACAAATATTTTGACTTACGTAGGACGTATTTGGCCAGATTTGTCTAGCTGGGCTACCCGACTGTCACATGGCCACATATCCACTTGTTGACTTCCCTTACTACCATTATTTCAGCTTGCTGGACTCTGCAAGTGTCGTGTAGTCTGCTGTCTGTATCAAGACTAAGTTCTTTACAGTGTAAACCGAAGGCAACCATTTTCGAATCATCTGTATGTAAGTGAAAATAGTTAAAATTTCCTAGTATTCCGCTTATCCGGTCCTCTCAGGCAAGTATTGTAGTTTCAAAGTACCTTTCGAAGGTGTAAACCATTGGTACACTACACTTTGATATCTTCATGTGCTTGTAGTTATTATATCCCCTCATTGATAGACAATTCAATCGTAATGCCGATCTGGTTGCAACTTCTCTCGCCACAATACTTCTATTAATCGGTAGTAGATGGAGTAGGACTTGTAGTGACTCAGTCGCTGTACTCCTTATAGCTCCGCTTATGAATAGGCAGGCAGTTATCTGAACCTCCATTAATAGTCTGCTGATGGATTGCTTATCAGTGCCGTTTATCACATCACATTGCCGTACAATAGTATTGGGCGCACTATATGTATATACCAATGGATGATTTTAGGAGAAAGGCCTCAACGCAACCCTACATCTTTCCTACAGTATTATAAGGCGATGTTGGCCTTCCTTACCCATTCCAATACATTAAGTACATTGGTCTTCCTTTCCTACAAATTTTGCACTTTCATAAAAATTTATTGATATTTTATATAACAGATTTTGATCGTTAAAATGTAAAGTACCCTTAGAATACAATACATTCAAACTATTCCGCGTACAAGACAGCAAGTTTATATGTCAACTGTTTTTTTTTTGACAGCTTCCGGAACTCTCTTTTTGATATCGACAGTATCTGCAAAACAATATGAAATTTTATATTTCTCTTAACTTCGCGTCCTTGTGTCAACTTCAGATTAAGTTAATTTTTCGATGTGGGTGTGAGGTTACACACCTGTCGAAGTGAAAAGTTGGCAGCCTTGTTTATTGAGTTAAATTGAAAATTCATAATATACATACATACATACTCGTACATGAATTCATATATGATATACATACATAAATATATGTATAGGAATATATGAATATCTGACAAAGCCTTTAAATGTGTAGGTATTTTTTAAGAGTTCCTTTCCCTGTACAAGGATACATGAGTTGGTATATCCCTTTGCAAACCGACACATACACACCCGCACCCACACACACACAGCATTGTGAACACTTGACTGACGTATGTTTGTATGTGTGCAGTTTTTTTATAGGATTGTGAGAATTTATTTTTATATTTTATGTCGAAATGCTCCATTGAAATTTTTGTCATTTCTCTTTTCAACGTTCTTTTCTCACTTCCTTTTTTGAACACTGAACACCAAAAAAAAAGAAAATCCGCTTTGCGATGATATTATAGGCCACAATGGCAAGGATATTTGTATGAATACTTTAAAGCTTTTCTGTAATTTTTAATCAATCAAATTTCTGTTGCAGACACAAAACAAATTTTCTTTTATTGGGATTTCAATAATACAACAATATACGACGATGAGTATAGCACTTTTTTAAAATTCTGTTTATTTTAAAAGCAATTTATTATTTATATCCTTTATACAAATTGTTCGATTGAATGTTCTCTTGAAACATGATATAAAAGAATATAAATTGAAGGATTAAATTTGTAAACTGCTAGAGGTGGGAGGATTCACGTAAAATGTTTACAAAAATATTTAGTTATATAAAGAAAAGCCAGTGCCGAATACAAAATATCATCCCCACAATGGAAAATTTATGTAAAAAGTATGAAGTAAAACCAGTAAGGAAAGGCAGAAAGTCGGGCGTGGCCGACTATATAATTCCCTACACCTCCCTAACAATGCGATAAATGTCATTGCGATAATAATTTTGAATAATTGGTAAATGGGTAGGAACACATTATCTAATTCTGAACCGATAATCGCTAAATTAAGCAATATTCGTTCCTAAATTGAGAAACATATTTCTGGAAACTTTTAATGATCGGAAGTAAAGTACAACTTCTATAGCACTTTGATAACATATCAGGAGGAACATATATATTAGGTTATATATAAATCTGAATCGATTTTCCCTGAATACTCATTCATGTAAAATAGAAACCTCTTTCTGTCGAATTTCGTACTGATCGGATATAAAATACAGTCTCTACAGCGCTTGAATGTCAAATCGGTGCTAACATATATATGGGGGCTATATCTAAATCTGAACCGATTTTCTCCAAATTTGGCAGTATTCCTTCGTGTAATAAGAAACCTCTTTCTGCCGAATTTCGCTGTGATCGGATATAAAATACAGTTTCTACAGCTATTGAATTTCAAATCGGGGGTAACATATATATGGGGGCTATATCTAAATCTGAACCGATTTTCTCCGAATTTGGCAGTATTCCTTCATGTAATAAGAAACCTCTTTCTGCCGAATTTCGTACTGATTGGATATAAAATACAGTTTCTACAGCGCTTATATGTCAAATCGGGTGCAACATATATATAGGGGCTATATATAAATCTGAACCGATTTCCCCCAAATTTTGTATTGTATCTAAGTGTATCACGAGACTATTCTCTGTCCATTTTTGTACAAATCGGTTACAAAATGTTGCTTATACAGTGCATATATGCCAAATCGGAGGTACATATATATGGGAGCTATATGTAAATCTGAACCGATTTTAACCAAATTAAATAGGGATCGTCCTTGGGCCTAAAAAAAGATATGTGCAAAGATCGGACCATAATTGCGACATGTACTTTAATTACAAGAATACGTCTACAGACAGACAGACAGACAGACGGACATAGCTAAATCGACTCAGAAAGTGATTACAAGTCGATCGGTATAATAAACAATGGGTCTATCTCTTCTCCTTTTGGGTGTTACAAACAAATGCACAAAGTCATAATACCCTGTACCACAGTGTGGTGTAGGGTATAAAAAAAAGAATATAGTATTATTAAGATCGGCGACTTTTCATTATTTCAAACAACTTAACCGATATAACTACAGTTGAACCAGAATGGAAACTATTAAAGGCAGATTTCTTGTGTATTTTTTTCAAGAGTATAAGGAGTAGACTTAAAAAAGTACTTTCTTAATATAAAATTAAATCTAATTAAGCTAATCGAGACAAGAATACGAATCAATGAGCAATACAAATTGGTTTTTATAGTGCCCATGGTATATTAAACAAGTAAAAGCAATAAGTTCGGCATGACCGAATCTTATATACCCTCCACCAAAGGGACCTTTGTATGGGGGCTATATCAAGACATGGACCTATGGCTACCGTTGTTCGTGACGATTAAGAATATATATACTTTATGGGGTCTCAGATCAATATTTAAAGGTGTTACAAACGAAGTGACAAAATGAATATACCCCCCATCCTATGGTGGAGGGTATAAAAGTAGATGAGGAGGGTATAGAGTAGATGAGAACAGTAGGAATCACAATAAGTAAGATGCTATATATGGGCGCTAAATCGAAATATGGACCGATATTGTCCATTTGCAATACCAAGTTACCTGCAGTTATAAGAAGTATCTGTTCCAAATGTCAGCAACCTAGCTCAAATATTATAGATTGTAGCGTGATTCAATCAATATTTAGAGGTGTTACAAACGAAGTGACAAAATGAATATACCCCCATCCTATGGTGGCGGGTATAAAAATTAGTATACCCCCATCTTATAAAATGGTGGTTATTGCCACGCTCCCTTTGGAACATCCCAAACAAAATAGCCAAAATAAAAATATGAAAAATTATTTTTCTAGATTTCCCTATTTTTAAAATATGTGTCATAATTTATATATTTATCCATAGACTGTTTGCAAATAGCCACTTTTTCCTTCGTTAGGATGCTAGCTTTCAAAAAAAATGAAACAAACGAAATTTTTGAGATTTTTTCCTATTTTCATACCCTCACTTTAGCGATACGAGGGTATATATCATTTGCTACGGACCAAAAGTGTAACACATCGAAGGAGTGACCTAAGACCATAAGTATGTTAGGCGGAAATCCGTTTTGGGTCATTTTAAGTCATTTCAGCAATGTCCGTCCGTCCGTCTGTCTGTCTGTCTGTGTGTCTGTCTGCTCTCGAAAGGAGTAAGCGATTGACTTCAAATTTCAATAGTCAATACCCAATCTTTTGGCGTGTTCGCCGATCAAGCAGTGTCCCGTCAGAACCTGTACTAACGTAGACAAACGTTTCCTCTCTAGTGCGAGGAGATATTTTGACCTTCTCAGGTCATACCTTGGCCAGATTTGTCTAGCTACCCTGCAGGTGCCAATTTCTGTCCATCTTACGTTGGACTGCCTGATTGCCTCTTGCCTAAGCCAAAGCTTGCACGTGGATAGTGGCGCACCAATATATGCAAATTCTTCGAGAATTTGAAATGTCGTCCCTTTCCTAGCAAGTTCATCAGCTTTGCAGTTCCCCGGGATATCCCTTTGCCCAGGCACCCATATGAGGTGTATATTAAACTGCTCAGCCATCTCGTTAAGAGATCTGCGGCAGTCGAGGGCTGTTTGTGAATTTAGGGATGTTGGCTCCAGAGAATTGATGGCAGCCTGGCTGTCCGAGTAAATTACAACGCCAGTGTTGGTTACTATGTTGCGACTCAGCCACTTGGCGACTTCCCATATTGCCATTATTTCGGCTTGATAGACACTGCAGGTATCTGGTAGTCTGTGAGCTATATCCAGACCAAGTTCTTCACAGTGTACTCCGAAGCCAACCTTTTCATCAAGCTTCGAACCATCCGTGTAAAAGTGGAGATGGTTTCTATTACCTGGTATTCTGCCGGCCCATTCATCTCTGGCGGGAATCATAGTGATGTAATTTCTCTCGAAGGTGTACACAGTTGCACTACACTTTGATATCCTCATGTGACCATAGTTTTTGTACCTCCACATTGATAGGCAGTTTAATCTTATTGCCACTTTGGTTGCAACTTCTCTCGCCACAATATTAATCGGCAGTATATGGAGTAGGGCTTGTAGAGACTCGGTCGCTGTAGTCCTTAAGGCTCCGCTTATGCTCAGGCAGGCTGTTCTCTGAACCTTTGTTAGTTGGTAATGGTTAGTTTGTCAGTTGCCGTCCACCATACCACAATACCGTATAACAGTATTGGACGAACTACTGCTATATATATCCAGTGGACGATTTTAGGAGAGAGTCCCCACCGCGACCCTACAGCCTTTTTGCAGGAATATAAGGCGATGTTGGCCTTCCTTACACGTTCCAATACGTTAAGTCTAAATAACATTTTCCTATCTAGAATTATTCCTAAAAATTTTGCACTTTCAGAAAAGACTAGATCTGTTCCATTTATCCGAGGTGGAGGGTCCACATGTGGGACATTATTCATCCTAGTAAAGAGAACCAATTCTGTCTTGTTGGGGTTAACGCCCAAACCGCTGCTTCTGGCCCATCTAGCCAACTTGTTCAGAGCCACCTGTAGGATGTCTCTGAGGACGTTTACGAATTTGCCACTCACTGCGATTGCCACGTCGTCCGCATATGCCACGACCTTGCAGCCACAACGTTCTAGATCTAGCAGGATTTCATTCACCGCTAGGTTCCAAATTAGTGGAGACAGTACTCCTCCTTGCGAGGTCCCTCTGTTTACATACCTTGTTAGAGTTGTGGACCCTAGACATGCTGTTATGCGTCTTCTGGTGAGCAGTCTTTGAATTAGTCTAATCAAACTAGTGTTAACTTTCAGATGTGAGAGTGCCGCAATTACCGCAATTACCGCATCTGAGTGAATGTTGTTAAAAGCCCCTTCTATGTCAAGAAATGCCACCATGGTGAATTCCTTGAAATGCAGGGACGATTCGATAGTGCTCACAAGTTCGTGCAGGGCTGATTCTGTAGACTTCCCCGACAGGAGTTTTGTATCCAGGTTTTCCCTAATGAAATGATCTAAAAGTCTTTCCAGACCTTTCAATAGGAAGGAGACTAGGCTAATTGGTCTGAAGTCTTTTGGCCTAGTGTGTGATATCTTTCCCGCTTTAGGTATGAATACCATTTTGGTATCCCTCCATCGATTCGGGACGTATGAAAGCCTGATACAGCCTACATAAATTTTCTCCAGCCAGGGGACAATGTACTTTAACATTTTCTGCATTTCTGCTGGAGTGATGCCATCTGGTCCAGGTGACTTGAAGGGCTCAAAGCTATTAATAGCCCAGCTTATTCTGGATCTCTCAGTCAAGAAGCTAGCGACGCTCGCAGTACACTCGCACTCTTGTTGGTCCTGCTGCTCCTCGGTTTCTGTTACAGAGTTCCCCGGGAAATGTGTGTCGAGCAGTACATTGAGCGACTGTTCACTGTTTTTGGTCCAGTTATTTGCCTCATCCTGTAAATATCCCACTGTACAGGGTGAAGCAGATAATATCTTCCTCAGCCTAGCGGCGTCGGAGACCTTTTCCACTTCACCACAGAAGGTATACCAAGAGCGCCTTTGCACCTTTCTAAGCTCCTTCTTATAGATCTTGAGTTGCTCTTTATAGGCATCCCAATCATTAGCGACCCCAGTAGATTTAGCCTTATTGAAGTCGTTAGCTCAGAAGTTCACCATTGGGGTTTAGTTTTACCCTTGTACCTTGTTTTTGGACAGGCTTCTTCAAGGGATCTATTGAATGATATGGTGATATGATCGACCAGATTATCCAGACCGGCTTTGTCATTCGGTTCGTACAGAAGTTTAGAGTTGAGGACTTTCTTGAAATTCTTCTCATACAGATGCCACATTGTCTTTCTTACATTTCTGTGGACGGCGGGTTTAGGCGCTTTTTCCGCGAGTTTGAACTCAATATAATGGTGATCTGAGAATGAGTGGTCGTCCAGTACATTCCACCCGATAATTTTGTCTGACAGCCGGTCAGTAGCAAACGTTACGTCGAGTACTTCTTGTCTGTCTTTAATTGTGAAGGTCGGTTTATTACCTATGTTACAAATACTAAGGTTTGTAGTTAGAATAAAGTCAAGAAGCGAATCACCCCTATTGTTTATATCCGTACTACCCCAGATAGTATGATGAGCGTTCGTGTCTGCGCCAATAATCAGCTCGAGCTCGTCAGACGTTGCTTCTTCTACTACTTCCCTGAATAGAGCAGTCGGTACTACAGATTCATAAGGCAAGTAGCTGGAGACCACCCAATATATGCGATTACCGATCTCCAGGCTAGCAGCTGTTTGGTCTTTACCACTTAAATTAGTCAGGAGAAATATACTTAGATCTTTCCTGGCCAAAATGCAGGTTCTTGGAGTGCCTTCACAGTTGGCCACAAGCAGTTTAAAGTTGGGTGTCCTAATACCGCACACCCTTCCTCCCACTACGTAGGGCTCCTGTATCAGGACGATGTCTACTGCGCCTGTGGACAATAGAGCCGCTGAGGCTGCTTTAGCGTGATGGAGGTTAATCTGTAGAATTCTTACCATCATTGGTAATTGACAGATTAACATCCACCCCGACAGGGGTGTTATCGAACTCTTCGTCCGTATCGTCGAGAAGCATGTCCTCGCCAGATGCGTCAAAGAGTCCGGAGACTCCCCTCAGCCTCTCTGTGTCCGAAGTAGAGCTTTTGTCCTCAGAGAAGGACGTTACAGATCTTCTGTTAGAGTTGGAGTCACCAGAAATAATAGACGTGGGTACCTCCGCACTTCCAGAAAGTGCCACGGTGGACGACTCACCTTCTGCAGTGGGAGCTATATCCTGCTTGTATATCTTCAAGACTATAGTCTCGAAGCCATATTGTAGGGTTGCACTCGCACCTTGTATATGGGAGGTGGATTCAGCGTTTAGGATAAGATTGACCTGCCGCTTTTTACCATCCGCCTCACCCACCTTGCTGATTCTCCAATTATGGGCCGGCAGACCAGGATTAGAATCTTTTATCATTTCTAAGATGTCAGCCGGGTTGGATGGTTCTTCTGTAACCCAGGTGATGGCTCTAGGGTGACTAGCGATGTTGTTTTTTTCGACAACATCCAACTGGGCACCCGGCCACACCTCACCCGCTCGACTCAGAGCAGCCTTATACAGGTCTACTGATCTGGCATCACCGAAATATAAGAGCTTTACTCTCCCCTGATGCCATCCTGCATCGTTGCAGATTGGTGGTTTGCCCGGCATTTCTCTACGGACATCGAGGTAATGAGCCATAATGGCTGATTGTACATGACTCCATTTGTCCTTGAGGATGGATCCATCCTCACTACTTCTCTCTATAACAGCCATCACTAGACTCTCCTTCGCCACTTCATTGAAGGGCTTGGTGAGTGTCCTGTTGATGGTGACATTAGGGCCTCTTGCCTTTTTCGAAGGCAGGGGTTCATCAGGTGATCTGATTCGTTTTACTTTATTAGCCGTTAACACAGCTGAATTTGTGGCTCTTTCAGCCGACTCATTGGCCTTAGAAGCATCTATGACGCCTTTAGCCCAGGTAAGTGACTCTTTTTGTTTTTCGGTAAGAGCCGAAACCTCGACAGCCTCCAACTTCGTCAAAACTCTGAGCGCTACACGATGCTCATTGTGCTTCCGTTTTGACGGTCGGACATGACGTTTCCCCCTCACCGCACCACCTGTTGTGAGTACTTGGGGGAGATTTTCGCCATTTTTGGTGTGGTCGGCTTTGGCCAAGACCAACGGACGGACAGTCGGACGATTGGGGAACCGCGCTCCATCGGAACACGAAGGCATCCCCGTCAAGAGAATTTATTTTTATTTTGTCTGTATTAGACAGTAATAGGTACTACGATGTAGGCCTTACAGACTTTGTACAGATTTTTGCTATTGCGTAATAGGTACTGGTAACTATCCGCTATGTGATAAACACGTCCGTTCACTGCGAATGATCAGCAACGAAATTCCCCCACAAAGGGTTAACTTTTAGTGAAATATTGATTCTTTAATACCTTCTATACTACTTACTCGAATCTCCTGAAATTCCACACATGGTATTAGTTTGTTAGTCGCTAACACCTCAAGAAAAATGGGCAAATACTTGAAATTTTGTACGGTGTAATGCTTTTATAGCACCTAGAGTCCAGAGAAAATGGGCGTTATTGTCACGCCCCTTTTGGTAACTCCCACACAAATGGACATTTTTGTAAGTAAAGTTAACAGCTTTTACTTGAATGCATGGATGAAAAAAAATTAAAAATCGTATAGCAAAAAAGTAATCTACATCAAATTCTAAGAAAATTCTCCGAAGAAACCCTGGGTCTAAAATCAAAAACTAATCCGCGCCTCTCGACTTGAAAATTTGTTTCCTCTTCTTTCGCTAAAATTATTTTCTTTTTTTGAAATATATTATGTTTTATTATACACTCACTTTAGTAATACGAGCGTATATATCATTTGCTACGGGCCAAAAGTGTAACACATCGAACTGACATACGATTTTAAGTATGTTTGGCGGATATCCGTTTTAGGTCGTTTTAAGTCAAATGACCAATGTCCGTCTGTCTGCTAGCTGGTGCGCACGATAACACCCGAAAGGAGTAACCGATTTACTTCAAATTTGGTATGCGGTAATATTTTCTTCTATCTCCGGCTAAGTTCCAAGAGATGGGCCATAGAGCTCCACTCCTTCTAGTACCTCCCCCACAAAGTGTTAATATTAAGTGAATTATTGATTATTTAATAACTTCTATACTACTTATTTGAATCCTCTGAAATTCTACACATAATATTATTTTATTAGTCACTATCACCTCAAGAAAAATAGGCGAAGTTACTTCGCCCCTTTTGGTACCTTCCACACAAATGGACCATTTTGCTCCAACAGTTAACAGCTTATAACTTGAATACCTATGCACAAAAAGACTTGAAATTTTGTACAGTGTAATAATTTCATAGTACCTACAATGCAGTTAAAAATGGGCGAAGTTGCCACGCCCCTTTTGGTACCTCCCACACAAAATGGACAAATAATTTTATCATTTTTTTTAATCATTTTTTACTTGGGTGAATTTTTTTTTTAATGAAAAAATGTTGATTGTAGTAAAGATATAAAGTGCAAAAGAAATACCTTACTAAACAATTTTATTCAGAAAATTAGATTTCTTTTTGGAAAAATCTATTTTTTCTAACATTTATTTTTTTGGCAAAGGCGGGCATATAAATTTTCAAGGCGAGAGGCGTTTAAGGGCCTGTTTCTGTAACTTTTTTTCGTTCGTCTACTGCGAACGATCAAAAATCACTTAATTATTCCGAGATATCTATAAATCACACAAGTTTATAATTCGTTGTGTCTGGAGAAAATCATGTAAAAAGCTTGTTCCTAAAATATTTCTAACCTGCGTTTTATAGAATTCAAGTAATAGCTGAGAGAATTTTGATCGTTCGCCGTAGACGAACGAAAATAAGTTACAGAAACAGGCCCTAAGTTTTTGCTATACGATTTTAAGAAAAAAAAATCAACCCGCCCTAATACACATGCTTGAAATTTCGTACAGTGCAATGCTTTTATAGTACCTAGGGTCTAGAAAAAATTGCTCGTTATTAGCACGCACCTCTTGGTACCCCCACACAAATGGACCATTTTACACCAAAAGTTAACAGATTTACCAGTGAATACCAGTGAATACAAATAATCAAAATTTTGTACGGTGTAATGCTTTTATAGTGTCTTGAGTCCAAAGAAAAGTGACTGTTATTGACACGCCCCTTTTGGTACCTCTCACACAAATGGACCATTTTAGTACAAAAAATAAAGAGCTTTTAACTTTAATACCAGTAAATATTTTAAAGTTATGAATGCAATTTAAATTGATAATAATTTAATTAAAACAAAAAATAAATAAATGTACTTAAATTTTTTGGGACTCAAGGTGAGGGGATTCTTAATTCGGTTTACCCGACTGAACTTTCTTACTTGTTTTCATTTAGTATAATGCTCCCTTCGACCAAAAAATGAAAACTTTGAGCCACTGTAAATAAAACGCAGACTAGCTAGACCATATGTTTATATTACAAAAATGCCCTTTCAAAATTATATTCTCTTCCAAAAGTGCTGTTGTATTAATTAATGACTGTTATGGGTTCATGTTTTAACACAGCCCCACATAAAAATGTTCCAGCCGTTTTTTTACTTCATTAAACAATAGGAACACCAAACTTTATTTTATACCTCCACTATCCATATGTTATAATAACATCTGCACAAAACACCATCTGTCCAAATCTAAAAGTTCTCTCGTATCTCCCACCAAAAATTCTTGCCAATCAAATCCAAATACAAATCAGTTTAGCTTTTATCTAAATTTTCCATTGTTATTTCTTCTATTTTTCCAATTCAATGTTAAACATTGTTTATACAAAACCATTTCCTTGGCCTTTGTTTGCTGGTAGATTGACAGGAAACCGGATGTTGTAAAAAAACGGACATTACATCCAAGCCGGAAGTGTCAAAATATAAACACTAAAAAACACTGAACGAACAAAGCTTTCGGTTCAAATTTCAATAGAATATGTCCACTCATATACTCGTACATCGGAAAATAGTTTTTGTTTTGTTTCTTTTTTACCCCTTTGTTCGACATTGATTGTTATAGCTCTTTACTTAGAACAGTTCAGTTGTATCGTTCTTTGTTAAATATTTACTTTAAAGTGCCAACCGATTCAGTTTCACATTAATTGTAGTCGTCTGTCGCTACTAGTAGCAGGATGAATAGTGGATTTGCGGGGATGACCAACGTGAGGCACTCGGAAGTGTTATGGGAACTTTTCGATTAGGTTTGTAAAATGATTTAAATTATTTCACTGGGCTCTTAACAACCAAACAGAATGTTTCTTCATTAAAAGAGAGTAATTGCACTAAGCGACAATAACAATTTGTTGCACTGACCTCTGTATTTCATTAATGCATTATGACTACTATTATTTCAAAAGTTATTGTCCTAAATTTATCGACATTAACAAGTAAGCAAGTTTTTTTGATTAAATTACTATTAATTTAAATTGCATCTAATAACTTTAAAGTATGTACTGGTATTAAAGTTAGTTATAAAGTTATAAGCTTTTGGTGCAAAACAGTCCATTTGTGTTAGAGGTACCAAAAGTGGCATGTCAATAAAAGCATTACACTGTACAAATTTGCAAGTATTTGCATGCATTATTATTAAAGTTATCAACTGTTATCTTTTGGTACAAAATTGTACCTTTGTGTGGGACGTACCAAAAGTGGCATGACAATAATGCCCATTTTTAAGTGGACTGTAGGTACTATAAAACCATTACACTGTCAAAAATTTCGAGTAGTTATATGCACTGGTATTCAATTTATAAGCTGTTTACTTTTGGTGCGAAATAGTCCATTTTGTGTGGGAAGTACCAAAAGGAGCGTGCCAATAACGCCCACTTTTCACAAGACTCTAGGAACTATAAAAGCATTACACTGTATTAAATTGCAAGTATTTGTATACACTATTATTGCAGTTATAGCCCATTTAAAAATAGTCCATTTGTGTGGGAGGTACCCAAAGGGGCGTGATACCTTGGCGTATTCTTCCTGAGGTGTTAGCAACTAATAAATTAATACTAATAAATTAATACTTCGAGTAGGTAGTATAGAAGTTATTAAAGAATAAATATTTCACTAAATGCTAACACTTTTGTGGGGGAGGTACCAGAAGTTGTGGACCAAAATGGCCCATCTTCAAACTTAGCCGGAGATAGAGAAAAATATTACCGCATACCAAATTTGAAGTCAATCGGTTACTCCTTTCGAGAGTTATCGTGCGCACCAGCCAGCAGACAGACACTCAGCCAGACACACGGACGGACGGACGGATGAAGGACCCTAAACGGATTTCCGCCGAACATACTTAGGGTCTTAGGTCAATCCTTCGATTTGTTACACTTTTGGTTAGTAGCAAATGATATATACCCCACTTTCTAAGGTGAGGGGATAATAACAGTTTTCCACATAACCTGTGCTTTAGTATGTACCCGAATTGAATAACCATTAAGCTTTTGGTACCTCCAATACAACGGTATATAACTTTAACACCACCATACACAAAAACTAGCAAATTTAAGCAGTGTTTTTCTCTGTCAGTGCCCCCCGATTAACAAAAATTGTCGATACCTCCAATACAAACTGACTAAATCCTACCAATGTTGAAAAGATAATACCTTCTGGTACCCACAAATTCGTAAAAATCGATCTGAAATTGGTGAATATTAAGAAAATTTCGGATAACTTACTAACTGTTTTTAAATACGCCACACATAACTTAAAACTCCCAAGAAGGATTTCCCCACCAAACGTTTGAAGGATTTTAGGTCACTCTTTCCGATAATATTGTATGTGTTACAATGTTATTATACCAAATTATATGTACCATCGTTTATGTAAGGTGAGGGTATAATAAATACTAAAAAAGTAATTTTCAACCACTGTCACCAATATTACCCATTAGAAATAGCTCCTTGTAGAACCACATAATATTAATTTATTATATAGATACGAGTATATGCAGAGCATAATATACGAGTACACATGTGTATTTTAACAACCCTTTTCCTTTTCCTGAGTTTTGCGTTATTTATTTCATGACCCTGTCGCAACTCTGCTTCGACTCGCACGTAAGTATGTATTAACAGTGGATGTAATTAATATAAGTCCACTAAACATTGTGTTGATAGTGCACATTCTCTATCGAAACTTGTTATGCAGAATGTAAAACATATATTTCAATGTGAATTAGTACAAAATTTACTACAAATTAACTAAGAAATAAATAAAGTATAGGTAACAAAATAACAACACCTCTATGTGAGAGCTAGATAACAACATGATCTATACAAATAACTACAAAGTTCAAAATGTCACACAGATCTTGAAGACAAAATTGGCTCCCAGAGCTTTTTGGAACCGATTTTTTTATGACAGTTTCAAACCTATACGAAAATAAAACCAGTAAGGGAAAGCTACAGTCGGGCGAAGCCGACTATATGATACGGTAAGATTGGATAACATTGAAATATCCAATATATATTTTAACTGAAAGTTGCTTACACAATTTAGCCAAATCGGAAGAAAAGTATATATGGGAGTTTTAACTAAATCTGAACCGATTTTTTCAACTCGGCAATGTTGGTCCATGGATCGAGAAACTCTACCATGCTACATTTCAAAACGATTGCATATAAAATACAGCTTCTATATGGCTAAAGGGCCAAATCGGAGGAAGCATATATATAGGAACTATAGCTAAATCTGAACCGATTATCTTTAAATCGACAATGTTAGTCCATGGATCATGAAACTCTGTCATGCTTAATTTCAAAACAATTGGACGTAACATACAGCTTTTATAGGACAAACGGGCCAAATCGGATGAAACATATATAGTGAAGCTATAGCTAAATCTGAATCGATTTTCTTCAAATTAAGAAATGTTGACCCATGGGTTAAGAAACACTACCATGAAAAATTTCAAAACAATTGGATGTAAAATACATCTTCTATAGAGCTAAAGGGTTAAATCGGACGGAACATATATATGGGGGCTATAGCTAAATCTGAAACGAATTTCTTCAAATTCAATAGGGTTCTTTCTAGGTACGAAAGACTCCCAACAGCAAAATTTCAGCACAATCGGAGTGAAATTGTGACATGTACTCAACGACCAACAAAAGATGGAACGACGGACGGACGGGCAGACATGGTTAAATCGACTCAGCTAGTGATTCTGAGTCGATCGGTATAAATTAACGTGGGGCTAGCTCTAGTATTAGGTGTTATAAACATCTGCAATGAAACCAACTTATAATACCCTGTACCACAGTGTGATGTAGGGTATAAAAAAGACAAACAAAACCCAAATTGGCCACAAATTTGATAGGGATCGGTTTGAAAATTTGCCGATTGGTCTTGAATCTTCGCAATTACAACCAAAACCCTGATCGCAGGAGAAGTCCTTATATGTAGTATATATATATCAAAATGTGGATATCTACCACATCCGTTTTGCCATTAAGATTATTAGGTTACAGATCGTAATCTCTATAATTGCACGTATAGTAAAAGCATATTTGTCACTATCAACTCGATAAGTATGGGATTGGTTGTTACGCCCAGTACATACTCTAATATCTGTGCAGCAACAGCAATGTTAAGTGGAAAATTGGGATAATTCTGACAGCTACTTCTTTTGGGACCTCCAATATAAAGTTACTCACTATTACCAACATTGAATAGATAGTAACATTTAAAAGAGTTCACGATAACAGTTGAAATACGTTACAATGAAATGCTCAAATTTCCCATGCCCTATATTGATCAATTCATATGGAATTCATAAAAAATTGATTAATTTTGATTAATTTTCCAATGACTTTAGCCGAACAAAGAATGATCAAAATTTGTCCACCGTTATGGGACACAAAGCATACTTCAGTCTAGTTACTCGACTAAAATGAATTATTATTATCAAATTTAATATTTATGTATATAAATTGCACAAAAACTTGATTAGCATCCAGACTTTCAGATATAGCACTACGATATAGGGAATATACGTTTCCTAAGTAATTGAATTTTTATTACAGTAACAGCTACGTACAATTTTATTAATTCCATTTTATCTTTTCTTGTTTCAGGTAAGATTTGTGACGAAGCGTTCACCACAGTTGACCATTGACATATACATATGTAACAGGTAATTTTATAGTTCCCCTAATACGTATTGCAAAACCGCATTATTCTTAGTAAAGAAAAGACAGGCTAGATACGCCAACTTATTCGATACCTCTCGCTTCTGGTGAAGTTATTTCTCACTAACAAACTAAAATTAATTCCTCTACGATTTATAGTTTCTGAGATATTAGCTCCTCAAAAGATTGGAACAACTTATTCGTTTCCCCTCACGTTTGGCGAAATTACTGTTACCGAATCGAATAACATTCGAAATAGAGTGAGGTGCCAGGCTTCAATGTAATACACGACAAAACGCAATTCATGTAACGAAAATAGACTGAATTGAATGATTGGAGCGCTACAAGATACAAAAAGTGTAAAATTTCGCCTAGCAAGAGCAACGGCATAAAAACTCTTGCTTGGAAATTTGGTTAATTTTAAACAAATAACACAGTTTAAAAGACCCATTTACCACCAATTTCACAACCTACGGTTAGAGCTAACTCACAGTTAAAAAATAAAAATTTCATAAAATTTGACAGCTACAACTGTAGGTTAGCTCTAACTGTAGGATAACCGGAGATTGTGGAATTGGCCGTTATTAGACAATATGTATAGTACACTGTACTACCACAGGGACATATGTGAAAATATAAGTTATCCCTAACCCCTCCCGTTGTACCAATTTAATTGCTTTAAAATGCGCAAAAGATGTCGGATTTTAATATCAACCAAGTTAGCTAACTGAACAAAGATATGAGAGCCTAAGGTTGAATGCCGCCTTCTAGAGAGAACGGGATGTAGACATAGAAGGTGTTCTATTGATTCCTACAACTCATCTTCGTCTCCACAGATTCTGGAAATGTCATTATGCAAGACTTCAATCTCTCTGCGTGCCATCCGTCATGACAAACAAGAAAAGTGAGACATCCGGTCTCGATAATGAGATAATGACAGCAGTGCGTTCGTGCATTTTGAGTCTAGGCCAGGTCACATCAGCCCGGTATTTATGCAGTTCCTAACTAGTGACCACTATCACTTAAGAAGAGCTTAAAGGTCAGTAGAGGCATGCGCACATATTCTGTTCCCCTGGATGGTGTAAGGTAGTACATATTCTTGCACCTATATCAGATGAACATTGAACTGTTCAGCCATTTCGTTAAGCGATCTGCGAAGGTCGAGGACAGTTTTTGAATACAGGAATATAATTGCCAGGGACATGATACCGGCCACAGAAAAATTTATACCGACTTTGATCAAAACATTAATTTTCAGCCATTCCGCTACTTTTTTAATAGCTAAGATTTCTGCCTGGTAAACACTACAATGGTCAGGCAGTCTTTTGGTAATGGATAACTCAAGTGCCTCAGAATCTTTCACGTCCTGGGATACGACCATTCCACTTTGATCTATCAGGTAAAATAGTGAGATTCTTCGTGTCAAAAAGTAGTTCAGTCATAGTTCCAATGTGTCTAGAATGACACTATGTCCGTAGCCATTTCGTGACCATAGTGACAGTTTTTTAAGTCTAATCGCAGTACATGCGGCATATACCATTGCTATAATGTTTATCAGCATTAAATGTAGTATAACATTTAGTGTCTCAGTTGTTGTCGTTCTCTGCGCACCCGTGTTTCATGTAACATGTCGCGCAGAAGGTGGATTTCTGCAGAGCTATTCGCCAGACGACAATGCCAGACAGCATTATCGGTCAGAGTACTGCCGTATACAACCATAAACTATACGCGGGTTCAGACCCTAGCGTGTTCCTATTGGCCATTTACAGGTATATAATATAGCTCTACCATATCAATATGTACTATACAAAAATTAAACTGTTCACCCTAGGTGGCCAACTTTGAGGCCCTGTAGCTCCGCCTATGTATATTACAGGGAACCCAATTTCAAAACTTAACTTCTCTATTACATCTTCTACAAACATTTTGTGGCAACCGGTTGAAAAAACGGTTGAATTATTTCTTTTTTTAATTCCTCCCACTGTGAGTAGGAACTTCTTGACACTTTAGAAAACGATGTCATTTCTTGGCAATCTAGAAAAATATTTTTACAATTGATCTCGCTGAAATTTATGAAATTATACTTAATCTTCGGAATAATCGTCACTTGTAAAAATTGGGTATATCTGTTCACGCTTTGGTGTAGCCCCCATGTAAAGGTCCCGTCAGATGTCGCTTCATTTTTAAATTGATCTGGCATGTTGTTATATTGCCCACACCGAAGTCACTACTTGACGATATTGCACTCAATCATCCCTATTGAAAATTGGGATCATTATATTGCCCTATATAAAGGCACCTTCAGAACATGGTATTAAAGTGGTGGTATTTTAATAAGTATATACATTTTTCACTTTACTATTTTAATTTATTAATAAAATATTTGCAAATTTGTATTCCCTCACCTTAGAGAGGAGGGTATATATCATTTGCTACGAGCCAAAAGTGTAACACATCGAAGGAGTGACCTATGACGCTAAGTATGTTCGGCGGATATACGTTTTGGGTAATTTTAACTCGAGTAAGGAATGTCTGTCTGTCTGTCTGTCTGTCTGTCTATCTGTCTGTATGTATGTATGTCTGACGGCTGGTGCGCACGATAACTCTCAAAAGAAGTAACCGATTGACTTCAAATTTGGTATGTGGTAATATTATCTCCGGCTAATTTCGAAGATGGGCCATATTGGTCCACTCCTTCTAGTACCTCCCCCACAAAGGGTTAACATTTAGTGAAATATTTATCATTTAATAACTTCTATACTACTTATTTGTATCGTCTGAAATTCTACACATAGTACTAATTTATTAGTCATTATTTCCCCGAGAAATATGGGCGAAGTTGCCACGCCCCTTTTGGTACCTACCACACAAATGAACAATTTTGAACCAAAAGTCAATAGCTTATAACTTTATTACCAGCGCGTACAAAGACTTGAAATTGTTTAATAGTACCTACAATACAGTGAAAAACGGACATTATTGCCACGCTCCTTTTGGTACCTCCCACACTAATGGACCATTATGTACCAAAAGTTACCAGATTATAACTTTAATACCAGTGCATACAATTACTTGAAATTGTGTATAGTGTAATGCTTTTATAGTACCTAGAGTCCAGAGAAAAATGGGCATTATTGGCACGCTCCTTTTTGTACCTCCCACACAAAGCGACCCTTTTCTACCAAAAGTTAACAGCTTTTAACTTTAACACCAGCGTATACAAATACTTGAAATTTCGTACAGTGCAATGCTCTTATAGTACCTAGAGTTTAGAGAAAATTGGCCTTAATTGGCACGCCCCTTTTGGTACCTCCCACACAAATGGACAATTTTACACCAAAAGTTAATAGCTTATAACTTTAATATCAGTGCATATAAATACTTGAAATTGTGTACCGTGTAATGTTTTTATAGTACCAAGAGTCCTGAGATAAGTGGACGTTATTGGCACGCCCATTTTGGTACCTCCCACACAAATGGACATTTTTGTACAAAAAGTTAACAGCTTTTACTTTTTACTTGTGCATACAAATACTTGAAATTTCGTACAGTGCAATGCTTTTATAGGGCGGCCGGAAGTTGGGCCCCAAGAAAATGCACCCCAAATTGAAAATGAAAGTGCGCCCCAAATTTGGGGTCCATTTTCGTCACAAAAGCTAAATAAGGAAATTACACCCCAATCAATAAAACTGCATAAAATGAAAATAAGCCCCAAAAAAACTAAGAAATTGTCTCTTCCTAAATCTGCGGTGTACGTAATAATACACGTATACCAACCTATTTTCTAATTATAAATCTTTTCGTGCGCGGTCGGCCTACGGCCTGCGGCCTCTGTTTAAGATTTTCTCCTATGGACAGGATCAAAAGTTGGCAACGTGGAGCAAATCCTTTATGCGCAGCCTCTCCTGTTTCTAAATGTATAGATGAAAATAAGCACCAAAAAGCAGACAAGAAATGAAATTAAACCCCAAAAATCAGACAAAAAATGAAATTAAGCCCCAAAAAATTTTTGTTGTTTGACATGTTATTTTTTGGGGCCCATATTCATAAAAATGTTGGGGTGTATTTTCCTGGGGCCCAATTTCATTCCGCCCTTTTATAGTACCTAGAGTCTAGAGAAAGGTGCCCCTTTTGGTACCCCCCACACAAGTGGACCATTTTACACCAAAATTTAACAGCTTATAACTTTAATACCAGTACATACTTTAAAGTTATTAAATGCAATTTAAATTGATAATAATTTAATTAAAACAAACAAATAAATACATTTTTTTTTTGGGACTCAATGTGAGGGGATTCATAAGTCGGTTTACCCGATTGAACTTTCTAACTTGTTATTTAAAATGAATGTGCTTTTTTGGGAGATTTTTAAAAATTGGATTTTTAGGTCAGCTTTTTTATTCCAAAACGAACCGAAAATTATATTATCGTAAATAACACAACATTTGGCATCGCGTGGTGCTGGGGCCAAAATTTGGCTATATCCCTATTATAGGTATATGTATATGGGGGCTATATCTAATACTGAACCGATTTTCCGCAAATTTGGCAGTATTCGTTTCCAAATTAAGAAACTACTCTCTGCAAATTTCCACAAAATAGGGGTCGCCCTAAGACCAAACAAGATATATGTGTCCCACTATATCGCGATCAGACAATAATTGCGACCTGTACTTTTATTACAAGGAAAAGTGGACAGACGTACAAGGCTAAGACGACTCAGAAAGTGATTCTAAGTGTATCGGTATAATAAACGATGGGTCTATCTCATCTTTTGGGTGTTACAACAAATGCACAAAGTTATAATACCCTGTATCACAGTGTGGTTTAGGGTATAATGAACCAGTAAGGAAAGGCTAAAGTCGGGCGGAGCCGACTATATGATACCTTACACCACTCTAGTAAGATTGTACAACACTGAAATATCCAATGTATTATTCAACTAAACTCATATATATAATTTTTAATATTAATAAAAGATTGCATTATTTCTGCAAAAATGTTGTGGCTCTAGAAACAATTTTTTGTTAATAAATATTTCATCAGAAGCACAAATAAATGAAAAATTACAATCGAAGTACGAGTGCATCTATCCTATAGTGGTGGAGTGTACACACGGATTTCCCCCCGACTATTTAGTACGCGAGAACTTCCTAACCACATTCATTTTATTGGTGTCATTAACATTTGGTTTGTCAATGCGCTATACATACATCCTTGTGTAAGTGAGTACGTATAGGTGTGATTCTTAATGCGAGTAGTTTCTGGTGTGTATTGAATTTCCAAAGTACTTTTCTGCACTCGCGTACATGTGCATGTGTGTTGGTGTGGGTGTTCAATAAGTAAACAATGGTTAGTGGATAACCCAATTAAAAAGAAAATCAAGCAAGCGAGTGTATAAAATCGGGCGCTCTCGCAAACGATTGCTGTTATGCTCGAATCATAAACCCTATCGCGTTATTCAACACACCATTACCAACTACCTCTCTTCTCCCGTCTCTGGGCTTCGCGCGCAATCTGTGTTCGTGCATTTGATTTGTTTTTATCGAACATTCCGAGTTCGTGGTGGGGGGGGGAGGTAAGTGTGAGTGTCGATTGTTTTGTTCACTTTAATGTTCACCCAATATTTGTCCTCCAATTTGCTTGCGTGTGTGAGTATGTCTGTTTTTGTCAGCATATGTGTGTCGCTTTTTTGGTTCTAGTTCAATTTTGTTTGGCTTTTAAATCAAATCGAAGGCCATTAATTGAACGTTTATTAAGCTTTTAATCCACTTTAGTAATTTCGATTATTTGTAGTTTTTTCTAGTGTTCTCTCTCACACACAATGTTCGTTCTATCTCCTTCATCAACAATTGCTATTTTTTGCAGCATTGGATGTTTCATTCTCTGTGTGTGTGTAAAAAGGCCTTTTGAGGTTTAAGATTAGCTGTAACATAGTCCCCTCGCGTGCTGGGGCCTTAATACGTTAATCATTATTCACTGTTGAGTATTAAGCAAGTAAGTTTGACCCGAAACGTTTGTGTGTGCGCCTGACTTTGTGCCCGCGATTTGTTTACTAAATCCGGATAAAATGTTAAATAAGGCCGATTTTGCTGACATTCAATTTAAATTCATTGCATAATTAAAGAATGTTAGCATATGAGTAAAGGGTGATCAAATTTGGGCTTCCAAAATAAATTGTCGCAAAAGCATAATAGTTTTAAACAACGGCAAATCTTATATTATTACATTGTTATTATTCTGCTATAAGATTCAACCTACTGTGTATAATGACATACTCCAGTTTTCATAATTTTCGATCAAAAAAAAGGGAAATAATTCGACCGTTCATAACAAGTCAACCGATTGCGGCAAAACTTGGCATGATTGTAGAGGAGATATTAAAGAAGTTAAGTTTTAAATTTGGGCCCCGTAAGGCATATAGAGGCGTCAATTTATTCATAAAATTTGTTATGTTACTACCTTTCATGAGAAGGCATTTTTGCTATTAACGGGTAATATCCGAACCAAGTTCTACTCTTGACACTTTTGGAAGGCAAGGGGATATGTCAATTGAGAGAATGCTACAAAAAGCGTTTGCAACGAATCAATTGAAGATATTATGGAAAGGCTAGTAAGAAGAGGCTTAAGTCGGACGGGACCGTCTGTATAATACTCTCCACCGTTATTTGTCAAGCAACACACGGATATATATCTAGAGGATATAACCATAAGCGTAGGAAGAGGGTGGCTGGGGTGATCTAATACCACCTCAGCCCACCCCACAGATATTTCAAGTGATTTTTTTTTTAATTTTATCAATATCAATCATCTATTTATCAATTTTACATTTACTAATGCCAGAAATATTAAAGATTTTTGCAAATGCAGTAATGAATCTAAAATCTCAAATGTTTGCAATCAATTTGAAGACGAACGATTCTTAGATTTCGTAGATTGTTCTGTAAGTAGATATGCCAATTCTTTACATAAACCTATTGTGGATTTTTTGTGGAAAAATAAGATGGAAAATATTCCAATAATTGTAATGTGAAATAAAATACGAACATGGCATAAAACCGATTGCGTTTAACTTTGGCAATATCCACAAGCAGTTTTCATTCACTGCAAGGGACACAAATTACATTTGGTAAATGTCGACTCCTATTCGAACATAAAATCAGCATCAACATTTTACAATTCTGTACAAGTTGGATATTTTTTTCCAATACTGGAAATCATATTGATTTCAAAAGAATAAGCAACGTTCTACAAAAAAATATATGGATGTTTGAAGTTTCAGTAAAACTAGATTGAGTTGCAGATACGAAAATTTTAGATCAATTGCATTAAATTATGTTGGTAGACAAATAGTTTTTAGTAGGATGGCATGTGCACCTCGACACAAAATTGTAGTAGAAGCTTTGGGATTGTCAAATATAATCACTTAACCAGAATTCGTTATGAACCATCACGTATTTAACACTGCTCTACAAAACATAACAAACAACAGATGCAAGGCTCGACAAAAATTATTTCCCATTAGAACTAGCTAAACGCTTTGAATGGTAAAGCTTTGAATGGAACTACCGAATTTATTGATGATTATAGAAGTAATCTGCAAATTGATTAGGAATCGCTAATTGCAGAAACTATTGTGCTAAAAATATCTTCAAGACTCTATATGACAATAAGCCAATCAAAGAAGGAAAAAGTTGAAAAAAATACATAAAATGTAGATTCAAAAAAGATCGAACAAAAACAAAATCTTTTTAATTATTTATCCAAATACTTTTAAAGGTTTGCAACTTGCAACTAAGCTGCGTCGAATTAAAATATAACTAAGATCTACAACGAACCAAGATCCATTTTGATTCGGCCATTTTAAATATCAAAAAAGAAGTATTAAATTATTACCGATTTTCTTATTTTTTTAAAGAGTAGAATAATTAAATTTTATTCTTATTATATATTATTCCATTCTGTTTTTTTTTATGATCATTAGAAAATATTAAATTCCTCTTTAATTAATTAATAAAATTGTATTAATTATTTGTATACCCTCACTTTAGTGATACGAGGGTATATATAATTTGCTACGGGCCAAAAGTGTAACACATCGAAGGAGTGATCTAAGATCCTAAGTATGTTCGGCGGATATTCGTTTTGTCTCATTTTAAGTCAAATGAGAAATGTCCGTCCGACCGTCTGTCTGTCTGCTGGCTGGTGCGCACGATAACTCTGGAGAGGAGTAACAGATTGACTTCAAATTTGGAATACGGTAATATTTTTTTTCTATCTCCGTCTATGTTCGAAGATGGGCCATACATTTAATAACTTCTATACTACTTATTAGAATCTTCTGAAATTTCACACATTGTATTAATATCCTGTGAAAAGTGGGCGAAATCACCACACCCCTTTTTGTACCTCCCACACAAAATGACCAAATCATATCAAAAATTAAAAACTCATTAATATACAAGTGCACATAAACGCTTATAGTTCGCCGCAGTGCAATGTACCTCCCACACAAATTGACAGGTTAATTAGTCTAATGTTATATATTACATTACTCACAAAGTGAGGGTATACCTTAGTCGGTTTACCCGACTTAAACTTTCTTTCTTGTTTTCTTTAAACATGTGTTTGAAAAGACCGAATTATAATTTATGTAATATATTCATTTATCATAGAAAGGTTGTAATAGATCTTATTTCAATATGAATTATTTTCTTACTTTTCGTTGACAATTTCATCCGAGAATAATTTTAAAGCATAAAAACAAACTTTTTTCTGGGGCTATAGCCCTCCCCCGCAGAAATCCATTGCTACGCCAATGGATATATCAAACCATTATTGCTAGGAATTCTTGCTGGTTAAATAGAGTATATCGTCATCTGAAATCCAAAATGACGTAACCCACATGTTTATAATTTTTCAGGAGAAGCAAAAAACAAAGTAAAGTACTTTTAAGCTTTTTTCCAGATTTATGGATTTCCAGGCTATTAAGACCAAATCAAATAACAAATGAATAAAATTAATATTTGATGTTACGTCATTTTGGATTTCAGATGACGATATACAAATTTCTCAATTCCAGACTCATCTGCTTAAAAGCGTAGCACCAACATCGCCAAGAGGTGAATTCGTCTCAGACTTTCATATGGGGTTTACATCAAAATGTAAACAGGTTTGGTAAATGTTTACAGGGAGTAGTAATTGAAAAAAATAAAAATTAAAAACAAGTTGGTTAAGTCGATCTTTGGCCAAAAGTCGCGAAAGTTTATGTAAATCTTTCTTTTAAGGTTCTGACAGAATTAAATAAATATTTAGTGATGTTGATGAACGGTGGTCATTCAAAAGCAAGATTAACTATTTATTGGCTGTACTATTTCTTGAGCAAGTCAATCCGACTATTTTAGCCTAAAATTGTCTGCCTTTCTGTGATACTTAGTCCACTTCGCATAAATATGAACTTTCAACTTGCGCGCCCTTTGAATAATTTAAATAATTTTCAGAAAATTATTCCACATTAGTTTTCTATAATACAGGGTTTTCCACAAAGAGTGATATGATTTCTTTGAAAAAAAAAAACACAACAGGAAATTCAAAAGTTTTTTATTTAATGTGAAGTACAATCGATACAATTAAGTTCTAAATAAAACGTCATTCAAATTGGGTCAACGTCTTCTTCTGCAGAAAAAAATTCGATGAACCCAATTTTCGAGCACTTTTTCCAATCAATCAAGTCGTATGTCATGAATAATTGACTTGTAAAGCTTGAAGAGAGTCTGGTTTATTTCGAAAGACCAATGACTTCAAATAACCCCACAAGAATTAGTCTAATGGTGTTAAATCTCAACTTCTTGGAGGCCATTAAATATCACAATTTCTTGAAATAATCGAATCTCCAAACTTTTCTCGCAACAATTCAATTGTTTTTATTTGCTGTGTGGCACGTAGCCACAATCGGAAAGTTTATTTTTGTTCTAGCTCCTTAACGGGTGTCAAGGTCGACCGGAAAGTGTTTTTTTGGATTTTAAAAAATGGACTTAGCGCACGAAAAGTTGTAATTGGAGAACGATTATTTTGATAATAAAACTGAATAATTTGAACAACGTTTACGTTCTTGCGTATATCTCTCCATGATGAAATTGTAAACACTACTAAATACAATGATAAACAAATGACAGATCATGACATATTACAAATGGCCGAAACGTCACTTCAAAATCATATCATCCCTATTGGAAAACCCGTTATATATTGTCATACAATGCCATTCTGTTCCAGTTGTTGATGCTTTGTAATTATTTCAAAAATTGCTGGAACAAACGTATTTTTTAAAAAAAAAAACAATAAAACAAGAGACCTCAAACTAATTTGGGGGTTTATTTTTTCGGTGGACAAGGTTGAATAGTATTATCCCCTCTCATTAGAGAAGAATGGTATATATAAATTGCTACGAGTCAAAAGAGTAAAGGAGTGAGCTAAGACCCCAAGTATGTTTGGCGGAAATTCGATTTGGGTCATTTTAAGTCATTATAGCATTGTCCGAAAGGATTAACCGATTGACTTCAAATTTGGTATGCGGTAATATTTTTCTCTATCTTCGGATAAGTTCGATGCAATTTAAATTGATAATAATTTAATTAAAACAAAAAATAAATAAATTTACAAAAATAAATTCAAAAAAATATTTAATTTATTTAAATTTTTTGGGACTGAAGGTGGAGGGTTTTTTAAGTCGGTTTACCCGACTGAACTTTCTTACTTGTTTTTAAAGTCTTATTCGATCTAATAAAAATAACAATAGTTTATACTGTTTTCAAAAGTGCTTGTTGATTGCATGTTTTTTCTTAGATTAGCTTATTTTTTTGCATATTTAAAATTAGTGTTTTTTTGTACTTGCCACTATCTTCCATTACCATTTCATGCAATCCTTAAACCAACTTCCTTAAATTTGGAGGAATTGAGTGAAATTATTGAAAAATAAATCAAACTTTAAATCTTGTACTCATAAAACCAATAAGGAAAGACAGAAAGTCGGGCGGGGCCGACTATATGGCTTTATTCGCTACACCTCCCTAGCAATGCGCAAAGAGACATTGTGATAATAATTTGAAATAATTGGGGTTGTTTCTGTTAACAAAGTACATAGCTGCACCTCCTTATCAAAGTTTATTCCAAAGAGATGTTGAAGATATTGATCATAATAAACTAGATCTGAAACGATAGATTTAAAATGCGCTGCATTCTTCTCTATATTAAGTATCGGAAAGAGCAAATAGATGGGACTGTATATAACACCGTGCGACAAATTCAACTTTTTTGTCAACTATAATCGAAACAATATAGAAGTGATAGAGACCATAGGTAGCAAAACTGCATACTCCGTTTTTTATTTCGTGATCGCTTGTTCTTTATACAGGAGTTTTAAAATTTCAAGGTTAACATTTTTGAAATATGATTCTTTGCACTTATTACGATGTGAATTGATAAATTTGCATATCAAATGAAGGGACAGAATTCACACTATTTAGCAAATTTTATTGGAAAAAAATTCCAAGGATGAATGCTATAAAAAATATCCATTTAAACTTCTATCCTTCAAAGTTGTGGGCTTAAAAATCTGAAAAATATACATGTTACAGACATAACACATACTCTATCTGATATAACACATAATAAAATATCCGCCTTCAATCTTTAACGGTTAAGGAATAACAATTATTTGAATTTCACGGCCTATATAAAAAATATATTAAGGACTCTGAGACAAAAAAACATCTTATTCCCTCCCACGAAAGGGACTATATAAAACTGAAAATATAGGGCACAAGTAGGAAAATAATATACTAACTTTCTTATTTCGTGATCGATTGTCCTTTTCACTGGACTTTTGAAATTGCGAGGGCAGCAATTTTGATATAATTTTGTGTACACCATTTAAAATGTGAATAATATCAAAATGCATGAAATTGTTCTACCCAAAACTTCTAAGAATATTCAAGTATAAAAATTTAAAAGGACATTTTTAATATCCGTCGTCCTTGGACATTTTTTCCAAAAATTTTAATGAAAGCAGGAATACTCCCCTTTAATTTGATAAATCGGATTTTCCAATAGGGATGATAGGATTTTGAAGTGACGTTTCGACCATTTTTAATATGTCATGATCTGTCATTTGTTTTTCATTGTATTCAGTAGTGTTTACAATTTCATCTCTCCATGATGCAATAACAACGTTTATAAATTATTCAGTGTTATTATCAAAATAATCGTTTTCCAATTGGAACTTTCCGTGCGCTAAGTCCATTTTCCACCAAAAAAAATGCTTTCCAGTCGACCTACAACCTTGACACCCATGAGCAATATTTTAGCTCCCCGATCTGACGTACCGTTAAGGAGCTCTAGCTCCTCCTATACCTCCGTTTACATTTGAAAATGATGCTATGTCCTTTTTTTTAATCCAAAAAAAGCACTTTCCTACGACCTTGACATCAATGAGCAATATTTTAGCTCTCGTTACGTGCCACACAGCAAATGAAACAATTGAATTGTTGCGAGAAAAGTTTGGAGATTCGATTATTTCACACCATTAGACTATTTCTTGTGGGGTTATTTGAAGTCATTGGTCTTTCGAAATAAACCAGACTCTCCTCAAGCTTTACAAGTCAATATTGAACGTGACATACGACTTGATTTAGTAGAAAAAGTGCTCGAAAATTCGTTCCTGCAGAAGAAGTCGTGGAGGCCATTTGAATGACGTTTTATTTAGAACTTAATTGTATCGCTTGTACTTCACATTAAAAAAAAAACTTTTGAATTTCGTTTTATTTAGAACTTAATTGTATCGATTGTACTTCACATTAAATAAACAAATTTTGAACTTCCTTAAAAATAAGTCTTTTTCCAATTGCGTTTTTCGTCCAATTTGGCTAAACTGTGTTAACAATTTTTGGTTGAAGTATACATTACATATTTCATTGTTTTCCAAACTTACCAGAAATGTGTAGGGTATCATATAGTCGGCATCGCCCGACTTTAGCCTTTCCTTACTGGGTTTTTCGTTGCATAGTGTAATGAATTAAAATGGAAAATAAGACAAAAAACGTCAAAATTATAAAATAAAATAATATAATAAAGGTCAACAATAAATAATTAACATAAAATAATATTTCCAAAACGTAAAATATTTAGAACACGAGTTGAGTTGCCCAAAAATTGTACCACATTCATGAGATCAGGTGTACTCCTATATGTAATATGTTTGAAATGAACTGTTGTTGGTCTTTCTCAATTGATTGTTGACTGTGAAATATTTCCAAATATGTTACAGAACTTTTAATTTTATAATTTTGAACACATGAAAACTTTTCGATTTTCCACGAAAAGCATATACTCCTTATTTTCTCAGATATACTAGAGAAATGGCGTTAATCACAGCAGCTTTCCTCACTTCAAGTGAAAACTCCCATTATTATCATGATTAGACGTTCCATAGCGTGTTCACAAATGCAATACGAGTACTATATGTACAATCAACGTTTTCATTATCATCATAATCATCATCGCCGTAGCCATCGTCATCTCATCACTTACTCATATTCCTGGAGGTACTAAAAATTGCATGTGACCATAAAGTTTATGGCACCATCTTCGAAACTTAAGAATAGTGCCACGTTACTCAAGAAGAAGTGTTACTGAATATCCTTAGGTATACGGACGGACGGACACAAGTGCAATTCACTTCTTCTGTTCAGTTAAGTTAAGCTCTTTTTGGTTCTTCTTTTTTTTGGAAAACTTGTATGTGCATGAAATGCACTTTTCAACTTGTTCACGTTAAATTTCATGTCATGTTTCAGTGAATTTGTATTGAGGGTTTTTGTTGGCAGTCGACAAATGGAAAAACGCTCGTACGAGTGTGAAGAAAGGGTTTTCTGACGTGATAAATTTGAATTTTTATTTCAACATCAAACACACCGTAAGCACGATAGCAAGATTCTTGGAAAATTTATGATGTGAACATGTAACTTTACTTACAGATAGAAACGAAAATGAGGAGAAAGATGGAGAATATTTTACACCCTAAGTGTGATATATGTAAAAGAGATTGTGGGGTAATATTTCGACGATCATTAAAATTAATCAGCTTAAAATAAAGAGGGAAAGAATAAATTTACTAATGGTGATTTCGTTTCTGGAAAAAGTGAAACATTTTCTTAAATTTTTTCCCGTTTTGCTTTTCTAATACATTTTGGAAATTAAGTTAAGTTATATTTGATGCACTACACCATGTCGACTAAATGCTACGAAAATATTTTCTACCATTTCACGTCAACGGGGCAACATATTTTGCAGAAACGAAATCGCCATAAGGATATTTAATTCTTAAACCTTCAAAAAAATATTCTCTCGCAGTATTAGTACATGTCAATCGTATTGACGGTGTGTAGAGTACCTCCACATTTACTTTATGTCGGACTTCGTATGCACTCAAAATACTTTAAAAACTATACAATCATTGTTGATTTGCATTTCAGCTTTTAAGTGAATTATTATTTTGTGTTTGTTTTCGCAAAATTGAATTTGACATGCCATAAATTATTCCATCAGATTCAGTGTTGTTCCCTGCAATTACAAGCGAGAAAAGTTTTATGATCGCTATTGCCATTGTCAGAGTTGTTGCATTCAATCAAATATGGTAATTGAAATGGCAAAAGGTGTTATTGTTCGCTTATTTCTCATGTGTATATTAAGATGGTCCTGCGAAAAAAAAATTATTTCGATTTCGTTTAGAGTCAATGATTAAGATTTTGCAGTATGGGGTGCAAAAATTTCAGACTTATTGCTAAATACTTTGTCTTAGATGAATATTTTTCAAGAGATTTTCGGATATGATTGGTTTCGCCATGTTGTGCATCCCTTATTTATGATCTTTTTAAACACCAAGAGTTATAGAAAATCTGTACTAGACCCGAATTTCCTCAGTAGCTTCCAGTCGTATACTCTGGGACGAGTCAGACCTGGTAATGTACCTGCATTTGTCTTTATCTGCTAGTACTACGCGATGCAGGTGTGCTTGTAAGCTTGAATGTCCTCTATTTTGTATCTGATCAGTACAAAATTCTGCATAATAGGTCTCATAGCCCCCATATATATGTTACTCTCGATTTGGTATTAAAGAGATATATAAGTTGTGCTTTACTTCCGATCATTACACAATTTGGCAGAAAGAAGTATCTTTATTTACTCGTAGAAGTGAATACTGCTTAAATTGGGGGAAAGTAGGTTCAGATTTAAATATAGCCATATATATGTATATCGTCCCCTCAATAAAACAATAGCGTATACGCATATACACCACTATTTATACCCTACACCACACTGTGGTACAGGGTATTATGACTTTGTGCATTTGTTTGTAACACCTAAAAGGAGAAGAGATAGACCCATTGTTTATTATACCGATCGACTCAGAATCACTTTCTGAGTCGATTTAGCCATGTCCGTCTGTCTGTCTGTCTGTCCATGTATTCTTGTAATCAAAGTGCAGGTCGTATTTATGGTCCGATTGTGATGAAATTTAGCACAGTGCTCTTTTTTGCCCAAGGACGATCCCTATTGAAATTGTTTAAAATCGGTTCAGATTTGGATATAGGCCCCATAAATATGTTTCACCCGATTTGACATGTAAGCGCTGTAGGAACCACATTTTACATCCGATCTTTATGAAATTCGGCAAAGAGAGTTTTATTATTACGTGAATGAACACTACCAAATTCGGAGAAAATCCGTTCGGATTTAGATATAGCCCCCATATATGTATATGTTTCACCCGATTTTTTTTAGGAACTGTATTTTAAATCAGATCAGTACGAAATTTGGCAGAGAGAGTTATCTTATTACATGAATAAACACTGCCGAATTCGGGGAAAATCGGTTCAGATTTAGATATAGTCCCCATATATATGTTTTACCCGATTTGACTTGTAAGCGCTGTAGAAACCGTATTTTATATCCGACATGTACGAAATTCGGCAGAGAAAATTCTCTTATTACATGAATAAACACTGACAAATTCGGGGAAAATCGGTTCAGATTTAGATATATCCCCCATATATATGTTTCTCCCGATTTGACATGTAAGCGCTGTAGAAACCGTGTTTTATATCCGATCAGTACGAAAATCGGCAGAGAGAGTTTGCTTATTACATGTATGAACACTGCCAAATTTTTATCGCAATGCCCATTTTCGCATTGGTAGGTAGGTGTAGGGTATTATATAGTCGGCCCCGCCCGACTTTCTGTCTTTCCTTATTGGTTTTTATTGAATTATAAGAATCTACGTAATCGATTCTATAGCTGACAAAAATTTGGTGGAATTAACGCACTTTTAGACTAATGGCTGTAGCATAATTATTTCACCACATATTAACATGACAAGAAATTGAAAATATCGATTCTCTTCTAAAATATACATGTTTATCTTCCATGTAGTCTAATTTCACAAAAACTTCAAATGTGATTTTTCGAAACTACAAAAAAATCATGCACTTATCTTTTATTGAGGGGACGATATGTTCCTTTATATTTAGTATTTGAGCTCTATTGAAACTGTATTTTTCGTCCGATCTTTATATAATTTGTTAGAAATGAAGTTTTTGATCCAAGCTAATAAAAATGTTTTTAGATTATAAAGTGCATCTTTACATATATAATTTGTTAGAAATGAAGATTTTGATCCAAGCTAATAAAAGTCTTTTTAGAGAAGAGGGTCCGCCATCTAACGTTTTTTTTTCAACTAGTGCTTATTTCGTGAATGGTAACACTTAGCTCATGTCTGATTTGACAGATAATTAGTTTTATCCTTCCGCTGAACGAATATGTGTATATTGCGACATTACTTTGAAAATCTTGGTAATGTTGCAGAATGTGTGCGAAAATTGCGTATGGATTGGTTCAGGAGTTGAAGCCAACTGACCATCCAATGCGTTTTCAGTAGATTTTTTTATAGCATTTAAAAAAAAAAAGTTATTTGGCGGACCCTCTTTATGCAAGAAAGCTACGCATTTTAAGGTTATCGCTTCAGATCTAGTTGATCACTATTTTCAACTTCACTTTGGTATAAAACTTGATGAAGAGGTGCAGCTAAGTACTTTGTTAACTGAAACAAACCCAATTATTCCAAATTATGATCGCAATGTCCCTTTGCGCATTGCTAGGGAAGTGCAGGAGATTACATACTCGGCCCGGTTTTAAGTTATCTTCAATTCAACTATACATTTGTTGTATGAGGGTGAGGGACGCTGAATATGAAATCAAAATATGAAATAACCAGTAAGGAAAGGCTAAAGTCGGGCGGTGCCGACTATACAATACCCTACACCACTCTCGTAATATTGAATAACTCTGATATATAAATTTTGTAATTCATGTATAAATTGTTTACATAAATTTACTTTTGGTACATTTTATACTTAAATAATACCCTGTACCACAGTGTGGTGTAGCGTATAAAAACGATTGGATCTAAAGAGCCAAATCGGATGAAACATATATATGGGAGCTATAGCTAAATCTTTACCGATTTTCTTCAAATTCGGCAATGTTGGTTCATGAATCAAGAAACTCTACCATTCTAAATTTCAAAACGAGTGGATGTAAAATACAGCTTTTATAGGACTAAAGGGCCAAATCGGACGAAACATGTATATGGGGGCTATAGCTAAATCTTATCCGATTTTCTTCAAATTCGGTAGTGTTGGTTCATGGATCAAGAAACTCTACCATTCTAAATTTCAAAATGATTGGATGTAAAATACAGCTTCTTCAGGACTAAAGAGCAAAATCGGACGAAACATATATATGGGAACTATAGCTAAATCTTAACCGATTTTCTTCAAATTCGGCAATGTTGGTTCATGGATCAAGAAACTCTACCATTCTAAATTTCAAAACGATTGGATGTAAAATACAGCTTTTATAGGACTAAATGCCCAAATCGGACGAAACATATATATGGGAGCTATAGCTAAACCTTAACCGATTTTCTTCAAATTCGGTAATGTTGGTTCATGGATCAAGAAACTCTACCATTCTAAATTTCAAAATGATTGGATGTAAAATACAGCTTCTACAGGACTAAAGAGCAAAATCGGACGAAACATATATATGGGAGCTATAGCTAAATCTTAACCGATTTTCTTCAAATTCGGCAATGTTGGTTCATGGATCAAGAAACTCTACCATTCTAAATTTCAAAACGATTGGATGTAAAATACAGCTTCTATAGGACTAAAGGGCCAAATCGGACGAAAGATATATATGGGAGCTATATCTAAATCTGAACCGATTTCAACCAAATTCAATAGCTATCTTAACAGCCGCGAAATACTCTAAACTGCGAAATTTCAGAACGATCGGATTGAAATTGCGACCTGTAGTCGACGAACAACTTTACATGGACAGACGGACGGACGGACAGACATCGTTAAATCGACTCAGCTAGTGATTCTGAGTCGATCGGTATACTTTAAGGTGGGTCTAGCTGTGGTATTTTCAGGTGTTACAAACATCTGCCGTGAAACAAACTTATAATACCCTGTACCACAGTGTGGTGTAAGGTATAAAAATACAAAAATCAATTCAGTATGAAATACAAATTTGTATTAAATAATAATTTTAGGGCATTGGTCTTCGTTGATTTTCTCATTAAAAATACTGCTAAATGAGGGACATGCTAGTATATTGCTATTACTTCAGGTGGAAGAGCATTTTGTTCTTTTTATGTAAACGATATTTTAAATTTAAAGAAGTAATCGTAGGGTCTGAGAAATCCATTGAACGTAGATAAATGTAGCTTCTCTAGTAAAATTCTGGCTATTACTTTCTTTAAACGATTTGTAACTTTTCTTTCGACATTAGGAGTCTTCTTTTAGAAAACATTGGGGGGGAGGTAATGATTCATGTGGACCAATGTGACCTATCTTCGAACATGGCCTAAGAGAGAAATAAATATTACCACATACAAAATTTGAAGTCAATCGGTTATTTCTTTCTAGAGTTATAGTAGCAAATGATGTATACCCTCGTTCTCTAAAGTGAAGGTATTTTATCGACATATGAAATCCGTCGTTTATTTAAACGCACAAAAAGGGGCTAACCAAAGTATTAAGAAACATCACAAGGAACATGCTACTACCAATTTCGCGAGAATATCATGCGTTACCTAGGATTGGAGATATCTTCAAATATAAATATATTTTATATTTTGGAGATATCTACAAATATAAATATATTTTATATTTTCTAAATTCTTTTAAAAATTTAAGCTAATATAATTGTCGCTAATGTTTTTAAGATTTTTTGATTCCTTACTTTTTTTGACTTAATTCAACGATCTGTTTCATTGATTGCCAAAATATGTAGAGGACAAGGTTACATTAAACAGGTTTTTATGAAGTAATGGATCACTATGTGGAAACCGTGGGTCCTAATCCTATAATACTTCACACATAAATAGTCCAGGGCGTTGAGAGACGGAAAATGTATGTCACAAGTCGGAAATGCAATATTGGCTTTTGGACCTTTTCCGGGTTTACAGCCCACAGTGCACTGTTTCGTTACCTCACATAGTTCTGCGAGCCATCATTGCTTTAACTTCTCCTAACATATTCATATATCAAACACTTTTTATATTATTTGCTTAGTAGAGTTTTTAATGCATTCCGAATCATACATTCTAATAAAGAAAATTTTAATTAAAATGTCAATAGACGGAGTCAGTAGTGAAGCTAATTTCTTCTTCATCTTACTCCGACTCTAGGTAATTCCTCTCACTCCACAAACCTGGTTATACTCCTAATCTGGTGTAGGAGGGTGTATATAATTTGCAACGGACCAAACGTGTAACGCATCGAAGAAATGACCTATGATAAAGAAATGTTTGACGAGTTATACAAACAATTTTGACGAATTTTAAGGCCGCAAATAGAAAATTATTTCCTCACTGAAATGTAGATTTTTAGAAAAATCTGAAGAAACTTTACAAATTTAATTTATATTCAACTTTTTGTTTCTGCGGAATATGCTTGTCGTCTCCATTCATACTTTAGGAATGTAAAATTATATATTTTAATAATAACGTTTTCTGGTGTAAAATGGTGTCCTAAACACGAAAAAAGTATTAATTTTTTATACCCTACACCACACTGTGGTACAGGGTATTATAACTTTGTGCATTTGTTTGTAACACCCAAAAGGAGAAGTAATAGACCCATCGTTTATTATACCGATCGACTTAGAATCACTTTCTGAGTTGATTTAGCTATGTCCGTCTGTCCGTCTGTGCATGTATTCTTGTAATCAAAGTACAGGTCGCAATTAATGTCCGATCTCGACGAAACTTTACACATATCTTTTTTTGGCCCAAGGACGATCCCTATTGAATTTGGTTAAAATCGGTTCAGATTTAGATATAGCCCCCATATATATGTTACCCCGATTTGACATGTAAGCACTGTAAAAACTTTATTTTATATCCGATCAGTATGAAATTCGGCAGAAATAGGTTTCTTATTATATGAATGAACACTGTTAAATTTGGAAGAAATCAGTTCAGATTTAGATATAGACCCCATATATACGTTACCCCCGATTTGACATGTAAGCGCTGTAAAAATGTTATTTTATATCCGATCAGTGCGAAATTTGGCAAAGAGAAGTTTCTTATTACACGAAAGAATACTGCTAAATTCGGTTCAGATTTAGATATAGCCCCCATATATAAGTTACCCCCGATTTGACATGTAAGCGCTGTAAAAACTGTATTTTATATCCGATCAGTACGAAATTCGACAGAAAGAGGTTTCTTATTACATGAAGGAATACTGCCAAATTCGGAGAAAATCTGTTCGGATTTAGATATAGACCCCATATATATGTTACCCCCGATTTCACATGTAAGCGCTGTATAAACTGTATTTTACATCGGATCAGTATGAAATTCGTCAGAAAGAGGTTTCCTATTATATGAATGAACACTTTTAAATTTGGAAGAAATCGGTTCAGATTTAGATATAGCCCCCATATATACGTTACCCCCGATTTGACATGTGAGCGCTGTAAAAATGTTATTTTATATCTGATCAGTGCGAATATTGCTTAATTTAGCGATTATCGTTTTAGAATTAGATAATATGTTTCAACCCATTTTCCAATTATTCCAAATTATTATGGCAATGACCCTTATCGCATTGTTATGGAGGTGTAGGGTATTATATAGTCGGCCCCGCCCGACTTTCTGCCTTTCCTTACTGGTTTTAAATTCTTTTTGAAATTTTAATTTTCTTGGAAAGTGCCTTTAGTATTTGGACCCTAGTTTTGAAGTACATGCTCAATAAAACCGGGATACCCTTTAATTAAAGGAAATTATGAGGACTATAAATTTGAATAATGACACCTTTACTTGGAAACCAAAGTTTAGTAACTGCCGTTAAAAGTATTAAAAAAAAACATTTTTTTTAAAAAAACGTATTTTGTTGGCACTAAAAGAGCCAAACCGCCGTTTGCTCCATTTTTTAAAGCTAGCATCCAATCGAAGAAAAAAAGATTCTATTTGAATAGAATTTATGGATGAAGTAATAGCACTTTTGGTAGAAATAACAAAATTTCAACATAATCAGGTTTTTATACTCCCACTATTGTGAACAAGGGTATAAATCAGAAGCTGCGGGCCAAAAGTACCACATCGATGGACTGACCTAAGAGACCTCAAGAATCAGTTTGGAACAATTTTATGTCATTTTAGCAATATCCGTCAGCCTGTCCGTCTGTCCATCTAGTCGGTGCGCACTATAACTTTCGACAGGATTAACCGATTGACTTAAAATTTGGTATGTATAAATATTTGTTTCTATCTCAGGTTGAAGTCAAATATGGACTATGTTGGTCCGATCCTTCGAGTGCCTCCCCCAAGAAGGGTCAAAATTTAGATAAATATTTATTATCTCATAACTTCTATACTACTATTCAGAATCTTTCATAATTCCACACATAATATTAGTATTTAGTCGCTTTCACATTGAGAAAAATGGGCGAAGTTGCCATGCCCCTTTCTGTGCCTCCGATAAAAATGGACCATTTTGCACAACAAGTAAACGGCTTATAACTTTGATTCCTCATACAAACGCTTGAAATTTTGTGCAGTATACTATTTTTATAGCGCCCACCGTATATTAAAAAATGGGCGTTATTGCCACGCCCCTTTTTGTATCTCCCAAACAAAATAAAATAAAAAATATAAAAATAATTTTTTTGTATTTCCCTATTTTTACAATATGGGTCATAATTTTTATTAACAAATGTTTTATTCGTTAGGATGCTAGCTTTAAAAAATCGAACAAAAAATTTTTTGGCGATTTTTCCTATTTGTCATGTTTTTTTCCTGCCAGCAAAAAACCATAAACCAAATCCATCTTCTAGCCCTCATAATTTCCTATAATTGAAATGGTATCCCGACTTTATCGAGCTTATACTTCAAAAAATGTAGTCCAAATACTAAAGGTAACATCCATGGAAATTGGAATTTTAGGAAAAAAATAAAAAGAAATTAACCATAAACCAGTAAGGAAAGGCAGAAAGTCGGGCGGGGCCGACTATATAATACCCTACACCTGCCTAACAATGCGATAAGGGTCATTGCCATAATAATTTGGAATAATTGGTAAATGGGTAGAAACATATTGTCTAATTGTGAAACGATAATCGCTAAATTAAGCAATATTCGTTCCTAAATTGAGAAACATCTTTCTGGAAAATTTTAATGATCGGAAGTAAAATACAACTTCTATAGCGGTTTGATACTAAATCAGGAGGAACATATATATGGAGCTTTAATATAAATCTGAACCGATCTTCCCTGAATACTTATTCATGTAAAAAGACCTCCTTCTGTCGAATTTCGTACTGATCGGATATAAAATACAGTCTCTACAGCGCTTACATGTCAAATCGGGGGTAACACATATATGGGAGCTATATCTAAATCTGAACCGATTTTCTCCGAATTTGGCAGTATTCCTTCATGTAATAAGAAACCTCTTCCTGCCGAATTTTGCACTGATCGGATATAAAATACAGTTTTTACAGCGCTTACAGATCAAATCGGGGGTAACGTATATATGGGGGCTATATCTAAATCTGAACCGATTTCTTCCAAATTTAAAAGTGTTCATTCATATAATAGGAAAACTCTTTCTGACGAATTTCATACTGATCAGATATAAAATACAGTTTTTACAGCGCTTACATGTGAAATCGGGGGTAACATATATATGGGGGCTATATCTAAATCCGAACCGATTTTCTCCGAATTTGGCAGTATTCCTTCATGTAATAAGAAACCTCTTTCTGCCGAATTTCGCACTGATCGGATATAAAATAACATTTTTACAGCGCCTACATGTCAAATCGGGGGTAACGTATATATGGGGGCTATATCTAAATCTGAACCGATTTCTTCCAAATTTAACAGTGTTCATTCATATAATAAGAAACCTCTTTCTGCCGAATTTCATATTGATCGGATATAAAATAACATTTTTACAGCGCTTGCAAGTCAAATCGGGGGTAACGTATATATGGGGGCTATATCTAAATCTGAACCGATTTTCTCCGAATTTAGCAGTATTCCTTCATGTAATAAGAAACCTCTCTTTGCCGAATTTCGCACTGATCGGATATAAAATAACATTTTTACAGCGCTTATATGTCAAATCGGGGGTAATGTATATATGGGGGCTATATCTAAATCTGAACCGATTTATTCCAAATTTAACAGAGTTCATTCATGTAATAAGAAACCTTTTCCTGCCGAATTTCATACTGATCGGATATAAAATAAAGTTTTTACAGCGCTTACATGTCAAATCGGGGCTATCATATATATGGGGGCTATATCTAAATCCGAACCGATTTTCTCCGAATTTGGCAGTATTCCTTCATGTAATAAGAAACCTCTTTCTGCCGAATTTCGCACTGATCGGATATAAAATAACATTTTTACAGCGCCTACATGTCAAATCGGGGGTAACGTATATATGGGGGCTATATCTAAATCTGAACCGATTTCTTCCAAATTTAACAGTGTTCATTCATATAATAAGAAACCTCTTTCTGCCGAATTTCATATTGATCGGATATAAAATAACATTTTTACAGCGCTTGCAAGTCAAATCGGGGGTAACGTATATATGGGGGCTATATCTAAATCTGAACCGATTTTCTCCGAATTTAGCAGTATTCCTTCATGTAATAAGAAACCTCTCTTTGCCGAATTTCGCACTGATCGGATATAAAATAACATTTTTACAGCGCTTATATGTCAAATCGGGGGTAATGTATATATGGGGGCTATATCTAAATCTGAACCGATTTATTCCAAATTTAACAGAGTTCATTCATGTAATAAGAAACCTTTTCCTGCCGAATTTCATACTGATCGGATATAAAATAAAGTTTTTACAGCGCTTACATGTCAAATCGGGGCTAACATATATATGGGGGCTATATCTAATTCTGAACGGATTTTAACCAAATTCAATAGGGATCGTCTTTGGGCCAAAAAAAAGATATGTGTAAAGTTTCGTCGAGATCGGACCATAATTGCGACCTGTACTTTGATTACAAGAATACATGCACAGACAGACAGACGGACAGACAGACAGACGGACAGACAGACAGACAGACAGACGGACAGACAGACATAGCTAAATCGACTCAGAAAGTGATTCTAAGTCGATCGGTATAATAAACGATGGGTCTATTTCTTCTCCTTTTGGGTGTTACAAACAAATGCACAAAGTTATAATACCCTGTACCACAGTGTGGTGTAGGGTATAAAAATATTTTGTTTGGTTTCATAAAGTAGTATGCATCAATCTCAAAAAAAAAAGTTTTTAGGTCTCGGAAACAAAAAAAAATTTTGTTGTTGCGTAGTTTTAACGATGGATGTACTTCTTCTCCATTTGGGTGTTACAACCAAATGCACAAAGTTATAATACTCAGTATTGTGTAGGGTATAAATATGAAAATCGTATATTTAGTGTTTTTTGATTTGCGACAAAATGAAAATTGTTCGCGTATTGGGCGGTCTAAAAAGCATTAAATCTATACGAAAATCTAAACTGTTACTTCGCTTTAATCTTCTTTTTTATGTTGCATAAATCTTGCATGCAAAATATTGTTAAAAACACTAATTTATAATAAGTTTAGTTGTAAAGAGTTTTTCAATCTAAAATCTGGGACATCCTAATATATCACAACAAATGGCTTTTCATCCTTCACAACAACATATAATTTCGAACTAACAACAAATTCAATGGATTAATGGATTTTGCATGCCCGTTAGAAATATGTAAATAAAAAGTAAAAAACAAAACACGTTTAAATTAAATTAATTAATTTCCACTATAAAATATAGATATTCTCCCCCAAAGGGCAGTTTATTTTCTTGTTTTGCTGTTCTTTTTGCACACATAATTAAATTAAATTGCATTTTTAATTTTTCCACTGCTACTTTTTCGAACGCATTTTATATTCCAATTGGGACTAAGACTAATCTAGGTCATTACCAGTTTAGTTTAAATTCACATTGAATTTGCCTAAAATGATGTGGAGTATTAATTATCTCTTTAATAGGTAATGTTATCACGAATAATTCAGCAATGGCAAAATAAGTTAATTTTACAATACAATGGTGTATCAGAAAGATTTTTAATTGAACTGGGGACTATGTGCTACACGAATTGTCTACGCATACTTTGCAGGATCAATTTAGATACGTTAAAATAGTCATTGATGGATGCTTTTTAAGATTATCCCACTTACAAATATTATAAATTGTGAATAAAAATAATTATTGACATTGGTTAAGCTCAAAATATGATAAATATAAATAATGAAATCACAACACAGACAGTAAAGGTCACAATTTTCATATTTCACAAAATAAAACTAGTAATGAATAGAACAAATCACGGTCTACATATGAGATTATATGACGAATATGTTTTTTTACAGAAAATAACACCGGTCGACACCATCTTTGGGTCTGACTTCTAGGTGTCAAATTTTGGTTTATTTTTTGTTACTAATAAAGGTTGATGGCTGTGGATTCAACCTTTCTTTTTTCTTAGTATTAAGAGTGGTTTCTTTGAATTCTCGCGATAAACAGTGATGTTGAAACCAGTAAGGAAAAGCAGAAAGTCGGGCGGGGCCGACTATATAATACCCTACACCTCCCTAACAATGCGATAAGGGTCATTGCCATAATAATTTGGAATAATTGGTAAATGGGTAGAAACATATTATCTAATTCTGAAACGATAATCGCTAAATTAAGCAATATTCGTTCCTAAATTGAGAAACATCTTTCTGGAAAATTTTAATGATCGGAAGTAAAATACAACTTCTATAGCGGTTTGATACCAAATCAGGAGGAACAATCAATATAAATCTGAACCGATCTTCCCTGAATACTCATTCATGTAAAAAGACCTCCTTCTGTCGAATTTCGTACTGATCGCGTATAAAATACAGTCTCTACAGCGCCTACATGTCAAATCGGGGGTAACGTATATATGGGGGCTATATCTAAATCTGAACCGATTTCTTCCAAATTTAACAGTGTTCATTCATATAATAAGAAAACTCTTTCTGCCGAATTTCATACTGATCGGATATAAAATAACATTTTTACAGCGCTTACAAGTCAAATCGGGGGTAACGTATATATGGGGGCTATATCTAAATCTGAACCGATTTTCTCCGAATTTAGCAGTATTCCTTCATGTAATAAGAAACCTCTTTCTGCCAAAATTTGGCACTGATCGGATATAAAATACAGTTTTTACAGCGCTTACATGTAAAATCGGGGGTAACATATATATGGGGGCTATCTCTGAATCTGAACCGATTTTCTCCGAATTTAGCAGTATTCCTTCATGTAATAAGAAACATCTCTTTGCCGAATTTCGCACTGATCGGATATAAAATAAAATTTTTACAGCGCTTATATGTCAAATCGGATGTAAAGTATATATGGGGGCTATATCTAAATCTGAACCGATTTCATCCAAATTTAACAGAGTTCATTCATGTAATAAGAAACCTTTTCCTGCCGAATTTCATACTGATCGGATATAAAATAAAGTTTTTACAGCGCTTACATGTCAAATCGGGGCTATCATATATATGTGGGCTATATCTAAATCTGACCCGATTTTAACCAAATTCAATAGGGATCGTCCTTGGGCCAAAAAAAAGATATGTGTAAAGTTTCGTCCAGATCGGACCATAATTGCGACCTGTACTTTGATTACAAGAATACATGCACAGACGGACAGACAGACAGACGGACAGACAGACAGACGGACAGACGGACATAGCTAAATCGACTCAGAAAGTGATTCTAAGTCGATCGATACACAGTGTGGTGTAGGGTATAAAAATATAGAGGTTGAACCACATGTTTTGGTATAACTCTAGAACCATTTATCAGAATTTGCTCAGAAAAGTTTTAAAGAATTAAATATTAAGTAGCCTAATGATGATTTAATAACTATTAATAACTCGTTTAAGAAATTAAAAAAATAGCATCTGGTACATACCCTTTTTCACAATAGTGGGGGTATTAAAACCGTATTATGTTGAAATTCTCTTATTTCTACCAAAAGTGTTATAGTGCTACATTCATCCATAGATTTTTTTTCCCTTTTTCACAATAGTGGGGGTATTAAAGTGGTATAGTTGCTACATTTATCCATCGAGTTTCTTCAAATAGGCATTGGTTGTTTGTTAAGATGAAAATGGAGCACACATTTTTGCGATTCTTTCTTATTTTTTTAATTGTTTTGAAGAAAGTTACTTATCATCTGGTTCCACATGAAACTGTCAATGGTAAAATTTGTAGTCCTTATATTTTCCTTTAATTTAAAATAAATGCTGTACTTATACTTCAAAAAATATGGTCCAAATACTAAAGACAAATTCCAAGAAAATGGAAATTTTAAAGAAAATTTTAGAGAAATGTACACACAGAAAACAGTTTGGTTGCCACAACCGAATTATTTGCCAACTGAATTTTGATCAGGACAACCAACAGTTTGGTTGTGGTTTACTTCTGTTTTCATGTTGACAACAATCATATTCGGTTGCGCAAACCACGAAAACGGATAATGCCACAACCAACTGTTTTTAAAAATTGGTTGTTATGACAATTTGTCAGTCATATACTACCGACAATTAATTATAAACTGTATTCATTAATTTTTATTTTATTTATTGAACTACAAAACCCAAACAATTCATAACAACATTAAAAATACCATATTACAAATTCATCACGATTAAGAGATGAGAAATATTTGTCACAAATTTTAGTACACAAGTGTACAATGCATAACAAAACTTTTATGCAAATATCGCTTAAACTTGTGCTTTCAGTTTCTAGATTGTTACTTTTTTTTTAAAACATTTTGGTACAGTATATTCTGCTTTCCACACGAAATTATATGTGACTATATATGTAATGTATACATGTAATATGTATATGGAATCGCTGTAAAAACTTTATTTTATTTCCGATCACTATGAAATTCAGCAGAAAGAGGTCTCTTATTATATGAATGCACACTGTTAAATTTGGAAGAAATCGGTTCAGATTTAGATATAGCCCCCATATATACGTTACCCCCGATTTCACATGTAAGTGCCGTAAAAAATTTATTTTATAACCGATCAGTGTGAAATTCGGCAGAAAGAGGTTTCTTATTACATGAAGGAATACTGCCACATTCGGAGAAAATCGGTTCAGATTTAGATATATCCCCCATATATATGTTACCCCCGATTTTACATGTAAGCGCTGTAAAAAGTGTATTTTGAATCCGATCAGTACGAAATTCGGCAGAAAGAGGTTTCTTATTACATGAATTAATACTGCCAAATTTGAGGGAAATCGGTTGAGATTTAGATATAGCCCACATATATACTCGTATGTTACCCCCGATTTGACATGTAAGCGCTGTACAATCTGTATTTTATATCCGATCAGTAAAAAAATTGGCAGAAAGAGGTTTCTCATTACGTGAATTAATACTGCCAAATTTGAGGGAAATCGGTTCAGATTTAGATATAGCCCCCATATATATGTTACCCCCGATTTAACATGTAAGCGCTGTACAATCTGTATTTTATATCCGGTCAGTACGAAATTTGACAGAAAGAAGTTTCTTTTTACATGAATGAGTATTCAAGGAAAATCCGTTCAGATTTATATATAACCTCCATATATATGTTCCTCCTGATTTGGTACCAAAGCGCTATATAAGTTGTACTTTACTTCCGATCAAAATTTTCCAGAAAGATGTTCCTAATTTTTTATATAAGCGCTATTTTAGAGACCTGAAAGGCTTCAGCGGAAATGAAAATTAAAACATTACCTAAACCAATTATTCCAATGTAGTACCAATTATTTGAAGGTAGTACCTACCTAACATACCCTGCATATATTACTTATATTGTGTACGACCAAAAATCGGACAATTTATTGTGTTAAGGCTAATAATAATCACAGTAAATGAAAATATGTGGAATATTGTTATTAGTTAAATTTTTAATTACACACATTATATTAAACTCCTCTTTGGAATAAGCCTTGACGTGGCGGGGGAGCTTAGTACTTTCGTAAAAGAAAGGAAACTTATTATTCCAACTATTCAAAAAGAAATTCTTAATGTACATTGCCGAGGTGGTGTAGGGTATTATATAGTCAGCCCCGCCCGACTTTAACCTTTCCTTACTGGTTTTTATTGTTACTATCGAATTCCAACCAATTATTTTCCTGGGCGTATGGAATCTTTATTTGGTTCGATAGACCGGTCTATGTATATAAGTCAATGTTTAAAGATGAAAAATAATGTTTAAATATGAAAATTTCATGAATATCGGAAGATGATATAGGTCCTATGGAGGATATGAACTTAGTCGAAGGTAAACACGTATATATGGGGACTATATCTGAATCTAAACCGATTTTTTCAATTTTTAATAGGGTTCATCGAAGTACTAAGAAACGTATGTTTGCTAAATTTCAGAATGATCGAAGGCGAAATATAGCATCAGGGATAAAAAAAAAACCAATCGGATATATATGTATATATATTTAAATGCCAGCCATATTTAATCTGAAACGATTTTGACAATTAGCAGCAGGGATTGTCCATGTACCAAGAAAGATATACGTGCCAGATTACATAAAGACCGATGGCAAAATATATCGTCAGGAATCGATGAAGTGAATTTGGATGGTACATGTATGTGGGAGCTATATCTAAATCTGAACAGATTTTTGCAATATTCAGCACAGCTTATCTAAATAACAAGAAACATATACTAGTATATTTCAAATGTTAGAGTGATAGAAGGCAAAATATGGCATCCGCAGTCGGAAAAGTCAAACATATAGGGTAATCCAAGTAGAGATATTTTTTTCAATAGCCTTTTTTTGACAGATCACGTGTGAGTCGTGTCATGCTGTCATGTTATTTTTGTTAAGTATTGTTTGGCATTTTATCATGGAAAGACTTACGCCTGAACAACCGATTCTTGATCTATGAAAGAATACTGCGCATTTTAAGGTTATCGTTTCAGATCTAGTTTATTATGATCAACTTCTTAGACTCCTCATTGAAATAAGCCTTGATGAGGAGGTGGAGCTATATATAAGTACTTTGTTAACTGAAAAGAAATCAATTATTTCATATTGTTATCACAATGTCGCTTTTTGCATTGTTAGGGAGTTGTAGGGTATAGTCATCCCGTCCGACTTGTTTGTTAACTAGATACAGCCGTTGGAAAAATTATATTTTATCAGAAAAAAGCTCAAAATCAAGTTTCAGATATTGACGATACAATAAAATCTGAATTGGATCTAAATCAGAAAATGGCATTTTGTTATTTTCGAAAAGCACTTTCAGAAACTGACGTCAAAACTGAGTCAACTTTTTATGTATTGCACTGTGATATCAGCTCTCGATATATATTCCTGCCAATTTAGCATATAACGGTATAGAAGTCGTATTTTCCATTGGATCATTTTTTAATTTGGTAGAGGGAAGTTTTTTGTTTCGAGATTAGGTACACGTATATATACCGACCCATATTTATCTCAAAAGGTTTAATAAATCTAATTTTCTTGTCGAGCTCTGCTAGTTTACAGTGCTTCAACTCATCCATCGTGGCTTCGAAAGGTTTCCAATTTTCCAAGTTTGTTACTCGAAGTTCTCTGCCCTTTGAGGCCAAGCTGTTTGCTCGTTCATTTCCAATCACTCCGTTGTGCCCCGGTACCCAGAAAATACGCAGTAAATGTAAAAGTATTCAATTGCATATTTTTACTTTTTTCCACGATTCAAATAATCAACTTTAAAGAAATTTTTCCTTCAGCTTGTCCACTCTGCTCATTCTTAAATTTCTTCGCATTGTTATTAATTCGCTTCATGTGGGACGGACAACGGAGATCCCAGAAGCATTAAAACGCTTACGTGCAAAGCTGAAAAGGACATTATTATTACCATCTGGAAATATTGACAATATTATGGAAATGCTCACAACAAAAACTCTGTAGGAAATGTTCGCAAAAAAGGAAATTAATATTGGATTTTTAAAGCGGAAAAAATAAATGATTTATGTGTAGTATTACTGACACTTAATAATTCATAAAATAGCATTTTTAAATGTCTCCACAGTTTTTTCTGTTTTTTCAATGCTGCAGCATTTTTTTATATCTCACAATATGTATGTGTGAGTGTCCTTTTTATGCTTTTCACCATATAAATCATTGTCAATGATTTTTTTTTTGCGGAAATTTTGTATGCTTTTGGCAGTAGCAGTATTTTCGAGGAGCACACATCTTAGCAGGAAACCATTGACAGGGTATAAATTTCGATACCAAGCTGACATATCGCTGAGGAGTGGCAAAACCTTGGGCCATACATCAATAAATTGAGCTTGAGGTGGAGAATGGTAAATGGCAAACAACTAATCACCGAAATTGTTGGCAGATTTGGTATTAAGAAGAAACCTGATATGTGACAAAAGAAGACATTTACTTTGATATACGAGTATATTCTGGGTCTCAATTTATATCTAACTACTTCAGCGTTCTTGCGAAGGAAATCCTGTTTTTCTGGCATGAAATGTTATGATTGCAAAATAATGATCTTATCAATTTCATCATATTAACAATTTGGCCTAAATTTATTTATTTATTTAAATTTCCTGTTCGTTTGTTGTTTGTAAAAATCATGGACTCTAAAACTTAAAAATATCCATCAATCCCCCATTTCAGTTAAGCAGACGGAAACCATTAATTATTTATTTATTTGTGCCCATTCAGTGGTTAGAGCTCGTTTCTGATTGATGTCAAATGCTTTGGTATTTTTTGCTATAACACTTAAGTGTCTTTCAAACGTCATGGAATGTATAGCATTTTCTGAGGGATAAATGTGATACATAAAAATCAAATGTCACTGTGGTTTGGTCAAATATTTGACCTTTTTGAAAGCCACTTATTAATTTTTAAACTTTTAACATTTGTTATGTTCAAATTAGGAAAAAAGAGGAAACACAGCACAGCAGCCAATAAAGATCATGTTGGAGTTGGGCGGACAAATCTATTTTGAGAGAAGCTCAATAAATTGTTATTTGGGTCTAGCATACATTCGAAATGGTAAATGTCAAATCCTTACATAGTAATTTAATATATTTGCTTGTAACATTGTAATACACATGCATACATAGGGACTAAAGTTATATTTGTTCGAATTAAACGATAAATTATGTCGTTATTCGTTATAACATCATGTGAGTGGAATAAGGCTGAAACGAGCCAGTAAGGAAACACGGAAAGTCGGAGGCGGCTGAATATAAATAAAATTTATAATACCATACACCTCCCAAACAAGATGAAAAGGGTCATTGCTATAATTATTCGGTTTTTAGTTAAGAAACTACTTGATTCACCGCCTTATGAAGGCTTATTCCAAGGAGTTGACGTTATAAATAAACTAGATCTGAAACGTTTCAGATCTGGTCATAATAAACTAGATCTGAAACGATAGGTCTAAAACCCGCAGATCAAGAAAAACACATCTAACTTTTATGTCTAACCTAAACCTAAATCCACTTCAAGAGTGTCATAACTTTAAGTCCGTATAAAAAAATAAATAACATGAAATAAGACATTTAAAAAAGGTGGAATAATCCGAATTATGATTGTTAACTTATAAACTAAATTTCGTTGAGATTTATTTATGGATATTTGCAAAATTGGCATTTCCGTAAGGCAACCTCAAAAATGTTTAATTGTGAGTCTTGTAGTGAGTGAGCTATATGTAATGTACTTATACATATGCAAGTATGCCAACATAAAAAACGCTAATCCAATGCATGCAACACGAGATGTTTACCTTTTTTTATTGAACAGACCTCGTATATATGGGATATATATGTAAATCTGATCTGATTTTAATCAAAATAAATAGGTCCTTGGACCAAAAGAAAGATATATGCAAAGTTTCACTGAGATCGTACCATATCCCAGCAAAAAAAGAGCATCCAAAGAAGCAATAAAAATCCCCAACTTCTGATCCGGAAGTTGCTCTAATTTGGATTTTCTACCAATGAATTTAACAAGGGCTTGTCGCGCCGGGGAAGTACTTATTTGTCACCACTTTTGCACCACTCCTTTTAAAGCACTGTAAGATTTGCTTTTTTGGTGTTGTATTTATTTGATAAATGTATGTCGTTATTGTTAACATCTTTGGGTCTAGTGATAATTCTCTTCTTTTAAAGGAATACAAATGTTGAGCCTTCCTAACATAGGGAAGGGAAGGTAGAAATAATTTACTATTGGCCAAAGTGATCATATATACGTATGTATGTATGTTCAGAACATTTTAAGATGTTTGTAAACCGTATGGTATGGCTGGCCCTTGAAAAGTGTGACCGAATGACTCCATAGTGTAACTTCTAGTAACATTTTGGCAAATGGTCAACATTCTCAGTTATAAAAAAGTATTTTTTGTTCTACACTGTAAAACATAGCGCATTTGTGCGGCGCTACGTATTTTCCGTAGCCCCGGTCCAGAAATAATTCAAGTATTTGTCAACATCTTCAAACAATTTATTTGAAAATCAGTAAGGAAAACCAAAAGATGGGCGGAGCCGACTATATGATGCCCTACACCAAGGTAGATTTACTTGGGTAGTATTTTCACGCCACGTTTTTCCATAGGTCACAAAATATGAACTTAAGAAGCATGTATATTCTCATATATCAACATTTTTGGAAAGGATAATGTGTTATTAATAAATTCCGTTTTTATCGCAATCCAATGTACTACAATTAAAATATTTCGAAGAAAATCAGCATACTTTAAAATGACTTAATTTTATTTTAATCGACTATGAAAAAGTCTACTTTTAGGTCCGATTAATCGACCTAGTCGACTGAAAGGAAATTTGAATGATGAAAAAATCGAAAGTCGACTTTCAGTTTCCAGAACCATTCACTAATTCTTATTACCCGCCATATGAATATATATTTCTTCCGATTTTGATCTTTAGCACTATAGAAGCAGTATTTCACATATGTTTCATAGGCCCCATATATATGTTCCTTCCGATCTGGGTTTTTATCACTTCAGAAGCTTTATTTTACGTCCAATCGTTATTTTTATTCCCCAATTAATAATTTATACCCCAAAATTACATTTTGGTTAGTTATTTAGAAGAACTTCATTAAATTCCGAAAAAAATTTCATACTTATGATTGGGAAGTTCTTATAATGTTATTCTTTTGGAAGTACTTCTTTTATTTTTTGCTGGGATGTAATTGCGACCTATACTTTGATTACAAGAATACGTGCACAGACAGACAGACGGATAGATAAAGCAACTCAGAAAGTGCTTCTAAGCTGATCGGTAAAAAAGCGGTGGACCCTTTAGGTTTAGGTTGGCAGCCGTATTTTTTTTTATACAAGCTCACATAGACCAGTTTAGGTCCCTAGTGTTACCACGGGCTGAAATGCCCTTCATCGAAACCAACCTGTTTGATATACAAATTTGTCGATAGTACGAATATCGGTACTGGAAAGATCTGTTAGAAAAGCCGACCCCAGTATGTCCAGTCGTCGTTTACTCAGAGCGGGGCAGTCGCATAGCAAGTGCTCAATGCTCTCCACTTCTTCCCCATCTCCACAGCTTCTGCAGAAGTCATTAGAGTCAATACCCAATCTTTTGGCATGTTCGCCGATCAAGCAGTGTCCCGTCGGAACTGATACTAAAGTAGACAATCTTTGCCTCTCTAGTGCGAGGAGATATTTTGATCTTCTCAGGTCATACCTTGGCCAGATTTGTCTAGCCACCCTGCAGGTGCCGATTTCTGTCCATCTTTCGTTGGACTGCCTGATTGCCTCTTGCCCAAGCCAAAGCTTGCACGTGGATAGTGGCGCTCCAATATATGCAAATTCTTCGAGAATTTGTAATGTCGTCCCTTTCCTAGCAAGTTCATCGGCTTTGCAGTTCCCCGGGATATCCCTATGCCCAGGCACCCATATGAGATGTATATTAAACTGCTCAGCCATCTCGTTAAGAGATCTGCGGCAGTCGAGGGCTGTTTGTGAATTTAGGAAAGTTGCCTCCAGAGAATTGATGGCAGCCTGGCTGTCCGAGTAAATGACAACGCCAGTGTTGGTTACTATGTTGCGACTCAGCCACTTGGCTACTTCCCATATTGCCATTATTTCGGCTTGATAGATACTGCAGGTATCTGGTAGTCTGTGAGCTATAACCAAACTAAGCTCTGCACAGTATACTCCGAAGCCAACATTTTCATCAAGCTTCGAACCGTGTACAAGTGGAGATGGTTTCTATTACCTGGTATTCTTCCAACCCTATGCGATGGGCCTAGTTCTTCTCCATTTGGGTGTTGCAAGCAAATGCACAAAGTTATGATACCCTGTGCCTCGTGAGGTGTAGGGTATATAAATCGCTGCTTAAGCGTTTACATATCATATCGAGAGAAACATATGTTTGGGGCCTATATTTAAATCTAAACTGATTTCTCCAAATTAAGTAGTATTAATTCCTGAGCTAAGAATTTCCTTTGTGCTAAATTTCGTAATGGTCGGATAAAAAATACAACTTCTATAGCGATTTGACGCCATACCGGGAGAAACAAATATATGGGGATATACCTAAATCTGAACCGATTTAAACCTATATTAAAGAAGTTTGTCCTTAGGCCAAACAAAATATATGTGCCAAGTTTTCTCCAATAATTGCGACCCAAATCGACTCAGAAACTGATTCCAAGCCGATCGGTATAATAAACCATAAGTCTATCTCATCTCCCACTATCAAAAAGTAAAGTCAAATTAAGTTCAGCCATGCCAAATCTCATATACCCTCCACCATGGATCGCATGTGAATTGTTTTGGGTACAGATAAATTCATTGTACCAAATTTCAGCCCAATTCGTTGAAATTTGAGGTATTTGTGGCATTACAAAGTCAAATCTAGAGGGACTTTTCTATGGGGGGCTATATAAAAACATAAATCTATGAATACCGCTATTAGTACGAAGGATTTCGGGTACAATAAACCACAGTTACCAATTATCAGCGCGCTCAGTGACTTTTGTGGTCTCTATGAAGTTAAGCATTTAAATCGGGGAGTTGCTCTGTAGGGGGGCTAAAGCAAAAAATTTACCGATATTATCCATTTTCAATCTCAAGTTAGCTGCAGCTATAACATGTAGGTATACATACCAAATTTCAGTCATCTAGCTCAATTATTGTAGACTGTAGTGTGATTACAACAGAAGGAAAGAGTTAAACCGCCTTAGAGTTTTACGACAATTGAGAATACTAAAGGGTGTCCCAAGAAGAACGCAATTTTTAAATCTCGCAACATTCGAAGTGTCATTGTTTGACATTTGAATAATTGTTATTGTTTGTTAGTAGAAGGTACGAGGTTAGTAAAAATGGAGAAGGACAGCGAAGGGAGTTCGTTAATTGGGTATTGGAGAGACAACATGAAAATGCTGATTTTGCCGATAAAATCATCTTCAGTGACGAGGTCCATTTTCATCTTGATGGCTTCGTCAATAGGCAGAATTGTCGCATTTGGGGTGCGGAAAATCCTCGAGTGATTCACGAGAAGCAAATGCGTCCTCAACGTGTCACTGTGTGGTGTGGTTTTTGGGCTGGAGGAATCATTGGACCTTTGAGGCAGGTCAAGCGCAAACAGTCAGTGGTGTTCGGTATCGTGAAATGATAACCAGTTTTTTCTTGCCTAGAATTGAAGAAATGAATGTGGAGGGCATGTGGTTCCAACAAGATGGCGCCACATGTCATACAGCCAGAGAAACAATTCAATTGCTGCATCAGTAATTAAAAAATTGCGCTCTTCTTGGGACACCCTTTAGTACACATATAGCAATATTTTCAAAAATTATGATTCGCCCTTTTTTAATTTCTGAGGACGATATATGATTTCATCCGAATTGTTATATCCTCCACCATAGGATGGGGGGTATATTCATTTTGTCACTCCGTTTGTAACACCACTAAATATTGATCTGAGACCCCATAAATACACTTTATATTAGTAATCGGCGTAAAATTCTAAGACGATTAAACCATGTCCATCTGTCCGTCTGTTGTAATCACGCTACAGTCCGTAATAATAGAGCTAGGTTGATCAAATTTGGTAGAAATATTTCTTGTAGTTGCAGGTTGTTTGGGTTTGCAAATGGGCCATATCAGTCAATGTCGCTCCAAAATACGGTTTTTGAGCCAGAAACTTTGCAGTTTGTATTCTATTTTGACAAGAATTCATCATAGCAAACATTTTCGAATCGGTTAATACAGAGTTTTCCAATAAAAGTGATATGATTTCTTTGAAGGAAAATTCCAAAGAAATCATAAAATTCTTGTTAAGGAAATTCCAAAGTTTTTTTATTTAATGGGAAGTACAATCGATACAATTAAGTTCTAAATAAAACATAATTCAAATGGCCTCCACGACTTCTTTTGAACCCAATTTGCGAGCACTTTTTCCACTAAATCAAGTCATATGTCATGAATGGCACGTTCAATACTGACTTGTAAAGCTTGAACAGAGTCTGGTTTATTTCGAAAGACCAATGAATCAAATAACACCACAAGAAATAGTCTAATGGTGTTAATGGTCAACTTCTTGAAATAATCGAATCTCCAAACTTTTCTCGCAACAATTCAATTGTTTAATTTGCTGTGTAGCACTCAGCCCCGTCTTGTTGGAACCAAATGTTATTAAGATCAACTTCTTCCAATTTCGACCAAAAAAAAGTTGGTTATCATCGATCTATACCGCTCTCTATTGACAGTAACGGTGTTACCAACTTCATTTCGAAAGAAGTACGTACCGATGATTCCACCTGACCAAAAACCACACCAAACTGTCAATTTAGGTGAATGTAACCGTTTTTCATGAATAATTTGTGGATTTTCTTCGCATCAGAATCGACAGTTTTGTTTATTTACTGCACTACTCAGATGAAAGTGAGCCTCATCGGAGAAGATAATTTTCTTAAAAAAATCGTTTTCTGAATAATCGTTAACTGAATAATTTTTAAACGTTGTTCTTGCGTATATCTCTCCATGATGAAATTGTAATCACTACTGAATACAATGAAAAACAAATGACAGATCATGACATATTACAAATAGCCGAAACGTGACATCAAAATCATAGCATCCCTATTGGAAACCCCGTTATTTTATAATATTCAACCTATAGAACTCTCTCCAAAATATACGTATTTAAGCCATAAATACCATATTTTCTAAGCATTCTAAATGACTCTTGCAGTTCGTATTTAATTAAGACAAGAATTCATCGCATTAAAAATTTGTTTAATCAGTTCATATTTTGTTATAATCCGCCTATAGATGTCGCTCCCAAGAAGGCTTATTTAAATCATAAACTCCACATTTTCTAAGAAATTTAGGAGAAACTTTTTGGCAAGAAGTCTTCTCAATAAAATTTATACAAATAAAATTTTATTTTGTTGTAGTCAAGCTCAACACAAAGCTATTTTGAGCCATAAATACCACATTTTTCAGGTGAAGAGTTTGGCTAAAGAATTTGCGGCCTAAAAATTGCAGCGTTCGTTTTATAACTATTTACTTAAACAACAAGTAAGAAAGTTCAGTCGGGTAAACCGACTTATGCATCCACTTACCTTGAGTCCCCAAAAAAAATATAACATTTATTTATTTTTTTGTTTTAATTAATTATTATAAATTAAATTGCATTTAATAACATTAAAGTATGTGCTGGAATTAAAGTTATAAGCTGTTAACTTTTGGTGTAAAATGGTGCATTTGTGTGGTGGGTACCAAAAAGGGCGTGTCAAACTTTTGGTACAAAAAGTCCATTTGTGTCGGAGGTACCAGAAGGGGCGTGCCAATAACGTCCATTTTTCTCTCGACTCTTGGTACTATAAAAGCATTACACTGTACACAAATTTCAAGTATTTGTATCCACTGGTATTAAAGTTATAAGCTGGTTACTTTTGGTACAAAATGGTCCAATTTGTGTGGGGGGCCACGCCCATTGGTCCGATCCCGCCCATTTTTGGACCAATCACGTAGACTGTCATCAGATATATATACACTAAATTGCAGCACTGTCGCTAACAAATTGTTCAAGATATCACAATTCTAAACTTTGGCGTATATGGCCGGGGCCACGCCCATTGGTTCGATCCTGCTTATTTTTGGACCAATCACGTGGACTGCCACCAAATACATATACACAAAATTACAGCACTCTCGCTAACAAATTGTGCAAATATATAAATTTCAATATTTGGTTTATATGGGCGGGGCCACGCCCATTGGTCCGATCCAGTCCATTTTTGGGCCAATCGAATAAACTGTCATTAAATGCATACACACAAAATTTCAACCATATGACCCATATGGGCGGGCCCACGTCCACTTGATATATCAAAAATTCAAGCACCCCCTCCACATGTATATTCTTTGAAAATTTCAAGGAGATCAGAATATTCAGAATATTGTTTACAAAGAATTTTAAGTTATTTGAAGTATCCGTCCGTATGTGTTAATCTGATCAGTGATAGTGGCTGCACCCATACAAGGCGATCATTGAATACGATTATATACCCAGTGCCGCTGCAAAATGGGAGGAATTAAAGAAAGGAAAATAATTCTGTATTAGAGAACATAAGTTTTAAGTTTGGGCCCCCTATGATATACAGATGCGGAGATACAGCGCCTCAACGTTGGCCAACTCGAATGAACAGAATATTCAAGCGCGAGTAACTTTAGTCTGATTCTAAAAATATGTGTGCATTCTACTAACCGGGCGTAAAAAGTATTTTGAGTTCAAAAGAGTTTCAATTTATACAATACAATTTTTTTTTTGTATTTTTTTTAATATGTTTCCTATTTTGGAGCTATTAAAAAGGTATTTAAAAAAAATATAACATATTTAAATGCTTTTTAAAGGAAACTTCCTAGAGAATGTTTACGAAAAAAGAGTGATATTGTTGCCAAGCTTCTCAATTTACACCATTTTTTATACAAATTTCAGAAGTAATCCACCTTTATTATTTTTAAATGTGGTAGGGTGTTGCACGTTGAACTGCAAAGGAAATGTCAAGCCCCGATTTTAGTGTATGTAGTAGATATAGGGGAAAATGTAAAAATTATATTATTGGAGATTTTCTAAATTATTTTGCGAATTGTGGGATTGACTTTCGATTTCTCATGTCAAAACCTACAAAATAACAAAATTATTCATTTTTAAATATTTTACATTTCTGTCTGTATTTGAAAATTGATTTTTTTCCTGACACTGTTTTAGTAGTTCGTTTATATCAGTGCAGAATACCGGTATATACCGATTTCTTTCCTAAATTAACAACACAATTTTCTATATGATGTAAAAAATTTCGGTCAGATATACCCACAGAGAAAGTTATGGCCATATCAATTAATACTTTCAAAAATATGTTTTTTATTTTTTACAAAAAGGTATTTGTTGTATTTTGGAGAAAAAGAGAAAATTATTAAAACAAAATATATTAATATTTATATTCGTCTTAAAGAAAACTTCCTATTTTCGAAAGAAGAATGGGTCAATATTTACTATTAGTATTGTTGTCACGTTCTCCAAATGACACAATTTTTTTCCCCTGCATACCCATAGATCCCAAACATAAAACTTAAATTCTTCCCTTTCATAGACGTGCCAAGATTATTTCTTGTTAAAAAGCGCCGGAAGTTTTTCCATTATTTTCTATTTCTCCCACTGTGCCTCGTTCTACTTAATTACCCATTTTTTAAGATTGCTGCAATAAAACGTCGTTTTTTAATTAGTTAATTTCAACGCTTGAATTCTCTGCAAAAAGTTTTTGTTGTTTCGCTACTATATCAATTAAGTTAAGTTAAACTATAATATAAATTTAAAGAAATAACCACGAGCCCAACGAATCTTTAATGAATTCCAACTTTCTACAAAGATTATTTTTATGGTTGGTTAATCTTTGCGAGTGAGTAGTAGAAAGAGAGCATTTTTGAAAACCTTTTTGAAACATTTTCTTAATGAGTTAATGGAGCGTATGATTGATGGTTACTTTAACATTTCAAAGCACTTATACGCCCAAGTGGTGACCTTTCGGTGTTTTGGGGCTGCACACAGGAAGATTAATGTTTTTGCAGAATAATTGTATTTATAAAAAAAATTTAAAGCTTTAAAGGTATTTATAAAATAATAGAAATAAACTAAGTTTAAAGATATCCCTGTGCCATAGTTAGATGTTTGTGACAAAATTTGCATTACAACAAAGCCATTTCAGGCAAAAGATTTTAATCTATTTATTGTTTAATGTAATATTATGTTATTTCTTGATTCGAATTTCTTTAATTTAATTCAAGCGGAAGGAGTACAAAATGATATTTTATTTATGTACGAGTACATTTACATAAAACAATTTCTTTAAAGAGAATCCCAACAACACCTGCAATGATTTTACAACTTTTCCAAGCAAACAATTTTACCATTTAACTGTATACTGACGAATGTGTGTGAAAACGCTTTCGATATAAACTTTTTACAAAAAAGAAACAGATAATATTTAAACAAGTAAAAGCGTTAAGTTCGGCCATGCCGAATCTTTTATATCCTCCACCATGGATAGCATGTGACCTCACAAAATAACTCAAACCTAAAGAAAATAACTCTGAAAACACAAAAAATATAAAAGATGAGAACAGTAGGAATCACAACAAGTTAGATGCTATATATGGGAGCTATATCTAAATATGGACCGATATCGCCCATTTGCAATCCCAAACAACCTGCAACTATAAGAAGTATTTGTACCAAATTTTATCAACCTAGCTCTATTATTGCCGACTGTAGCGTGATTACCACAGACGGACGGACGGACGGACAGACAGACATGACTAAATCGTCTTAGAATTTTACGACGATTAAGAATATATTTACTTTTTGGGGTCACATATCAATAGTTAGAGGTGTTACAAACGGAGTGACAAAATGAATATACCCCCCATCCTATGGTGGAGGGTATAAAAAAATCGTAATAGGAAGAATAGTGTTAACGAGAAAAAAGTATGACATGGATAGTTTTATCGAAGTAACATTAAGGTATGTCTTAAATAATTAAATGGTCTTGGGAAGAGAAAAAAACTAAAAACAATTTAGTTTTTTCTGACATATTTGACAACGATCTCAGAATATTTGAGTATCTGATATTGATTGGTATTATTGATGTTGGGTCTTAATGACATTTGATAAATTGAACACGTTTGCACCCATGAAGAATTATATACTTATATCCTAAAATAGGGAAGATATATTCCCAAGATCTACTGTTGCATTAAAATGTATAATAAGAAACTATTGCATCGAGTGAAATTGCAGAAATTTGATGGTAAATACAGAAGTTGTGTGAAGGTACCATCATCAAACTATCACTATGTTCGAAAAGTATTAAAACCATACAACATTTGAAATCAATCGAGCTCTTCTTCCAAGACATATTCTGCACACCAGGCATAAGTGGCAAACATAACTCACATAACTTAAAATACCTCGTACGGATTTTCTCCAAACGTACCTAAGATCTCAAGTTGTTTCTTCGATGTATTACCTTTAAATCGGTAGGAATTCATGTACAAAACTATGCATACAGAGGATATAACTATTTGTAACCATTATTCTCAGCAATACAAAGAAATAGACCCATCGTTTATTATACCGATCAACTTAGAATCACTTTCTGAGTTGATTTAGCTATGTCCGTCTGTCTGCCTGTGCATGTATTCTTGTAATCAAAGTACAGGTCGCAATTATGGTCCTATCTCGATGAAACTTTACGTATATCTTTTTTTTGGCCCAAGGACGATCCCTATTGAAGTTGTTTAAAATCGGTTCAGATTTAGATATAGCCCCCATATATATGTATGTTACCCCCGATTTGACATGTAAGCGCTGTAAAAACTGTATTTTATATCCGATCAGTATGAAAATAAGCAGAAAGAGGTTTATTATTATATGAATGAACACCGTTAAATTTGGAAGAAATCGGTTCAGATTTAGATATAGCCCCCAAATATATGTAACCCCCGATTTGACATGTAAGCGCTGTAGAAATTGTATTTTATATCCGATTAGTATAGAAGTTATACTTTACTTTCGATCATTTACATTTTCCAGAAAGATGTTTCTCAATTTAGGAACGACTATTGCTTAATTTAGCGATTATCGGTTCAGAATTAGATAATATGTTCCTATCCATTTCCAATTATTCCAAATTATTATCGCAATGACCCTTATCGCATTGTTAGGGAGGTGTAGGATATTATATAGTCGGCCCCGCCCGAATTTCTGCCTTTCCTTACTGGTTTTCTGCTAAGTTTTTAATGATCGAATATAAAATACAACTTATATAGAGCTTTGATGTCACATCGGGAGGTACACATAGTGGGTGTTTTTCAAAAGGCTGATAACTTAAAATGATTAATACAAGACAGAAATATTGTTGTAATGAAATTGTTATACCCAACAAAAACACTGTGGTACAGGATATTATGACTTTCTGCATTTGTTTGTAACACCCAGAAGGAAAGAGATAGACCCATTGTTTATTATACCGATCGACTTGTAATCACTTTCTGAGTCGATTTAGCTATGTCCGTCGGTCCGTCGGTCCGTCTGTCTGTAGATGTATTCTTGTAATCAAAGTACAGGTCGCAATTATGGTCCGATCTCAACGAAACTTTCCACATATCTTTGTTTAGACCCAAGGACGATCCCTATTGAATTTGGTTAAAATTGGTTCAGATTTACATATAGCTCCCATATATATGTACCTCCGATTTGGCATGTATGCACTGTATAAGCATAATTTTGAACCAATTTGTACAAAAATTGACAATACAAAATTTCGGGAAAATCGGTTCAGATTTAGATATAGCCCCCATATATATGCTACCCCCGATTTGACATGTAAGCGCTGTAGAAACCGTATTTTACACCCGATTTGTTCGACATTCGGTAGAGAGAGTTTTCTTATAACATGAATGAACACTTCCATATTCGAAGAAAATCCTTTCAGATTTCGATATAGCCCCCCTTATATATATGTTTCATCCGATTTGACATGTAAGCGCTGGAGAACCCGTATTTTATATCCGATAAGTACGAAATTCAAGAGAGAAAGGTTTCTTATCATATGTATGAACGCTGCCAAATTCAGGGAAAATCGGTTCAGATTTGGATATAGCCCCCATATATATGTTTCACCCGATTTGACATGTAAGCGCTGTATAACCCGTATTTTATATCCGGTCTGTACGAAATTCAACAGATAGAGTTATTTCGTGAATGAACACTACCAAATTCGGAGAAAATCCGTTCAGATTTAGATTTAGCCCCCATATATGTTACACACGATATGACATGTAAGCGCTGTAGAAACCGTATTTTATACCTGATCTGTTCGAAATTCGGCAGAGAGAGTTTTCTTACAACATGAATAAACACTTCCATATTCGAAGAAAATCCTTTCAGATTTCGATATAGCCCCCATATATATGTTTCATCCGATTTGACATGTAAGCGCTGCAGAACCCGTATTTAATATCCGATCAGTACGAAATTCAACAGAGAGAGTTATTTCGTGAATGAACACTACCAAATTAGGAGAAAATCCGTTCAGATTTAGATTTAGCCCCCATATACGTATGTTGCACCCGATTTGACACATAAGCGCTGTAGAAGCCGTATTGTATATCCGATCTGTTCGAAATTCGGCAGAGAGAGTTTTCTTATAAAGTAAATGAACGCTACCAAATTCGGAGAAAATCCGTTCAGATTTAGATATAGGCCCTCATATATATCTTTCATCCGATTTGATATGTAAGCGCTGTAGAACCCATATTTTATATCCGATCCGTACGAAATTCAACAGAGAGAGGTATCTTATTACATGTATGAACACTGCCAAATTCAGGGAAAATCGGTTCAGATTTAAATATAGCCCCCATACTTATGTTTCACTCGATTTGACACGTAAGCGCTGTAGAAACCGTGTTTTATATCCGATCAGTACGAAATTCTGCAGAGAGAGTTTTCTTATTACATGTATGAACACTGCCAAATTCTTATCGCAATGCACATTTTCGCATTGTTAGGAAGGTGTAGGGTATTATATAGGCGGCCCCGCCCGACTTTCTGTCTTTCCTTACTGGTGTTCGATTTTTGACTACTTTTTCTAATATTGGATTCCAATGCTTTATGAGTTGATGCATAAACCAATGACTTAACATAGCCCCGTAACAATAAATCCAAAGGAGTTAAATCGCACAAACGAGGGGGTCGGTGAACAGGACTACTTCTGAAAATAAAGTTGTCAGCAAATTATTTTTTCAATAAATCGATTGTTGAGCGCGCTGTATGGCTAGTTGCGTCGTCTTGTTGAAACCAAATTTCATTATTGTTTAGCTGAGTAATTTTAGAAAAAAAAATCAGTCCGCATGGCTCGATAGCGCTCGTCATTCACTGTAACGGCAGCTCCTTCCTCATTTCGAAAGAAATAAGGACCGATAATTTCGCCAGAGTGTAAAACGCACCAAACAGTAAATTTGAATGGATGTAGTGGTGACTCGTTAACGGAAATTTGGCTTGTTGACGTAGATTTTCATTTTTTAAAGTAAATTTTCCACCTGATGACTTGCCAAACCTTACTGAACAGAAATGTCAACACAGTTTGACATTATCAGTAGTCAAATCATAGCTATCGACACCGAAAGTTCTTATGCAGCTTGTATATGGGGGCTATATCCTAATCTGAACCGATTTTCACCAATTTAGATAGTTCGTGTTTAGGCCAAACAAGATATGCCTGCCAAATTTTATCGCGATTAGACAATAATTACGACCTGCACTTTGATTACAAGCATACAAGCACATACGGAGGGACATGAATAAATCCTAGTGATTTCAAGTCAATCGGTATCAACAAATGCAAATGTTACAACAAATGCACAAAGTTGCTATACCCTGTACCACGGTGTGGTGAAGGGTATAAATATGTGAACATATTATGCATTTTAATGTTTTTGGAACAAATCCTCCTAAGACTACAACGAATTTAAAATTTGTTTCTGCATCGCTACCAAAGTTATGAACGATTAATTAAATCTGCAGGAGGGAGTGTATATACATATAATTTTCTTTGAAAATATGTGTAACACATCTAAAGCTATGTATAGACTATTGCCAGATCGGACAACGGTATCAACCCTGCTAAAGTGCTGCAAATTGTTAGGCAAAGGTGAACTGACAGTTCAGACGATTGCAGGATTGCCAATAAAAATATTTTATAGACAGTGTTGCCAATAAAATGTTTTTCTGGCAATGGCGCCGTTGTCACATGCATAAACTTCTCATATCTAAAAATCTGCAAATTATATCACAATGACTTTTCTGCCAACGTTGCGAGACAAAAATTGTATGTTCACACGGTTGTACGTTCACAGGTTTGCATTTTTTCGCCATTTTTCTGTCAATATTGTCCGATCAGGCAATCGTCTGTACTTAGCTTTAGACCCTAAACTTGTTTGACGAAAATCCATTTTAAGTAATTTGAGTAATGTGCTTACAGTTCAGTGAAATATGAAAATAAAAGCTATGCCTTTTAGGTGTCTCCCACACAAAAATCTTACCAAAATTTAGAGACTCATAACCAGGGATATAACGAATATTCGCATTCGCACATACGCATAATTTTAAAACATTCGCATTTGCAAAAATCATCTTTGGTATATTTGCTTTCGCAAAAATATATTTCAGTATTCGCTTCCATTTGTTAATAGTGTTTTATCTTATTATCCGCTGAACACATTTTGAAGATTTTAATACCAATGAAAATCCTGCGACATCTCCTCAAAACAGTTGAATGTTTGTCCTTGTGGTAACAGGAGGTCAAAATATGAAAAACGTTGAATATCCTGGAAAAGTATCAATTCAAGTTCTTAATTTTGTTGGTACTAAAGGGTTAAGCTATTATTCGCATTAGAAATATATTAAGAAATATAAAGGGTGTCCCAAGAAGAGCGCAATTTTTTAATTTTAAATAAAACACAGATATTTAAGAAAAAATCGTGAAACTTTATTATATCGTAAAGTAGACAGAATGAGGTTATGTATGGAACAATATATCGTGCAGATGGCCGCCGCGGCTTTGCTGGCATGCACGCGATCTTTTAATGAAATTTTCAATGACCGTTTTGCATGAATGCTGCGGTATTTCATTAATGCAGCGTCCAATTTCGTCTTTTAAGGCTTGAGTCGTCGTCGGCTTATTCGCGTAAACCATCGACTTCAAAAAACCCCAAAGAAAAAAATCTAATGGTGTTAAATCGCATGATCTAGGCGGCCAATTCTGATCTCCAAAACGCGAAATAACACGACCGGGAAATGACTGATGCAGCAATTGAATTGTTTCTCTGGCTGTATGACATGTGGCGCCGTCTTGTTGGAACCACATGCCCTCCACATTCATTTCTTCAATTCTAGGCAAGAAAAAACTGGTTATCATTTCACGATACCGAACACCATTGACTGTTTGCGCTTGACCTGCCTCATTTTCATAAAAAAGGTCCAATGATTCCTCCAGCCCAAAAACCAACCAAAAACCGGTCGATCGACCTGGTCGATGGCGCGTTGTTGTCTTTACATCACTAACAGACCCAGTTTCGGCAAATTTATCCATTAATCTCTTTACAGTTGACTCTTTTGGAGCATTATTGTGACCCCAGATTGATCGCAATTTGCGAACTGTAGCCGCAAAACTTTCACCATTTTGGTAAAACAATTTCACAATGAGAATGCGTTGTTCATTCGTGTAGCGCTCCATTTTTACTAACCTCGTACCTTCTACTAACAAACAATAACAATTATTCAAACGTCAAACAATGACACTTCGAATGTTGCGAGATTTAAAAATTGCGCTCTTCTTGGGACACCCTTTATATGTATCAATATTCGCTTTCGCTAATGTGACTTTCGTTACAAACAATAAAATCCTTTGCGCATTATGATCTCTGAAACCATAAGAGCGAATAGACTAAAAATTGCAACATGTGTTCAGTTCGGGGTCATCTGTGTTTTAGAGTTGTGTAGTGTAGATGAAATATTTGGCATAAATCCATGTTGGGCCATTTAAAGTAATTTGAGCAATGACCGTCAGCCTGTCCGTCTGCCTGGTTGGTGTGCATGATAACCTTCAACAGAATTAACCGATTTACTTCAAATCTGGAATGTGTCTATATGTTTGTCTATCTCAGGCTAAGGTCAAATATGGACTGCGTTTGTCCACTCCTTCGAGTACCTCCCCCACTAAGGGTCAACATTTTGTTAAATTTTTTTTTGGAAAAAAATTAAATTTTTTCTAATAGTTTTAACGACAGTTACTAAACTTCGAAGAATTGTAATTCTGAATTTTTCTAAATTTGTTGCAGCATAATCGGACTAGTCGTTCTCGAGTTATGTCTAACACAAGACCCCTAAACCTGATACTTACTAACTTCAAATCGATATATCTCGATTCCTAGACGTGACGAATGATACGTAGATTATATAAAGATTTAAATCGATATGAATATTGTGACTATTAGAAAACGATGTGTAGTAAATATTTTCAGGAATAGGTAAGGGCATAACGGAACATAAATAGAAACATGAACCGATTTGGCACATTTTCCAGGAATAGTTAAAAAAACATTCCAATTTAAAACAAAAATTTCCAAATATTGGACGGATCGGTTGTACAGTGTGACTTTTGAAAGCGAAGAATTCAAATCGGAAGAATCAAAATCATGGATCGACATATATTATTTTTTTACTAGCTAAAGCTTCTGTCTAAGGACATGGGACAAGATACAATATGTCGCAACATTTTATTCTAAGGTTTTCTGAAATCTTAGATCAGTATAAATTCTCTCAACTTTTTCTTCTAAGGTTTTTATACCCTACACCACACTGTGGTACAGGGTCTTATGACTTTGTGCATTTGTTTGTAACACCTAAAAGGAGAAGAGATAGACCCATTGTTTATTATACCGATCGACTCAGAATCACTTTCTGAGTCGATTTAGCCATGTCCGTCTGTCCATGTATGTATTCTTGTAATCAAAGTGCAGGTCGTATTTATGGTCCGATTGTGATGAAATTTAGCATAGTGCTCTTTTTTGGCCCAAGGACGATCCCTATCGGTTCAGATTTGGATATAGTCCCCATATATATGTTTCACCCGATTTGACATGTAAGCGCTGTAGGAACTGTATTTTAAATCAGATCAGTACGAAATTCGGCAGAGAAAGTTCTCTTATTACATGAAAAAACACTGCGCAATTCGGGGAAAATCGGTTCAGATTTAGATATAGCCCCCATATATATGTTCCACCCGATTTTACATTTAAGCGCTGTAGAAATCATGTTTTATATCCGATCAGTACGAAATTTAACAGAGAGAGTTTTCTTATTACATGTATGAACACTGCCAAATTCGGGGAAAATCGGTTCAGATTTAAACATAGTCCCCATATATATGTTACACCCGATTTGACATGTAAGCACTGTAGAAAACGTGTTTTATATCCGATCAGTACGAAAATCGGCAGAGAGAGTTTGCTTATTACATGTATGAACACTGCTAAATTCTTATCGCAATGCCCATTTTCGCATTGGTAGGTAGGTGTAGGGTATTATATAGTCGGCCCCGCCTTTCTGTCTTTCCTTACTGGTTTTTACTGTGGAGTTGAGCTGAAGATCAAAGGGTTCTATCTAAGTGAAGGAAGGTATTTTGAATAGTCAAATGAAAACGAAAACTACCTTGGAAACAAACACCAACCATTGCATGACGGTTCGCTGTTGGTTAAGCTGCTCCTCGGATGCATTTCTACATTTATATAATCTGAAGTCATGTTGCCCGATTTGTAGTTCATATCAGTGGTAAAAATCTGCCATCTCAAACATATCTAGGACAATGATATATAAAATCAGGAGATTGTATATATATACGAGTATGTGACCTATATTCATTTATATAAAGGATGCAATTTCTTCCCAGGTGTCACAATGGAATTCCGTGTGGGCCCCTTAAAAGTCCAAGAAAAGACTTTAGGGTCCACCCTATTAAATATGTATTACTGTTATTTTGTCATAGGGTTATATAAAGTATAGGCTACTTTGATGTTTGCTATATATATATATCTTATATGTGAAGAAAACACAATATTGTTATGATAACTACTTTCGTCACCACAAACTCTTAAATTAGATATCAATAATCCTAAAAAGATAGTTTGGTTTTTTAAATGTCACTCTTCAATTTGAGTCACCTTTATAACCCTTTGCATGTAAAATGTGCAGTAATGGAAACATAGCATGTTCTGTTTCTCCTTACGCAAAAAATTAGCATACAAATTGCTTGAAAACTGTCATGCATTTGTTAGCTTTCATTTACAAAACGCTGCAACGCAACTACACGATTGCATGCATACTCGCATATGCAGGTACATACAGACAGGATTTGACACCGACGGGGACGCACCCACACACACATAAGGAGCACGAACACTATACGTTAACAGAATATCAGCGTCTTTGTTCCTATAGTAGAGGGAGTTCATTTGGGATATAATTGTTCTCTCAAAGATAAAAGCAACAATGTTAATTCAGGGTATTTTCTTTTCGAAAATTTTTTATGCAAACAAGAAACAAAAAATTTTACAAACAAATTGAAGTGCATTACCTGATGCTGTTTTTATGTATATATAAGTATAAGTATATAAGTCATTGCCATTTTAATTGTACCTTTAAATATATCCTAGTATTTTGCAGAAACATGTGTAGAAAAGATAAAGTTGAACAGAGTACACTATAAAATATCCTGCATCATAGTGTAGAATAGGGATGGGAAAGTATACAGTTATAAGAAAATATATATATATATATCTGAGCCGATATGGGTAAAAATAAAACAAGTGTGTCAATATTTTTTGGAAGGTCAAAATTTTTTTGAAATTTGTTAAAAATCTGGTTGAGAATTTGAAAAAAATAAAACAATTTGAACCGTTTAGCAAAATTTTGATTTTTTCGCGAGAAATGACCTATTATATTTTTCCGAGTGTGTTTAGAAAACTGGAATTTTTTCTGGAAATATGAACGAATTCGACTGAAATTTTTGCAGTTAGGTCCGAAACACTTCCTAAAATCTAAATATATCATGAACTTTAATTACCATCTGACCATATGAAAAATATTGTAAAATAATTTTTGCATATGCGAATAATTTCACTTTCTGGAGCAGTGATTTGAAATATTTTATATTTAGAATGCGTCCTATTTTACGTCCACCAGAATCAGAGAAACATTTTGGTAGATCGCGCTTTGTAAGAAGTTACAGCTAATTTTCGGACACTACCATTTTGAAAATATTTTTGGTTCATGATTGCAGGACCTCAAGGACCTTACCAATTTTGTCGAAATTTACATAATAGCTAAATTCCTTAGTTGTGAGTTCAAAAACTCATTCTTTTTTTCGGCGGATCAAGTTCTCAGAATCGCGAGCCTCCAAACTGTGGATATATAATTTGCAATAACTCCGTCAATTCTTAATCAATCTGTACAAAATTAACGACAAAGGAGACGTGAAAAAAGTCACTTTCATATCTTGTTTCCTAACATACATACACTACACTGTGGTACAGGGTATTATAACTTTGTGCAGTTGTTTGTAACACCCAAAAGGGGAAGAAATAGACCCATCGTTTATTATATCGACTTAAAATCACTTTCTGACTTGATTTAGCTATGTCTGTCTGTCCGTCCGTCTGTCTGTTCGTCTGTCTGTCTGTGCATGTATTCTTGTAATCAAAGTACAGGTCGCAATTATGGTCCGATCTCGAAGAAACTTTACATATATCTTTTTTTGGTCCAAGGACGATCCCTAATGAATTTGGTTAAAATCGGTTCAGATTTAAATTTTTACCCTTCGTTGGGGAGGTACTAGAAGTAGTGTAACAACATAGTCTATCTTTGCTCATAGTCTCAGATAGAACAAATATTGACACATACCAAATTTAAAGTCATTACTACAATGACCTAAAATGGCCCAGAACTGATTTTCGCCAAATATTCTTGGGGTCTATTATACTTTTGGTGTTATACTTTTGGCCCGCAGCATCTGATATATACTTGTATACCCTTTTTCACAATAGTGGAGGTATAAAAACCGGATTTTCTTGAAATTCTCTTTTTCTACCAAAAGTACAATAATTTCTACATTAGTACATAGATTTCAAATAGGCACTGATTTCTTCGTCAAGATGCTAGCTTTCAAAATATGGATTGTTTTAACCACAGTTACTAAACTTCTGTTTCCACGTGAAAGCGTCAGTATTAACATTTGTAGTCCTTATAATTTCCCTTAACAATGGGATAATTTCCTTTAACAAGAAAATGGGAATTTTAAAGAAAATTCCAAAAAAAGTTACCATACCACTTTTTTAATATTTTTTTTCGTGTTAAGGACTCCATAATATTACACCAGCAAATGTAATGCACAGCCCGTCAAAAATTTTGTTTCATAGTGTTATTGTAGTGGCGTCACGTTGGTTAATGAGAATTATTTGTACTGTATTCCTAAATTATTTTTATAACACTTATCAAATGCTTTGTTCATTTATTGTAAAAATCCTACTTTTTTTAAGTTTGCCAATAATTTTGTATAACATTCAGACGGAAATAAAATTTGTACCTCAACAGACATACAGAAAATAAAATACCCAATTTTAATATTAAATTAAAAAAAAAAGAGTTTTCAATTAAAATCGATTCACATTTGCATATAGCTCCCATATATATTAGGACGGGTTACAAAAACTATATCGCGGTTGTCCGCATCTCAAATAAAAGCTTGTTTTATTTAGTGAATATCCTCAAAATATTTCGGCGATAACTTGAGCCTCCACCTTGCACTAAAGCGCGCCATTTTTCGTATGTGAAGCGAGAAGTCGCCATTCTGCTTAAAACAGTGCTAATAATGTGATTATCACGATAACAGAATTTGGGGCCGTAGATTAGATTCTAGTTAAATTCTACTTTGGGGAAGTCTGTTCCTTCGTTTACAACTATAAAATACTAGGTGACGGAGTTTAAACGGGGCCGCACGAGCTGTCAAGGCGAACACGGTTGTGGTCTGTCAATTGGGTGTTCATGCCAGAAATTTCAAAAAATGATATACATCACATATTGACGGAAAATTTGATGATGAGAACGGTGTGCAAGATGGGTGCCGCGTTTACTCACAATCAAGACAATGCACAAGTTGCGATGGCCAAAATCAGTGAATAAAATTCGATGAGGGCTATAACTAAATCTGAACCGATGTTCCCCAAATTTAGTAGTGTTCATTCATGTAATAAGGAACTTATTCCTGCCGAATTTCGTACTGATCGGATATAAAATACAGTTTCTACAGCGCACAGTGGAGCCATTTGAGTTTTTTCGTTGCAAAAATTATAACTTTAAAACCGAACAAGATAATCGAATAATTTAAATGGCATGTGATAGATAATTGTTTAGCCTATGAAAGGAGTGTTTGGAACGGGTCCTATGCCTTACAGGTGCTTACTTATGGGCTATTAAAGTTAAATGTTGTAGAAAAATGAGCTGTAACTAAATCTGGTAACTAAAAAAAAATATTTTTACAAACGTCTTTTTTTTTGTCTTTTTTGAAATTTTTACAAATATTAGATGTTTGTTCAGATCTATTTTAAGGTTTTTGAAAAATTTTTCCCAACAAAAAAATTTTTTTATTATTATTTTTTTTTTCATTTCTGGAACCATGTCTTTTTATACCCTACACCACACTGTGGTATAAAGTATTACAACTTTGTGCATTTGTTTGTAACACCCAAAAGGAGAAGAAATAGGCCCATTGTTTATACCGATCGACTTAGAATCACTTTCTGAGTTGATTTAGCTATGTCCGTCTGTCTGTCCGTCTGTCTGTGCATGTATTCTTGTAATCAAAGTACAGGTCGCAATTATGGTCCGATCTCGACGAAACTTTACACATATATTTTATTTGGCCCAAGGACGATCCCTATTGAATTTGGTTAAAATCGGTTCCGATTTAGATATAGCCCCCATATATATGTTACCCCGATTTGAAGTGTAAGCGCTGTTAAAATGTTATTTTATATCCGATCAGTGCGAAATTCGGCAGAAAGTGGTCTCTTATTACGCGAAGGAATACTGCCAAATTTGGAGAAAATCAGTTCAGATTTAGATATAGCCCCCATATATATGTTACCCCCGATTTGGTATGTAAGCGCTGTAAAAACTGCATTTTATATCCGATCAGTATGAAATTCGGCAGAAAAGGGTTTCATATTCTATGAATGAACACTTTTAAATTTGGAAGAAATCGGTTCAGATTTAGATATAGCCCCCATATATAAGTTACCCCGATTTGACATTTAAGCCCTGTAAAAATGTTATTTTATATCCGATCAGTGTCTGTATTTTATATCTGATCAGAACGAAATTCGACAGAAAGAGGTCTGTTTACATGAATGAGTATTCAGGGAAATCGGTTCAGATTTAAATATAACCTCCATATATATGTTCCTCCTGATTTGGTGTCAAAGCGCTATATAAGTTGTACTTTACTTCCGATCATTTAAATTTTCAAGAAAGATGTTTCCCAATTTAGGAACGAGTATTGCTAAATTTAGCGATTATCGGTTTAGAATTAGATAATATGTTCCTACCTATTTACCAATTATTCCAAATTATTATCGCAATGACCCTTATCGCATTGTTAGGGAGGTGTAGGGTATTATATAGTCGGCCCCGCCCGACTTTCTGCCTTTCCTTACTGGTTTTATTTACGTCATACAATTTCTGAAATCATCTCTTTTTTACCTCTAGAAATTTAAAGTAATTTCTTAATAATTAATTTATTTTAATTTCTCAGATAAATTTATTAAGGTACGCAATTAATGCATAGCTTGCAGTAATTTATGACATTTAATCGATATTATTCATCGCATATTCCACATATAGCGGTGCCCTTACAATAGTGCCTGTAATAAGACCCTGAGAAAACAGAAGAAAATTTACATTTTTCCTTTGTCGACGATAATAAAAATGAATTCAATTGAAATAATTTATGATTACTTGAGAAACTTTTTGACATCAGCATATTTTCCCCCCTAAACTTCTTAACAAAAGAAAGCTGCTGGAATGTAAAAAATTTGAATATCCTTTTCGTGTTTTTTCCTTTTCTCATAATTTTTCTGTGTGTTTTCTTTTCATTCTATTTGCAGGAGAATTGTGACTGTAGCATTTGGTGAAATCAACAACCTGTAGTGCCATGCAAGTGGATCTAAGGAAGCATACCGCTGAAACACATTTCTGGATTGTAAGTATTCCCTTCACTCTCCCAGCTTTTCTGTTTTCTCCCTCATTACGTCTAGTCTTGTCGCAGAGCCAAAAAGTTGCAAACGTCTTTGAAATGAGAAGCTGGTGACACGTTTAATAAACTTTCGGTGTGCAATTTATTTAAAGCGAATAAATTGTGAAAAAGCCACAATGACAGACAGACGGACATATATTAGGGGTTAGACGGTGGTTATGTGTTGAAGGCTGTGTTGGGTTGTGAGGGAGGGACAACCTGTATGTGGTATATAAATACCACAAATAAATTGAACTGCAATACGTAGAGTCACAGAGGATGGGGCGGGGAGGCAGTGACGGTGTTGAATATTTTGCAACAAAAAAATCTGAATAGCAACACCACAAAGGACCAAAAATACACACACATACACACCCAATCCCAGAGCTTTGGTAACAACAACAACAAAAAAACATTTTCATTGGCACTCATCCAACCACAAACAATGCGGGTTTGATTAGAAACAAAAAAAAACACACATCGAACGAATTTCCTTTGAGTGTTTTGCGCCCACCCACAACTTCCCTACAAAGAAACCCTCCGCTGAGGAACGAGAGTGGAGGGAGGTCAGGATATCATAGCTTCGGTAGCGGCGGCATCATTTGATCGAATTGTTGTGCGCCTACCAAATCAAAAGCACAACTTTTTGTTCAAATGTTCTTTTCAAACTTTGGTTAGGCAATAGTAGATATTTCTGTCTGGTTTTCAATTGTGTGGAAAATTAATAGGGGGATGCTTGCCATTCTACGACCCAACTATGCACAGTGGGTGGAAGTAAGATTTAAGGTTGAAATTTATATTCTAATAAAATTATCAATTTTATTTTTTTATTAATTTAAAACAATTAAGAAAGTTCAGTCGGGCAGACCGATGTAAGGATACCCCTACCTTCTGCCCCAAAAAAAATTCGTAAATTTATTTATATTTTGTTTTAATTAGATTATTATCAATTTAAATTTCATTTAATATCTTTAAAGTATGTCTTTGCTCAGACTCTTGTATGCTTTGCTCTAAGGGTTTGAATCGACTTCTTTGCACCATTGTCTGAAGCACTCGGCTTTGCTGTTTTTAAAGGCTTTCTGGAATTCATTTCTCGCTTGGTGATAGGCGCATTTCCTTGATTCAAAGTCGGGCCTTCATCTACTTCTTTGGTACTATCGTCAAGGTCCGTTGGCATTCCCTTCTTAGTTCTGCTAAGTGGTCGTTCCACCAGTAATTTTCTTTCCTTCTGCTATTTGAGCGGTTAACTGGAATTGATTCATTACATGGCACTTTTAGCGCCGCTGCAATTTATTCTGCCGTAGTCCAGACTTCTCCTTCCTTAATTTCTGTATGCAAAACATTTCAGTGAAGGCATCTAGGTCGAATTTTCCTTTCGTCCATCCTTGGAATTTAGGCTTCTCGTGTATAAGGTTTGTGTGGGTTTGTACTCCGCTGAGAATATAATGGCCTGGTGGTCACATTACGTGTATTGTTCGCTGACTTCCCATTTCTGGTTCCTGGCCAGATTGTTGCTAACGAATGTTAGGTCGACGATTGAACCAGATCCAGCTCTTCAAAACGCATTTGTCTATTCCGTATTAGCTATGGTTACGTCGAGTCTGGAAAAAACATCAAGAAGCATTCTGCCTCTATTGTTTGTTTCACCAGTCTTGGGACCACGCATTGAAGTCTCTTGCAATTATAATTGGGTTGTGATGAGATGCGTCTCTTACCAGTTCGTCTACGTCTAGTTCGTCTGATAATGGTTTGATTGGTGAAATATAGCAGCTGTAGATGTATATTCCCCCAATTGTAGCCCTGAGAAAGCATTCTTGCGGCTCATTTGTAATTTCCTCAATAGCCTTCCCCCCACAGGTCCATAGTGCTGCTTTAGCATTCTTGTTTTGTTCCCATATAATTTTGTCTAGGTTTTTATGTTGTTCGCAAAGAATTGCGACATCGATATTTTCTTCTCAGTAAGACAGCAGTGGCAGGTCTGGGGCTGTTGCACAATGGTTTAAGTTTAGTTGTATAATCTTCATGCGTTTTTGGAATTTATTGCCTTCTGGAAAACAGGACATCCGTAGGTTCCTGCCACATGCTTTTGGTCCCCTCCGCCATTCGTTTTACAGAGCATACAATTAGGTTTATTTTTGCAATCTCGGGCTATATGTCCCTCTATGCCGCATTTTATACAGTTTCCAGATTTGTCCACGCTCGAGTTACAATACTTCGCAGCTCGAAACATTTGAAAATCGTCTCTCCTATTCGAGAAAACATTACGATTTTGATTTTACGCAGTTTGAGTTCCCTACTTGCAGTTACTGTCGGTAGTCCTATTTTTTGCACTCTTGGTGCTTCCGCATGTCTCCCATATAGACGTCAGTATGGATTCTTCAAGTAGTTCGGGCATATCTAAGTATTTGGCAAATGCCTGGCATATTTCCGAATTTGTCGTTACCTCGTCCATGTCTTTAGAGATTATTAAAGCGTGATCGTTGCGGGTCCATTCTTCAACGCATCCATCCATAGAGCTTTCTACTTTATTCCTAACTTTTGTCTACATTCTTTCGGCGGTACTCAGTTCCAGCAGGAGATAGCCTTTTTGGGTTCTCCGCACTTTGTTTACCTCATACCCTAACTCCTTCAGATCCTGATTTGTACGGATTTTTCGTAGAATATCGGCGTATGACCTTTAGATGTTATTAGAATTGTATCCGGCTTTGGTTTAGGATTTCTCCTCTTCTTTTTGTTAGTCTTTGTGACCCATTCAGACTGTGGTGCCGGGTTGGCTACGTTGCCTTTTTCCTCTCCTGTGTTTTCTCCGTCAGGAGGTATGGCAGTTTGTTTAACGCCTGCAGGGTTGTTTCTAGCTCTCTTTGGGGTAGGCATAATTACCATTGCATAGTTTTTCTTTTTGACTTTGTATTACTAGGCCAAACTTTTGCGGATGTTTGAGTTGCCCTTTCAGATAATTCATTGTTTTCGGGGAGGTCTTCCTTGCATTTCTATTTATTGCAGTTATTCTAGCCAAAAGGAATGTGATTTTCAACCTTCACAACTTTTCTTGGCACTTTAACTTTACATACTGTCAATTCTTCATATATCTGTACTCTTTTGAGGATCATATTATTTCGCTGTATTTTGTTTTTTTTTAAGCAAATATTTCCTTTGAGCTGTCACATCTCTCAATCATAGATATTTAACTTCAGTCGATGTCTACATAAACACTTCGTGTAGATGACAGCAGACTTGGAGTTCTTGGCGGATATTTAAACCAGGTCCCGCACGTTTCTATGTATCTGCGAATATCCATGTGTGAATTTAGTTATCCATTTGCAGTTTGTGGTCCTTAGATTTTGTTAAAACATAAATCAGCCGACATACATACATATGTTGTCAGCAAACAAACGTGCCGATGTTGCTCCTACTACTTGGATTTGTCATTGACAAACATGTGTCTCAACAAATGCAGGTCCACATACAAATCCTCCACCACTACTATCCATTAGGCAGTCAACTTTTTTTGACTTCTTGCTCATGTATTTCTGTCGTTTTCTTTTCGGTATGCTTTCTTTGTTTTTTTTTTCTTTTGGAATAAGACCAATCAAATTTTGATTTGCTATGACAGTTGATGTCATATATCTTGCAACCAAACAAACAGAAATTCGCCATGATTTCCCACCAAATATTATAACAACGACTTGGCCGTCTGACAAGGCTATCCATTTCATAGGATTTTTTTGTTTATTTTTTCGTTTTTGTTTTTCTTTGAAAATGCCCTTTTCTTTTGTGGGTTGTGTTGTCGTGTAAAAGTTCATAGAGTAGGCGTTTTTGAAAATTTTTTCGAATTGAATTTAAATGTCAAAATCATAAAGGTTTCGTTTGATGTGAGCATGTATGTATGTGTGTGTGTCTGTTAGTGTTTGCGTTATTAAAGACACATGTTATAATATTGACCCAATAAAAACAAAGAACAAAGGAAAGCAAACACAAAGGTCGACGTGACGTATGAGTTATGTGAAAGGTAATCAAATATATAATATATAATACGCCACCTATGTCATGGCAATGTGGGATTATGACAAAATAACTTGGCATTGGTAAATAAATACAGGGTGGCTGATATGTATTGCAACCAACTTCAGGTTGCTATCATTTCTAAACCACTAGTCTGATAGCTGACAGATTTATTTCAGTGACAGTTCATTTTATTGTTTATAAGCTTTCAAAAGCATTTTCACCTATTGCATTCAGAAAAAAAGTTATTCGTGATGGAATTCAAGCGTGATAGTGTGATTGCTTTATATTTGGGTGGAAAAACACAAGCGGCTATCGTTAGAGCCCTCCAGCATTTAAATGTGAATACATCTTTTGTTTCTCGTACCATTGCTCGTTACCGTGATACTGGCAGTGTTGTATCGCGTCCAAAAAGTGGACGAAAAAAAAACGGTAACAACACCAGAAATGATCCGAAAACTGAAGGCCAGATTTGATCGAAATCCACGCCCCAGTGGTAGAAAAATTGTTCGTGAGCTGAACATATCGCGGAACGGATACAACACATATTAAAAAATGAGCTTGGACTAAAGCCATTGATGTTCCAAAAAGTGCAAGAGCTCACCGATGCACAAAATAAAGTTAGACTGGAAAGAGCCAAGGAGTTGCTTCGCTTGCACGAAAGTGGCCAGTTACCGAATTTGGTTTTCTCCGATGAGAAGCCATTCCAAATTGAGCAGTTTGTGAACAAACAAAATGATCGGGTTTACTTGCCAAAGAGGTCAGCTGAAAATTTACACCTTCGATTGGCCACCAGAACTCAAGCGCCGCCGATGGTAATTGTGTGGTCGCCCCCGCTCGTATTCATCGACCATGGGGTCAAAATAAATGCCGAATATTATCGGGAAAATGTCCTAAAGACAGTATCGAAGCCCTTGGCAGACAAACATTTCGGCCGCAGACCATGGACATTCCAACAGGACTCAGCACCATCGCACTCAGCACGCGTCAACCAAGAATGGCTTAAAAAAGAGGTTCCTCGCTTCATTTCTACCGCATAATGGCCACCAAGATCTCCGGATCTCAATCTGTTGGACTTTTGCGCCTGGGGCATTTTAGAGAGTAAGGTTCGCACTAAAAAATACCAAAGTATCGATCATCTCAAGACGGCGCTTCGCCGGGAATGGGCCAATATTTCCGACATTTTTTGCTTTTGAACAATAAAATTTAAAAAAATTAAAAAATAAATTAAAAAAAATATAGCGGTTTACTTTGTTGCATTACATATCAGCCACCCTGTATTTGGAAAAAGGTAATAATCCAATTTCGATTCATCACTGAATTACATGAAAAATTGCTTGCTTTTTATGAGCAATAATATTGCGCAAATCCACACGGCGGAATTACATCCAGTTCGCATTAAGTGCGGAGAAATGGACTGGATTGCATTTACTACATCCATCATATAATTTATATTTGAGACTTTCGTGATACATTAGCTTGATAAGGTAGTACAGGGACTGCCAACTCAGAATCCCTGGGATTTATTTTGTTGACGTCCTGTCTCTTAGCCCTTGTGATATTCCTTAATTCCAAACCTAAGCTCGAGCAAGGCAATTACTTAATTGATTTACATTTTTACCGCCTCAACTTACTTACAGAGGAGGGTATACAGAGTGGCTGATATGTAATGCAACAAAGTAAAGCGCTATATTTTTTTTTATTTTTTTTAAATTTTATTGTTCAAAAGCAAAAAATGTCGGAAATAACATAAAATTTTAGAAACAGTTTAGATTTGTTCGAATTGGCCACCTTTGGCACGAATTATGGCCTTCAAAAGGCCGACAAAGCCATCACACGCTGCACGAAAGTGGCTCTGCGGTATTTTGGCCCATTCCCGGCGAAGCGCCGTCTTGAGATGATCGATACTTTGGTATTTTTTAGTGCGAACCTTACTCTCTAAAATGCCCCAGGCGCAAAAGTCCAACGGATTGACATCCGGAGATCTTGGTGGCCATTGTGCGGTAGAAATGAAGCGAGGAACCTCCTTTTTAAACCATTCTTGGTTGACGCGTGCTGAGTGCGATGGTGCTGAGTCCTGTTGGAATGTCCATGGTCTGCGGCCGAAATGTTTGTCCGCCCAGGGCTTCAATACTGTCTTTAGGACATTTTCCCGATAATACTCGGCATTTATTTTGACCCCATGGTCGATGAATACGAGCGGGGAGCGACCATCGGCCGTTACGGCGGCCCACACCATTACCATCGGCGGCACTTGAGTTCTGGTGGCCAATCGAAGGTGTAAATTTTGAGCTGACCTCTTTGGCAAGTTAACCCGATCATTTTGTTTGTTCACAAACTGCTCAATTTGGAATGGTTTCTCATCGGAGAAAACCAAATTAGGTAACTGGCCTTTCCAGTCTAACTTTTTTTTGTGCATCGGTGAGCTCTTGCACTTTTTGGAACTTCAATGGATTTAGTCCAAGCTCATTTTTTAATATGTGTTGTATCCGTTCTCGCGATATGTTCAGCTCACGAGCAATTTTTCTACCACTGCGGCGTGGATTACGATCAAATCTGGCCTTCACTTTTCGGATCATTTCTGGTGTTGTTACCGTTTTTTTTTTCGTCCACTTTTTGGACGCGATGCAACACTGCCAGTATCACGGTAACGAGCAATGGTACGAGAAACAAAAGATTTATTCACATTTAAATGCTGGAGGGCTCTAACGATAGCCACTTGTGTTTTTTCACCCAAATATAAAGCAATCACACTATCACGCTTGAATTCCATCACGAATAACTTTTTTTCTGAATCTGAAGATCAAAATGCTTTTGTAAGCTTGTAAACAATAAAATGAACTGTTACTGAAATAAATCTGGCAGCTATCAGACTAGCGGTTTAGAAATGATAGCAACCAGAAGTTGGTTGCAATACATATCAGCCACCCTGTATACAGGGTTTTCCAACAAGAGATGTTATTTTGAATCACCCGGTATTTCGGTAGCTGTCACTTTTGAAGCTTTTATTCTTTGACGTTTGACAAGTAGAAACTATGACATTACTAAAAATGCAACGATACACGATTCAACAACGCATTGAAATTATTAAAATTCACTTTAAAAATGGTGAAAATCTTACAGTCACAGTTCGCAAAACTAAAGCACTTTTGGGTCGTCGTTAAGCACCTTGTCGGACCGCAATACAGAAATTGGTGGAAAAATTGAGCTGTTGGGACAAGTTAATGTGAAGAATAAAACCCGTGCACGTCACTCAAGAACAACCGAGAATATTGCAGCTATAGCCCAAAGTTTTGAAGAAAACCCATGTTTGTCCATTCCTCGTCGTTCTTTGGAATTGGGCATTCCACAAACGTCATTAACCGTATTTTGCATAAAGACTTGGGTCTTAAGGGTATAAAGAAAAGTTCAGTTAACACAAGAACTCAAGGCAGCCGATCAACAACAAAGTCGTGTTTTTGCTGATTGGGTCCTTGAAATGCATGAAAATGATCCGGAATTCCATCGAAAAATCATCTTGACTGATGAGGCCCATTTCCACCTCGGTGGCTACGTCAACAAGCAAAATTGTCGCATCTGGGGCTCGAAAAACCCAAGAGTTATTGTTGAGAAGCGTCTCCATCCTCAACCTGTGACTGTTTGGTTCGGTTTATGGTCCGGCGGGGTCATTGGACCTTTCCTTTTTTCGAAAATGAGGTTGGATCAACAGTTGCGGTGAATGGATTGCGCTATCGAGAGATGATTAATGGTTTTTTATAGTCGGAGTTGGATGGTAATGATCTTGACAACGTTTACTTTCAACAAGACGGCGATACGTGCCACACAAGCAACGAAACCATTGCTCTGTTACGGGAAAAGTTTCCGGTTTATCTCTCGAAGAGGTGATCACAATTGGCCACCGAGATCTTGTGATTTAACACCTTGCGACTTCTTCCTTTTGGGGCCACGTGAAAGATAAGGTCTACGCCTACAGCCCGCCGTCGATTCAAGACCTCAAGATAGAATTCGTGAGGCTATCGAGGACATAGGGCAGCAACTTTGCGATTTGGTTATGGAAAATTTCATGAATAAGATATGGTCCTGTAAGCGTGGTCGTGGTGGCCATTTGGCTGATGTTGTTTTTCATTATTAACGGCATACCTTCCTCTTTATTATGAAATAAAAATCCTATCATTTATCTCAAAAAATTTAATTTTTCTTTTAATACCAAAATAACACCTCTTGTTGGAAACCCCTTTATCAGTTGCTACGAGTCAAAAGTGTAACACATTAAGGGATTGACCTAAGACCCTAAATATGTTTGGTGGAAACTCGGGTCATGGTAAGTCATTTGGGTCATGGTAAGTCATTTGAGCAAAATCCGTCCATCCGGCTGGCAGTTCGTCCGTCTGCATGTCTGTAATATTTTGCTCAGACTAAGTTCGAAGATGGGCCGTATTGGTCCACTCCGTCTTATACCTTCCCCCAAAAGGTTAACATTTAGTGAAATATTGATTCTTTAATAACTTTTATACTACTTATTCGAATCTTCCGAAACTCCACACACAGTATTAGTTTATTAGTCGCAATTACCTTGAGAACAAGTAAGAAAGTTCAGTCGGGTAAACCGACTTATGAATCCCCTCACCTTGAGTCCCAAAAAAATATTCGCAAATATATTCATTTTTTTGTTTTAATTAAATTATTATCAATTTAAATTGCATTTAATAACTTTAAAGTATGTAACGGTATTGAAGTTATAAGCTCTTAAGATTTGGTGCAATACGGTCCGTTTGTGTGGGAGGTACCAACCGTAGCCTGCCAATAACGCCCACTTTTCTCTGGATTCTAGGTATTATTAAAACCTTATACTGTACATAATGTCAAGTATTTGTATGCACTGGCATTAGATTTATAAGCAGTTAACTTTTGGGGCAAAATGGTTCAAATTGTGTGGGAGGTACAAAAAGGAGTGTGGCAACTTCGCTTTAAGTTGTTAGTGACTAACAAAATAATACTATGTGTGTGATCTATTAGGAACTAAAGGGTCCGCTATCTAACGTTTTTTTTTCAACTAGTGCTTATTTCGTGAATGGTAAAACTTAGCTCATGTCTGATTTGACAGATAATTAGTTTTATCCTTCCGCTGAACGAATATGGTTGTGTATACGCTTGAACAACGCTGGGAGCGATCGACTTACAGAAGATGCCGATTTTGCCAAAAAAATCATCTTTTCAGATGAAGCTCATTTTGATCCCTTGTGGGTATGTAAACAAGCTAAATTGTCGCATTTGGGGCACACAAAACCCGCACGCATACATTGAAAAGCCGATACACCCAAAACGAGTCACTGCTTGGTGCGGATTTTGGTCCAGAGGCATAATTGGGCCATTTTTCTTCGAAAATGAGCAAGGAATGACCGTTACAGTTAATGGCGATCGTTATCGGGTCAAGTTGAATTTTTGTTCACAAAAATTGAAGAGGAGGATATTCGCAACATTTGGTTTCAACAGGACGGCGCTACGTGCCACACAGCCGAAGCTACACTCGATGTTTTGCGCGATGTTTTCAAAAAAAAAAAGTAATTTGGCGGCCCTTTAGAAGGAGTGGATCAATATGACCCATATCCGAATTTAGCCGGAGATAGAGAAAAATATTACCGCTCACCAAATTTGAAGTCAATCGGTTAATCCTTTCGAGAGTTATAGTGCGCAGCAGACAGGCATACAGACACACAGGCGCACAGACAGACAAACAGACGAACGGACGGACGGACATTGCTCAAATAACATAAAATGACCCAAATCGATTTAGCACTTTCAGAAAAGACTAGATCTGTTCCATTTATTCGAGGTGGAGGGTCCACATGTGGGACTTTATTCATCCTAGTAAAGATAACCAATTCTGTCTTGTTTGGGTTTACGCCCAAACCGCTGCTTCTGGCCCATCTAGCCAGTTTGTTCAGAGCCACCTGTAGAATGTCTCGGAGGACGTTTTCGAATTTGCCACTCCCCAGCAAAAAAAGAGCATCCAAAGAAGCAATAAAAATCCCCAACTTATGATCCGGAAGTTGTTCTAATTTGGATTTTCACCAATGAATTTAACAAGGGGTTGTCGCGCTGGGGAAGTACTTCTTCACAACTCTTTTAAAGCACTGTAAGATTTGCTTTTTTGGTGTTGTATTTATTTGATGAATGTATGTCGTTCTTATTAACATATTTGGGTCCAGAGATTTCATATTTTAAAGGAATACAAATGTTGACATAGGGAAGGGAACGTATAAATAATATACTATTGGCCAAAGAGATCAACGATCATATATATGTATGTATGTTTAGGACATTTGAAGATGTCTGTAATCTGTATGGTGTAGATGGCTCTTGAAAAGTGTGACCCCATAGTGTAATTAACATTCTCACAAAAAAAAAAGTTTTCCGTAGCCCCGGTTCATAGAGTAGTAAAGTACCACAGTGTGGTACAGTATGTATGATATGGTATATTTAATTACCACAATTTCTTTTAAAATTATTTAATTATAACCTACACCACACTGTGGTACAATTTATTATGATTTTATGCTTTTGCTTCTAACACCAAAAATGAGAAGAGATATATAGAACCATCGTTTATTATACCGATCGACTTAGAATAACTTTCTGATTTAGCTATGTCAGTTTGTGCATGCATTTTGGAATCTATGTGCAGGTCGCAAATATAGTCCGATCTCAAAGAAATTTTTTACATATCTTTATTTTGGGACAAGACAATTCGTATTGAAATTGAAAGACAATCCGTATTTCTTTCGTCTACGGCGAACGATCAAAAATCTCTCAACTATTTGAATATCAGTTTAGAACCAGATATCGTAATATATATGAATTAACCTTCGATTTAGCTTATACCCTCTATAGAAGATATAATTTCCTTTCGATGTTCATGAAATTTGGTAAAGAGTGTCTTATTTTAACAGTTAATATCTGTGTGAACAATATCGGTTCAAATTTACATATAGCCCCACATACTCGCATGGATGTGTACCTTCCGATTTAGCATCTAAGCTCCATAGAAGTCATATTTTAGTCAAATGTACTATATTTTGCACAAAGGATTTTTTAATCCGAGAATAAACTGTCACTAGCAAGGTTGGAAAAGTGTGTTTTCATGTTTTACATCAGAGCATTATTAAATTTGGCAGAGATTAGTTTATAGAATCACGAACACTGCGAAATTTGATAAAAAAAAATGGATACCCTTCAGATAAAGGCCAAATTTAAATACAGACCCATATAGAATTTTGCATCTAAAATAGGTGTCAAACACGATTTACAAAAATCAAAACAGCAACAAGAGAACAACTACAAAGGTTAAATAGATGAATACAGTACGTTCTGTCTAATACAATGTGAGTTACGCCTTTTGTTCTTTATCAAAAACGAGCACTTGATGTTACGTCTTTTTTCTTGAATAAAATCGTGATTTTTTGACGAAAAACGAATTTTCATTTTTTGAGGGTTACGCTCTTGGGTATTTCTGGTGATGCTATATTAACATTTTTGGAAAGTATAAAGTGTTGTTAATAAATTCAGTTTTTATCGCAATCCAATGTACTACAATTCCAAAATTTAACATATTTCGAAGAAAATCAGCATACTTTGAAATGACTTTATGTTATTTTAATCGGCTATGAAAAAGGCAACTTGTAGGTCCGATTTATCGACCTAGTCGACTGAAACGAAATTTAATTGATGAAAAAGTCGACTAGCTTCCAGAACCATTCACTAATTCTGATATAGCCGCCATATAAATATATATTTCTTCCCTTTAGCACTATAGACGCAGTATTTTACATATATATCATAGCCCTCATACATATGTTCCTTCCGATCTGGACTTTTATCACTTCACAAGATTTATTTTACATCCAACCGTTTTAAAATTATGCATTCTTGGGTTAATAATTTATATTCCGAAATCACATTCTGGTTAGTTATTTAGAAGAACTTCATTAAATGCCGAAAAAATGCTCATACTTATGAATTGGAAGTACTTATAATGTTATTCTTTTGGAAGTACTTCTTTTATTTTTTTCTGGGTCACTGCGATTGCCACGTCGTCCGCATATGCCACGACCTTGCATCCACAACGTTCTAGATCTAGCAGAATTTCACTCACCGCTAGGTTCCAATTTAGGGGAGACAGTACTCCTCCTTGTGTGGTCCCTCTGTTTACAAACCTTTTTAGAGTTGTGACCCAAGACACGCTGTTATGCGTCTTCTGTGAGCAGGCTTTGTATTAGTTTAATCAAGCTAGAGTTTACCTTTAGATGTGACAGTGCCGCAATTACAGCATTTGAGAGAATGTTGTTAAAAACTCCTTCAATGTCATGAAATGCCACCATGGTGAATTCCTTGAAATGCAGGGACGACTCGATAGTGCTCACAAGTTCGAGCAGGGCTGATTCTGTAGACTTCCCCTTATTGTAAGCATGTTCGTTCACCGACAGGAGTTTTGTATCCAGGTTTTCCATAATGAAATAATCTAAAAGTCTTTCCAGACCTTTCAATAGGAAGGAGGATAGGCTAATTGCTCTGAAGTCTTTCGGCCTAGTGTGTGATGTCTTCCCCGCTTTACCAAAGTGGTATTCATATTCATCCCTACATTGATACGGGATGTATGAAAGCCGGATTATCCCAGCCAGGGGTTAATGTGCTTTAACATATTCTGCATTTCTGCTGGAGTGATGCCGTCTGGCCCAGGTGACTTGAAGGGCTCAAAGCTATTAATAGCCCAGCTTATTCTGGATCTCTCAGTCAACAACCTAGGTACGCCTGAAGTCCACTCGCCCTCTTGTTGGCCCTGCTGATCCTTTGGTTCTTTTAGAGAGTTCCCCGGGAAATGTGTGTCGAGCAGTACATTGACCGATTGCTCGCTGTTTTTGGTCCAGTTATTTGCCTCATCCTGCAAGTAACCCACTGTACAGGATGAAGCTGATAGTATTTTCCTCAGCCTTGCGGCGTCGGAGACCTTTTCCACTTCGCCACAGAAGGTATACCAAGAGAGTGTTTGCGCCTTTCTAAGCTCCTTCTTATAGATCTTGAGTTGCTTTTTATAGGCATCCCAAACATTAGCGACCCCATTAGATTTAGCCTTGTTGATAGCTTGTTGCAGGTCTTTTCCATAGCCGTTAGCTCAGAAGTACACCATTGGGGTTTAGTTTTACCCCTGTACCTTGTTTTTGGACAGGCTTCTTCAAGGGAACTATTGAATGATGTCGTGATATACTCGACCAGATTATACAGACGGCTTTGTCAGTCGGTTCGAAAAGAAGTTTGGAGTTGAGGACTTTCTTGAAATTCTTCTCATACAGTTGCCACTTTGTCTTCCTCACATTTCTGTGGACAGCAGGTTTAGGCGCTTTTTCAGCGAGTTTTAACTCTACTATATAATGGCGATCGGAGAATGAGTGGTCGTCCAGTACATTCCACCCAATAATTTTGTCTGACAGCCGATCAGTAGCAAACGTTACGTGGAGTACTTCGTGTCTGTCGGATTATTGCCTATGTTACAAATAGTTAGGTTGCTAGTTAGAACAAAGTCAAGAAGCGAATCACCCCCATTGTTTATATCCATACTACCCCAGGTAGTATGATGAACGTTTGTGTCTGCGCCAATAATCAATTGGAGTTCCTTCTTCTACTACTTCCCTGAAGAGAGCTGTCGGTTCTACAGCTTCATAAGGCAAGTAACTGGAGACCACCCAATATATGCGATTACGGATCCCCAGACTAGCAGCTGTTTGTTTTTTACCACTTAAATTTGTCAGGAGAAATATACTTAGATCTTTCCTTGCCAAAATGCAGGCAAGGAAAGATCTAAAGTTGGCCACAATCAGTTTAAAGTTGGGTGTCCTGATACCGCACACCCTTCCTCCTGTATCAGGACGATGTCTACAGCACCTGTGGACAGGCGCAGCAATAGAGCCGCTGAGGCTGCTTTAGCGTGATGGAGGTTAATCTGTAGAATTCCTACCGTCATTGGTGTTATCGAACTCTTAGTTCGTATCATCGAGGAGCATGTCCCGGCCAGATGCGTCAAAGAGACCAGAGACTCTTCTGAGCCCCTCCGTGTCCGAAGTAGTGCTCTCGTCCTCAGAGAAGGACGTTACAGATCTGTTAGAGTTGGAGTCAGCAGAAATAATGGGCGCGGCTAAGTCCGCACTTCCAGAAAGCCGGGTATCAACCACGGTGGACGAATCGCCTTCCGCAGTGAGAGCTATATGAGAGTATAAACCATATTGCAGGGTTGCACTTGCACGTTGTACATGGGAGGTGGATTCAGCGTTAAAGATTAAATTGAACGGCCGCTTTTTTACCATCCGTCTCCCCCACCTTGCTAATTATGGGTCGGCAGACCAGGATTGTAATCTTTTATCATTTCTAATATGTCAGCCGAGTTGGAGGCCTCTTCTGTAACCCAGGTGATGGCTCTATGGTGACTAGCGATTTTTTTATTGACAACATCCAACTTTGCTACGGGCCACAGCTCATCCGCTCGACTCGCTGCAGCCTTATACAGGTCTAATGATCTGGCATCACCGAAATATAAGAGCTTTCATCTCCCCTGATGCCATCCAGCATCGTTGCAGATTGGTGGTTTGCCCAGCATTTCTCTACGGACATCGTCCCATTTGTCCTTTAGGATGGATCCATCCTCACTACTTCTGTCAATAAATAGGCATTGTTTTCTTCGTTAGGATGCTAAATTTCAAAAAGTGGAACAAACAATTTTTTTCTATTTTTATACCATACACCACATTTTTTATACCATTTTACAGGGTATTACAAACTTTTGCACTTGTTTGTAACACCCAAAAGGAGATGATGGATAGACCCATCGTTTATTAAACCGATCGACTTCGAATCACTTTCTGAGTTGATTTAGCTATGTCTCTCTGTGCATGTATTTGTGTAATCATAGTACAGGTCGTAATTATAGTCCAATTTTGAATTTTGGTTAAAATCGGTTTAGATTTACATATTGTTCCAATATATGCACCTCCAATTCAACATATATTCACGGTATAAAAAACGTTTTCTAAACGATCTGTATAAACATTTTCAGAGAAATGTCTCTTGATAAACTTACAAACAATACTAAGTTTGAGGAAAATCGGTTCAGATTTAGATATAGCCCCATATATATATATATATATATCTGTTACCTCCGATTTGGCATGTAAGCGCTGTAGAACTGTATTTTATTTTCGATCACTACGAAATTCGACAGAAAGAGGTTTCTTATTATATGAATGACCACTGCCAAATTCGGGAAAAATAGGTTCAGATTTATATATTGTCATCAGAAACGAAAAAGGGCGTAACAACAAGAAAAATGGAAACTCAGTTTTTGATGGATTTCGGTACACTGCATCAAAATGTACCGAAATCCTTACAAATTTTTAGCGACCTACTATCAAAAATGGCGAATTTATTAACGAAATTCAAAAGGGCCTAACAACAAATTATTTCTTTTTCATAGTTAAAAAATACTATTTCAAGCAATTTTTACAAACCAGTTATAAATCATGTTTGTGTGATTTTATATATGCCTCAATATGTGTAGATATTATCCTGAAAACCCCGTTTATCTAACTACAGTACTTTTCATTTTATTTAGTTTTTTGCTTCTCCTGTAAAATTTTTAAATATGATGATAGGCACTTTTTCGTTTCTGATGACGATATAGCCCCCATATATGTATATGTTCTGGCAGAAAGCAGTTCCTTAATTTAGGAACGAATACTGCTTAATTTGGAGATAATGAGATCAGATTTAGATATATCCACATATACATTTTCCCTTTGCCTTTTAAAGCGATTTTAAAACTGTATTGTACGTCCGATCTTTATAACGGGTGGCCCATCTACCGGCCGCCTCTAAGCTGCGATTTGACTCCGTTGGACTATTTTTTGTGGGGATACGTTAACAAAGATGCTACACCAACCATACAGAGACGATTCATGACTTGAAACACGAAATTGCAGACGTAGACGGCCACACTCACAATCGTAATTGTGTTGAAAAACTAGCTCGACACAGAATGGGCTACAGCAAGGCCAGCCTCGGCAGCCAATTGAATGAAGTGGTTTCCATTTTTAACCGGAATGTTGAGACATTTCATAAAGGCAAAATTATTGGAAAATATTTATCCGCCGTTTTTATAACAATTTTAAAACTCAAATTTTTCGTGGGACAACCTTTATAATTTGGCTCAAGAGAGAATGAGAATTTTGTTTCAAGTTGTTGACAATTTGTTTAGATTTGTATAGTCCCATATATTTTTTCTTTCCGATTCTTGATCTATGAAAGAATACTGCGCATTTTAAGGTTATCGTTTCAGATCTAGTTTATTAAGATAAAGACCACCAACTCCTCCATGGGAAAAGCCTTGATGAGGATGTGAAAGTAAATACTTTGTTAACTGATACGAAACAAATTATTATCGCAAAGCCGCTTTTCGCATTGTTCGGGAGGTGTAGGGTATTATATAGTCGGCCTCGCCCGACTTTCTGCCTCTTTATACTGGTTTTATTATTGTTTGCTCAAAAAAAGCTTAGGTCATTACCCTTTAAGAGCTTTGTGATCTGTTATTGGGATGGTACTTGTTTATCTATTAAAACAAAGATTAACATAGTTCGAGAACCATTTATCGTAATTGGTTGAGGAAAGCTTTAAATTACTCCAAATTAAGTAGCCTTCATATTCTTCCACTATGAATTATTTCATCCCATCAGCGGTTTCAAAGATATTGCGGAAAATTACATTTGTTGAGTAAATTTTAATAATTTTTTTAATTAAATCATCGAAAAAATATTTTTTTTTATTTGATCGTAAAGTCTGATCTGAATGAAGCCATTGCGAAGAAAATCGATGAGTAATTTAAACAGTTGTAGGTAATTAATTAATACTCCAATCATTATGATGTTGATATGTTTAAAATAAAGTTGTGGGCTATAAAGAAATTTAAAAAAAAAATGGGGAAAAGGGCCGTTTGACTAAAACTTCAAAATTCAACACCTTTAAACCAGGACAATTAACTTAACCCATCTCGTTAGAATATTTTGTATCATATCTTATAGGATTGGATTGGTGCACTTTTCAGCCCGATCAGAAGACATCGGTTTTAAAAGTTGACTCATTTTACATGAAATCCGCCATATAACAAACATTAAATATACTCATATACCCAGAGTCTAAATAAAAGTTAAAGGTTGTGTTGAATTTCTTTCATATTTAGCAACTGTACATATCCTTTTTCTCTATTTTTTAACAATTATAAATGTAACATCTTCCGGTCGTCCATCGCCCCATGGAAAAACCTGCCTTATCTTGTCGAAAGCCCTAAACACGTTACTTAAGCAATACGGATGCCACTTCCAAACGACACCTGCACAAATCAAGTGGTGCTGGCAAAGAAAAAAGAATAGAATTTTGCATTCGCAGCACATTCAGATATTGCAAATCAACGGGGGGAATTGTCATGAGGCTCACAACCTGAATCCAATACAGACGAACGAAAAGAAGAAATGGTAAATTTAAAATGGTTTTGAAGAACAAAGTAAAAATACTCAAATATCAGAACAGGAAAGAAGGGGAAATGCAATGTCTAAATAGGAATTGTGATTGCTCTCATACGGGGAATATACCGGAAACGGTAAAAGGACACATGGAAAAAATCAAAATGAAAAATGATCACCGCCAACACAAAACATTATGTCAGCATTCGTTTCAAAAATGAATATTATATTAGCAGCCGATTTCTATTGCGATTCAATTGTTTGCATTTAATTCATTTCTAAAACTTCTCTTAATTTTTTTCAGAATATTCTCTGGTGTTCCTTGGGAGCCATTTTATTAGTCGGTATTGCAGCCATCTCATACTGGATAAGAAGATGCAGGTATGTCAAAAAAACATATGTTAACTAAATATAAGTTAAGTTATATTCTCGAATTAAGTAGTTTAAGTTCTTTTCTAATAATAAGGTTTTTAAGTTACTCTAAGTTGAGGTAAATGTATATGACGTCATTGTTTCGAAATAAGCTATGGTATTTAGTGTGCGCTATATATAAATTTAAGTTACAATTGTAATAATCTAATTTGTGACAACTTAATAATTTCTACAAAACAAAATAATTATACATACATGGGCAATTCCATATTTAGTGATCACTATATTTTTGGGTTATTTCTGGGAATATAGCGACAGTCGATGTATTGCTTCCGTTATGTGTTAGTAAACGATCACCTAAATTCGTCTGGAAATAAATTATAAAAACACTTCTATTCATAAAACAAATAAGGTTAGTAGAAGTGCTATAATTAGCAAAATTTAAATTCATTATTTTCTTGTTTTATATTTTTACTCTTTATCCACGAAAAATCATTTTGTCATTAACCAAGTGACGCCAATGACGTCCTTTATCTTCAAAATTAGTAACTTTTGTACTTAAAATTACGAAAATTCACATAGTATTAATGAAATTGTATATTAGAATGGCTTCATTTGTGAGGACAAAAAAAATGCTTGCGTTGTTCAAAGCTTATATGAAAATTTGGTTTGTTTTAAGTATATTCCCAAAATAATTCGTTACGGCTATCGCGAAATAAGGGGCTATTTGCAGTTTCAATAACCTCCAAATGTCAGGTTTTCCCTTAATAAAATGGTCAATATTTTATTACGTTTATGAATTGACCACTGGACATTAAAACCTGGACCATTACTTATATGGCGATGTGGCTTCCTTTAAAAAATTGCATAATAAAGTCACTTGTTTCTCAATGTTAGTGCAATATCCATATTTTTTGTCCGATTTTCACTTTTCATGGCTTATTATAAAACTCCTGATCTCTACATAACTTTTTTACAAAAATTAATCCATTCAAGTCCGTAAACTTTTTACCTGATTTTTGGTGCCAAATGGGTTAAAGGGAATTGATTGTAATAAAAATTATCCTACATGCATTATTTCAACCTCAATATCGAAATTATCACGAAAACGTGCATTAGTAAATTTTATTCGAAACAGTTGCCCTATTCTAGTTATATTTTTCGACTTAGAATTTTTATTTTCACTTGAATTTGAGCAATTTTATAGAAATATGCTCAAAATGTCCCATTAGGGCCAACAATCAAATACAAAGTTTACGACCTTGAAAAGGTTAATTTTTTTATAAAATATATAAATAATAAATAATGGTCCAGATTTTAATGTCCAGTGGTCTATTCCCAAATTAACAGAATTGACAATTTTATTAAAGAAAACCCAGATTTTTAGAGGTTAACTGCAAATAGTCCCTAATTTCACTATCGCAGAAACGAAATATTTTGCGAATATATAAGTACATAAAACAAACCCAATTTTTATATAAGCTTTGAACAACGCGAAATCTATGCATATATTCTAAGTACAAAATGTACTTACTTTAAGGATTATGGATGTCTTTTTTCATTGTGAGTAAAATCTACAGCCTTTGAATTTTTTTAGAATATTAGCAAAAAGCTGCTATTAACAAATAAAAAAGGAAAAATCTAATAAAGTTAAAAATCAAAAAAAAAAATATTTCAAATGGAAAAAAATTTATTTTATTTTTAAATTTTATTATTGAGAGTTAAAAAATAAAAATGTCATACAATTTGCCGCTATAACTGTAGGTTAACTCTAACTGTAGGATAACCGGAGATTGCGGAATTGGACGTAAGCCGGACTAATTTTACCCTACACCGCACTGTGGTATAGGATATTATTAGTTTGATTCATGACAGATGTTTGTAACACCTAGAAATACCACAGCTAGACCCACCTTGAATTATACCGATCGACTCAGAATCACTAGCAGAGTCGATTTAACCATGTCTGTCCGTCTGTCCATCTAAAGTTATAAGTCGTTCATACCCAGAAGAAAAAAAAGCGGTTCAGATTTAGGTATAGCTCCCATATATATGTTTCGTCCGATTTAACCCTTTATCCCTATAGATGCTGTTTCTACATTCAATTGTTATGCAATTTAGCATGGTAGAGTAAGTTTATCTATGGATCAATATTGCTCAATTTGAAGCAAATCGGTTCAGATTTAGCTATAGCCCCCATATATATGTTTCGTCCGATTTGACCCATAAGTCCTATAGAAACTGTATTTTACACCCAATTGTTTTGCAGTTTAGCGTGGTCGAGTTTCTTGATTCATTTACTAACATTGCCGCATTTGAAGCAAATCGCTTCAGATTTTGCTATTGCCCCCATTAATATGTTTCGTCAGATTTGGACATTTAGCCCTATAGAACCAGTATTTTACATTATGTTACAATTTTGGTCTCGTATCACTAAAGTGACAGTGACAGACAGGCGTTGCTCATTCGACTTAAAATGACCCAAAACTAATATCCGCCGAACATACTTTGAGTCTTAGGTCACTACTTCGATTTGTTACACTTTTGGTTTCGTATCACAAAAGTGAATGTATAATTAACCGTAAGCAATTCATGGAAAAAGGAATATATAGGCCCCATATAGCACCTTTGTGGCGAAAAGAAAGAAGTGGCGAGCATTGTGCACTTGCTTTGCTACTGTCGCTCATTAAGTAACCGACATCTGGATATACTGGGGTCGGCCTTTCCGGTACCGATATTCGTACTTTTGATAACATTGTTTATCAAACAGATTGTTTTCGATGAGGGTCATCTGTGCCCACTGTAGCGCTAGGGACCTACAATGGTCTATGTGAGCTGGCACAACCGCCTGCGATCCTAGCCTAAACCTACACGGAGAAAAAAATATGTTAAAAATATGTTTGGATGCAATCATATATATGTTTGGGACGGGCACAATCATATATATGTTTGTGGGTAAACATATTATGTTTGCACACAATCATTATATGTTCGGTGCAAAATTCTAGCATATTAAAAAACGATATGATTGTGTCCTAACATATTTTTGGCAAAATAATATATTAGAACATATTTTTTAGAGTTTTAGAGAGTATTACTCTCTCCAATTATATGACTCATAATTTTGTGCAAAGAAGGGTAATATGTATATGGTAACCGTGTGTATGAGGAGGAATGGCACCGACACCAAAGGGTATTATTATTATTTGATGATGCTTACTCGCCCGGTCGAGCTTAAGGTCGGGGTTTTTATTGAATATGTGTGGTCAATGTCGAATTCAAAGTAATTAGTTGTAGTTTTAACACGTACAACAAGTTCAAAATAAAAGAAAGAATATGATAGCAAAGATGTATAGAGGTTATTCATTAAAAAACAAAATTATTTTGGCGCAAAATTAATTTTTTTAAAAAGGAATGTATGTTACTTCAACACATTTTATTTACAAAACGTTTTATTGCCCCGCATAAATTATTTTGCCAACATACATATGTATGTACGTATGTATGTGGGCTTATCATGTTCTTTGAACAAACACACTCCTGCACTATCAAATTATTTTCATCTGAAATGACCCCGGGTACAGTAGTGAAGAGTGCACTGTACTATTGAAGTTTTGCCTTGCTCTGCACATTGCACAAATTCTTTTAAAGAGACACAACTCAAAATTTAGTAATTTTCAGAAAACTCAAAAACTATTCTGCAGCTCATGAACTACTTTTCAGAAGCAAAGTGTGTATTACTGTTTGTTGTTATTGTATTTCTGTATTTGACGTAGCGAGTGACGATTGACATTAGGTTACTTGTTGCTGTGAACCGTTATAGTTTCATGATGGAGCGAAAAGAGTAGAAGAGATCAATCATATATATGATTACATACAATCATTTATATGATTACATACAATCGTATATATGATTACATACAATCATATAAATGTTTGCATACAATCATATATATGATTACATATAATCATATACATGATTACATACAGTCATATATATGTTTGGACATAAGCATATATATGATTTCATAAAATCATATATATGTTTGCATACAATCATATAAATGTTTGGGAACATTACCGCTACCCCAAACATAATATGTTTGGGAGCTGCTCCAAACATATATATGTGGCTTGCAAAATATGTTTGGGACAATATGTTACAGAGGCCGTTTTTTTCCTCCGTGTACTATAAAAGTAATTCTTCCATTTAGTTTGCTTCAGGATCAACAAGCAGCCTTTACAAACAGATCTTAGTAAAATGGATATATTCCCTATTTAAAAATCCCACCCGATTTTTCTGTATTGCACTCTACGAATTTTGTGTGTAGTGGTTACATCGTCTTTTTTCTTTTTTTGCTCCTTTTATGTAACCACTCGGCGCTATCGATACTCATCAAACAAGGAAACCTGGAAAAACATTTTACATACTGTTGCACAGTATAATTTGCTGAATGAAAGAGATATAATTCACCCAAACTGTCATACCAAATTCATTCAGTTACCATCTAACTCGATCCCTTCAATCCACTGAACTTCGACAATATGTATTACTATGTATTTAAATGTTCTATGATTTCCTTTGAAGTTCGTTCGCTATAAAACTATTCCAATTTTATAGGATTTCCTTTAGAGTAAAATTCATATTGTCTCCTCCTCCATCACCACTCGAAAGTCAACCACTTCATCAAGGTACCTTGGAAAACAATACAAAAATTTTGTTCATAATTAAATTATTGACTCCTCATTATAAATGTATATTCATAATAATATAATAATTCGTCTTCGTTGAGTACGTGGGATATTGACGATAGTCTCCTCGGCCTACTTTCCGGGACAACAATCACAGCATTTCTGTGCTACGCTCCATCCTCCCTCCCCCGCTTTCACTTATATTACCATGTCAATGCTCCCAAAAGTATGCATCACATTATGGCAAAGTAAAAGTGTACGGGGGAGTCTGCTTTAAAATAATAAATGTTCCAGATTATTATGTATTTGTCGCATAACTATGATTTCACAGAGTCAATATTGTTAAGAATTAAATTAGTTTATAGCTAAGTTGATGGTATTTAATTAATATACTTTTTTAGGTCTCCATCATCCTGAATATCCATATTGTTAATTAACTCTGGCAGTCAAAAAGTTGGATGGAAAGTGTAAAGGGGAAAGCACAAAGACAAATATTAAAAGAAGTAAGAAAATCTCAGACAAGTAAATTGAATGAAGTATGCCCTCCCTAGCTGAAAAATATAATATGTAATTTGGTTTTTTGTTTTGGTGATGCCAGAAGGGTTGGAAACATTTTTCTTACTATTTGTCAGACTATAGTCATTGTAAAAGCATTGTAAAGTGTCAAATTTTAAGAGAAAAGGATTTAGGATACAGAAGTTGGGTAAATGTTGGGTCTATACCATAATTGAAGATAATTGGTACCAGAAGGGGCGTGGCAATAACGCCCAATTTTCACTTAATTGAAGGCACTATAAAATCATTACATTGTACAAAATTGCAAGTATTTTTATGCACTGTTATTAGTGTTATAAGCTTTTAACCTTTTGTACCAATTGGTCCCTTTGTGTGGGAGGTACCAAAAGGGGCGTGACATTTTCGCCTATTTTTGTTCAGCTTATAGATACGGTGAAATAATTACTATATATGAAATCATCATTGGTTTCCCATGAGTAGAATTAAAGTTATAAGAGTTTTAACATGTCACAAAATTTTAACTCTTTGTCGGGGAGGTATTACAAGGAGGGGTACGACATGGGCCAATTCAAGACATTAAGTAGACTTGAGGAAAATATTACCACATGCGAATTTGTAAGTCATTCGGTCACTCCTTTTCAGAGATATCGTTTGCATAATCCAGTCAAACGGACAGACAGGCGGACATTAATTAAGTTATATCTTTTGAATCCATTGAGCACCCATTCTGAAAATTTTGTATTTTATGGGTGATTATGGGGGTAATATTCAGAAGTAAAATAAATAAAATTGAGAATACTTTGTTCAGGATAATCAAGGATTAAGGACATTTTCGTCCTTTTGGCATCCTTAGTACACATTTAGTGATCCGTTAATATTCCGTTCAAAAGTTATGACGACTTGAACATAGCTTAATTTTCCAAAAAAAATGTAGATGCCCCACTTTGGCACCCTATAAAATCTAAACCGCTATAAATTTTGACAAACGGCAAAATTTCAGCAATATAATAAAATAAAATTTCAGTTCATAAAAATTCAGAGTGGGTCGATTTTCTATGGAATTACCCTATATGCTCCATCGCTTTAGCTAAAAAGTGGCGCTTTGTACTTTATGACACGTTCGGGAAATATATTTTATGAATTACGACATCATGAGAGCCTTTAGCCACCAAAAGTTATTTATATCAAATCAATGTTTAATGTTTAAACACTTCTGTGTCTTACCTTTTATTTTAGGAATATATTCTCATAAACATTTTAGAGACGTTTACTTATATTACCCTCAAACGTTCGTTTCACGAATCTATGTCGGCAAGTTTTGCCTGCCATTGACTTTTAATACGTAAAAGTTATTATATTAGCCTTTAATCAATATAAGCACATTGTGTAGGCATATATTGTTGCAAGCAATTAATTTAATTGTTTAATATGTGCATTGTCGTCGGGAGACTTTTCTATGGATTTCAACAAATTTTACATAACATTTTTATACCCTACACCACACTGTGGTACAGGGTATTATAACTTTGTGCATTTGTTTGTAACACCCAAAAGGAGAAGAAATAGACCCATCGTTTATTATACCGATCGACTTAGAATCACTTTCTGAGTTGATTTAGCTATGTCCGTCTGTCCGTCTGTCTGTCTGTCCGTCTGTCTGTCTGTCCGTCTGTCTGTCTGTGCATGTATTCTTGTAATCAAAGTACAGGTCGCAATTATGGTCCGATCTCGACGAAACTTTACACATATCTTTTTTTTGGCCCAAGGACGATCCCTATTGAATTTGGTTAAAATCGGTTCAGATTTAGATATAGCCCCCATATATATGTTAGCCCCGATTTGACATGTAAGCGCTGTAAAAACTTTATTTTATATCCGATCAGTATGAAATTCGGCAGAAAGAGGTTTCTTATTATACAAATGAACAATGTTAAATTTGGAAGAAATCGGTTCAGATTTAGATATAGCCCCCATATATACGTTACCCCCGATTTGATATGTAAGCGCTGTAAAAATGTTATTTTATATCCAATCAGTGCGAAATTCGGCAAAGAGAGGTTTCTTTCTACATGAAGGAATACTACCAAATTCGGAGAAAATCAGTTCAGATTTAGATATAGCCCCCATATATATGTTACCCCCGATTTGACATGTAAGCGCTGTAAAAACTGTATTTTATATCCGATCAGTGCGAAATTCGGCTGAAAGAGGTTTCCTATTATATGAATGAACACTTTTAAATTTGGAAGTAATCGGTTCAGATTTAGATATAGCCCCTATATATACGTTACCCCCGATTTGACATGTGAGCGCTGTAAACATGTTATTTTATATCCGATCAGTGCGAAAGTCGGCAAAAAGAGGTTTCTTTCTACATGAAGGAATACTGCCACATTCGGAGAAACTCGGTTTAGATTTAGATATAAGGCCCATATATATGTTACCCCCGATTAGACCAGTAGGCGCTGTAGAGACTGTATTTTATATCCGATCAGTACGAAATTCGACAGAAGGAAGTCTTTTTACATGAATGAGTATTCAGGGAAGATCGGTTCAGATTTATATTAAAGCTCCATATATATGTTCCTCCTGATTTGGTATCAAACCGCTATAGAAGTTGTATTTTACTTCCGATCATTTCAATTTTCCAGAAAGATGTTTGTCAATTTAGGAACGAATATTGCTTAATTTAGCGATTATAGTTTCAGAATTAGATAATATGTTTCTACCCATTTACAAATTATTCCAAATTATTATGGCAATGACCCTTATCGCATTGTTAGGGAGGTGTAGGGTATTATATAGTCGGCCCCGCCCGACTTTCTGTCTTTCCTTACTGGTTTTTATATCGTGTATAAAAGGACAGTATTCATTTCTAGGTTTAATGTCGATACAAAAAAGGAGTTTTAAGTATGAGAGTTGCTTGGTCAGACAAATGCAGGAAGTACTCGTAAGTATGTACTTAAAAAACGTCATCGTTTTTTATTTAGACAATTAAAACTGTTGGCAAATTTCAGGTATTTAACAATAAAATTTTCAGTGTTATAAAAATGTCAATGCTGAAAGAAAATCGCTTTTAGAGTATAGGTATATTGTACCCAACATATTATTCTTGTGAGCACCGCAGTAGATGAGAGTGTAGCGTGCTCGCCTATGGGTTTTGGTGTCGTGGGTTCGATTTACACCAGATGCTCTGGTCTGTCGCTACGAAAATATAGAAAGCAACATGGTCTTTGTCACCGGGCTTTTCCCTGGACCGAAATACTAAAATTTGCTTTGTATTGTAATTCATATAAATAAACAAATATTTTGCTTGAAATATATATATATGTATAACCGAATATTAAATTGTTTTCAACTATTATTGACGAAACAAAGATTTATTTGCATTTAAGTATTCAGAAAATATACGGATACTTTAATTGTAAACCAAGTTTAACGTATTTTAGCAATCCAAATTCTTTTTCTATCCTAATGAGACGTATCGGTTAATGTTTTCATAAAGCTCCCCTATAGATGTCGCTGCAAAATATATTTCTTTAAGCAGATAAAAACATTTTCTAAGCAATTTAACTGAATCTCAGTTGGTCTACTTTTTTGCCCAGAGTTCACAACAACACAAATTACACACATGGGTTCATATAATCCCCATATAGAGGTCGTTATATTTCCCACACGACTAGGCAGATGTTTGCGTTTTATATATACTTAAATTCTGGACAAAGAAAATCTACCGTAAATGTTTTGATATAGCTAACCTATAGAAATCTTCCTTGACTATAAATACTTAACCTAGGCATATAATGGGTGATCTAAGTAGAGATACTTTTTTTGACAGATCACGTGTGAGTCGTGTCATGCTGTCATGTTATTTTTGTTAAGTATTGTTTGGCATTTCATCATGGAAAGACTTACGCCTGAACAACGTTTACAAATTATTCAGATTTATTATCACAATAATCGTTCGCCAATTGCGCTAAGTCCATTTTTTTAAATCCAAAAAACACTTTCAAGTCGACCCACGACCTTGACACCCATAACCAATATTTTAGCTCTCGTTAAGAGCTATCTTTTTGCCATTGACCGATTCCCGATCCGACGTACCGGAATCATCGGTCCATATTTCTTTAAAAATTATGCCGGTGAGAACGTAACCGTCAATGGCGACCGTTATCGCGCCATGATAACCGACTATTTGATGCCTGAAATTGAAGCTCGTGATCTCGGCGACATTTGGTTTCAACAGGACGGCGCCACTTCCCAGATAATTTAACGTTTTGGGCCGGTCGATTGGCCACCAAGATCGTGTGATATCACACAGTTAGACTTTTTCCTGTGGGGATATGTAAAGTATAAAGTTTATGCGGACAAACCCCCTTTGATTCTGGCCTTGGAGCAAAACACCACGCGTGAAATTCGCCTGTTACCAGTCGAAATGCTCGAACGAGTCATTGAAAATTGGACTCAACGTATCCATCTGAGACGTAGCCGAGGCCAACATTTGATAGACATAATATTCAAAAAATAAATGCCAAAGAATGTTTTTTCAAATGATAATAAACACTCCCCATTCAATTTGAATTTTCTGTATTTTTTCTTTAAAAAAGTAGGGAACGTCGAAATGGATCACCCATATAGCAACAATTTTTCAAACAATTTAGCTGAAACAGTGCAGTTTTAGTATTTTTTATACCCTACACCAAACTGTGGTACAGGGTATTAAAAGTCTTTTTCATAACACATGTTTGTAACACCCATAAATACTAAAGGGGTTTCCAATAAGAGTGATAAGATTTGTGTGAAAAAAAACACACTTATTGTTAAAGAAATTCAAAATTTTATTTTATGTGAAGTACAATCGAAACAATTAAGTTCTAAATAAAACGTCATTCAAATGGCCTCCACGACTTCTTCTGCAGAAACGAATTCGATGAACCTAATTTTCGAGCACTTTTTCCACTAAATCATGTCGTATGTCATGAATGGCACGTTCTATATTGACTTTTAAAGCTTGAAGAGAGTCTGCTTTATTTCGAAAGACCAATGAATTCAAATAACTCCACAAGAAATAGTCTAATGGTGTTAAATCACAACTTCATGAAGGTTATTCAATATCACAATTTCTTGAAATAATCGAATCTCCAAACTTTTCTCGCAACAATTCAATTGTTTCATTTGCTGTGTGGCACGTAGCCACATTCGGTCAATGGCAAAAGGATAGCTCTAAACGAGAGCTAAAATATTGCTCATGGGTGTCAAGGTCGTAGGTCGACTGGAAAGTGTTTTTTTGAATTTAAAAAAAAATTGACTTAGCGCACGAAAAGTTGCAATTGGAGAACGATTATTTTAATAATAAAACTGAATAATTTGTAAAAGTTGTTCATTCGTATATCTCTCTATGATGAAATTGTAAACTCTACTGAATACAATGAAAAACAAATGACATATTACAAATGGCCGAAACGGCACTTTAAAATCATGTCGTCCCGATTGGAAAACCCGTTACAACTAGACCCACCTTAGAGGCCATCTATAAGCTGAAGTTTACATCCAATCGTTTTGAAATTTAGCTGGTAGAGTTCCTTGTTCTATGGACCAACATTCCCGAATTTGAAGAAAATTGGTCCAGATGTAGATATAGCTCCCATATATGTGTTTCGTCTGATTAAGCACTTTAGTCATATAAAAACTGTATTTTGCATCCAATTGTTTTGAAATTTAGCATTGTACAGTTAATTGATCTATGGACCAACATTGCCGAATTTGAAAAAAATCTGTTCAGATTTAGTTTTGACACCTCACATATATGTTTCATCCAATTTGACCCTCTAGCCCTATAGAAGCTGTATTTTACATCCAATTGTTTTTAAACTTAGCATTGAAGAGTTTATTGATTTATGGACCAACATTGCTGAATATGAAAAAATCGGTTCAGGTTTAGTTATAAATATGCTTCGTCCGAAAAGCGGTTAAAACTACCATACAACGACCATTGTCGCAGTTGCAACAACGAAGAGGAAGAGGAGACAGTCGATCACCTTCTCTGTTCCTGCCCAGCACTTATACAGCGCAGACTTAAAGCTTTAGGTCAACCGTTTCTTTATAACCTCGTCGAGGCGTCAGTGACCATGGGAGACCATGGGAGACCATGTCAGGTACCTCAGCCTATCAGGCTGGATATAAAGACACAAGAGTATAGCAGACACTACGCGAGTGAGTATATTAATATACTAATTGAGGCTAGGGAACGGTTCCCAGCCACCTCGTTAACCAACCAACCATGTTTCATCCGATTTTGCTACAGAGACAGAGACGTATCAAATGTAAATTGTATAAACAATTTTTACTTGAAGTATACATTGCATATTTCATAGTTATCCAATCTTACTAGAGTGGCGTAGAGTATCATAAAGTCGGCACCGCCCGACTTTAGTCTTTCCTTACTGGTTTTAATATAAATCCTCTATGAAGGTCGCTTCAGGTTTATATTTAGATGGAATCTTCCAATGTGGTATCTACATAATATATGAAACAATTTGCAATATTTTTAAATTTTCCCTGCCGCTTTTCAATGTGGAGGGTCCAAAATGCCTTTGAAGGTACTTTCGAATTTTTTCTCAGAATTTCATGGAGAATACAAATGTACAGTACAATTTGTGGAAAAATGTTTCTCTGTCTTAACGTATATATCCCGCATGACAGAGTATCTGCTGAAAATTTAAAATTTTATTACACAATGTGCAATTTAAATGTCACATAGAAATTACCTTTTACATCAGCATTATAAAGTGACATGTTTTATATCCGTCTATTAGAGAAATAAATAAACATACCTGTATACGTTTTTTTTCGCAATAGAGTATATGAGACCTTGAAAGAAAGAGTGAACTAATACTGGAAATGACTAAATTAAAAATAAGTAAGTAAATTAATATAGAATGTCAATGCTGGCAAAAACTTCAGGTTTCACAATTTTCTAAATTTAGAAATCCTATTACAACAATATTTCTGATGTATATATATTTTAGCTCATTCTTACTATCATCGCTGTGTATACATGGGGGTGTTTACATACTAGAGTATACTAATATATTATATTCCTTTACAACGAATTATCAAAATACAAAACATATACTGAGTTAAGCCATAAACGACACAGACATAAGTAACAACTTCCGTTTGTCGTATTCAACATTTAGTCAAATATCAGCAGACTCTAAGGCGGACAGTGTCACCTATCTCCCCCACCCTCTTCAACATGCTACTACTTTTACCTTTAATGATGTTTCCCTTTGCACTGACCGCCAATATGACCCCCGCTGGGCAACGGCTTCAGCAGAAGAAAACATGTTTCCTCATATTTCGTTGCGATGTATCGATAAGAACGATTAATGCGCGTATAGAGCCCAAGGTTAACAGCACCACACAGAAACGTTTACAGACACACACACACATGCGCAATACTTCCATCGCCACCGCCGGCTACATATGCTTATGGTAATGTCCTTAAATGTTTCCTGCGAAATGTAACCAAAGGTCCTTTACCCAAAGGGAGCACATACGAGTACATCGATACAGGGGGGGGCGTATGCATTCAGTGTAATGGAATGAGAAGTTTGCCTTTTATAAGTCTCTCCTACACAACGTGAACAACATTGGCTTTTTTCAGCGTAAAGGGTTGGTATGTCCACTTCCACACATACAACACATTTATTTCGTCCTTTATATTGTTTATAGTCTTTTTCACATGTCATTTATTAGCCTTTCTTTTTGAAAAGTAGAGTGAACAGTGTTTTGCAGTCAAATAAAAGTTATTCAGCATTCGCAGTAAAAAGTGATAAAAATTAAGAAATTAATCTGCAATAAAATTAAACTGCTACTTAAACTCAACATTTTTCGTTATTGATTCCAAAACTGCACTCTGCTGAATTCTATGAAGGTCGTTCGGATGAAATGTTTTGACTTTTTACCGATTACACAGTGCAAAAAATGGTAGGGGTCAGTGATCGGCGGGGGTTCTGACTACCTGGAAATGTTATATTGGACAAAAAATTTAATACGTGTCCCGGCGTTTCGCTGGGTCACGTCAAGGAGTCGAGATATATAGATTTGAAGTTAGTAAGTATAATATAGGGGAATTTTCCACGTTTGGATGTCAAATTTAAAACAATTAAGAAATACTTTTCCTACAAATCGAAACATTAAATAAATTAAATATAAAATATTTAATTAATCCTATAACAAAAACAAAAATAATTAAAAGCCAGTAGGGAATGGCTAAATCTGGCGGAGCTTATTATATTATGGACCTTTTGGGTGTTCATAAAAATTCGGTTCTAAAGTAATTAAATAGTATTAACTTTCAAAAAATTTGTATTCAAAGTTTAGTAGAGCCAAGTTATATTTAGTAGAGCCATACGAGTACATCGATACAGGGGGGGGCGTATGCATTCAGTGTAATGGAATGAGAAGTTTGCCTTTTATAAGTCTCTCCTACACAACGTGAACAACATTGGCTTTTTTCAGCGTAAAGGGTTGGTATGTCCACTTCCACACATACAACACATTTATTTCGTCCTTTATATTGTTTATAGTCTTTTTCACATGTCATTTATTAGCCTTTCTTTTTGAAAAGTAGAGTGAACAGTGTTTTGCAGTCAAATAAAAGTTATTCAGCATTCGCAGTAAAAAGTGATAAAAATTAAGAAATTAATCTGCAATAAAATTAAACTGCTACTTAAACTCAACATTTTTCGTTATTGATTCCAAAACTGCACTCTGCTGAATTCTATGAAGGTCGTTCGGATGAAATGTTTTGACTTTTTACCGATTACACAGTGCAAAAAATGGTAGGGGTCAGTGATCGGCGGGGGTTCTGACTACCTGGAAATGTTATATTGGACAAAAAATTTAATACGTGTCCCGGCGTTTCGCTGGGTCACGTCAAGGAGTCGAGATATATAGATTTGAAGTTAGTAAGTATAATATAGGGGAATTTTCCACGTTTGGATGTCAAATTTAAAACAATTAAGAAATACTTTTCCTACAAATCGAAACATTAAATAAATTAAATATAAAATATTTAATTAATCCTATAACAAAAACAAAAATAATTAAAAGCCAGTAGGGAATGGCTAAATCTGGCGGAGCTTATTATATTATGGACCTTTTGGGTGTTCATAAAAATTCGGTTCTAAAGTAATTAAATAGTATTAACTTTCAAAAAATTTGTATTCAAAGTTTAGTAGAGCCAAGTTATATTTAACAAAAAGTAGATTCACTTTTTTTCAATATTTAATCTTTTAATTTCGTAGAGGTTCATAAATAAGTCCGGCTCCGCTAAATAACTGTTATCTGGGGACACTTCCCGGCGGTGTAAAATCTATTCTTTTGTTTAAACATTTATACTGTATATTTTTTTGATTGAGGAAGCGAATACTGAAATAAATTTTTGCGAAAGCGAATGCGAATATTCCAAATTTGGTTTTCGCGAATGCAAAAGCGCATGTTTCAAATGAAGCGAATAATTCGCATATGTGAATATTCGTTACATTCCTGGCTAGCATCCTAACGAAGAAAACAGTGCCTATTTGCAAAAGTCTAGGCATAAACGTATAAATTATAACCCATATTGTAAAAATAGAGAAATTCACAAAAAAAATAATTTTTCATATTTTATAAGCCGCTAACTGTTTGTGCAAAATGGTGCATTTGTTTGGGAGGTACCAAAAGGGGCATGGCAATAATGCCTATTTATCAAGGTATTGTAAATTAGTATTTGCATGGACTGCAAGATGGTTCACTTGTATGGGAGGTAAAGGGCGTGGCAACTTCGCCCATTTTCTCTCAGGGTGATCGCGACTAAGAAACTATTACTATGTGTGGAATTGTGAAAGATTCTTAGTATCAGTATAGAAGTTATGAGAAAATCAATATTTTACTACATTTAGACGCTTCGCGTGGATGTAGTCCATCTTTGTTCTCAAATGTAGTCCATCTTTGATCTCAGCCTGAGATGGAAAAAAAAATTAACACATACCAAATTTGGAGGCAGCCAGACGGACCGGCCGACCGGGCGGATATTGCTCAAATGACTCAAAATGGCCCAAAACGGATTTCCGCCATATATTCTTGGGGTCTCTTAAGTTACTCCATTGATGTGTTACACTTCTGGTCCACAGCATCTGATACCCCTGTCTACAATAGTGGGGGTATACAAACCGGATTATGTTGCAATTCTCTTATTTCTACCAAAAGTTCTATAATTTCTACACTTATCCATAGATTTGTTGTCCGTAGCAAATGATATATACCCTGGTATCACTAAAGTGAGGGTATAACATGTAAAAAACGTTAAGTTTGACCATGCCGAATCTTAATACCCTCCACCATTGATTGCATTCAAATATATTACTGGAAAAATCTTCGGATATGGAGCAAATCTTCGAACCATCCTTTTGGTTAAGGGAAACATTGAAAAAAAGAATGCTGCAATTTTTAGGCCCCAAATGTTTTAGCCAAACTCTTCATCTGAAAAATGTGGTATATATGGCTTAAATAAGCATATTTGAGGGCTACCTCTACACTGGGACTACAACCAAATATAGAAATTAGACAAAATTTTCGTGCCAAAATAGAATACAAACTGCAAAGTTTCAGCTTAATTGCTTAGAAAATGTGGTGTTTATGGCTTAAACAAGCCTTTTTGGGAGCGACATCTTTAGGTGGACTATAACAAAATATGAACTGATTTAAACAATTTTGCTGTTATGAATTCTTGTCTAAATGAAACACAAACTGCAAAGATTCGCTTAAAATGCTTAGAAAATGTCGTATTTGTGATTTGAATAAGCCTATTTTGGAGCAACCTCTATAGGGTGATTATAACAAAATATGAACAGATTTGCAAAATTTTTACTGCGATGAATACTAATTAAAATAGAATACAAACTACAAAATTTGAGAAAAATTGCTTTAAAAACCTGGTATCTATGGCTTCAAACCCGTATTTTTGAGCGACCTCTATAGGGGATCTATATCAAAACATTGACCGATATGGCCCATTTGCAATCCCAAACGACCTGCAACTATAAGAAGTATTTTTACCAAAATTGATCAACTTAGCTCTATTATTACGGATTGTAGCGTGATTTCAACAGACGGACGGACAGACGGACATGGCTAAACCGTCTTAGAATTTCACGACGATCATGAATATATATACTTTGAGGGGTCGCAGATCAATATTTCAGGTGTTGCAAATGGAATGACAAAGTTAGTATACCCCCGTCCTATGGTGGAGGGTATAAAAAAGAATTGTGAAGGGTTCAAAAATAATCCTGAATAGATTTCTGCAATGGCGTAGAAAGCTCCTTCAAAACCTCAAGGTTATGGAACATTTTAGCCTCAACACCTTGTACTAATGGTTACATCGAGAAATGTGATAGTTCTTGGATTACGTCCAGTGAGGAATCGCTGGGAGTATTCATGGATACAACTTTCCCGGGCAACTCTAAAGAAAAATTGAATACTTCAATTGGGGATTCCTTTGAAATGCAGGCATAATAAGTCGCCAGAGAGATTGTAACCGAACCTAGCTTTCTTTGGATTTTCAATAGCTTTAAACCTTTTATGTCGCCAGCACCAGACGAAATCTTACCGGCGGAGCTACAGGCAGTGGATGACACAATTGATCCCTGTCTGAGAGTGATATACATACACATGTTGTATCAATCAGGCCTACATACCATCAAAAAAGAGAGAAACTAAGATTTGTTTCATCCCAAAAGCGAGAAAGACGACCCACACTGTAACTAAGGATTTCCGGCAAATTAGTCTATCGTCCTTTCTTCTTAAAACCCTGGATATATTAATAGATAGTTACATTAGGACTAAAATTGATGACAGGCTACTGTCCAATCAACAGCGTGTCTACCTCAAGGGCAATTCCGCGTAAACCGTCCTGCATGATCTACTTAGATCTATTGAAGGATCTCTCTCTGTTAGGGAATATACTATGGTAGCTTCCATAGGTATAGATGGGTCCTTTAATAGCTTCCTATCCAGCCGCTATAATTACGGCTTTAGCAACCATGGGGGTTGATAGCAGTATACGTAGGTTCATTCATAACCTTTCGATTAAGAGATGCATTTCAAGTAGCTTAGGGTTTACTAACCCCCATAGATTTGTCAGCAGGGGAACACCCAAGGGGAGACCGGACCTCTCACTTTTCGTGTCTGTCATCAGATTGATAATCTTGCGTAATGACTTTGGCAGAAGCTGTGGAGGAGGAGTCAATAGAACACATTCTGTCTCTGTGCCCCGCTTAGATTGTGGCATGCCTTAGGCTCTCATTTCTTTGGGGGGTTAGTTAACTTCGCTGATGTTGGGTGTCCGCAAACTGTTGAGCTTTTTAAAGCTATTAAATTGGTTCAACAGAAGGGACTTTTTTTCACTTACGTCAATAGTATAAGACATCAATTATAGTATTTTCATGACATTAATTGAAGTACAAGATGTTATTAATTTAAAGTCGTTCCATGTCTTTAATTAAAGTATAAGATGTGCTAATTTAATTATCTTTGGCGCCAAATCAAAGAAAAAATCATAAAAGTTAGGATAATTTAATTGATTCTCAGTACACTTGTTTGCAGTGTAGGTACAATAATTCACTAGTTTATTAAAAGATAAGATTCTACGCCGCCTCAGTACAATTTATAAATGTTTTTTTTTTTTCATTTAAAAACACTGTTCATACCCACTGTAATTTCGCCATAACAATCATCATAAAAAGCCAAAGTTGTTTCAGTGCAAGTCTCGCCTGTAATGTTTGACAATAAAATACAACCCTGTCAAGAATTACTTACTCTAAAAAGAAGAACAACAACTACAGTCTGTCCACCCCCAACTTTCAGCGAAGGTTACCCAAGACTACAGGAAAAATGGCCGCGAAAAATAGGGACATTCATGTTAAGTATATTTACATTATTACTTTATTAGAATGCGTTGTGGTGTAAACATGTCCTGTTCGTCCTTTATTTTTTTGGTATCTTCTACATTGTGAGTTGTTTGTGCTTCATTAGGCCGAATGTCGCGGTCGCCGCGACAACAGTGGATTTTGTTGTGGTTCCGTGGCCAACCGCAAAGGCTGGTGCAGTAAGATATAAATCACTTGGCAAATATTTTCAAATGTATGAAAATATAATATGAAAGAAGTATTTACATTTTTTAAAGGAGAAATACTATTGTTGGCTTTCGAGGAAATGCAGTGACATAAAATTAAGAAAAAAAGCATTTCCTGGGGCTCATTTTTTTTGTTGTAAACCATTTGTGTGGGCGTTATTGGCTGGATAACTTTCCAAGAAATACCATTGCCTTTTAAAGTAGTATAAAACGGAAATTTTAGTTGATTGTAGATTTTATGCGACTATCCATATCACTACTTACAATGCCTATTTTGACTGTTCATATATAAATCTAAATGGCAATTGACATTCATTACCAATGACTCATACAATAATTTCTCAAAAATTAGGAAAATATTCAATCTACTGATTAAGTGTAAATTCCTTCGCCCGCCCCTCACTCAAATAAAATTTGTGTATAAAGAATTAATTTATCAGCCAACTCATGAACCAAACTGCTAGAGTAGAAGTAACACTCAAGGGAGCAGTTACCAAGTAATTTATTATCATTTAGTCACATTCCGTTGGGACCCCATTGACCTTGACTTGACGCATGGCGGAAGTCATTACCAGTTTATAGTAGACATGACAGACTATAAATACAGTGGGGTCTTTCTTAGCAAAAAATAATGTGCTGTGCTGGAATTGAATGCAATAGCGAAGCCACATTCGAAGATTTAGTGAGGAACCTCTACATGACCCGGTTGCTGTACATACCGCCAAATTACTAAGTAGCTCTCTCTCTCTCTCTTTATCTTCTATTATAAACGTAGCACAGTGGGAGGAATTAAAAAAAACAAACGACCAAACTTGGCGGGCTTGTAGAAGTAATTTTTATGTATGGGACGAAACTATGGGACCACAATGTGTGCCATTCGGATCAAAAATGCTTAAATTCGTGTAACTTTGGTGTTTCTTGTCTGTTTCAAAATTAGACATTTGCATTTGTCTAATATAGAAAGAAAAAATGGAAATTTATGACTTCAAATGCCCAGATCTTCCCTACAGAAAATGAAGTGCCAATTTACCTGGATCTACAGATTGCAGTCCTAGCTAAATTGAGTCCACTCACCTAACTTTTTTGATTCATACCAACTTGTTAGGGTTAAATGCACCAAACAACATTACTGGATGTGATGGATTGACCCGAAGCAGCAATTATTTACCCAGGGGCTGCCACCTCAGTGCTATGTGTTTTATGTTCGTCAATTTTTCCGCCGTGGGATAGGAACATCCCGGAGTGTTTCTGTTCTGTCTGCAGGACCTTATCCATCACCGTTCAACATCAGTAAGGTATAACCGATACAGTTGTCAGGGTTACAATGGGATCGCACCAGAAGTGGAGGTGGGAGACTTGCTTTTCTGTTACATCATTCAGTACATACCTATCTCGCCTGGGCTTGAGACCCATACATGGAATGTATGATAGAGCTGTACAACGTATATATACTGCCGATTGTTAGCTGTTAGCGGACATTAATCGGTTACTCCAAGGCAATAAGCCTGTAAATAATGCACACCACGAGCCTTGACAATCTCTCCCAGCTAATGACCAGAGAGGCATAGCTTTGGCAGAGCAAATAGATTCTACGTTATACACAGTGAATGAGGAAATCCCCTCACAGGTTATGGGCGCTTGCATCAGCTCGCCAGACATCACCATCGTGTCGCCTGGTCTGATAAATGACGTCGCCTGGCAGCCCCTCATTTCACTCGGATCAGATCACCTCCTATAATCATTTGACAGATCAGCCAAAGTCATCATCTCTGAACCCCGTACTTTCCTCAATCAAAGGTAAGCGGACTGGAACGGGTTCGGAGAATTCACCAACCGCATCTTCAATGAACTACCAATTCCCTTAGATGTTCGGGTAGCTGAGAAGAAATTCTGGGACATCATCAACGCAGCAGTCGCTAGCTTTATCCCTTCCGGGACTCGCAGAGGAGCGTGATGAAATTTGTCGTTCTAACCCTCCTGATCCTAGAATCAGGAAACTGAAAAGAAATCAGTAGGAAAGTCGACGAATATAAGCGGAACAAATGTATGGATCATTTGAGTACCTGACTAATGTCCTCAAACTGTCCCTCACCACTGTCTGTGTCTTTGCCACCATATTATAAGCCTGGAAAATAAATGGCAAAGACACTTTAGGCTTTAATCTTCCAAGCCTGATAGGACATTTTCAAATAAGCCGCACAATACGACTACTGCTTTACACGCCATTATCATACGTATAAGTCGCGTTCTTATACTGAACAAGCCCATTGACAGGACAGCCCTCGTAGCGCTTGACCTATCAAAGGCTATAGATAATGATTAACTGTCACACTGTTTACTGGATGGACAGCGCAAGTGTAGGAGCAACTCAATGTAATAGTCTATGGCACAAGAATTCCGACCACCAATTAGCCTAAGATTATTGGTGTCACATTTGATAGCCTCTTCAAGTCTAACACGCATGCCACAGCTATATGCAATAAGATGAGAAGTAGGAACAAGGTCCTCAAGCCGCAAGCCGGCAGCACTAGGTGAACCGACAAAGAAACCTTGTTGACCTCTTACAAAGCGATGGGTATATCTGTGGTTAACTATGCAGCACCAGAGTGTCACCGAATATAGGCGAGAGGCAGGGGAACAACATACCGACCTGCTTAAATTCCGGCCTTATAACTGCCACAGGGTGCATCCTGATGTTTTCTGTGGATCACTTACATAAGGATGTGAAGGTCATACTAGCGCGACGAAAGAATTTTTAGCTGTCGGAGCAGTATCTTCTTTGTTGCTACCATCTCAAACAACACCTTATGGATAGGCTTACACCCCCCAAGTAGATCAGGCCAGACCTTCATGATCTAGTGCGCGAGATCCAACGCTACGAGAGAGAACCTCCAGATCAAAGAGCTTGCCAGGCAGGCCTTGCTGACTCTGACGCAGTCGCTGAAGCCATGCATAATTACAGAGTGAATGTCGTATTGGGCAAGGATTGATGTCAACATGTCGAATACCCGTCCTGCATGTAACCAGGGACCACACCCGTTCAACTGCCCTGCCAAACCTGCTTAACTTGTTCCCAGGTCTCTTTGGACCCACCCAGTTGAAGTAGCTACCTTCCATGTCCTGGAACCTAATATAACATATACTGATACAACAACAACAACGGTATGTGGTTCGTCATCGTATACCTATCTCAGAGAAATATACTTCTTAGTAGACGGTTATGTATTACTATTTTGGTTATTTACTTCATAGTAGATGTCCAGTTGGGTTATCTACTCCTTATTTGCCTACCGGTTGGATAACACTATGCAAAAAAATTTTTGTCCAAGGGATATGGATAACAGTTTCTGGTGCAATTAGGTGTCACAAACACGAAAAAAATATTTAAAAAAATGTTTATGGTAATTTTTTTTTAATTCCAGCTTTCATGGAAAGTACATTCAGTATTTGGACCATAATTTCAAGTATAAGCCTGATTGAGCCGTGTTATGCCACATATTAAAGGGAATTATGAGGGCTACATATGCTGCAAATATCGCTTTCTAGTAAAATCTTTGGTTTAGTAACAGTCGTCAAAAATATGAGAAACAAATTATTTAAAAAAAAAACACTTTTTTATTACATTTTTAAAAAGCCAGCATTCTAACGAAGAAAACACTGTCTATTTGAAATCTATGGATAGATGTAAAAGTTACGAGCCATTTTGTAAATGTTAGGGAAATTAAAAAAAAAAATTTCATATTTTTTCGTTTTTAAATGAATTCATGAGAGAGACATATAAGAGACATTGCACTTGCATTTTATTTTATGAGGACTGATGTCAGACATTATAAAATTATAGAGAGGACGAGGTTTTATGGCCGTTCGTAACCCTCCATAAAACATGATATGCACTGTGAGAGCTATATTGGATGAGATCCGCTCAGATAGAGGGTCATTGAACAATATTTGTGGTTTTTTATTTAATGCAACTTATGAACTTTAAACCCGGAATTTATGAATAAAATTTTCTTATTAATAAATTAGTGTAATTCAGCGCCTTTAAGAGATAAGTCGATTTTCTGAAAAATATTACAAAGTTATATTTCGAAGTATGAGTAAAAGGCAAAGAAATTTTCTGTGTGTAAATGATCCCGACAATTTCTGCTACATCTGCGGAAAATATGTAATTAAAAAAATCGACGTGCGTTCAGCAAAATAATAGAAGAAATATATGTGTAATATTTTGGTATACGAGTTAAAAATATGAACGAACCGTGGACACCTATTATTTTGTGTAATTCGTGCCATGTAAATCTTACTCGATGGACTAGTGGAAGAATGCGGTAAGTACTTTAAAATTAATGTATTACAATGTTTTGAGGAATAAAACGTTTTAATTTTAGACTTCACGTGCAATTGTGAATGCCAATGATTTGGAGACAACCATTCATTCACGTTACGGACTGCTATTTTTGCCAAAGTTAATAGATTGGAGTAGGAAGTGCCAAGTATAGCTAACAGCCTAATAACGGAAACAAGTTCAACTGAGTACTCAACATATCATATTATAGAGTCCGTGATATACCTTACAAACAATTTTATACAACTGTTGATAACAGATGCTTTTGCAAGGACATTCCCGTATTGTTCGAGGAACTTAATCAAACAAACAATTCAAAGGAATGGCGGTTACTTGTTGACATCAGTAAAGAAAGTTTAAAAGCAGTACTTTTACACAACGGAAACCGTCGATTCCCATTGCTCATGCTGTCAACACTAAGGAATCATACGAAACAATGGCTAAATTGATAAAATACACAAAATATGAATATTAACTGGATATTAAGCTGGGACTCTTTAAAAATTTTGTTAAAGCGTTAAGGAAAGATGGCAATTCATTCTCATATTTAAAAAGTTTATTTAAAAGTCTTTCTTTTCAAAAAATCGAAGAAGGAGGACTAAAATAAGGAAACTGATGAAAGATGTGAATTTCGAATCATATTTGACGTCCATGCATAGCATGGAGGTTGCAGTTTCAAATTTCCTTGGATCCAATAAAAGCCCGCAATATGAAACAATGATTATTGATTTGTTAAAAAATATGAAAAAATTGGTTAGAAATATTTTTTTTTTTATATTTATGCATATAACACATATGTATGTATTCTTCCAACTTATTTTTCGCTTTTTGTATTCCAAGAGGTGTAAATAGGTCCCTCAAAATTAATTTCTTGCATTCTCATTTAAACTTTTTCCCCGAGAATCTTGGCGCCGTAAGTGACGAACATGGCGAAAGGTTTCACCTAGAATTGAAGTCCATCGAGAAAAAATGATGGAGACGATGAAAAAATGATGGGAGATTATATTTGGTTCCTCATTACAGAAACCGATTCCGAAATCTACAAACGTCAACAAAGAACTCACAATTACTTCTAATGAAACTTGTTCATGTAAATAAACTCAAATGTACATAATATAAATAAAAGTAATAATAAAATCGCTATCTAAACTAAAAAAAAGATTTTTTGAAATTCTCTTACCTCTACCACAAGGGCTATAATTTCTACATTTATCTATAGATTTTTTTTCAAATAGGCATTATTTTCTTCGCTAGGATGCAAGCTTTTAAAAGATAAAATAAAATATTTGTTTTCGTTTTTTTTCTATTTTTTTATGTTTTTGTTTTGTCCCAGTATTTTTTGTTTTTTTTTTAAAAAAAATCAAATTTTTCCTATTTGTTTAATTACTGTTACTAAACCACTGTTTTTAAGTGAAAGAGGTATATCAATATGGTAGCCCACATTAATAGCTTCAATTTAACGTATAAGTCGACCTGATCGGGCATATACTCCAAATACTAAGGGTACCTTCGACGATAATAGTATTATTAATAAAAAATTTTTTAAAAAAAAAGTTATCCATAAAAAATTTTTGGTTTTGATTTTATATAACAGTATGCATCTATACAAAAAAAATTGTTTAGGTCTAGGACACAAAAAAAAATTTTTTGTTGCATAGTGTAATCAATGGATTTGGTATGCCATCAATCTAATACTTAGTAGACGACCAGTTGGTTTATCTACTCCTTAGTAGGCCATCGGTTGAGTAGATGATTAGTTGGGTTATTTACTCCTTATTAGTCGACCAGTTGAGTTATCTACTCTTTAGTAGACGACCAGTTGGATTATCTTCTCCTTAGCAGATGACCAGTTGGATTATTTACTTCTTAGTGGATGATCCGCTGGGTTATCTTTCTTTAGTAGATGACCAGTGACATTATATACTCCTTACTAGGCGATCAGTTGGGTTATTAACACCTTAGTAGACCATCAGTTGGGTTATCTACTCCTTAGTAGACGACTAGTTGGGTTATCTACTCTGTAGTAAAGTACCAATTGCGTTATCTACTCCTTAGAAGACCATCAGTTGCGTTATCTACTAAATACTTAGCAGATGATCCGTTGGGTTATTTACCAGTTGGGTTATCTACTACTTATTAAACGACCAGTTGGGTTAGGTTTTAGGTTAGGTTTAGGTTAGGGTGGCAGCCGTATTTTGTTACAAGCTCACATAGACCAGTTTAGGTCCCTAGTGTTATCACGGCTAAAATTCCCCTCATCGAAACCAACCTGATTGATATACAAATTTATCGATAGTACGAATATCGGTACTGGAAAGATCTGTTAGGATGCCTAACAGATGTCCAGTCGTCGTTTACTCAGAGCGGGGCAGTCGCATAGCAAGTGCTCAATGCTCTCCACTTCTTCCTCATCTCCACAGCTTCTGCAGAAGTCATTACAGTCAATACCCAATCTTTTGGCGCGTTCGCCGATCAAGCAGTGTCCTGTCAGAACTGATACTAACGTAGACAATCTTTGTCTCTCCAGTGCGAGGAGATATTTTGATCTTCTCTGGTCATACCGTGGCCAGATTTGTCTAGCTACCCTGCAGGTGCCGATTTCTGTCCATCTTTCGTTGGACTGCCTGATTGCCTCTTGCCTAAACCAAAGCTTGCACGTGGATAGTGGCGCACCAATATATGCAAATTCTTCGAGAATTTGCATATTCCTAGCAAGTTCATCGGCTTTGCAGTTCCCCGGGATATCCCTATGCACAGGCACCCATATGAGATGTATATTAAACTGCTCAGCCATCTCGTTAAGAGATCTGCGGCAGTCGAGGGCTGTTTATGAATTTAGAGATGTCGCCTCCAGAGAATTGATGACAGCCTGGCTGTCCGAGTAAATGACAACGCCAGTTTTGGTACTATGTTGCGAATCAGCCACTTGGCGACTTCCCATTGCCATTATTTCGGCTTGATAGACACTGCGGGTATCTGGTAGTCTGCGAGCTATATCCAAACTAAGCTCTGCACAGTGTACTCCGAAGCCTTTTCATTAAGCTGCGAACCATCCGTGTAAAAGTGGAGATGGTTTCTATTACCTAGGTTTCTTCCAACCCATTCATCTCTGGCGGGAATCATAGTGATGTAATTTCTCTCGAAGGTGTACACAGTTGGTATATAGTCCACACGGTCGGTTACCATAGCACTACACTTTGATATCCTCGTGTGACCGTAGTTTTTGTACCTCCACATTGATAGGCAGTTTAATCTTATTGCCGCGTGGATTGCAACTTCTCTCTCCGCAATATTAATCGGCAGTATATGGAGTAGGGCTTGTAGAGACTCGGTCGCTGTAGTCCTTAAGGCTCCGCTTAAGCTCAGGCAGGCTGTTCACTGAGCCTTTGTTAGTAGGTTGGTGATGGTTAGTTTGTCAGTTGCCGTCCACCATACCACAATGCCGTATAGCAGTATAGGACGAACTACTGCTATATATATATCCAGTGGACGATTTTAGGAGAGAGACCTCACCGTGACCCTATAGCCTTTTTGCAGGTATATAAGGCGACGTTGGCCTTCCTTACTCGTTCCAATCCGTTAAGTCTAAACAACAGTTTTCTATCTAGAATTATTCCTACAAATTTTGCACTTTCAGAAAAGACTAGATCTGTTACATTTATCCGAGGTGGAGGGTCCACATGTGGCACATTATTCATCCTAGTAAAGAGAACCAATTCTGTCTTGTTTGGGTTAACGCTCAATCCGCTGCTTCTGGCGCATCTAGCCAATTTATTCAGATCCACCTGTAGGATGTGTCTGAGGACGTGTACGAATTTGCCACTCACTGCGATTGCCATGTCGTCCGCATATGCCACGACCTTGCAGCCACAACGTTCTAGATCTAGCAGGATTTCATTCACCGCTAGGTTCCAAATTAGTGGAGACATTACTCCTCCTTGTGGGGTCCCTCTGTTAACAAACCTTGTTAGAGTTGTGGACCCAAGACATGCTGTTATGAGTCTTCTGTTGAGCAGACTTTGAATTAGTCTAATCAAACTAGAGTTAACATTTAGATATGACAGTGCCGCAATTACTACATCTGAAAAAGCCCCTTCTATGTCAAGAAATGTCACCATGGTGAATTCCTTGACATGTAGGGATGATTCGATAGTGCTCACAAGTTCGTGCAGGGCTGATTCTGTAGACTTCCCCTTATTGTAAGCATGTTGGTTCCCCGACAGGAGTTTTGTATCCAGGTTTTCTAATAAAATAATCTAAAAGACTTTCAAGACATTTCAATAGGAAGGAGGATAGGCAAATTGGTCTGAAGTATTTTGGCCTAGTGTGTGATATCTTCCCCGCTTTGGGTAAGAATACCACTTTGGTATCCCTCCATCGATACGGGATGTATGAAAGCTTGATACAGCCTACATAAATTTTCTCCAGCCAGGGGATAATGTACTTTAACATTTTCTGCATTTCTGCTATAGTGATGCCGTCTGGTCCAGGTGACTTGAGGGGCTCAAAGCTATTAATAGCCCAGCTTATTCTGGATCGCGACGCTCGCAGTCCACTCACCCTCTTGTTGGTCCTGCTGATCCTCTGGTTCTGTTAGAGAAGTCTTACTCCATATAAGGGCCCACCACTGAGATCTTCCTCTTTGTAAAAGTCGACCACTATGGTATTTCTCTAAACAAAATACTACCACAATTTGTCCAACCATGAACTCTTTGAACCCACTGTGTAATGAGGCCACTCCTTAGCGATTAGTGACATCCTCCGAAATTCATGGTGACCTTTAAGCTTGTCAAGGCGCAATAAAATTTAAATTGGCCCCTGTCAAATGTGCAAAAGCTGTCGCGCAGTTATCAAATATTTATTTAATCCATAGAACAATGGACAAATGACAAACAAGAAATTGTATGTAATTAGAATTATACTCGTAGGACAAGGCTGGTATGAAAAAAAATAATCTTGTTTGATTCCTCCACCAGACCAGGTCTGCCCTTCCCCCACCAAAAAAGGTAATGATTGATGTGACTTTGATTACATTCAAAATGACATGAATTTCGAATCAGCAGAAAAACAACAAGTCTAACACTTGTCATCTGATGCCATGTCAGTTTGTTTGCCCAATCTCTGCTGCAAAAAAAAATATTTTTTTTTCTATATATGTATATATAATTTCGCCGAAGAAGAAAGCAAAAATCAATTTTTTCTAATCCATTTAAAGGCCATTACAAATGCTCAGATGCAGTTTTCTACGAACTTTTGTTAACGTTCCACTTATTTCAATTTTTTTCCTATTTATTTTTTCTTTTCGCCTCTTGACTTTCATTTGTGGCCACAGCCGACGTTGCGTGGAATAGCAGCAACGACCGATTGAAACACTTTTTCGTGGTCAATTGGTCACTAAAAATGGGGTTGCATAGAGAGCCGAAAACCAGAATACGAGTACATTAGTCAGCTAACTTGTCTAACCTTAAATAAGCGACTGACTGAGTGACAGAAATAAACAAAATATAAAAGCAAAACAAAACATGCACTATGTTCATAGAGTCCCCCTCCACCCAACCACACACCGCACAAGACATCAGTCTACTTTTTATCAACCACTACAAAGATAGTCGGTCAGTCGTGCAAGCAGACGAGCAAAGACCAAACTGCCGAGCGATTGAGCGACCATACCTCAAACGCAGACAGTTACATTTTGGCCCAAAGGGAACAACAAAAAGCCCTTCCGACTGCCTGACTAATGGCAATTGTTTACCAATACAAATAAATTCACATTTTATGAGCAATCAATTTATGTGGTTAGGTTAAGTCGACTGTATGAGAATAGTGCCTGGAAAGCCCGATGTTGAAGGTACAACATCTGATCTGATAGTTGAGGACCAATTACTCCATTGTTTCTGAAAAACGCAAAGATTGTAACATCGTCACTGCCACTATTAATAAGCAGTTGTATACCCTCAATGATGAGGTAAATAACATTAAAAAGTGTAGGCGAAAAAGTGACCTAAGGCAAGTCTTGCCAATCAAATTTGGTCAAATGTGTCAAATAGTGAAAAATGGACGTAATTGCCACTCCCATTTTGGTACATCCCACACAAAAGGGCCAATTCCAACTAAAATTTGAACAAATGTGAACACCTGTCATTTATTGCCGTAACTACACTATCCCTCAAGAAGATCTTGCAGGTTGCTAGAGCCATGCCCAAATGTTCCAGTTCCCCTGGAGCGTACAAGGTAGTTCCCAGTCTTGTAGGTTCATCCGTCTAGCAGTTCCCTGGCATGTCCCTGTGGCACGGCACCCACATCAGGTGAATACTGAACTTTTCAGCCATCTCGTTAAGAGATTTACGGCAGTTGAGGTCACTTTCTGAATTCAGGAATATAGTTTCCAGGGACTTGGTGGCAGCCAGACTATCAGAGAAAATATTTATACCGACTTTGGTCAGAACATTAATTTCCAGCCATTCCGCTACCTCTTTAATAGCTAAGATTTCTGCCTGGTAAACAGCACAGTGATGAGGCAGTCTTTTTGCAAGTGATAGCTAAAGTTCCTCAGAAAAGACAGCAAAGCCCAATTGGTTATTGAGTTTGGAACCATCCGTGTACTCGTAGAAGTTAACAAATCTCCTATGTCGTGGGATTCAACCATTCCATTCTGCTCTAACAGTTATAATAGTGAGATACTCCTTGTCAAAGAGTGGTTCAGTCGTAGTGTAATCTACAGTGCCCGGAAGGTCAGGCATTATGTCTAGAATGTCACTTTGTCCCTGGCCATTTTCTGACCAAAGTGACAGTTTCCTGATCTAATCGCAGTACATGTGGCATATTGCACCGTTATAATGTCTAGCGGCTTAAAATGATTAAATTCTCAGCGCGTTAGTGATATATATAGCAGTCATTCGCTGAACCTTGTTTAGTATAGCGCAAAAGGTGAATTTCTGCAGAGCTGTCCACCAATGGACAATGCCTTACAGCATTATCGGTCTTATAATGATGTAAGGCATTAATATTGGGTAAGAAGACGGTATTAGTAGGGTTCGCTTTCATGCAGAAGCTAATACATCTATGGTCGGAAAAACTTTCCACTCGGAAATCTAAATTCTCGGAGACGAAAGTGACACCGAGCACCTCCTTTCTGTTTCTAGTAATGAAGGTAGGTTCATGCCCTCTATTACAAATCACAACGTTACTACTTATAACAAATTCGATAAGTAATTAGCCCCTGTCGTTGATGTCAGTACTTCCCAACATATGATATGATAGGATATGATCCAATCACGAAACAAAAATATTAAAACCTTTACAATTTTTATAAATTAAACCGCAAACGGAATTTTGAGTCCGGCTTTTAGTATAGTTTTAGGGAAAAAAGCAAAAAAAATAATTTTTGGAATTTTCGAAATTTTTTTGAGCTGGATATAGGGTGGAGCACAGTGCAAAAAAAGCAATATCCCGCGCTCCACCCTGTATATTGACCCATTTCTCATTAACTTTTCTGGAAAGACAATAAGATTTTCAATAAGATATTCCCATCAAATACTTTCCAAAAAATATTCTTTATCAAAAATAAAAAAAATATTCTTTATAATACATAATACACAAAATAGCTCAAATACAAAAAAAATTTTTTTCTAAAGTATAACTTCAAATGGCGTTAAGCTTGGCCGTGTCGAATTTTATATACCCTCCCCCATGGATCGCATATGAATGGGTACAAATAAACTCATATTACCAAATTTCAGCACAATTCATTGAAATTTGTGGGTTTTGTTGCGTTAAGAAGTAAAATGTAGAAGAACCTTTATATGGGTTTCAAGAGTTTAAATACTAAATAGGCAGGAACATATATAGTGGCAAATCTGAACCGACTTTACCCAAATTAAGCAGTATTCGCTTTTAACTTAAGAAACTTATTTCTGCCAAATTTTGTAATGATCGGAAGTAATGTACAATTTCTATATCGTTTTGACACTACATCGGGAGTAACATACGAGTATATGTATATGGGAGCTATATTCAAATCTGATGTTCCCCAAATATGACGTGTTCATTTGTGTAAGATGAAACCTCCTTATGCCGCATTTTGTAATGATCGGATATAAAATACAGTTTCTACAGCGCTTACATATTAAATATGAAGTAACATATATATGGGGGCTATATCTAAATCCGAAGCGATTTTCTCAAAATTTGGCAGTGTTCATTCGTATAATAAGAAACCTCGTTCTGCTAAATGATCGGATATAAAATACAACTTCTATAGCGTTTTGATGCCACATCGGAGGAACTTATATATTGGAGAAATATGTCTAAATCTGAACCGATTTTCACCAGTTTCATTAGGGTTCGTCTCCAGGCCAAACATGTTATATGTGCCAAATTTCATCATGATCAGACAATAATTGTGACCTGTACTTTGATTACATAAATACAGTCACTGACAGCCAGACGGACATAGCTAAATCGACTCAGAAAGTGATTTTTAGTTGATCTGTATAATAAACGATGGATCTGTCTCATCTCCTTTTAGGTGTTACAAACAAATGCACAAAGTTATAATACCCTTTACTATAGTGTGGTGTAGGGTATAAATAATCGGTCTATTGCAATATCATCTAGTACGGAAAGACTAAAGTCCGGCGGGACCGACTGTATAATAACCTCTACCATTTGTTTGCCAACAAATGCACGGAGAAACCCCTTATTACTAAGAATTTTTGTAAGTTAAATAGAGTACATTTTCAAATAGGTTAAAAGACATGGGATCTATACTTCGAAGATGTCAAAATAGACTGTGACCTTCTTAAGGGAATTGTACTGATCAAAACATGGAGACGATTAACTGCAATAAGAAGTAAAATAAAAATAAATTAAGTAAGAAGGTTTCAGTCGGGCAAACCGACTAAGGTATACCCTCACTTTGTGAGTAATTTAATATATGTATAACATTACACTAATTAATCTGTCAGTTTGTGTGGGAGGTACCGGAAGGGGTTTAACAATTACAATTATTTTTCGGTAAACACTATTTATTGCACTGTGCCTTTAAATACATTGCACTGTGCCGAACTATAAGCCTTTATGTGCACTGGTATATTAACGTTACGAGCTATTCAATTTTGGTATGATTGGGTGATTTTGTGTGGGAGGTACAAAGAGGGACATGGTGATAACGCCCACTTTACACTGGACTGTAGGCACTATAACAGCATTACACTGTACAAAAACTCAAGTATTGGTATGCACTGGTATTAAAGTTATAAGCCGTTAACTTTTGGTATAAAACGGTCCATTTGTGTGGGAGGTACCAAAAGGGGCTGTACAATAATGTTCATTTTTTACCGGACTATAGGCGCTACAAGAACATTATACTACACAACATTTTAAGTATTTCTATGCTGTTGTATTAAAGTTATAAGCTGTTAAATTTTGATGCAAAATGGTCCATTTGTGTGGGAGGTACCAAAAGGGTCGTGGCAATTTCGCCCATTTTTCTTGAGGTGATGGCCACTAATAAAATAATACAATGTGTGGAATTTCAGAAGGTTCTAATAAGTAGTATAGATGTTATTTAAGAATCATTATTTCACTAAATATTACCCTTTGTGTGGGAGGTACCAGAAGGGGTGGGCCAATATGGCCCATCTTCGAATTTAGCCGGAGATAGAGAAAAATATTGCCGCATACCAAATTTGAAGTCAATCGGTTAATCCTTTCGAGAGTTATCGTGCGCACCTGTCAGCAGACAGACAGACAGACGGGCGGACATTTCTCATTCGACTTAAAATGACCCAAAACGAATATCCGCCGAACATACTTAGGGTCTTAGATCACTCCTTCGATGTTTAACACTTTTGGCCGTAGCAAATGATATACTCGTATACCCTAGTATCACAAAAGTGGAGGTATAAAAATACGTCCAATACAACGCAAAGAAGTCTAATCGGAAGGGCCCTTTATATTAGGGCAATATCAAAACATGGACCGATGTTCCCCATTTTTACGTGCAATATAAAGTAAAAATTCTTAACTTTCAGCTAGATAAATTGAAAAATGCGTTTCTAGAGCGCAAAGAAATGACATCAGTGGGGACCTTTACATGGGGCCTATACCAAAACATAGGCCGATTTACCCCATTTTTACTAGGGACGATTAGGTAGAATAAAGAGTATTAATTCTTCAATTTCAGCCAGATCAATTTAAAATATGTGTTCTCTAGAGCGTCAAGAAGTAACATCAGAGGGGACCATTATATGAGGGCTGTGGGTCAGAATATTTAATATCGACCTAAGCAGATTATTTTTGAAACCATTTTTTTAAAAAAAATTTTTTTTTTTAAATTTTATGTACCATAAATGAAATTTGTAATTGCTCTCGAACGGCTGAACCGATTTTTGCACAGTTTTGGAACTTTTTAAAAAAAATGTTTACGAAAGTTTTTTTTTAAGAAATATTGCCCACCCTCGATTTTATTCAAATTTTCACAGAATATCCGTCGCACTCTCACAAATCCAGAACAATAAAGTACAGTAACCTCAAGTGGTCATAACTTTTGTACTATTGGGTATATCAAACCAATTGTTTTTCGTCATATAGGAAATTTTATTGTCCATCAAGAGATGTTGATACGGATCAGTGCATATTGTGCTCCGATATTTACAAAATACTAGCACACGGTAAGGGAAAAATTCAACTTTCAATTGCAGATATCTCGGTAACTATACGAGATAATTCTTAGGTGTAAAAAGTTTTTTTTTAGACCTTAGTTAGTAGAATAAACACAAAAAAATTTATAAATCGGAAAAGAAACACGAGTTTTACGCGCTTGAACATTTTCTTCACCCGATGTGGCCAACTTTGAGGCCCTCTAGCTCCGCCCCTGTCTGACATAGGGGGCCGAAATATAAAAGTGAACTTCTCTAACACCTCTTCATCTACCATGCAAATTTTGGTCACAATTGGTTGTTTGGTTAAAAACGGTCGAAGTGTTTTGCAAAAACAAACGAAAATTGTCAGTATAGTCTTTTTATTCGTCCATAACTTTTACAAATATTGAGTCTCCCAAAGAGTGTGAGAGTGCGACGAATATTCTGTGAAAATTTGAAGAAAATCGAGGGGGAGCAAATTTTTCTACAAAGGTTTTTTCAAAAAACTTTAGTAAAATAATTTTTTTACAAAATTTCCATTAACAAAAAATTGCACATTGTGTCCCCTTAAAACGAAGTAAATTTTGGAAAAATCGGTTCAGCCGTTCGAGAGCAATTACAAATATTGTAAAACACAAAAGCTCATTTTTTTAAATTTTTTCAAAAATCAAAATGCCCATAAAATTTTTTCAAAAAAAATTTTAGCGAGATCTTTACACATTTGTAAGTCCATAAAAACATTTAGGTCTATATTAAATATTCTGACCCCTATACCAAAACCTGAAACGATGTCCCCATCTTTACTAGGAATGATTATGTCCAACAAAGAGTATAAATTCTTTAATTTCAGCCAGATTAATTGAAGAGTGTTTTCTCTAGAGTGTCAAGAAGTTTCAACGTAGGCAACCTTTATACAATTTTCAATAGCGTTCGTCCCTTGTATAAGAAATGCCTCTGCACCAATTTTCGAGATGATCGCTTCATATTTGCGACTTGCTCCTTGATGCCAAGAATACATGGACAGACAGACAGACGAACATGTCTAAATCGACTCAGTCATTCGATGCCGATCGGTATAATAAACTATGGGTATATTTCTTTGTTTTTTAGGCGTTACAAACAAATGCACAAAGTCAAAATATGATGTTCCACAGTGTAGTGTCGGGTATATTGTATTTTAATAAAAATGAAGAATGTGAGACGCACCAGGTTATAGTTATAACTAAATACACTTTCCCAATTTTAAGTGCTTTTGGGGATTTCTTTAGCCTTTCTGTAGCCAGAGTTTATAGTTCTCCTATCTGGGTATAGCCCAAGACATTGTGAAACTTCTCTCTACTAAAAATCATTACATTATACTTTGATCAATCTTTTCCATAAAATATATTACAAAAATGTATCCCAGTTATTACGACGCATAAAGTGTCCCATTGTCGCCCCTCACAAAAAAAATATCCTGGTGGCATTTTCCATTATCTCATCATATTTCTGACATGTACTGTCATAAAACTAAATTGCCATCAAAGAAAACAGTAGGGTATGGAAATAGCGATACAAATGCGACAACAATACATTTGTGTAAGTACCATTGTGTGTGTGTGTATGCAATACATATACAACAAAAAGCACTTACTCACATACGATTGTGGCTACTCAAATACTAACAACAAAAACTAAAAGAATAGGTGGTGCATTCGGCATTTGACGGCGGAGGCGATGGCAAAAGAAAATATCCATCTATAGACACACGCATACAGACACAAAGGCTAACACTCATACAGTCATAGCGAGGCAAACGAAATTCCGTCCGACATCAAGTTATTCGGTTAATTTGTGGAATATTTAACTTCATTGTTAAACGGAACGTAGAACGCGTTAAACATTCGTGCCCGTCCGTACAATGCCTGACAGACACTAACGCTGACGCTGACACTTTCGCTGTCGCTGGCACTGTCCTCGCTGCCGCCACCGCTCCGCTAAACGTTATTCATACGCGTTACGCGCGCCTTTACTTTAAACCGCAGAGAAAATAAAAACAACGACAAAACTCTGCCGAGTAACGCAAAAACACCACCGCCACTCAAACCGATAAAAAATTAACTTAACAGAAAAAAAATTTTCACATTTCATATTTTTCATGAAAGATATTCCACGTTCCACTGATAAATATTTAATCACACTCACACAAAAGTGTGATACCAAAAATAAAACGCAAAAGAAAGTCTACGCCGAATAAATATTTAACAATGTCAAACTTTTCCGCTCCGGAAAATAATACTTAAAGTTAGTCAAAGAAACCGAAAAGAAAAAAAAAACAACACAAAAAGTAAAACAGCTCTTAATTGCTTATGCCAAGTAAAAGTCAAGCAAATGTGTGAAATTTTAAATTTCAAGCAAAGTGAACAAAAAGGAAAAAAATATTTAAATATTCCACCACATTTGTTATTAGTGAAGTGAACAAAAAAATAAGCAAAGCTTTCCTCTTTATTGCTGAATCCTGAATCCAAAGTGAAATGAAATTTTCAATCATCCAAAAAAGCAATGAAATGATTCATTGAAAATGTAACATTTTCCAACCAGATAAAGTGTATGTTCTATCTTTTATTGCAATACCATTTACTACCTTTAAGATTTTTGAGCAATTTTCACAACAAACACTCAAACATAAAAATCACTTTGCACCCAACCAAGTTCGAACTGATATCACGCTATACGCAGGTTGTTTGATAAGTTTGGAGGATGATGAAGTCTTAAAATACATGGATTAAAATAGAAATTGTGAGGGAAATCAAAAAATACTTGCCCGTTGGTCCATGGATCAAGAAACTCTATCATGCTAAATTTCAAAACGATTGGATGTAAACTACTACTTTTATAGAGTCAAAGGTTCAAATCGGACGAAACATATATATGGGAGCTATTTGTATCTTAATCTGAACCAATTTTCTTCAAATTCATCACTGTTGTCCCATAGATTCTCCCATGATAAATTTTAAAACAATCGGATGTATAATACTGCTTATACATGATTAAATGGCCAAATTGGACGAAACATATATACATATGGGAGCTATATCTAAATCTGAACCGATTTCAAACAATTTCAATAGGGTCCTTTCCAGTTGTGAAAGACTCCTCAATGCAAAGCTTTAGCTCGATTGGAGCGAAATTGCGACCTGTACTATGGTGTCCAAAAAACCGGTTATTTCGAAAAAGCGGTTTCCGGTTTAACCGAAATATTACTTTTTTTAAAAACCGGGTTTCGGTTATAATTTTTTGTCGAAACCGGTTAACCGGTTTTAAGGCAGGTTTTTAAATAATATACGAAAGTGATTAAAATTTCATTACAATCATTTGTAGTAAAAATTAGTAAACAAAAATAGATTATTATTTCGTTTATTACAGGTTTAATTTTTTGTTTACTTTAAATAGAAAGTATTATATTTCTGAAATTTCCTTAAAAAAATAATAAATCATTTAGAATGTTTTTTTTATAATAATATTAACGCCACTGTCGTTTATGAAGTTATCGATTTATTTATTTGTGTCGTATTTATCGAGTAGTTGTATTTTTTTGTTTTTCTCAAGTAATGTAATGTCAAAAGGTAAAAGTAAACTCAAGCGAATGCAAGCGCCTTTTCTGCAGAAATAAGAAAAGTTGATTTGTGGTTCCAACTTTTATATCTTTGTTTCAAAAAAATCATATAAAGATCTTGTAATTTTAATTTCGAATATTTAAATAATTTGCGCTTTGTTTTCATACCAAAAAGTTGGTATGTGTATAATAAGACATTGTGTATTCCTTTATAAACGTATAATTTCTTTGCCTTTTAATAGGAATTTTAATACTTTGCTTCGAAATCTTGAGTTTTGTATTTGGTGTTCAAAATTCCGTGGAAACTTTGCGCTCGGACGATTCCCGTAACAAATATCTTAAAAATAGAATACAATTTAAATGATTATTTTTAAATGATTTTTCTTTTAATTTCTTATGTAACTTGACGTAGAAAAAGCTCACAACGTTGATGTAGTCAATATTAGTCCGATAGTCATTAAAGCATTGTATATGTAACACAGCTTCTCCGTTTTCTTCTTAAACTTTTCAAAAAAAGCAAAGTCATCATACAATGTTGCTTGCATTTCGTTTACCGATTCTGTGTGTGACATAAATCCAAATTTAAATTATTTGACTCATCAATATAACAACTTATATATCAAACCGAATCAGAGGTATCTGGGTGTTCTGTCGGGATTTAACATTGCAAAAAAGTCGAAGCTATTTGTCTTTCCGTTTTTGAACGTATGCTTGAAGTGTTCTGTGCTTCATGGACGACTTATTAAATGCTTTGCTGTACTTCCTGACTTTATTTATTACATGACGATATCAGGAATAAAGCCAAAATCATTTTCAAGATCAGTGAATTCATATTCACTTTCAAAATATTCAGAACAACTGTCAGAATTATCCACCTCATCGTTGTTATTTGTTGCATCTTGTATAAATGGTATCTACAACATGTAGAACAAATATATCAATAAGTACTTCAATTTTTGTTTTAAACAATAAATAAAAAAAACCGGTTAACCGACATGGAAAAACCGGCTTTCTCGGTTAACCGAAAATGACATTTTTTAAGAAACCGGTTACGGGTTTGGCTTGCAAAACCGGTTAACCGGATAACCGGTCCCGGTTTTGGACACCCTAACCTGTACTCAACAAATAACATAAGATGGATAAGATGGATTCTAGTGATTCTGAGTCGATCGGTATACTTTAAGGTCTGGCTGTAGTATTTCTTGGTATTACAAACATCTGCCATGAAACAAAGTTATAATAGCCTGTACCAAAGTGTGGTGTAGGCTATTAGAAAAGGTAAATAAATCGGCTGTTTCGTAACCAGACAACTGATTGCTACAAAACTTGACATGTTTGTTGAGGAGGTACAAGAGAATTCAAGTTTTAGGTTTGGGTCCCCAATGTTTTACAAGGGCTAATCTAAAGAACCTCAAAGTTCTCCTGATTCAAAAAATTAACCGAGGCCTACAAAAGACTTTTTACGCCTTAGAGTTAGCTCATATAGTTACCGAGATATTTGCAATTGAAAATTGCATTTTTCATTTTTCGGAACCTGTCCTAGTATTACTTTGCGAATAAAGAATATGTCTTTTTTTAGAGATATAGAAGATCTTATTTAAAATAAGTGTAAGATGTTCATATTGATATTAAAGGAAACTTTCTACAGAATGACCATTTGAAGTTATGGTCTCCAAAAAATATTTTCTGTGTTTTTGTCATTTTTTATATATAGATACAAATAGTCATAACTTTTGTCTCAGCGGGAATATACGATAATGACAATATTTTTTTTAATATTTTATATTAATACGAGTCAATTGAAAGAACTTTTGACCAGTATGAAACATACACCAAGTTTATTCCTGCTGGATAGTACTCGTAGTTATGCCACAAAATTTCAAGGAAATCGTTTAAGGACTCTTTAAGTTGCAGGGTGTTGAATTTTGACATTTCGACATTTCGATCAAGTGGCCCTTTTTCCTATCCATATAACTAATTTATTTATTCATCAATTTTGTCATAAGCTATATTTTCTTTGATTTTTTTCTCAAGCGAAAGCTTAGGACTTTTCCTTTCAGAGCTTCAGGGTCTATTAGTGGGATGCGACTCGTTTATCTATCAAAATAACGATTAAGAAAGATTTTATTTTTTTGTTTTAATTGAATTATTATCAATAGCAAGTAAAAGCGTTAAGTTCGGCCATGCCGAATCTTATATACCCTCCACCATGGATAGCATGTGACCTCACAAAATAACTCAAACCTAAAGAAAATAACACCGAAAACACAAAAAATATAGTAGATGAGAACAGTAGGAATCACAACAAGTTAGATGCTATATGTATATGGGAGCTATATCTAAATATGGACCGATATGGGCCATTTGCAATCCCAAACAACCAGCAACTATAAGAAGTATTTGTACTAAATTTGATCAACCTAGCTCTATTATTGCGGACAGTAGCGTGATTACCACAAACGGACGGACGGACAGACGGACATGTTTAAATCGTCTTAGAATTTTACGACGATTAAGAATATATATACTTTATGGGGTCTCAGATCAATATTTAGAGGTGTTACAAACGGAGTGACACAATGAATATACCCCCCATCCGATGGTGGAGGGTATAAAAATAGAATTTGGTAACTGTAAAGTATGTACTGATATTAAAATATAAGCAGTTAAACTTTGCAGCAAACTAGTCCATTTGTGTGAGAGGTGCCAAAACGGCAAGCCAATGATGCCCACTTTTCTCTGGACTCTAGATACTACATATAACAACATTACACTGTACAAAATTTCAATTATATGTATGAACTGATATTAAAGCTAAAAGCAGTTAACTTTTGGTGCAAAATGGTCCTTTTATGTGGGTTGTACCAAAAGGGGCGTGGCAGCTTCGCCATTTTTCTTGAGGTATTAGCGACTAATAAACGAGTACTATGTTTGGATTTACAGAAGATTCGAATAAGTAGTATAGAAGTTATTAATGAATCAATATTTCACTAAATGTTAACTCTTTGCGGGGGAGGTACTGGAAGGAATAGACTTATAAGGCTTATCATTGAACTTTACCGGAGTTAGAGAAAAATATTACCGCATACGGAATTTGAAGTCAGTAAGTTAATATTCTAGGGAGTTATCGTGCGCACCAGCCAGTAGACAGACGGACGGACGGAGATTCCTCAAACGACCCAAATCGAATTTCCGCCAAACATTAATACTCTAGAGAGTTATCGTGCGCACCAGCCAGCAGACAGACGGACAGACGGAGATTCCTCAAATGACCTAAATCGAATTTCCACCAAACATACTTGGGGTCTTAGGTCACTCCTTCGATGTGTTACACTTTTGGCTCGTAGCAAATGATACTTATGTGTATAAGTTGAACCACATATTTTAGCATAACTCGAGAACCATTTAACGGAATTGGTTCTGGAAAGCACTAAAGAATCCAGCTTAAGTAGCTTTTAATCTTTTCTAATATCATTATGTCTTCCGTTCAGCGGTTTCGATGATATATTGCAAGATATTGCGAAAAAATTCCCATTTTTTTTAGAAAATGTTTATAATTTTTTTATAATAGCCTCTTAAAAACTTTACTGTATCGTAAAACAAATTTTGTTGCCCTATATTGCAAATAGGCAAATTTGAAAGACTTGGATCTTGGATATTTTTTTTAAAGGCAAATAAATTTATTTTTTGTACTAAATTATTTACCTTGAATTAACTAAATACCAGAGGCTCTAAACTCAAATTTAAATTTTTACTTAAAGTTTTTTTTCACGAAAAGCACTTCATGAAAATTTGAATTTTGCACAGAGCACAGCGAAAGGCCAATCAAATCCTAATTTCGAAGATACAATGCAGCTACACTATATAATTTAGAACTGTTATTTTTTCGGTTAAAGGCGCAGAAATATATCTGCTTTTAATGTATACCAAACACTGGAATGTTACTTGCAAAAAAAAACTTTAATTAATCCACAGTTTTAATTCCAAATACCCCGCCGCGTGTTGTGAATGAGTTGATCAATAAAAAATTGGAGATATTGAAAAAGTGGGCGAGGCCCTGCCATTATTATGGAATACAAAACATCTGGAGAACCCATGCAGGAATCTGTTTGGTCAAGATTATCGACTTTTGTGAACAAAACACATGATAATCGTATCTACTACTTCACTAAACCTAAATGTATGGCAAAGAAGTGGACCGGGTCCAGCTAATATATACATAAATCTTAACCGTTTTCCTTCAAATGTGTCAGTGTTCATTCTCATTTTGTATAAATCAAAATTCGACACCGCTCAGATGCTAAGTCTGAGGTACATACATAGGTGGTGATATACCTAGATTTCAAATTCTATAGAGATAGGTGAAAAAATGCAAATAATATTTTGATTGTGTAATAAAGTTGTCTGTTCCTTGATTTACATGAACACCAGAGGCACGGACGGACAGATATCGCTAGTTTTAATCGTTTATTTTATGAATCTGAGTGGATCCGTATACCTTCAGGTGGATCTAGCCAAAGTACCTTAAGGCATATCGATCGACTCAAAATCACTAGGTGATTCAATATAACCATTTCCGTTGAACCATCCGTCCATCTAAAGTTGTTCGCAACGTATAGGTCGCATTTTACCCCGATCTTGGTACGAAGAGGACGAAACATATTTAAATTGGTTCGGATTTATATATAGCCCCCTTTTATACAAATCCCTATTCATTCAAGTTCATGTTTGTTATAATGTCATAATACACTATGGTACAGGGTATTATGACTTTGTGCATTTATTTGTAACGGCCAAAAAACAAAGTGATATACCCATAGTTTAGTATAGCGAACGGCCTAGAATCACTTTTTGACTCGACTTAGCCATGTCCGCCTGTCCGTTCTTGTAGCGATCTTTACGAAAATTCGTACAGGGGCATTTGTTGGACTAGGAACGATCCCTATTGAAAATGGGGTGCAAATGTTCATGTTTTGGTATAGCACTATCATAAAGGTCTCCACCGTATCACATCTTGACGCTATAGAGAACTAATTTTTCAAATGATCTAGCTGAAATTTAAGAATTTATACATTATATTAGACCTAATCATTGCAATACCAAATTAGGATCCTTACCTAACCGATATCACTTCTTTACACTCTACAGAACACATTTTTCAATAGATCTGGCGTAAATTTAAAAATGAATAGTTTATGTTGGACCTATACATCCGTAACAATAATGGAATACATCGATCCATGTTTTTAAGCTCTCGAGAACACAATTTCTAATTGATCTGGTTAAAATTTATGACTTTAATATAAACTCTTTTATACTTAACTATAAATTTAGTATAATTCAAACATCGATCCATGTTTTGATATTGCCCCCATATCGAAGTTGCTTTCGATTAGACTTCTTCGCTTTCTAGGCGACGCTTTTCTAAACCATCGCGCGGAAATTTGAGCTTAAGTATCTAGTGAAAATATAATATATTGGTCCGTATTTTGTTAATGTGCCTGGAATTTAGAAATGTACTCTATTTAACCTGCACCTGTTTATAATAATAATGTTTATCCGTTCCATTTTTTGGCAAACAATAGTGGAGGGTATTATACAGTCGACATGGCTCCATGTTCCTTGTGGGAATTTCAGAAATATATATATTTTATATAGTCGGCCGCTTTAGTCTCTCTTTAATGGTATTCGAATGTAATTAGTAAAGGGTCTACAATGTAAGAGTGATAAATGATATCCTACAAAATTCCCGTGCATTCACGTTTACATGTGTTGATTCTTTTGAGGACGGTTGGCATAATTGTTGCTCTATCACAGAAATTGCATGCCGAGTGTTGTCTTTCAAGTCTTCAATTTTATCTTGTTTATTTGAATAAGATCTTTTTTCGGAATGGTCGCAAAGAAAATGGTAAAAAGACAATAGATCTAGCGATCTTGGCGTTGAAATTTCTTCAGAACGTTGTGAAATTATTCATACCAAGAATTTAATTTTCAATTAATTTATTGTTTCAGTAGCTATGTATGTGTCGTGTCGCCCAATATCGTTGCAACCAATATCCAAATCATCACAATATGCAACATATTTACGGCGTACCATGGTACGGGTATTATAATCCGTTAACGCAAATCCAGCGGCATTTTCAAAGAAAAATGGGCCAATGGAAAAGAGAAATGGAAAATGTTCTCAACAAACTGACATGGATTTTGCAAAGCCCAAATACAGCAAAGTTTGTTTTTTACGTATTCATTCTAAATCCATCCGGTTGTTCTTCAATGAAATTAATTACTTGCCGAGGTTGCTGTTGCGTTTGGCTTCCATCAGTACTTGTACCAACTTAAGAGTAAAGAGCAAAATCCTTTCGTAAAAATCGCCAAGTGGTGGTTGCAGATAAGTCCGAACGCCGCCCAATTGACAAATTTTTATCTTCTTCTATGTTTTCTCTAACAGCGATGATTTTTTAAGTCTTAAGCCAGTCGACTCAGCCTCGCATAGTGGGAGGAATTCGTAGTTATACTTTCCAAAAAATATTTTTTGAAAAACCACAAAAAATTACCAAAAAAACTCGATAATTCCAAAGCAAATGAATTGTGGTATTTTCATTTACAAATTACTTTCCAATTACTTTCTGTCTATTGCAAAAAAGTAATAGAAACAAATACAAAAAATGGTAGAGAGTTTTAATTGCTTGGTAGAATTGACTGCAGTTTCGATAGATACCACTCTATCATTTTCAGAATTCGGTAGCAATAGTGTATGTCTTTAACTGCGTATGTCGAAACTGCAGTCAATTCTACCAAGCAATTAAAACTCTCTACCAATTTTTGTATTTGTTTCTATTACTTTTTTGCAATAGACAGAAAGTAACTGGAACATATGGTCTCAAACCAAAAATAAATTCTGACTGAATAACAAAAGCACAGACCAACAATAAATAACAACAACACATTTTATAGATTTATAAAGTTTTTGTATAAAGATTCTCATAATATTTTCTGGATAGATCACAAAAATTGCTATTTGGTGAATAAAAGTTGAAATTACCCACTGAAACAAAAGTTATGGCCATTTGTAGTCATACTTTCCAAAAAAAATTCTTTACAAAACCACAAAAAAATAAAAAAAAAAATTTCGAGACTACGAGGGTTGTATTTATATTTCGATCTTGGCAATGCTGTTCTTGCCAGATGAAAAGTGGAACTTCCATTGGAAAGTATGTCATTTTTAGCATAACTTCACTCAGACCGTTTTGACATTTGAGGACGAATTGTTTTGGTTACAGTGTGTTGAAAATTCACCTCCTCAGGCGTCGAAAAACGTTTACAAAGCAGTTTTTTCTTGATGTGAGTGAATAAGAAGAAGTCATTGGGTGTCAAATCAGGGCTGTACGGCGGATGACCCATCAATTCGACGTTTTGGCCGGTCAAAAAGGCGCTGGTTTTAACAGATATGTGAGAGCTCGCATTGTCATGGTGCACAATGATTGGTCTTTTCTTGTTCGTTTTTCGAACTTCTCCGAAGACTTCAGGCAGACAAATTGTGGTGTACCACTCAGAATTGACCGTCCTACGTTGCTCAAGCGGAACAGTCGACACATGACCAGTTTTGCCGAAGAAACAGGCGACCATTTGCTACGATGTGCTTGTTCCATAAACAACTTTCGTTGAAATTGGCTCGTCTTCGAAGACCCACACGGTCCAATAAAAATATATAGACAGTGCCAACGTTGCAAGACAACAATTGTATGTTCACACGGTTGTACGTTCACAGGGTTGCATTTTTCCGTCATTTTTCTGACAATATTGTCCGATCAGCTTAACAATATAAGATGAACAGACGGGCGGACGGACAGACACGGTTAAATCGACTCAGCTAGTGATACTGATAAGGTAGGTCGTTCTAGCTGTAGTATTTCTAGGTGCTACAAATATCTGCCATGAAACAAGCTTATAATCTGCCATGAAACAAGCTTTATTTTCAAAAGCTGATATCTCGGTAAATTGCCCACAAAAAAGGCCTTAAACATTTTGTTCACCAGAGGTGGCCTATTCTCGGGCTCTGCAGCTCCGCTCCTGCATAACACAGGGGGCCAAATTTCAAAAATTTGCTTCCCTAATACCTCTTCTACAAAAGAGATAAATTTGGTTACAATCGGTTGTCTGGTTAATAAACGGCAGAATTATTTCCATTTATGAAATGTGGTATTCACTGACCCACCATTTTCGTAATAGTACTTGTATATTTTTATACTGATCTCTAGTTAAATTGTCCACTTTAAACTTAACACTTGTCAAAAAAAAAAACACAAAAACTATAAAAATTAGTAAATCACTATAGAACAAGTAAGAAAGTTTCAGTCTGGTAAACTGACTAAGGTATACCCTCACTTTGTGAGTAATGTAATATGGAATAGTACACGAATTAATCTGTCAAATTGTGTGGGACGTACAAAGAGGAGAGTGGTGATTACAATGTACAACATTTTTTAGTATTTTAGTGCTTTGGAACTCCAGCTATAAGTTGTTAAATTTTTGTATAAAATGGTACCTTTGTGTGGGAGGTACCAAAAGGGTCCCATTGTGCACTGGCCCGTAGGCATTTCAAAAGCATTATAAATACCATTAAGGAAAGGCTAAAATCGGGCGGGGCCGACTATATAATACCCTACACCACTCTCGTAATATTGAATAACTCTGAAATATAAATTTTGTAATTCATGTAAAATTGTTTACATAAATTTACTTTTGGGACATTTTATACTTAAATAATACCCTGTACCACAGTGTGGTATAGGGTATAATAAAAGTGTCGTATTAAGTTGGAACAATTGGTTTCCTTCCTTGCCATGAAACAAACTTATAATACCCTGTACCACAGTGTGGTGTAGGGTATATAAACGATTCGATGTAAAATACAGCTTCTACAGGACTAAAGGGCCAAATCGGACGAAACATGTATATGGGAGCTATAGCTAAATCTTAACCGATTTTCTTCAAATTCGGTAGTATTGGTTCATGGATCAATAAACTCTACCATTCTAAATTTCAAAACGATTTGATGTAAAATACAGCTTCTATAGAACTAAAGGGCCAAATCGGACGAAACATATATATGGGAGATATAGCCAAATCTTAACCGATTTTCTTCAAATTCGGCAATGTTGGTTCATGGATCAAGAAACTCTACCATTCTAAATTTCAAAACGATTGGATGTAAAATACAGCTTTTATAGGACTAAATGGCCAAATGGATGTAAAATACAGCTTCTACAGGACTAAAGAGCAAAATAGGACGAAACATATATATGGGAGCTATAGCTAAATCATAACCGATTTTCTTCACATTCGGCAATGTTGGTTCATGGATCAAGAAACTCTACCATTCTAAATTTCAAAACGATTGGATGTAAAATACAGCTTCTATAGGACTAAAGGGCCAAATCGGACGAAACATATATATGGGAGCTATAGCTAAATCTTAACTGATTTTCTTCAAATTCGGCTATGTTGGTTCATGGATCAAGAAACTCTACCATTCTAAATTTCAAAACGATTGGATGTAAAATACAGCTTCTATAGGACTAAAGGGCCAAATCGGACGAAAGATATATATGGGAGCTATATCTAAATCTGAACCGATTTCAACCAAATTCAATAGCGATCTTAATAGCCGCGAAATACTCTAAACTGCAAAATTTCAGAACGATCGGAGTGAAATTGCGACCTGTAGTCGACGAACAACTTTACATGGACAGACGGTTCTGAGTCGATCGGTATACTTTAAGGTGGGTCAAGCTGTGTTATTTTCAGGTGTTACAAATATCTGCCGTGAAACAAACTTATAATAACCTGTACCACAGTGTGGTGTAGGGTATAATTATACAAAATTTCAAGTATTTTTATGTACTGGTATTAATGCAAAAGGCTGTTAACTATTGGTGCAAAATGGTTCAAGGTATGTGTGGAAGGTACCAAAAGGGGCGTGGAAAATTTTTCCATTTTCTCGAGGTGGTAGCAGCCTATAAGCTTATATTATGTGTGGAATTTCAGGCGATTCGAATATGTTGTATTGAAATTATTGGATACTCAATATTTCACAAAATTTTAAATTTTTGTGGGGGAGGTACTTGAAAGAGTGGACCAATATGACCAGTCTTCGAACTTAGCCTGAGGTACACCAAAATATTAGCTCATACCAATTTTGAAGTCAATCGGTTACTCCTTTCGAGAGACCGACGGACCGACATAGCTCGAATGACTGATCAGTCCTAAAACGGATTTCCGCCTAACTTACTTAGAGACTTAGATCACTCCTTCGACACTTTTGACCGGTAGCAAATAATATATACCCTGGTTATACTAAAGTCAGGGTTTAAAAGTAAACTCGAACTGAAGATCCTGTTGTTTTAATAATACAATAAAGAATCACACATCATAGTAGCTTTGAGACTTTTCTTTCCCTAAAATGTAAAAATATATTTTCCAATAAGAGTGATATGATTTCTTTGAAAAAAAACCCACACTTATTGTTAAGGAAATTCACAAGTCTTTTATTTAATGTGAAGTACAATCGATACAATTAAGTTCGAAATAAATCGTCATTCAAATGGCCTCCACGACTTCTTCTACAGGAACGAATTCGATGAACCCAATTTTTCCACTTTTTCCATTAAATCAAGTCGTATGTCATGAATGGCACGTTCAATATTGACTTGTAAAGCTTGAAGAGAGTCTGGTTTATTTCGAAAGACCAATTATTTCAAATAACCCCACAAGAAATAGTCTAATGGTGTTAAATCACAACTTCTTGGATGCCATTCAATATCACAATTTCTTGAAATAATCGGATCTCCAAACTTTTCTCGCAACAATCCAATTCTCTCATTTGCTGTGTGGCATGTAGCCACAAGGGGCCAATGGCAAAAAGAAAACTCTTAACGAGAGCTAAAATTTTGCTCATGGGTGTCAAGGTCTTACGTCGACTGGAAAGTGTTTTTTTTTAGATTTAAAAAAAATTGACTTAGCATAATTTTCAAATGTGAACGGAAAGTATATTTTTCCTCTAGCTCCTTAACGGTACGTCGGATCGGGAATCAATCAATGGCAAAAAGGTAGCTCTTAACGAGAGGTAAAATATTGCTAATGGGTGTCAAGGTCGTAGGTAGACTGGAAAGTGGATTTTAATTTTGGATTTAAAAAAAATGGGTTTAGCGCACGAAAGGTTGCAATTGGAGAACGATTATTTTGATAATAAATCCGAATAATTTAAAACGTTGTTCTTGTGTATATCTCTCCACGATGAAATTGTAAACATTGCTGAATACAATGAAATAAAATATTGCTCATGGGTGTCAAGGTCGTAGGTCGACTGGAAAGTGGATTTTAATTTTAGATTTTAAAAAATGGACTTAGCGCACGAAAACTGGATAATTTAAACGTTGTTCTTGCGTATATCTCTCCACGATGAAATTGTAAACACTACTGAATACAATGAAAAACAAATGACAGATCATGACATATTACAAATGACCGAAACGTCATTTCAAAATCATATCATCCCCATTGGTAAAACCGTTATATAGTCATTTTTGCGGCCTTATTTTACCACAACAAAAAATAACAATGTACAATGTAACAATGTATATATTAATTTAGATTTATGTTAAACGCGTTTTTCTGAGTTAGAACTCGTTATAAAGCGATTTAGCAATGAAGCAGTCGATTAAATACATAGTAATTAATTAACAAATAATATGATCTCCTCCAATTGGAATACTTATCAAACAACCCTCGTTATCCTCTACTACGAATGAATATATACATATGTATATTTATGTGTGTAGTAGTTATATGTTGAATCTACACAACAACATTTTTCTTCAACATCAATATTTCATGTTCCACTCGTGTTCTTACTCTTGCTCTCACTCTCAAGTATTGTTTCTGCACAAAATTCACTTAACGACATTTCATGACATGTTGTACGAGTATAGTCTGCTCTTAACCCACATTTTGCCCCATTCATTTTACCTGACAATTTGTTCGATTCCAGTCGATTCGATTCGTGAGGTCGGTCGTGTTACTCCACCGCCTCTAGAACGCCTTTGCCGCCACTTGTCATGGCTTTAGCAGCAATTCAGTTCGTGCGATTTCCATTCCATTTCGTGCTTAAGTTTAGTTTTTTTTTGCTATTTGCACTTGTCGTCGATGACGATTTGTGATGTTTTCTTTTGTTGCCCATTTTCGAATTCGTTGATTTCGACAACGACAACGATGATGATGTGCATGTTGTTTATATTATTTTTTTTTTGTGGTAATAGTAAGGCTGGGATGGTGGATGGTGGTGTTGTTGTATTACACACCTCGTGCACCACCTTGACCTTCAAGTCATTTAATAAATGACTTGTGATTATTGGTTTTTAAGTTGTACCTTTATCTGCTCTCGCTCCCATTCGGTTAGTGGGTTTGTGGGTAAATGGATATGTGTGTGTGTGTATGCCAGTGCTTGATTGCGGAGTACACTTTATGCTCTCGAATGAGTACGGTTGGTATATATTCATACACAAATATTTACTACCTCTCCTCATTTGAGAACGAAGCCTTTGCTTTGGTTTTCAATGCAGAAACGCTTTGTCATGAAGAAATCATTCCTTTTCATTCACATTTTAATTTCATTTCACTTCCATTTGCCTGTTTTCTCAATTTGTGGGAGGGTCTCTTTAATTTTCAGGCTTTTATTTTCTTCTATTTGCAACGTCACTCGTCTGCGGAGGAGAGGTTGAATACAGCTCCTTTGGCAGTAAGTTAGACTGTGGGTGCTAACGCCTTTGCCGAACAAACAAAGGCAATTTTTAGAGGTTTTAAAAATAAATGTCGAATAGTCATAACACGTTGATTTAAATTTAAAAAAATATAAACAAAGAACACGGTTGCCAGTTTAAGGGATGTTCTCTCTAGCTTTTATTGAAGTTTTGATATAAATATTTTGAAGTAACATACTGACTTATCCATAGAACTTAAAATATGAAAAAAATGTGTAATGTGTAGCCATAAAATATAAATTGTTAAATATGTTCGAAAATTTAAATTTTTTTGAACAATATGAAATTTGCTATTTCCATAAATTTTTTTGCACTGTGCTCCGTTTAGGGTGCGTTTCCAATCGAAAAAAAACAATAATTTTCTTCGATTGGAAATACATAGGTTATCGTTTTCTTTTTCGTTGCTGTTTCTTTTTCTTTCTCTTTGTTTAATAACAAAACCGAAGAAACTCATTAACTGAAAATTAAGAAATTGTTTTTCCTTTTCTACCCAAAAAAAACAAAATTTTTAAAGGTCAAAGGTTATTTGGATAATATTTCTTGAAATTGTTTTATTTTTGTACTGAATTTTGAGTGAATCATAAAATGTATTGCATGATTGGGGGCGGCGAATGACTTCATCATAAGCAAGTGGTAATTTACATAAATTTGCAATTGAATATTTTTCGTCACAAGTTTAAATGTGGCGCATTAAATATTTGCATTGAAATAGTTTCGTTTGTACTAAAGTTCACAAAATGGATGGATAGTTGAATGGATGAATGGACAGCGGGTGTCTGGACATTGACGCAGTTCACTAGAAAATTAAATAGAATATATAAGCGAAATTATGCATTCAAAAACTAATAAAAGTCTTAAACAAACAATTTAAAAACTTTTATTTTGGAATGTTTATAAATTATTTTTCTATGTAAAATTCCAAATGTTCTAGCATTTTTAAATCATGCGAATTAATTATTAAAAATTTAATAATTTTTATACCCTACACCACACTGTGGTACAGGGTATTATAAGTTTGTTTCGCGGCAGATGTTTGTAACACCTGAAAATAACACAGCTAGACCCACCTTAAAGTATACCGATCGACTCAGAATCACTAGCTGAGTCGATTTAACGATGTCCGTCCGTCCGTCCGTCTGTCCATGTAAAGTTGTTCGTCGGCTACAGGTCGCAATTTTACTCCGTTCGTTCTAAAATTTTGCAGTTTAGAGTATTTCGCGGCTGTTAAGATCGCTATTGAATTTGGTTGAAATCGGTTAAGATTTAGATATAGCTCCCATATATATCTTTCGTCCGATTTGGCCCTTTAGTCCTATAGAAGCTGTATTTTACATCCGATAGTTTTGAAATTTAGAATGGTAGAGTTTCTTGATCCATGAACCAACATTGCCGAATTTGAAGAAAATCGGTTAAGATTTAGCTATAGCTCCCATATATATGTTTCGTCCGATTTGGCCCTTTAGTCCTATAAAAGCTGTATTTTACATCCAATCGTTTTGAAATTTAGAATGGTAGAGTTTCTTGATCCATGAACCAACACTACCGAATTTGAAGAAAATCGGTTAAGATTTAGCTATAGCTCCCATATATATGTTTCGTCCGATTTGGCTCTTTAGATCCAATCGTTTTTATACCCTACACCACACTGTGGTACAGGGTATTATTTAAGTATAAAATGTCCCAAAAGTAAATTTATGTAAACAATTTATACATGAATTACAAAATTTATATATCAGAGTTATTCAATATTACGAGAGTGGTGTAGGGTATTGTATAGTCGGCACCGCCCGACTTTAGCCTTTCCTTACTGGTTTATAATTGGCTCTGAGTAAATGCACAACTGTGTTACAATTAAATTTGCAGAAAAATAATGGTGTTAAGGGTAAACTAAAACTTTGCCACAACTCATTGTGTTGACGTATACGTACTTTGTGACGAATGGAAAATATAGAGCGTCAATCATACGACACTATGACCTTATTTATCAAAGTTCATTTCCCACCGGTAATTGGGAGATAACTATATCTAAATCTTTTCTTTTATAGGTTTTTCAAACAAATTTACAAAGCCATAATATCCTATACCACAGTGAGGTGTGGGGTACAACAAGTAAAGACAGACTATAGTCTGGCGAAGTCGACTGGAAAATAACCACCATAACGTGTCATGGAATACACGTAACATTCATTTCCCAGAGCGCACATTTTTAAAATCGAAACAAAATTATATATATGGGGTAATCGAACTGTTTACACTAGGATTACTAATTCCCTACACCACACTGGTTGAAGGTGGCGTTTCTTGAGCAACGATCCAATATTGTCAAATGAATGAAGTCGGTCCAGACTAAGATATAACCCTCAGTTATCAACAGATCTTTAGTTTTTTAATCCAAGAACGTACGTCGTTAAATTTTGGTTTATTCCGTAACTGTTTGGATAAAACAACTTTTTCGGCAAAAAAAAGTTGTATTGCTCAACATAGTCTTCTTTAAGCTTTATACATTTAGTACAGCGTCATCCTAGTGTATTTATTCCCTCTAAGTAGTTAGATTCTTCAAGGCCCTCAAGATAGGAGTTAGTTTTAATAATAACCTTTTCGTTTAATCAAATCCCCTTCTTTTTGAAATTTTTAATTTGAATTTCTTCAAATCTGTAAACTTGTAAAATGCTGATACTATTGGATACATATACGGACAGACGGACATGTTTAAATTGATTCGAAAGTGGTTAAATCAATTCGGTATTATATATGATGAAAGCGTCACCTTTTGGGTGTTTTAGAAAAATACATAAACTTGTAATACACTGTACAAAGGTCTGAATTAGGGTACAATCAGTAAAAAATGCTGTAAACCGACAAAATTGCGAGCAGTATAAAATACCAGTGCAGTAAAACGACTAAATTAAGGGTATTCCCTCAATTTGCGAAAAGTGTTGGTGTGGGAGATGCCAGAAAGCTGTACCATTTAGTACCCTTTAGATGCACTACTATATGGAGACTATGTCAACATCTGAATTATATTCTACAAATTCACTGGTGTTCATCTCATAATCATCACACACTTCCACTTCAAATTCACAAATAATACTCGCAGGTTCAAAAACTTAACTTCTCCAACGCTAAGATACAATATCACCAAATACATATATGTATACACACACCTAAATCTGAGTAATTATACCCTCACTTTGTGAAACGAAGGTTTATATCATTTGCTACGGGCCAAAAGTATAACACATCGAAGGAGTGACCTAATGTCATTTGAGCAATGTCCGTTCGTCTGTCTGCTGGAACGCACGATAACTCTCGAAAGGAGTAACCGATTTAGTTCAAATTTGGTAAGTGGTAAAAATTTTTTAAATCTCAGGCTATATTGGTCCTTTCTATCTAGCACTTCCAAAGGGTTAAAATTTGGTAACATATTGATTCCTTGATAAGTTATATACTCCTTATTCGAATCTTCTGAAATTCCACTCACGACTAACACATATTAGTCGCTATCACCCTGTGAAAAATGGACGAAGTTGCCTCTTCCAATTTGGTATATTAACAGCGTATAACTTAAATACCAGTGCATACAAATACTTGAAATTTTGCACAGTGTAATGGTTTTATAGTACAGTCTAGTGAAAAATTAGAGTTATTGCCACGCTCCTTTTGGTACCTCCCACACAAAGGTACAATTTTCTACAAAAATTTAACAGCTTATAATATTAATACTAGTGCACACAAATACGTAAAATTTTGTACAGTGTAGCACCTACAGTCCGCCGAAGAATTGGCATCACTTGTTTCAATAACTTTCAAATTTCACAAAGATTTGTATGAAAGAGTGGCTTCTCCAAGTATTCAATGCAAATTCGGGAGACGAAGAGAATAATTTAAAATTCGGTAGAACTTAACATTAGGAACCTCTAATCTTCAAATTTCATATAAACTGGTGTTGCCACATGGACAAATGGCATACATCTGGGTACTATATATAAATCTTAAATTTTTTTAGTGCTAATTTTTGAAACAAGAAACCTTTCTCCTTCAAATTCCGTAAAGATAGGTTGGAAAATGGGGCCTCTATAATCCTTAAGTTGAAAAAAAGGGAGATACATATCGCGACCTAAGAGTGTAAATGCGCTAAGTCCAATATTTACAATTTCACAGGAGAGACAAAATACTTACTGTATACTAATGTTTTTATAAAGGGTATATTGACTTAGCGCTTTCACGATTCAGTTTTTAAATATGACAAAGCATAATTTTCTTGGCTTTTTGTTTTCAAATCGATGTATATTCAACTTGTCTTACGATCCGCTTAAAAAATACATTTAGGCAAAAAGTGGACTTAGCGCCTTTTCTCCCTTAGGTCGCGTTATGGGGAATTTCATGTCAAGTGAGTGAACTTTCACAACTGATGTCTTCTAATCGGGAAGAAACTTGCACCATTGTAGTCCTATTGGACATTGGTATTGACACAAAATGGGTATTGGTATTGATCGTATTAGAGGGCGTTGAATTTTAACATTGTGGCCAGACGGCCCTTTGTACCATTCATATAATTTATTACTTATTATATTTAGAAAATTTTGCCCAAAGTGATAGTTTAGGTTAGGTTAAGAGTGGAAGCCTGTAAAACAAACTCACTTAGACTGTCCAGTCCATTGTATTACCACAGGGACGTAAGAGAAACCCTAAGTTATCCCTAGGACCTCCCGTAGAATCAATTTTATTCCTTTTAAAAGACTCAACAATTGGCGGCTTCCAACATCAGCCAAGTTGCTAACTCCTCAAAGAAAAAAGAGCCCAAGGTTGTAAACCGCCTTCTAGAGAGAACGGGGCACAGACACATAAGGTGTTCCATGGATTCCTCCTCCTATTCGGCTACAGCATTTGCAAAAGCCATTATGCAAGACCTTTAATCTCTCTGCGTGCCGTCCAATAAGACAGTGACCTGTCATGACAGACACGATAAGCGAGACGTCCGTTCTCGACAATGACAGCAGTGCTTTGGTGCGTTTTGAGCCTAGGGCGGGCCACATTAACTAGGAAAGTATGTAGTTCCAGACTAATGACCACCTGTCATTTGTTGACGTAAGTGCACTATCTCTCCAGGTCCTCTGGAGCGTGTAAGGTAGTTCCGAATCTGGCAAGTTCATCTGCCTTGCAGTCCCGTGGTATATCCCTGTGTCCCGGCACCCATATCAGGTGAATATTGAACTGTTCAGCCACCTCGTTAAGAGATCTGCGACAGTCGAGGGCAGTACTCGAGAGCGTTTTCTTCAATCTTTTTTAAACGAAATATGAGTTTCAAGCATTCTCTTTCAGAATGTGCAATAATACTTTTCCCATCTCCTCTAGATTTTTTGTGATATTGGTAGGGTAAATCGATTTAACTCTGACATACGGGATATATAGGGTGATCCATTTCGAGGTTCCCTACTTTTTTAAAGGAAAAAACACAGATACTTCAAGTGGATTGGGGAATGATTATTATCATTTGAAATAACATTCTTTGCAATTTATTTGTTGAAGATTATGTCTATCAAATGTTGGCCGCGGCTACGTTTCAGATGGTTCATTCGTTGAGTCCAATTTTCGACGACTCGTTTGAGCATTTCGACTGGTAACTGGCGAATGACACGCGTGATGTTTTGCTCCAATCGATGTTTTGCTGAATCGAAGCGTGTTTGTCCGCATAAACTTTATACTTTACATATCCCCACAGGAAAAAGTCTAACGGTGTGATATCACACGATCTTTGTGGCCAATCGACCGGCCCAAAACGTGAAATTATCTGCTCACCGAAATGTTCTCTCAATAAATCCATTGATTGATGCGATGTGTGGGAAGTGGCGCCGTCTTGTTGAAACCAAATGTCGCCGAGATCACGAGCTTCAATTTCAGATAGTCGGTTATCATGGCAAGATAACGGTCGCCATTGACGGTTACGTTCTCATCGGCATCATTTTTGAAGAAAAGTGTCAATGGCAAAAAGATAGCTCTTAACGAGAGCTAAAATATTGTTCATAGGTGTCAAGTTCGTGGGTCGACTGGAAAGTGTTTTTTTTTTTGATTTAAAAAAAAGGACTTATCGCAATTGGCAAACGATTATTTTGATAATAAAACTGAATAATTTGTAAACATTGTTCAGGCGTAAGTCTTGAACAAACAATACTTAACAAAAATAACATGACAGGATGGCGTGATCTTTCAAAAAAAGGCTATTGAAAAAAGTATCTCTACTTAGATCACCCTATAATTTTGATATTTGTGTTCTATGGCTCCATTTATCTATCGCCCTTTTTTACTCACTATTTACGTTTTTCGTAGAATATGTAATAACAATATGTAAATTACTCTTCTTCCATACCGAACCACTTTGTGGTCCAGGTAATACAAATACGAAGAAATATTAAAACAAAAGTGGATATGGACCAAAATGCAATGTACAAAATATGTTTTAACTCGCTTATTTTTGAATGTAATGGCATAGAAATGCATGAGAATCATACAAACAATGTTGGCAACCCTATGGAATAAAAAGTGTGTATCTCTTGAGTCTCGTTTTTACTCAACAACAAATTGCGTTTTTCTCCGATCATACAAAATGGCGTACGGAACAATGTAGCACTAAGACGACGGTATAAGAGCTGTAGAAACTGTATTTTATATCCGTTCAGTACACAATTCGACAGAAAGAGGTTTCCTAATACATGAATGTATACTGCCAAATACAGGGAAAATCGGTTACGATATAGATATATCCTCTATATATATGTTACCAATTTGACATGTCAGTCCTGTAAAAACTGTATTTTATCAATCAGTGCGAAATTCGGCAGAAATTTCATAAATTAACACTGCCAAATTTGGGAAAAATCTGTTCGGATTTAGATATAGCCCCCATATATATGTTCCTCCCGATTTGGTATCAGGGGTCTATAGGAGTTGTACTACCGATCATTACAAAATTTGACAGAAAAAAGTTTCTTAATTTAGGAACGAATACTGCTTAATTTGGGGATAATAGGTTCAGATTTAGATATAGTCACATATAAATGTTTCTGCCTATTTAGTATTTAAGCGTTATTAAAACTTTATTTTACGTCCGATCTATATAATTTGGCAGAAATTAGGCGCTTGATTGAAGTTGGTGAAAACTTAGATTATTTATAGTCCCATCTATTTGTTCCTTTCGATTCTTGATCTATGAAGTATAGGTTAGGTTGACTGAGGATGACGCCTGGTGAGTGAGAGCAAGCGCCCACTGAGACCATAATTGATCTATTGTGATTCGTCATACATTCTTCTTCTTCCAAATCAGTTAATTCTAGAGTTTCGATCGGATGTCTTGATGAATTGTAGATGTTGAGTGGGTCCAGCCCTTTAAGCTCTTCCAGCTCCTGAAAGAAAAAAGAGCCCAGTATCTTGTTTCCTCTATGGGATAAAAAAGGACATTGCCAAAGGAAATGAAAGGTGTCTTCCACTTCGTTAGGGTCTTGACACCAACGGCATAGGTCGTAATTTCTTAGGCAATTCTATGCATATGCTTACCAAGGCTATTGTGTCCTGTAATAAGGCCCACAATTTTTCGTATATTCGCTTTATCTAATCCTATCAGTATATCAGTATTCCGTGAAGTCAATTTGTCCCAGAGAGCTTTTGATTATTTACATCCTGCTGTTGATTGCAATATCTTGTTGCCAAAGGCTTTTTTATGATCTATGAAAGAAAACTGCTCATTTTAAGGTTATAGTTTCAAAACTAGTTTATTGTGATCAACATCTTCAACTCCTCCTTGGAATAATCCTTGGCGCTCAGTACTTTGTTAAGTTAAACGAAACCAATTATTCCGAACTATAACCGCAGTGCTACTTTTCGCATTGTTGGGGAGGTGTAGAATCATAGTCGGCCTCTCCCGACTTTTAGTCGTTCCTTAGTGGTTTTAATTCCTCCCACTGTGCAGACGTCACAAAAAAGTGGCATAAAAGTCAGTTTTTCTAAACTTTTAGTTAGATCTTTTTACAGTGTTCTACATAGATATTAATTCACACCAATAAAAATCATAAATGTCATCACTATTTTTCTGCCCAAATCCCTTAACCACTAAAAGTATTTTTATTTAATCATGCTCTTATATAGCTTCGGTACAAAGAACCTTTCTTATATAAAACTTTTCTGAATAATTATTTCCATTAACTCCAAATGTATGCATTTTTGAAGAGGACAGACAAGACAGCATCTTCTGGGATGGCAAAGTTTTCTCTACAGCCTAAGGGTTTATTCACTCATAAATATTGTCTATTTTGTTTGTCAGTCAGTATATTAAAGCGTAATTAATTGCTAACGATTAAATTGAAATTATTTTCCAATTTAGGAATATTGTTTGACTCAAAGAGAACCAAACGCCAAAAGGTTTTCAAAAATTGGAGCTTGAGGGGCCATTGCCACCACCATTACCAGTCGAAACAAAAGAACACAAGTTCAAGGCCTATGACAGGCAAACAAACAATTGGTGGTGCGTGTTAATGCTGATATGGGCCAACTATGATTTCAATAACAATGGCATCAATATGTTCTATTCTGTTCTGTTCTGTTCTGTTCTGTTTGCTTCGGTGTAATTTATACATTGTTGAAAGTGAATTGTCAAAATCACGTCCTACAACAATGACACAAAGGCAGTCAGTAGTGAACATGACACGACAACATGACTGACATGTATGACATGGCATACCAATGTGATTATTAATTTTCTCATTCGGCTCTGTTGAAAACACGACTAATATTCAACAACAACAACAGAATAGTAGGTTCTATATAACACTAACAAAAATTATAAGCAGATGCACGCCACGACACGAGTTGCCAACCAACTTGTCAGTCATCGAATCGACTGACAGACAAGCATATGAAGAAATATTAAAAACACTTGTAAGATTTCAGAACCAATTACGTTATTATTATTATTCGGTTTTCCGTCTGTTGTTCGCTCGCTTCTTTGAAATGAACTATGGCAGAAACGTGTTGCGTCAGAATCACCCCGCAGACAAAAGCGCAACGCAATGTCTTTCACCTGAAGGCCAGATATGGCAGACATATCGCAACAATTGGGGTATTAGAATATCTTAATTATTACTTTCATATATTCTTCCACATCCTTTAATTTAATTATATTATAACATTACAGACACTGACGAAGAACAAATTTTTTTCAAAGGAATGCAATTTTAGAAACACAATGTGTATATCGTGATCAGAAACTAAAAAGGGCCTATCATCATTTTTGAAAATTTTACAGGAGAAGCAAAAAACTAAATAAAATGAAAAGTGCTGTCGTTAAAAAACGACGTTTTCAGGATAATATCGAAAACATATTGATACATATATGGAATCACACAAACATGATTTATAACTGGTTTGTGAAAATTGAGTGAAATAGGATTTTTTTTAAATATGAAAAACTAAATAATTTGTTGTTAGGCCCTTTTGAATTTTGTTAATAAATTCGCCATTTTTAATTTTACGTCGCTAAAAATTTGTCAGGATGTGTATTTTGAGGCAGTGTATCGAAATCCATCAAAAACTGAATTTCCTTTTTACTTGTTTTTACGCCCTTTATCGTTCTGATTACGATATGTATGTACTCTCAGGCACGAACTAACAATGTAGATTTTTAGGAAAATCAGCTAATGTTTTAAACCTTTATAATCTATATGAGGGCGGGGCATAAGCATTGACAAAGCTACAGCAATTGAGTTAAAGTCTCTATATTTCTAAAACTAAAGCATAGTTTGATGTGATATTAAGGAAAACTGCTTTATTCATAACACCTCCCGCTGAACACATCTGATTAAACTCGAATTGGCAGATGTTAATGTCAGCTATGTTGACTAACTTCCCAAAGAAATGTGTGCCCAGCATAGCCTGTTGCCTTCTAGAGAGAGAGAGTGGGAAAGAGTGGGGCACAGACGTAGAAGGTGTTGTATAGATTCCTCTCCTCTGATTCTGCACAAATTTTTCGAAACCTTCAGTTTATCTGGTTGCCGTCTAATAAGGCAGTGAACCGGCATGACAGACACGATAAGTGAGACGCCCGGTCGCGAGGATGATAGCTTGGAATGCATTCACAGGGTAGGGAAGACCATTGTTTACACAATTCGGTCACAATTGGCCTAACTATACTAGTTGATAAAATTTTTGACGAAGGGATATGCATAATATTTTGTCATGTAATAAGGTTTCCTATGCAACAACTGAACACTTTATGAAAAATACTCGAACTTGAGAGTATAGGTTCAATTCTACTACCAAAGGATAGTATAACCCTATACTCTGATTGGACATTTTTTTAATGGGCCTCAGAAATGTTTGAAAATCAGTGGGCGCCTCGGAAAAGGTGTCATCAGCATTTGTGATAAAGGAAGAAGGTATGTGCAAAATTTCGTTGGGAGCTGTACTTTGATTACACGAATACATGACGAACAGACAAGCGGGCATATCTAAATCAACTCAGAAAGTTATTCTATGTCGATCGGTATAATAAATGTTGGGTCTATTTCTTCTCCTTTTGGGTGATACACAAAGTTAAAACCCCCTGTACCACAGTGTGGTGTAGGGTATAAAAAGTAGCACCATAAATTTATTTAACCATATAACGGTTTATCGCGTGAACTAGAGTCAGTTCAATGAAACTACCTCCTAAGATGTGAATTTATTATTTTATATATAAACTAGCGGACCCGGCGAACTTCGCCTCGCCCCAATTTAACGCCTTCAGATAAACTCCAGAGTGATAATAAAACACAGATAGTTAAAATTTTAATGCGATTTGTTTAAAAGGAATCGAAATCAGTAGAGAGCGATGTGATAAACAACAAACAACGAAGAGAGAAGACAGGCAACGTACAGATGACCGAGCGAAAAACAGGGAAATTCGAGATTAATTCTACAGACTTCCTACGATTTGTCTTGAGATTTATTGATTGTCATCGTAAAAGCCAATCGTACAGGGAACTGAATCCGCTTGAATTGGAATGAAAGATCAGTTGGAATAATCGGAATTCGTAGGATAAGGACTTCCTCTCCTTTGAATTTTCCCTTGATGATAGTCGCCTGAATCACATTGTCCATCAGTTTCATAATGGACAACCGCGAACTATGCACAATTTCGGATGATTCAGATTCCGCAACATGATTATGATCGATTCCACCTTCAGCTGTAAAATATGCGGCGGAGCTCCTGGCACATCAAGCGAGTTCGATTTTACTTTGAATAATAAAATTCATGCTATCGACGTCCTTATTCTTCGCTGCTAATATTGCCCGTTCACTAATCTAATCGAGATTTGGAAACACTTTGGTGATGAGTTCCTCGTTCGACGATGTGAACTCGCAAAAATTTGCCGGGAACAATATAAATGCAGTGGAAACATCAACAGTAATTTGGCCATTGCCAAGCGCCAACAGTTGTTTCGAGAATTCAAGAGCCGATGAGTCGTTCTGCAACGCGACTCTCATGTTCGTGGTCAATTTCAACTTCTTGACATGCCGCCACAAAGACCACGATTTCAGGCATGCATTAATTTCATCGGCAGTAGATTTCGGGATGACGGGAAGCGTTTGACGAAAATCTCCGGAGAGCAATATCATAGACTCACCAAATTGTCTCAAATCACGTCGTAAATCCTTCATCGTTCGGTCAACTGCCTCCAGAGCTCGTTTATGCGCCATCGTGCATTCATCCGAAATTATGATTTTGCAGTGCCCGCAATCCAATAAGATAACCTTACCTCTTATACTCAAACTTATTATCTGAAAAAATTTTCGAACTGATAAATATCGCGTTGAATTTTAATTGATCGTAATGCTTCTACCGTTTGCCGATGTGATACGCGAAATCAGTGTAACAATACGCAAAACTCGAATGAATTGCAGCAAGAAAAATAGCACATACTCGTACATATGTTTAATAGAAAACTTTTTTGTTTAATAGAAAATTAATAAAAAAAATTGGATTCAAAAAGAGAGCAGTAGATAGGAACAGTAGGAATCTCGCAAGAAATAGCAATTTTCGATTTTCCCAATTTTCCGACTTTTCTGGAGGGTTTTCCCAAAATTTTCTTTCGTAACAACCTTCTCCAGGCAAATACGAAGAACTGAAAAAAAATTGAGCCAAATCGGTCCAACCGTTCTCAATTGATGAATTACTATACATTTTTCACACCATTTTTATATATACACGGGGCAAAATCACCTTTTTTGATATGTTTGAATCGAAAGAAAATATATTTGGAGCACAAATTTTTAAATATTATATATTTCTGAGCAAATAAATTCTATTTGAAAATCAATAAAATGTATTTGGAGCGCATATATTAATATATTACAACAAAATTTATTTGCAAACTAAATTTCTCAAATAAAATATGTGTTTAAATACAAATAAAATTATTGTTTAGGAATTTTCCAAATATATTTTATTTAAAAAAATTTTCAAAACATTTACTGACTTTTTCGAAATTCAGTTTTAATTTTTCCTTGTTTTCGAATTAGACCTTCCAGTTATGATACCATATTAACTTCCGTTTTAAATCAATCATTTAAATTTTCTGAGCATTCCAAGCCATCATTATTTGTCAATCCACTAAGTAATTTATTTTAATCCAAGATTATACGAACATTTAACATTTCTAAAAAATTAACTTCGAATTACTGAAAAATTTAAACAATTTATGTATTTTCCGAATACTTAAATGCAAAAAAATATTTGTTTCGGAAATAATAGTCCCAAATAATAACATATTGGGATGTAAATAAAGATTTGTTTAGAACGACATCTTTCCAAATATATAATTCTTGTATATACCAAATACTATATGTTTAGAGTGTACCCTGAATATATATATGTTTCAAGCCGAATATGTTTGGGACAATATACTACAGAAGCGATTTTTTTTCAGCGTGTATAGATATCGACTGCAAAAATCTTATGCCGCAGCTGAAAAATCTTGTTGAGCTGTGTAATAATATGTATAACCACATTCTTGGAAGTGAATTTGTCCCATTTTGATAAAATTCAATACAAAACCAGTAAGGAAAGACTGAAGTCGGGCGGGGTCGACACCATTGTTTGCAAACCAATACACGCAGAACTATTATTGCTATGAACTGTTGCCGGTCAACTAGAGTACATTTCTAAATTCCAGGCACAAATGCTAATAGCATGACATTCGTAAGGAGCTCATACTCACTAAAAATGGACAGACATACTCAATTTTCACTAGAGACGATTTAATGCAATATAAAGTGCAAAAGCCCATGATAGGTTACAAATGAGTCCGCTAGAACCGCAAGAAGAATCGGAAGGGTCCTTTATATGGGAGCAATATAAAACATTGGCCGATGTTCCCCATTTTCACTAGGAACGATTAAGTGCATAAACAAATTATAAATTCTTAAATTTCAGCCAGATCATTTAAAAAATGTGTTCTCTAGAGCACTTCCTGATGATCTAGAGAACGCATGTTCCACACATCGGTGGGACCTTTATATGGAGGCTATACCTAAACATGGACCGATGTACCCTATTTAGAGAACGCATGTTTCACACATCGGTGGGACCTTTATATGGAGGCTATACCTAAACATGGACCGATGAACCTTATTTTAACCAGGGACGATTAGGAACCTGTACAAAGGCAAATTCTTAAATTTCAGCCTGATCAATTGAAATTTTTTTTTTTCTAGATTGTCAGGAAGTGGCACCGGTGGGTGTCCCATAGAGTGGGTCGCAAAAAAAAGTTGCACCGGTCACCCCCTAGATTTGAAGATTGTCTAGAGACAATTCCGGGGAAACAAATTTTTTTTTTTCTGTGCACCCTACATGCCGCCCTTTTAATTTTATTATCCTGCGTTGCCATTTGATGTCCGATCGTAACGGGATGCATATCGTTGTTTGAGTTTTAGCAAGGGCTACATTTCGTCCATATGACACTTTTGACTCCGAAGTCAAATTCGATAAGTGACCTCTGTCATCTCCTTTTCTACCCCCCTATGTCGGGAATATTTTGAAATGCCAATAAAGGTCTTCATAAATAATGAAACTTTTGCTTTTACAGTACCCACTATTATTCATAAACAAAAAAGTTATACTAGTTTTGAAATTACAAAATACATGCAGAGATCAAATTACACAATCTACTTTTGACGTCGATTTCTGCCTCTCTCACACACATACACACAGATATACCCCATTCACATCCCCTATGACGGTTCGGTTCAATACGAACGAATTAAATTTGAGAGCTTCGTCACCAAATGTTAAAGCGTTCTAAGGAACGAAATCAGAATAAAATCACTGTTTTCCCATGCACCCTACACGACACCAAAATAGTAGTAATTTTGTCACTGTGTGCTTATTTAACGCATGATCTTGACGTATGATACGTCGTTGATGATATCTTCACAATGGCTACACTTCTTCCCTATGTCAGTCAGTAATCCGAGTCGAATTTTTACTAGTGACTTATCCGATTTTCTACCTCTGTAAAGTAAAGAACTTTGAAATAAATATTTTTTCTTTTACGATTTTTATTTTTATTCATAAATATATACTCGTATATTAAATTTACAGTCCAAGAAAAAACTTGAAACGTATGTCCAAAATTAAGAGCACAATTATTTTCGTTGCTGGTAATTTCGGAAGATCGAAGTTAATGGACAAGAAACAACAATCAAGGCAATACAGTTGTAATGCTGTTTTGCATCTCTTTCTCTCTTTGTATTAGATTCTCAGACTTATCTTAATGTTGCACTTTCTGTAATTGAATTTTAGAAGCTTATATTAGCTTTAACACTATATTAATGAATTTTAATTTAATTTTACGTGCCATTCTCAAAATAAGAATTTTTGTGCTGATTGTTAATAAATCAGCAAGTAAGGATATGTGAAAAGCGGATTGGGTATATATTTTCCAAAATAAGAAGGCGGGAGCGTTATAGTAAACTGGATTTACGTCAGTATTATCTTCATGCCATACATACCATTAATAATAATAAAAATATTATGAATGCAAATATAAACCGTGAAAGGAAAATTATTTATTTTTAAATGACGTTACTTGTTGCAAAATAAATACCATTTACATTGGCAGAAAATCGGATAACTGAAGTCACTAGTAACAGCCATTTGTTTAAGTGGAGTATCGCAAATTTAGTTCGTTCGCACTAAACCGAACTCATAGTGGATGTGCATTTTTGGGTACGGGGTTTACTTGTGTGTATGTGTGTGTGAAAGAGAGACAGAAAACGACGTCAAAAGTAGATAGTGTAATTTGATATCTGCATATATTATGTAATTTTAAAACTATAATAACTTTTTTGTTTATGAATAATAGTGGGTACTTCAAAAGCAAAACTTTCATTATTTTTAAAGACCTTTATTAGCGTTTCAAAATATTCCCCACTTAGGGGGGTAGAAAACGAGATGACAGAGGTCACTTATCGAATTTGACTTCGGAGTCAAAAGTGACATATGGACGAAATATAGCCCTTGCCAAAACTCGAACAACAATATGCATCCCGTTACGATCGGACATCAAATGACAACGCAGCATAATAAAACTAAAAGGGCGTCATGTAGGGTGCACAAAAAAAATTTTTTTTTGTTGCCCCGGAATTGTCTCTAGATAATCTTCAAAACTAGGGGGTGACTGGCGCAACAATTTTTTTTTGTATGGGGATCGACCCTTACTAGTGTCCCATTTTCAACAGGGATCGTCCCTAGTCTAAGAAATGTCTCTGTACCAATTTTCGTAAAGATCGCTTAATATTTTGACCTGCACTTTGACCACAGAAATACATGGACAGGCAAACAAACAGACAGACAATCGGACGGACATGGCTAAATCGACTCAAAAATGATTGTATGCCGATCGGTATAATAAACATTTGGTCAATCTCTTTGTATTGTAGGCGGTACAGACGGGTATAACAACAGATCCAGGGAGTTAACTATCATCCACCAAACAATAGCACTCAATGAGTACAGCAAACCCATCTGTGGTAAATCTTGTCCAAGGTGGAATTTGATTATTCATATCATTTTTTAAAAAGTACCACTTTGTCTTCTAAAATCTTTGTTTTTCATACCGTTTCTGTGCCGTCGTCTAGCGAAATGAGCTAGAAAGATTTTTGCAGAATATTTGAATACTTGTAGTTTTTCGATTTTTCTAAATTTTTCTTAAAAGAGCATAAATTACCTCTATCCCTAAATCGTAATCAGTATCAGTCATAACAGCGAGGTACTTTTTATAACCTGGTACAGGGTGACTTTGTACATTTGTTTGTAACACCCAAAAAGAGAAGAGATAGACCTATAGTTTATTATAAGGATCGACAAAGAATTACTTTTTGAGTCAATTTAGCGGTGTCTCTTGAATACCTGTTGAATTTGGCTAAAATCGATTCAGATTTACATATAGCTTCCATACATAAGTACCATACACCGATTTTGCATAAATGGACTGTATAAGCAACATTTTGAAACTGATCTGTATACAAATTTACAGATAGAAGTCTCTTAACACACTTAGACACAATACTAAATTTGAGAAAAATCGGTTCAGATTTAGCTATAGCCTCTATATATAGGGTGATCTAAGTAGAGAAACTTTTTTCAATAACCTTTTTTGACAGATCACGTGTGAGTCGTGTCATGCTGTCATGTTATTTTTGTTAAGTATTGTTTGGCATTTCATCATGGAAAGACTTACGCCTGAACAACGTTTACAAATTATTCAGTTTTATTTTTTGCCATTGATCGATTCCCGATCCGACGTACCGGAATCATCGGTCCATATTTCTTCAAAAAGTATGCCGGTGAGAACGTAACCGTCAATGGCGACCGTTATCGTGCCATTATAACCGACTATTTGATGCCTGAAATTGAAGCTCGTGATCTCGGCGACATTTGGTTTCAACTAGCCTCGCGCCACTTCCCACACATCGCATCAATCCATGGATTTATTGAGAGAACACTTCGGTGAGCACATAATTTCACGTTTTGGGCCGGTCGATTGATCGTGTGATATCACACGTTCGACTTTTTCCTGTGCGGATATGTAAAGTCTAAAGTTTATGCGGACAAACCCGCTTCGATTCAGGCCTTGGAGCAAAACATCACGCGTGTCATTCGCCAGTTACCAGTCGAAATGCTCGAACGAGTCATCGAAAATTGGACTCAACGGATGGACTATCTGAGACGTAGCCGCGGCCAGAATTTGATAGACATAATCTTCAAAAAATAAATGCCAAGGAATGTTCTTTCAAATGATAATAAACATTCCCCATTCAATTTGAATTTTCTGTGCTTTTTTTTTAAAAAAAATAGGGAACCTCGCAATGGATCACACTATAAATGTTACCATCGATTTGATATATAAAAAACTGAATTTTATATCCGATTAGTACGAAATTCGGCAGAAAGAGGTTTCTTTTTACATGAATGAACATTGTGAAATTCTGGGAAAATCGGTTTATATTTACATATATTTTTTGGTATTTGTATTACATGGACCACAAAGAGGGTCGTTATGAAAGGAGAGTAATTTACATATTGTGATCGAAAGAACGTAAAATACTGAGTCAAAAATATAGGGTGATAAAAAATGGAGACATAGAACAAAAATATCAAAATTGTTTCCCGTTATTCAGAGTTAGGAAAAAAATTATTGCAGATTCTGAAAGAGTATGCATGAAACCCATATTCACCCTTATCGGGAATAAAATTCCACACGGAATTTGTTCCATGTTCCCTAAATTGCACATTGAAAAGGGAACAAATTCCGCGTGGAATTTTATTCCCGATAAGGGTGATTATCAACTCCTTACACAAAAATGGCGTATGGACCAAAATAGCATTAAGCCGACGACATAGTGTGATCTTTACACAAATGTTATTGAATTGATATATTTTTCGTGTCTGGGGACGTATACTTAATGTGGGTTTTTACATTTCATAAAGTATACGTCTTTCATTTCTAAATAATACCTAGACGTTTTAACAATATGTTGAATATGGGTATAATGAAAAGGAAGGTAATATCTGTGGTTACTAGCAGTAAGCGCCTAACTCAAAAATCATATTTTTGATTTTAATAAAATTTGGCACAAATTTTACGGCGTTTTTATTTTTTCAAAACTCATTGCAGTTTGTGTGGTAAGGAAGTTTGTTAAATTAGCCATATTTTCTTAACGGCTACACGCATCCTAAAGGGAACCTCGATAGACCTAAAATATATAACAATTTTATTAAATCAGTAATATAATTATCCCCTCACCTTAGAGAGGAGGGTATATATAATTTTCTACGAACCAAAAGTTTAACATATCGAGGGAATGACATAAGACCCTAATTAAGTTCGGCGGATATCCGTTTTGGGTCATTTTAAGTCGAATGAGCAATGTCCGTCCGTCTGTCTGTCTGTTTGTCTGCTGGCTGGTGCGCATGATAACTCTCGAAAGGAGTAACCGATTGTCTTCAAATTAGGTATAAGGTAATATTTTTTTCTATCTCCGGCTAAGTTCGAAGATGGGCCATATTGGTCCACTCCTTCTGGTACCTCCCACACAAAGGATTTATTTAGTGAAATATTGATTCTTTAATAAGTTATATTCTACTTATTAGAATCTTCTACAATTCCACACATTGTATTATTTTATTAGTCGCTATCACTTTGAGAAAAATAAGCGAAGTTGACACGCCCCTTTTGGTACCTCCCACAGAAATGGACCATTTTGCATCAAAATTAAACTGCTTATAACTTCAATACAAGTCCATAAAAATACTTGAAATTTTGTACAGTGTAATGTTTTTGTTGCGCCTGTAGTCTGGTAAAAAATGGGTATTATTGTACAGCCCCTTTTGGTACCGTCCACACCAATGTACCGTTTTACAACAAAAGTTAACGGCTTACAATTTTAATACCAGTGCATACCAACACTTGAAATTTTGTACAGTGTAATGTTGTTACAGTGCCCACAGTCCTGTGAAAAGTGGGCGTTATCACCACGCTCCTTTTTGTACCCCCCACACAAAATGACCAAATCATAATAAAATTGAATAGCTCGTAACGTTAATATACCAGTGCACATAAGCGCTTATAGCTCGGCACAGTGCATTGTTTTTTAAGAATCTTAGTTTAATGTTATATATTACATTACTCACAAAGTGAGGGTATACCTTAGTCGGTTTACCCGACTGAAACTTTCTTACTTGTTTTATCCAAAATTGATATTAATGACTTTAACGAGTTTTCAGAAACGCTTATTCATTTTCTTATCTCAAGGTATAAAATTGAACTAAGTCTACTATTAAAATGAACGACTTAATAAAATTATTTCCTTAACACATTCCATTAAACCCCACACATATCTATTTGTCCATGAATTGATTCAATAAAACCAAATACATAATATTACATTTTTATGTTTGTATCTACAAACTAGTATGATGTCCCTGCAAAATGTCGTTAAGTAATGAGAAACACGTCCAAATCATTGGATTCCTTAAAAGAACAACAACCGAAAGAAGAGGTGTTAGTCATAAGCCTTAAAGGCTTTTAAATTCCACAAATACAAACTTGTAGCCCTTCCAAAACACTTATCTATGAACACTGAAGATGTCCCCTTTAGCACGAATTAACTATTTCTTCAACTGATTATTTACGCCGCAAGGAATGCCAACCAAACGAAACATTCATGAAACGACACCAGCACATGTTCTGTCTTTCTCTCTACCTTCCCTCACCCCATCCAATTAGACGTTTGTACCTTATCGGGTTGTCAAACATGTGACATGTGAAAGGACAGGTTCTGTAGAGACAAGCAGACAGTAAACAGATATAAGCAGAGGGGAAGGGAGGGGGTATAAATTGACTTGAAGAATCCAGAGGAAAAATAAACATGTCTTTTGAATATAAAAAAGGGAAGCTATACTAATAATATACAATACCACCCCCCGTGCCTTTTTCCCAAATATGCCCCATGATTTTATTGATTGAAAGGATATGTTCGAAAAAAGAAATACCGAAGTAAAGATACCAAAATGCTCAATACACTCTATGGAAACCCAATCCCACAATATTACCACCACTAAACACACAAGAATATAGAAACAAAAATATAGAACATTGACGAACAATCATTTCTTACTATAGGGCGTTTAATAAAAGCCAATCAAGTAAATACGCTCAGGAAAGAAGGTTGGGAGGCACAGTGGTTCGAAGTAAAAATGGGCAAAAAAAATAACAAAGTATAAAAAACACTGTACGAGTATCACCTTAGTACGTGTTGGTACACAATTTATAGGTATTAAGGACACTATTTCAAAATATTTTATAACACACTTAGCCCCTCCCACTTAGCCACCCTGATCACACCAAACAGGACAATTATTAGGAGTAGTGGTAAAACAACAGCAATGGTGTAGTCATTTACTCGGACAGCCTCTGGGGGCTATATCCATAAATTCACAAAAAGCCCTCGATAGCCACAGATCTGTTAGCGATATGGCGGAGCATTTAAACCTATATGTACGAGTACATCATGTAGATACCTGGTCTTTAGACAGCAATAGACACCTAGAGGTTAGCTAAACAAATCTGGCCAAAGTTAAAACCTGAGAAGGTCAAAATATCTTCTTTCCCTAGAGAGGAAAAAACTGTATATGTTAGTGTTAATTCCGACAGGACTGACTTACAGTGGTGGGAACTAAAAATGGAAATAATTCGGCCGTTTTCCAATCATGCTCCCGATTGCGACAAAACTTCGCATGCTTGCAGAAGAGTTATTAGAGAAGTTAAGGTTTAAATCTGTGGGCCCAAAGGTATACAGGGTCGGAGCTACATAGCCGCAAATTTGGCCACATCAGGTGAACAAAATGTTTAAGTGCGTATAACTTTTGCCTCTTTCGACTGAATAATTTGGTGTGCTTTCTACTAATCTAGGTCTACAAAAGATTTTTACACTAAAGAGTTAGATCGTATAGTTACCGAGGTATCTGCAATTGAGAATTCAATTTTTAATTTTTTCTTGACCCCGTCCTTAGATTTTGGCAGTATCGGAACAGAATATGCATCGATTTCTTTTACATTAACTTTTCAGAATTGGCAAAATGTAGTATACTTATGATGAAAAAATGCGATCTGATACAAGCAATAAGATAAACTCATGTTCATTTGAAATTATATTTTCAAAAAAAAATGTTTTTTTGTCTTTTTTTTTTGGAAAAAAGTATATGTCGTATTTTAGAGTTATAGAACAAGTTATTTAAAAAAATAAAATATTTTTATATTTGTCTTAAAGGAAACTTCCTACAGAATGTCCTCGAAGAAAGCACCGGTCAAAAAAATTCACTGGGATTGTTGCCAAGCTTCTCCTCCAATTTACACCAATTTTTAAACAAATTTCAAAAGTAAACTACATTTTCTCCAATCGCAAAGCTAAAATATTAAAACCTTTACTATTTTTACATGTGGTAAGGTATTGTACGTTGAACTGCAAAGGGAATTTGGAGCCCGGCTTTTAGCATAGTGGGATTGAATTGTGGGATTGACTTTTGCAAATATTATGATTTGCAAATTACTTTCGATATCTAATGCCTAGACCTACAAACTGCAACATATTTAATTGAAATATATTAATTTTTAAATATTTTAAGACGTTGTTGCTATTCTGTTTCCATTTTTCATGATTTTTTTCATATTTTTACTAACCCTGACCCAGAATTTTGTTAATATCAATGAAGAATATAAACCAATTTCTCACACATCCACTTTTTTTAATTGTTAACAAAATTTGCTATACGATTGCAATAATTTCGGCCATATATACCCACTGAGACAAGTCAATTTATATTATCAAACAAACTTTCTGGAGAATGTTTTTGAAAAAATACTGAGTTAAAATTGTCTATTAATAGCGTTGCCACGTTTCCCCAAATTATACCATTTTTTACGAAAATTTCAAAACTTGACCACATTTTCGCCAATCGCAAATGAAAACCATTACCACTTTTAAATGTAGTAATGTGTTACACGGTTAGCTCGAAAGCCACTCTTTGGAGCTGTTGGACTTATGGTCCGTAAAAAATTATCAGTAAAATGATGTTGTTATAACCATAAGCATCGTATGTCACATTAACTATACAAATACGCGACCTTTAGGTGACCTCTCCCGAATCGATCTTAAAGCGCAATATTTTTCTGGCTTTAATTACTATACAAAATTTTGCATTTGTAGAGAGCTTAAAATATTACTATCAGCATTCTACATTTTGCTTTCACTAAGTACGCCATTTTGTATACGAATACAATTTGCATTTTCATACTATTCATTCTTTTAAAAAAATTCAATTATATTAAGAAAACCCTAAGGATAGACTAAAGTCTTTGGGCCGACTGTATAATACCATCCACCATTGTTTGCCGACAAATGCAAGGATAGCTAATATTATTATGAGTACTAGACCATTTATTATTTTTTCGGTACTGATTTCCGGGCCATTTCCATTTGACCTACAAACCTCCAATAAAAAATTTGGTGCCGATTGGATAACGCTAAGGTCTGCCCAAAGTTGTTTGAAAACACAAAACTTTGGGTTTTTATCAAATGTCATATGTTCAAGTAAATAAAAAATATTTTATTAGCATGAAAAGTTTTTAAATGATCTTTGAATAAAATTTTCTTTCTTACAAGTCGTAAACAATCAAAATCGACCGAAAAACGATAAAGTTACAGCAGTTTTCATTTGAATTTTACGTCATGACAGGGCATGCATGCACACCGACATGGCCTCTATGCAATCACAATAAAAAATTGATCATGCTTATGCATGCATGAAAAAAAACAACGGATTTGCATGATAGTTGATTTTTCGCATCAGTCTGACATTTTTCTACTGGTCAAATAAGAAAATATAAGCAGAACTTTGCAGCGCCCTATACGACCATGCAACAGGGTCGTTTACAGAACGCGCTCTGCCTCCAACCTAAGTTAATTTTAGTCATATTCTTATTTGCCTCCAGACCGACCACATCCAAAATGGTTACTAGATCCAGTGATAAATTTCGCACCGTACAATATCTGGAGCCAAACTGCCGTCAAACAGACAGATATTTCATAATGTGATAACTGTAATGTTTAATGCTGCGACGCCTCTGACCTCTGTTGGTGAGCTTGTGATTAATCGTTCTACACATCAACATTTTTGGGCGCTCCAAAAATCCCGGCTGGTACTGGACAAATTAGATCGAATGCACACTGGATCGTGCATTTTGTTGCAGAACAAATTAGATCGAAAATTAATCAAGTTCTCATGTTCTCATCACATGATGGAGATAGTATTGAAACATGTGTTTGAGGTTAAACTTCGGCGACTTGTGGTCCTGAAGTGCCTATTTTTAATCGTTTTGCTGCCGTTTGGGTAAGTCTCGACCACAAATCGTTTAAAAACGGACTCGAAGATCCAACTGTACGCTCAAAAATAAGTAATGCTGACTGCGAAGTCATTAAGAAATTCTGCATTAAACAGCTAAATGAAACACAAATCCGAGCTGACTACACGGAACTATTACAATTAACAATAATGTTTATTGTTTATTTATTATTATCGCCGACACCGATAACTTCCGAACACCTGGTCCAAAATCCCACGCAAGGTTCATGGGAAAAGGCATTTATGCCTTAAAAATATACCTATTTCGAGAGCAGTTTGCATTGACAAAACGAGAGTCCAGTGGACTACGGGATATATGTATTTTTCTCGTGCGGCTGTATGTCAAAGCGTGGTTTACATGCAAAATGCCATACGAGCACCCAATCAAGATTTCGCATACGCAGAAATCGACCGAGATGTGTCTGAAGCGGTTATGAAGAAATGGAAAATTCATTTGTGGTATTTGGCCCCAGAATCAATGGCTTTGGCATTTTTCGATTCGGATGTTTCACTCGAAGAGCAACGAAAAATGATTAGGCGTCTGCAATCAACAGAGCCCATCGTAAATCTGGAAAACGATCGAAAATTCTCCGACCCGAAACTATTGCTGTGTAATAATTTGAGCGATTTCGTCTCATACAAAACCAAAAACTTTTTCGGTGCTTTTGGATTGAGTATTGAATTTTTAAAGCATGACACATCCATTTGGGAAGATTATCAAGATGCTCTCGATGTTTGTCGTAATCTGTTTGTTGTTAAAGGCACTGCTGAACGCGGTTTACAATTTATGAATGATTAAAACAGAATACTTACGAAAGACGAAGAGCAAAATCAATTTATATCCTCAATCAATCAATTATGTCCCTCACATAACAAGTAAGATCTAATATAATATTGAATTAATTGTATTTTTTGTTTTTTTTTCACCGATCTTAATATTTAAAAACTATTTATTAATTAATAATACAAAGAAATGGTATTTTACTAACTTAAACATACGATTTTTTAATAAAAAAATATTTCCCCTATAAAGTGTGTTCTAAATTTTGAATGAACTTTGGGCAGACCCTAGGGTTATCCGATCGGCACAAAATTTTTTATGGAAGTCTTGTAGGCCAAATGGAAACTTTTTCGGTTCGGAAATCAAAGATCGCAGCAACTTTCACTTTTTGCATCATGTGCTATAAGCGGTCTATTGAGTACTTGCAGGGTAAATAGAGTACATTTCTAAATTCCACACACGTAGGTTAAAAAACGTGACCTTCATAAGGGGCAAAACATGGACCGATATACTCCATTTTAACTATAGCCGAATAAATGCAATATGAAGTACAAAGGCTTAAATTTCCGCATGATGGGTTAATAAATGCGTCCCCTAGAACGCAAAGAAGGTTAATGATGCGTTCTCTAGAGCGTCAAGATGTGACATCGGTCGGGACTTTTATGTGGGGGCAATACCAAAACATGAACCGATGTACCCCAATTTTACTAGGGACGAATAGGTCCAGTATAAATTCTTAACTTTGAGCTAGATCAATTGAAAAGTGCATTCTCTAGAGCGTCAAGTGACTTCGATGACATCCGGGCTATACCAAAACATTGACAGAAGTATCCCAAAAGTGTAACACATCGAAGGAGTGACCTAAGATCCCAGGTATGTTTGGCGGAAATTGGATTTGGGTCATTTGAAGTCATTTGAGCAATGTCCGTCCGTTCGTCTGTCTGTATGTCTGTCTGCCAGCTGGTGCGCGTGATAACTCTCGAAAGGATTAACCGATTGACTTCAAATTTGGTGTGCGGTAATATTTTTCTCTATCTCCGGCTAAGTTCGAAGATGGGCCATATTGGTCCACTCCTTCTAGTACCTCCCCCACAAAGGGTTAATATTTGGTGAAATATTAATATATCGAATCATCTGAAATTCCACACATTGTATTATTTTATTTTTCACTAACACCTCAAGAAAAATGGGCGAAGTTGCCGCATCCCTTATAATACCTCCCACACATATTAACCATTTAGCTCCAAAAGTTAACTGCTTATAACTTTAGTACCAGTTCATACAAATACTTAGAATTTTGTACAGTGTAATGCTTTTATTGTACCTAGAATCCAGAGGAAACTGGGCGTTATTGGCATGCCCGTTTAAGAGCTTAAAACTTTAGTACCGGTACATACTTTAATGTTATTAAATGCAATTTAAATTGATATTACTTTAATGAAAACAAAAAAGTAAATATAGTTACGAATATTTTTCGGACTCAAGGTGAGGGGATTCATAAGTCGCTTTACCCGACTGAACTTTCATACTTGTTATTACGGAAGATAAGTATAAATTCATAAATTTCGGCCACATCAATTGAAAAATGTGTTCTCTTTACATGGGGGCCAAACCGAAACATGGACCAATGTGCCCCAGTTTTACTAAGGACGATAAATTCGAAAATTATTGCTTCTGTAGCGCTAAAAGGATAAATAGGAAGGAACGTGTATATCAAACTCGGCAATTTGGATTCTAAAGGATTGAATGTGAAATACAGCTTCTATATCGCTAAAGGGCCAATTCGGAAGGAACATACAAACAGGGTGGCTGATATGTAATGCAACAAAGTAAAGCGCTTTATTTTTTTAATTTTTTTTTTTAAATTTTATTGTTCAAAAGCAAAAAATGTCGGAAATAACATAAAATTTTAGAAACAGTTTAGATTTGTTCGAATTTGCCACCTTTGGCACGAATTATGGCCTTCAAACGGCCGACAAAGCCATCACACGCTGCACGAAAGTGGCTCTGCAGTATTTTGGTCCATTCCCGCTGAAATGCCCATCCCCATAATATTCGGCATTTATTTTGACCCCATGGTCGATGAATACGAGCGGGGAGCGACCATCGGCCGTTACGGCGGCCCACACCATTACCATCGACGGCGCTTGAGTTCTGGTGGCCAATCGAAGGTGTAAATTTTCAGCTGACCTCTTTGGCAAGTAAACCCGATCATTTTGTTTGTTCACACACTGCTCAATTTGGAATGGCTTCTCATCGGAGAAAACCATATTCGGTAACTGGCCACTTTCGTGCAAGCGAAGCAACTCCTTGGTTCTTTCCAGTCTAACTTTTTTTTGTGCATCGGTGAGCTCTTGCACTTTTTGGAACTTCAATGGCTTTAGTCCAATCTCATTTTTTAATATGTGTTGTATCCGTTCTCGCGATATGTTCAGCTCACGAGCAATTTTTCTACCACTGCGGCGTGGATTTCGATAAAATCTGGCCTTCACTTTTCGGATCATTTCTGGTGTTGTTACCGTTCTTCGTCCACTTTTTGGACGCGATGCAACACTGCCAGTATCACGGTAACATTGCTCGTTACGAGAAACAAAAGATTTATTCACATTTAAATGATGGAGGGCTCTAACGATAGCCACTTGTGTTTTTCCACCCAAATATAAAGCAATCACACTACCACGCTTGAATTCCATCACGAAAAATTTTTTTCTGTGTGCAATAGATCAAAATGCTTTTGTAAGCTTGTAAACAATAAAATGAACTGTCACTGAAATAAATCTATTAGCTATCAGACTAGCGATTTAGAAATGATAGCAACCTGAAGTTGGTTGCAATACATATCAGCCACCCTGTATATGTGGGGGCTATATTTACATATGAACCAATTTTGACCAATTTCAGTGGGGTTCTTTCCAGGTGCGAAAGAGTCCCTATTGTCATATCTCAAGAAGATCGGAGTGAAATGAACGAACAACTTAAAAAGGACAGACAGGCAGAACATACGGACGGACATACATGGTTAAATCGACTCATCTACCGATTTTGAGTTGATCGGTATACTTTGAGGTGGGTCTTTCTGTAATATTTTTAGGTGCTGCAAACATCTTCCAGAAAACAAAATTTTGCAACCCAGTACCACAGTTTGGTGTAGGGTATAATAAGCAGGGGTTAAGTCACACTATTTTAGTGGCCAATAACCAGAAGCTTTTTACGTGAAATTGCACTTTCATCAAAAGTTTCTTTGAGTACATTTATTGTTTATTTGTGGCATGTACATACATATCTTTATGGTCTTTTTGACAGCTGTCACTTGATTTATGCTCAGTTTGGTTTTACATTTCATAATGAATATACTTATTCCGGAACAACATTTGCAAATCCTGCAATTTATGGCGGAATGAAATTGGGCCCAGGAAAATACACCCCAATATTTTTATGAATATGGGCCGCAAAAAATAACATATCAAACAACAACAATTTTTTTTGGAGCTTAATTTCATTTTTTGTCAGCTTTTTGGGGTTTCATTTAATTTTTTGTCTGCTTTTTGGAGCTTATTTTCATCTATAAATTTAGAAACAGGAGGGGCTACGAACTAAAGATTTGCTCCACGTTGCCAACTTTGTATCCTGTCCATAGGAGAAAGTCTTAAACAGAGGCCGTAGGCCGACCGCGCAAAGAAAGGTTTATAATTAAAAAATAGGTTCGTATACGTGTATTATTACTTACTCCCCAGATTTAGTAAGAGACAATTTCTTAGTTTTTTGGGGTTAATTTTCATGTCATGCCGTTTTCTTGATTGGGGTATAATTTCCTAAATCAGTTTTTGTAACGAAAATAGGCCCCAAATTTTGGGGCGCACTTTCATTTTCTATTTGGGGTGCATTTTCTTGGGGTCGAACTTCCGGCCGCCATTTATTATCAAAATCAGCGATGAATCTCATTTTTGGATGAATGATTTATAAACTTAATTGTCGCAATTGATGTAATAATAATCCACAAGCCATTGTCCAGACGCCGTTAAACACACAAAAAGTCACTGTTGGGGGTGCTCTGTAGGCTGTGGGAATTGGTCCATATTCTTTCAAAAATGAAACCGGCCATAATGTTACAGTCAATAGGGAATGCTGTAGAGCCATGATTAACGACTTTTTCGTGCCTGAATTGGAGGATGTTAATGTGGACGTCCTTTGGTTCCAACAAGACGGCGATACATGCCATAAAGCCATGGAAACAATCAATTTATTGAAGGAAACTTTTGGTGAGCGCATTATCTCGCGGTGTGGGCCTCCAAGATCGTGCGAGTTAATACCGCTGGACTATTTTTTGTGGGGATATGTGAAGATGCTTTTCTACGCAGATAATCCCGACACGATTGACGTCTTGGAAGAGAATATTCGGCGCGTTATTGCTGACACACTGCCCCAAATGCTGCAAAAAGTGGTCGAACATTGGCCACTCGGCTAGAATTAATTCGAGCCAGCCGCGGCGACCACTTGCCCGAAATCATTTTCAAAACATAATGGCCAACCCTTATCTTACTAATAAAGCTAAATTCTTGGCCATAACATTAAACTATATGCGTTTTATTTCTTCTTGAAAACCACACGTCTAAAAAACACCCTTCAGTATATCCGTCCTGTTGGATTCACATGACATGGCAGCAAGATTAATGCCAGCTAATTGACGTATCACCTGTAATCATATCTCTAAACCATTCACCGTTAACAGTAGCATTCTGTCCATCATCGTTTTTGAAGACATATGGACCAATAACTCCACCGGCCCATAAAGCGCACCAAACAGTAATTTTCGTGGATGTAATGGTATTTGGACAAATCGCTTGTGGATTTTCTTCACTCCAATGTGACAATTTTGCTTATTTACCTACTCATTCAACCCAAAAAGAGCTTCATCGCAAGGAACAAAGTTTGACGAACAGAACCATTAGTTCGATAGACAATTTCAACATTGCTTTTGTGTAAGTCTGTCTATCCATGATGGAATGATAAACCAAACTAAACAGAAATCTCTTATCAGCTGTTAAATGGGTAGTGCAATAAAGTAGTGTTACCAACTAAAAGTTGGGAACTTGTAAAAAACACCCTTTGTAAAAAAATATTTACTATTAAGTCAAACAATTTTTTTTTGTTTGAAACCACTGTAAGAGAGCGACTTTAGTGGGGTTGTGGTCACATACGAAGTTGCATACACGTATCTTCAACCACAAAAAATCAATAAAATTCAATGACAGACCAAACCACATATCGCCGAGGAAAGACTCCCCTACTACAACTAAACAAGAAACAACAACACGAACAATAAACAAAAACCAAAAGCAAACAATCAAATATATTAACAACAATAACAATGACAAGAGCAATGACAACAATAACAGCAAGACAATAATGTTTAAGTAGTTTTGTACGTAAACATTAAATGTAACCATGTTTAACATCGAAAATTCACACACACACACACACACACACACACACACGCGCACTAATATGCATATACATACGCACCGACATTTACAGCAGAACACCACAAACAAATACTGATACTAACGCCAGGATACAATAACGCTGCCGTAGAGATTATTTTATATTTCTGAATATATATTACAATCATTGTTATAAACAAACATATGCAACTTACATATACAATTACAGATGTAAGAGTACATACATATACACATATGTTTTATACACGTGTACATCACATTTTCCACTAATAAACAACTGTAGTATGTATGAATGTGTGTGACCCTTCCCCCATCTCTCACTCTGGTGTTTGTTTGTGTTTGCCGCCTCTGGCCAATGTGGATTTCATATTCCCCAGCAAGCAAGCAAACAGAGTCCCCGTGTTCAGGACACACTGTCTCCTCTTGTATCTGTCTTTATAAAGCGACAACTGCGACTCCATCGCACGCATATCGCCACCGTATTGTTCCCGTTGACTTGTAATGTAATCGCTCGTAATGCTCAACACATGTAAACCAACGAGATTTTTATGAATATTTCATAAGATTTATGCAAGTACATACTCGTACAAACACGAAAAAAAATAAAAAAATGAAGCATAGTGACAGCGTTTACCTTAGCCCACCCATTTATGTTCATTAATGCTTTGTTCGACCTTGAAGCGAAAATAACAACATAGCACTTTATTTGGCTAAGATTCAGTTCGCCCGAAACAATAAAACAGATAAGAGTGTCTTTGTATTTTGAATATTACATATTTTGCATATCTCTTGTTAGTACAGCGCGCCTTAAGCGATTAAAAGTTGCCCTAACTTGACTCCAAAAACGGCTAATGAGGTTTGTTTTGAATCAATCGGACTTACAATGGCAATTTTTAAAAAAAATATTACAGTGAATGTTTTAAAAAGTTGATATATTTGCATTCTATGATCTCTAAGGAATAGATTGATAAAAGCAGTTTCGCGATAAACATTCTGCAATGCGATTTAGGTTAGGGTGGCATCCAGCTAGCTTTGACAGCTCACATAGACCAATGCAGGTCCCTAGTGATACCACGGGCACAGATGACCCTCATCGAAACCATCATGGCCGACGCCAGTACGAGTTTGTCCAGGCGTCGTTTACTCAATGAGGGACAGTAGCAAAGCAGATGTTTAATCACCACAGCTCTTACATAAGTCATTGGACTCTATACCTAACATTCTGGCGTGTGTAGCAATCACTGTCACTGAAATAAATCTGTCAGCTATCAGACTAGTGGTTTAGAAATGATAGCAACCTGAAGTTGGTTGCAATACATATCAGCCACTCGCTTATATTTCTTGGTATTCTGCCAACCCAGTCCACTCTGGCAGGTATCTTAGTGGCAAAGTTCTTCTCGAATGTGAACACCGTTGGAAATTGGTCCACCAGGTCGGTTACCATTGTTTACAGTGTGATATCAATGACCGTAGTTCTTGTAGTACTACATTGACATACAGTTTAATCATAATGCCGACTTTGGTTGCAACTTCTCTAGGCACAATACCAATCGGCAGTAGATGGAGTAGCACTTACAGAGACTCCGTCGTTATAGTCCTTTAAGCCTGGCTTTTGCATAGGTAGGTAGTACTCTGAACCTTCATTAACAGACCGTTGATGACCAAACCACAATGTCAGACATTAGTATTGGGCGAACTTCTGCTATACATATATCCAATGGACGATTTTAGGAGAGAGAGCCCCCAACGTGTCCCTACATCATTCCTATAGAAATATAAGACGACGTTGGCTTCATTACCTTTTCCAATATGTACAGTAAGTCTGAAAACAATTTCCTGTCTTGAATTGTACTTAGAAATTTTGCACTTTCAGAAATACTACCTAAGTTCCATTTAACCCGGGATGGTCCTGCCCACATTTAAAACCTTATACTTCCAGGTAAAGAGAAACAATTATATCTTGTTTAACGTGAGTCTTTTTGCTAATCAGTAATAGTCGAAACCTTGACAAGTTCCAACTTCTTCAAAACTCAGCACTATCCGCTGTTTTTGTTGTTTAGTTTGTTTCTTTCTATCATATAGTTCACACAAGTGGGAAGGGAGATACATGTCCACCACAGCAACATCTGTTAGACTGACGGACAGACTCACATCTGTTAGACTGACGGACATACTCACAGACAGCCGGACATGACTAAATTCTCTTATAATTTTACAAGATGTAGACCGTTGTTGGTGTAAATGGTTCTACTAACAATTATTTCTTAATTTATTCGCAATCTGTTGATCCTTTATGTTTTTGTTATGTTCTGCCATCTAGTAATGAAATAACAAAAATTTGTTTCGAAAATAAAATTTTTATATAGGAAATATGGCGTTTACGCCACTTTTAAAACAAAAATTTTGTGTAAAAAGTTTGTTTTGAAAGTGGCTTATTCATCAATGTAAAAATCTGGTTAATAGGCCTCAAAAGCGAAAACCTGGTAGAAACTTTGAATACTTGTGATGAGCTGCATGCAGATATTTTATTTCTACTATTCACCCAGATTTTTAAACGAACTGAAACGCTAAACCCTTTACATCTCGTTTTAAAAACAAATGGATGTACGCCACTTTCAAAACAAACAGTTCATCTAAAAAAATTAAAATACTGAGATAAAGAAAGCATCAAAAGCAGTGAATAAGATCCAGTTGTGCACAACTTTTCTAAAAAGTACTCATACGCTAAAATTTTCTTATACGAGTATAAGTATAACTCAGGACAGTGATAATTCGAACTCGTTTGTGGCTGTGTGTGATAAGGTGTAATGTTATGCTGATGCGGTGAGAGGAGAGGAGACCCAAATTCAAATCACGGCAGGACCAATACATTTCAGTTTTAATTAACTAAAAAATTCTAAATATAAAATTAAAAAAAAATTTTAAGTAAAATTAAAAAGATTTTTTACTTTTTGAAGAGATATGTTTATATTTAGAACTTCCAAAAAAATAACATTTTTATTACTTTCTTAGGACTGGAGCAAATACACAGCCAAAGAATTGCATTTTGGCGCTACAAGGTCTTGTTAAATTTATTGGTGATGATCCAATTCTCAACAACTTCCGGATAATAAGTTTAGGATTTTTGTCACTTCTTTGGATGTACATTTTTTGGTGGGTAGGTCTGCAAACATAGAATATCGTCGGGGTTGGTAGATTTGCTAAATTAGCTACAACTTTTTCGACATTTCTGCTGCAGTTATATGTGAGATACGGAGCTCTTTAAGGTAGATTTCTACACAAAATCGAATGAGAATTCTTCATGAAATCTACCTTAAAGAGCTCCGTATCTCCCATACAACTGCAGCAGAGCTGTTGATAACGAGGGTCACGGCTCAGAAATCATGATCCAGTATGTGTGCTGCCAATTTTTAATACATATACACCGCCATGTATTAAATATTTTTTTCTGTAATAATATAGAAACAAAATGGTCTTGAAGCCGGGATAATATCCTAGTTAGAATCACAATGATTCGCAGACCGAATAAAAGCAAGCAGGCAAACATTTTGTAAGATGTATTTGAAACCTCTGATTGAATGAAGAAATTTTGTTAGAAGAAGATGAAGGCTACTTAATTTAGGATTATTTAAAGCTTTCTTCAATTAAATACGATAAATGGTTCTCCAGTTATGCTAAAATATATGGTTGAACGTTATTTTAAATAGGATTATCTTTATTTTGAAGATAAACAGGTCGCATCCCACTAATAGACTACAAAGCTCTTAAAAGAAATAATATAAGCTTTCTTTTGAGCAAAAAACTCGAAAAAATAAAAATATGGATTTTTATAAAAAGGTAAAAAAAATATTTCGGAAAAAAAATCACAAAAAATGTGTTTGCGATTTTTTTTATTTTCTTTAAAAGATTGAAGAAAAAGCTATTGAAAACACTTTAAAAGAAAAATTTTAAATACCATAGGTAATTGGTTATATGGATTGGATTTCAAATTTCAATCCCATACATATAACTAATTTCAAAATTCAACACCCTCCGACTCGGACAGTCCTTATCCGATCTCGAAGAAATTTTGTGTCATAACTACTACAAAATAGATCGAAACTAGCTGCAAGTTTCATCCCGATCTGAAGGCATCGACATATATTTTCTAAAAAATATCACCATAATCCATTTTATATAAGATGCTGACAACAGCAATATTTTAATTTTGAACCCGCCCAAGTAGACAACTGCCCACGAAAGATTACTTCCACCTAAAAAACTAAACATTTTTGAGATTTTGTGCTGAAGATTTTGAAACGACTTCAAGATTTTTGAGATCTAATTTTGACGACTTTGGGCCAAAATCGCCGTCAACTCTGGATGTAATCCAATTAAATGGAATAAAATACATGCTTAACATAAGGTTTGATCTCTCGTCGCCTAAGTTTAGCAACCATTATTTTAATTTACTAATTAAGTTCTCTATATAGTTTGTTTAATTTATTTGTTTGGAAAATATTGAGAAATACTCTACGGCAGTAGCGTATGACTGATTTAAATTGATACATACAAAAATATAACGTATACGCTAAGTAACTCCTTGAAGTAACTGAAATATTAAAGTGTATTTATACAGGGAGGCCCAAAATAACCGAAGGGGTTTGAGTTGATTATAACTTTTTATTTAAGACATAATTAGTTTTTTTAAATACTAATGGAAAATATATTTTTTGGACAATTTGTTCAATTATGTGCTGTTCCATTTTAAATTCCTCAAGTCTCTTTTACAAAATACTGAAAAGAAATAAAAAAAAAGTTATGAGAAATTCAAACCCCTTCAGTCATTTGGGCCACGCTGTATGTATAGGGGATAAAATATTCCCATTAGCAAACATTATTTCAAAAAAAAAGATAATTATGTCTTAAATAAAAAGTTATATTCAACTCAAACCACTACGGTAAATTTGGCCCACTCTGTACATAAAATATAAAATATCATTAAACAATACTCGTATATGAACTCGACCAACTACACGCAAAGAAAAATCATTTCCTTGTGAATGATATTTTAAACAAATATACGCTGTATTTCAAATAACAACATTTTCAAAGTAATACCATTTTTATTGAAAATACCAATTTTAAGATTTAACAAAGTAAATTTCATTTTCTGTAAATATTGTAAAGTGTAGTTGTCTAAAATGTCATTCCTGTGGAAAGATTACTTCAACTGCTGCGTACTGACCCATATCACCTCACAGTGTTCTTCATTTGACATTTTACAATAAGTCAGGAATAAATCATTCACAAAATAAAAAGATTTTAGAACAAAGATTTTAGAACATCAAAAAGTCAATCCTATATCACTTTCACGCAAACAATTTCAACTGAAATTGTATTAACATTCGAGTGGTTAAATCAATGAAAATCCAACAATTTTCTAAACATATCTGAGGAAAAAAATACGCATTTCTACCGACATTTATTTTTGTAGAACAACGCTAGGTAAGAGGTTATTTTTTCACAATATATTTTTATCAAAAAGACATGTGCAAATTGCACAACACACAATCACACCGAAACCAATCAATTCGAATCAATTACAAAAATTGTCGTTAACAAAAAATCCCCACCCACCCCTTCTATTTATACACAAAAATTGGCACCACTTTTCCAACTAACTTTTCACAAAAAAATCTTTAACTGTTTTTGTTAAAATTTTACCCCTCTTTGAGTTTTCCTTTGATTGGCTGCATTTTCTATAATTTACAATGAAAATTAATTTAAAAAAAATTGTCAAACATATAGCATGTATATTTGGTTGTTACTTTTTCTCTGTTGATTTTTTTATTTGATTTTTTGTTTGTTGTGTTTTATTTCCTATTTTGTTTGAAGTGAAACCAATCAAGCTTTTGTGATTGTCATGAATTATGGAATGAGAGCAAGAAATTAAAGAAAAAAAACAAATATGAAATGATTTTTGAGATCGAAACTGTTGTTCTTGTAATGAAATGAAATGAAACGATACGAAGATACTGCAATATATGCAAGGCTAATGCAAAAGTTGGCTGTTAATACCATATCCATTGAACAATACAAAAAAAAAACATACATACATACGAATGTACATTATTCTTTTATTTTGCAAACCGCAACCTTGTTCCTTTCTCGGAGGAAACGGAAACGGCATTGCAAAGCATCATTTAGACGACTCATCAAGAAAAGCTTTTTAGTTGCAACCCACAAAAACAATCTAAATCGAAACACTGATGTAGTAGCCAATCAACAACCAACCAACCAACTCGAGCCCATAAAATGCACTTTCAGTTTCAGTACCACCAAATCAAAATCAAACTAACCCAACCCAACCAAACCACCAGATATCATGGCTTTAATGTGTTTTTGAAAGTGAAATGTCAAATCGTTCAGAACTGTGTGAACTTGTTAAGCTTTAAGAGTAGAACCATAAATAATGATTTTCTACAGTAAATATCGTTCAAATGCAAGGTCAATTGTACAGGAATCAAGCAAGCGAACAGAGGAAAGGACACGTATCTGAAATGTCCAGGTTGAAAACGGTAAGGTAAGTAAGGAATTTGGTGAAATATTCATATACTGGTTGTTGAAAATTGTGCTCCTATTATTTTAATTATTATGTATTTAATACATAGTTACTGAGAAAGTATTACACTCGTAAGAACAGAATTTACAATAGATGTGAATGTGAGAATCCAAAAATGTATACAACATTTTGAAATCAGCAGCGAAGGGTTAAAGTAGAGTGGAGCCGACTCAATAATACCCTGCAACACTTTTTAGAACCAGAATAACAATGAGTTTTGTCAGGATTTATCAATGTTGTTTTCCTAATGATATGTCCATTTTTTTATTCTATGGACTTGACGCTTGGACTAAAAATCGTGATATACATAATCATATAGCGGAGCTATACATAAATCTAAACCGATTTTCTTCAAATTCCGCGAAATACTTTCTTGGTTCAAAAAACAATTTTCTTCTAAATTTCATAAAGATCTTTTACAAAATGCGGATTATGTATATAGTACTTAGAAGCAAAATCGGCATATAGGTATACATATTCATACGTATATAGGAGCTACATCTTATTCTGAACCGGCTGTCTTAAAATGTACAAAGTATCGTTCTTTGTTTAAGAAGCTGTTATCTAAAATCAAATCAATGTCGGAGTAAAAAAGCGACTTCAATTTTATATACAACTTAAGATGGACTGGACGGATGGACAGAGTTAAATCAAACCAGCTAGTAATTCTGAGTCAATCGGTATACTTTCAGGGGGATCTAGTTCCAGTATATTTAGGCGTTACAAACATCTGGCCCAAAACAAACTTATAATACCCTGTGCTTTAGAGTGGCGTAGGATATGAATAGATTTGCAATAATACGATTGGTTGGAGCCATGCTCCACAGTTATATTTTTTGCAAAGTTGGTCATATCCACCTAATGCCACATATGTATCGTATAAGCCCCAACGTACCATTTCTACACTTTTTCTTTAAATTTATTATTAAACAATAGGAAAGCTAATATTTTTAAGGGAAATCATCGAATATTTATTCCACTGCAATACGCCATTAATAAAGGAAAACAATATTAGTCAAATTGTAGCCACGGCTACGCGGACTATCTAATTATCATAAAATTTTCTATTACCAATTCGCACATTTCCTGTTGTATGTCCTCGATATCTTCACGAATTCCATCTTTCAGGTCTTGAATTGATTGTGTGTCATTGACATAGCCCTTCACTTTCACGTAGCCCCAAAGAAAAAAGTCTAAAGGTGTTAAATCACAAGATATCGGTGGCCGATTGTGATGGCCCTCTAAATACACTACACACAGGAAAATTTTCACGCATATGATCAATGGTATACTTGTAGTTGCTTGTGTGACAGGTTTGGCCGCACAGTGGGAGGAATTAAAATAAGTAAAAGCGTTAAGTTCGGTCATGCCGAATCTTATATACCCTCCAACATGGATCGCGGTGAATGGTGCCGTTAAGAAGTCAAATCTAGTGGGACCTTTGTATGGGGGCTATATCAAAACATGGACCTATGACTACCGTTGCTCGTGTGAAGGATACCGGAAATAAATAAACCCTAGTTACCAACTTTCAGCCCGATCAGTTGACATTTGTGGTCTCTATGACGTTAAGAAGTCAAATCGGGGAGATGTCATATATGGGGGCTATATCCAAAATTAGACCGATATTGCCCATTTTCAATCCCAACATACCTGCAGATATAAGAAGTATATGTACCAAATTTCAGCCACCTAGCCACCATTTATTATAGATTGTAGCGTGATTATAACAGACGGATGGACGGACATGACTAAATCGTCTTAAAATTTTACGACGATTAATAATATATACTTTATGGGGTGTCAGATCAATATTTAGTAGTGTTACAAACGGAGTGACAAAATTAATATACCCCCCATCCTATGGTGGAGGGTATAAAAAGCGAAATAATTCCGCGGTTTCTTAAATATACAACCGATTTTGACAAAATTTGGCATGCTTGTAGAAGCGGTATTGGAGCAGTTAGCCACCCATGACATAATGAGACGGAGCTAAAGAGCCTCAAAGTTTGCCACCTCGGGTGAACAAAACGTTTATGAGCGTGTCATACGTGTCCAAGTCCTACACAAGAATTTTTACGCCTAAGAGTTAGTTCTTACAGTTACCGATATATTTTTTGGGGAAAATGGTAGATTGCTTTCACGTAGTGCGCCCTGGATAACGCCATATGATTTAACAAATGGTGTGGTTTTATTAAAAAAAAACTTCCCTACCACTGTGTGTAATGCGCCACGTGTCCATAGTTGTATAGTTTGCAGTTAGGGGTTATCAACTGTATTTGTATGTAGCCTTGCTGGTACCTGGGCGCCTCAGCCAGTAACTCCCCTAAGTTCGGAGTTTGTTCATCGGATTTTTCGGTGCGCAGTCAGGGGTAACCATAGCCTATGTTTTGTTGGCTGCCTTTGCTGATACCTAGACGCTTTAGCAACGACTTAGTCATTGTCACGTTATTGGGGGCTATGGCGTGATGGGCCCAACCTATCCCCACACTCGTGGGGCCTATATAAAACCCTTTAAACTAACCTAAACGGACACACTACAACAACCAACCGATACAACTACGAATATTAGAACTGTTAACGATACAACTACAACAAATACGACGACGACTACGACAAATACACGAGGATCCAAACCATGACTTGGAAACAAGCCAAATGATACAAAAACCTCTTTCAAGGTGGCAATATTATCTGGCACTTCGGTTTCCTATATCAGGAATACCCGTCATTCAAATACCACGTTTTATTATCGGCGCATGGCTCTCAGGATCCTTGAGAGATCTGGGAAAACCGATCCTGCATCTCTGACTAACAAGCAGATAGAACCCTTGAAGTGGACACGAAGTATTTCCGAAGAATATGATACCGCATCAACTTCCATACGGCAGCAGCCAATTAAAAGGCCGCGCTCTCCAGGTGAAACGCCGGCATCCAAAAGGACCAAAGGGTTTAGTGGTAACGCTGATCTTCAGTTATGTCGTAACGCTGCTCTTCGGTTATGTGGTAACGATGCTCCTCGGTCCTTCGCTGACCTTACTAAGGACAGCCTGATACTGGTGGTCATCAAAAGAGGAGAGGAAGACGGCAACATCCCCAAGAGCAAGTGGAGTGAGATAGGGTTCTTGAGGAGCTGCCTTGTCCGGCTACCGACTGTATCGACGCAGGCTGGTATCAGGGCCGCAAAAAAACTCTTTCCAGTCGAACCACGATCTTGACACCCATGAGCAATATTTTAGCTCTCGTTAAGAGCTATCTTTTTGCCATTGACCGAGTCCCGATCCGACGTACCGGAATCATCGGTCCATATTTCTTCAAAAATGATGCCGGTGAGAACGTAACCGTCAATGGCGACCGTTATCGTGCCATGATAACAGACTATTTGATGCCTGAAATTGAAGCTCCTTATCTCGGCGACATTTGGTTTCAACAAGACGGCGCCACTTCTCACACATCGCATCAATCAATGTTTTTACTGAGAGAACACTTCGGTGAGCTGATAATTTCACGTTTTGGGCCGGTAGATTGGCCACCAAGATCATGTGATATCACACCGTTAGACTTTTTCCTGTGGGGATATGTATAGTCTAAAGTTTATGCGGACAAACACGCCTCGATTCAGGCCTTGGAGCAAAACATCTCGCGTGTCATTCGCCAGTTACCAGTCGAAATGCTCGAACGAGTCATCGAAAATTGGACTCAACGGATGGACGATCTGAGACGTAGCCGCGACCAACATTTGATAGACATATGTAATCTTCAAAATATAAATGCCAATGAATGTTCCTTCAAATGATAGTAAACATTCCCCATTCAATTTGAATTTTCTGTGTTTTTTTCTTTAAAAAAATAGGGACCTCGAAATGGATCACGCTATATTATAAGTAGTAACCTTGCGATTTGTAATCTACCTTCATTACTAGGAACAGACAGGAGGTGCTCGATGTCACCTTTGTCTCCGAGAAACTAAGTGGAAGGATTTCAGATTGGAAAGTTTTCGACACTCATAGGTTTTCCGATCATAGATTTTTAGCTTCTGCATGAATGCGAAGGCTTTTGATACGGTCTTCCAACCAATATTAGGAAGGCTAATTGGGAAAAATTTTGGCACATATTCAATAGGTCTCTTCCAAAAAGTCCTGAAATGAAAATGCAAACTATCAGGGATATAGAGGGATATAGAAGAAACGGTGGAGCGAGTCGCTGCACTCGTTACAAGTCGCATGTCCCAAAGAGCATGTCCCTGACCTCCATAGATTTGTCAGCAGGGGAACGCCCAAGGGGGTGTTCTGTCTCCTCTGTTATGGAATCTCGCCATGAACAATATTTGGCTTTCTCTTGAGATGATGTTTGTAAGGGTTGTTGGCTAATCTTACAGACATCCTACAGCAGGTCTTTCAGGCATCTAGCGACCTGCAAGCTCTTTTTCAGAGATAGTAACCTTACGGCAATAAATGACAGGTGGTGGAGACTCTGTCGGACTTGTGGAGTCTCTGTCGCTGTAGGTAAGCAGTATTCTGAACCTTCATTAATTGACTGGTAATGGATTGCTTATCGGTTGTCGCCCACCACACCACAATGGTATACAGTAATTTTGGTCGAACTACTGCTAAGTAGTGGACGATTTTAGAAGAGAGGCCCCATCGCGACTCTACAGATTTCCTACAGGTATATAACGCGACGTTGGCCTTCCTTATGTTGGCCTTTTTATTAATAATGAACGACTCAACTTCAACTCAGTTCAACACTTGTTTACTCAGTTCTCACATTATAACAGTTACACATATATATTATATAAAAATTACACTATACGACAATATGAGGCGAAAGAAAATCGATAATGAAAAAAAATAGGCCACCTTGCTGGAATGAAAATACCAAATACAGAGAAAAAGGGAATTTAAAAGGGCTTTGATATTTTAAACCCAATTAATATCGCTTTGGAAAGTCCACAAGAGATTTTATTCTTCAGAAAGACCATCTCGGAATGACCATGTTATGTTTTTTTTTCACTTATGCGTTTGCACTGCGTATTCAGTTTCCCCTAGCAAAAGTATAGCCTAGAATAATAAATACTTAAAAAAAAATAAACAACCAGTAACTATGTAACTATTTCATCAAGTTTATTCACTTTTCAGTTTTCTTCTGGCGATTTTGTTTCTGGAAAAAGTGCAGCATTTTCTTTGCCCTTTTCCAGAAAGGAAATTACTCTCAAATTCAATAAATAAACAAAAAAATGGATCAATCAGGAAACTTTGCATTTATTCGATATTGACTGTATAGTGTAATTTTTGTTGCTTATTTCGCCTTAATTATGTTTAAGATACAATTTCATTAAATGTTTACAATGAAGCGTGCAACTTTTTAAAATATTTGTCTGTATTCTGTTTCTTTTTTGTCTTTCTTTCCTTGTTTCTGTGTATTTGTTACGATCAATGCAAAACAAAATCAACTACAACAACACCAAAAACAAAACACACATCGATCAAAAATTTAATCGCCACGATTAAAAATGTTCAAACACCACACAACTTCACCACTTATCCACCACCACCACTACTACAATCAATAACAACACCGTAATAATTCACACCACTGTTACTACCATTTGCCACCAACCAACCACCACCACCACAAAACATCTGCAATTTGAATGTCCATTTTAACATGAACAAAATTGAAAACAAATAAAATCCACAACCAAAATTGGCAACTCCTACTGACCACATTACAGGACATTACCAGTGAAATACCTGCATTGCAGCCTGGCTGCAACCAGGAAGTTATTATCAATTGCCTTCAGCAGCAACAACAACAGAAACAACTACCGCATCAACAACGCCCCATTGCCAACAACAATTGCAACTCCAGCACAGCTGCTCCGCAACAACCCTCTGTATTCGCTGGGCGCAACGCCAACACCGCAACAACACCGACCACCTGCAAATGCGATAATCAAAAACTCATCACACGCTCACAATCCTCCAAGGTTATACAGGATTTGCAGCCGCATCCGCTACATCAACTGAAACAACAGCAATCGTTGCCCACTCCGCTACACGGCCATGTGGGTGGCTCACCCAACGGGCACCACCACCACCATCACCACCACAACAATCATTCCAAGTCCGTGTCGATTCTGGTCTACAAAACACTGAACACTGTCTTCAAGAGCAGTCGCAAGATCATTGTGCGCGTCTGTGAGGTGGCCAGCGTTAAGAAGAATTTCAACATGTTCAAATTCAACAAAGCATCACAACAGACCCGAGCCGAAGCTCGGGCGAGCACCTGTACGGGTCATGACCAGTTCGTGCGACCGCCTGTATCGGAAAAGTGAGTTCACCACGAAGAGAGAAGAGTTTTTTTGCGAAATCGAGAGAGAAGTGTTAAGTTTTTCAGTTAATCTATTTTTTATTTGTTTTTCAACAGTGGTGAAATTTGAAAGAATTTTAGGATTTTAATATCAAATATATTTGTATAAAATTTTTAATAGGCTAAGTAAAATTGAATAAGATAGATAATTCGTATCGTGGCTGTATATATATCAAATATTCTTTATCTGGGATGCCAACTTTTTCCGAAGCAAAAGCGTAATGAAAAATTTAAAAAGCGTAAAAAAGCACTAAATGATTTTTTAATTAGAAAACTTCTTATTTTAAGATAAAAATTGCTTTATGCAAGGCACTTTGGTATAACAGTAAACAAAAATTGATAGTCCAAACACAATATATATATAGTATACATATTTATAATATATTGTATATATATATACATATCAAGTCAAGTTGTCTCAATTAATAATTAAATGGCCATGCAAATCTATCCGAAAAAGTACACCCAGTGCATTAAAATTCTTTTGTTGTGCGCAGCCATTTGGTGAAATTAGGATCTTTCTCCCTATATTTTTGTGGATAGCGCTCCATCTGTAAAAAAATTTTTCTATGATATTGAAAATCGATCTGACAAATGTACTAAAAGCGTCAAAAGCACTAACAAAAAATATGAAAAGTGTACAGTTAGTCCTTTTTTTCGTTTGGCACTAACTGAATTCTTTTCGCGTATTGGGGGGTCTGAAAAGCACTAAATCTATTGCGAAAAGCACTAAGTTGGCATCCCTGTACTTTATTAAACGGGTATCAAAGGGTTTGCCATTTTTTTTACTAATTTATAAAAGATTTCTTCCTCTGTGAGAGATAAGAAAACTTTTCAATGTATATAACTCGATTCATAGTGCAAATCATATTACACCAGAAAATGTTATGAACAGCCCTTCGACAAAAGTTGTACTAACCACGAAAAAAAATATGAAAAAAAATTTATGGTAAATTTTTTTTCAATATTTTTCTTTAAAGTTCTCTTTTTCTTGGAAGGTGCTTTTAGTATTTTGACCATATTTTTTTAAGTATATGCTCGATAAAGACGGAATACAATTTGAATTACAGGAACAATGACAATTTCCCGTGGAAACAGAAGATTAGTTAACTGTCGTGAAAATAATTAGAAACAACTTTTTTCACAAAAAAATGGTTTTTGTTGGCACGAAAAAAATCATAAAAAATAGAAACAAAATCGCAAAAAATTATTTTTTTTACATTTTTTAAAGCTAGCATCTTAACGATGAAACAAATTCCCATTCGATGAAAATCTGTGGATAAATGTAGAAATAAAATAATTTCAACATAATCCGGTTTTTAAAACCCCCCTATTGTAAACGTGGGTACATATCAGTTGCTGCGGGCCAAAAGTGTAACACATCGAAGGAATGACCTAAGAGACCCTAATAATACATATTTGCCGAAAATCCATTTTAGGCCTTCTTAAGTCATTTGAGCAATGTCCGTTAGCCTGTCCGTCTGTCTGGCTGGTGCGCGCAATAGCTTTCGACACGAGTAACAGTTTAACTTCAAATTTCGTATGTGTCACTATTTTTCCTTTCCCAAGCTAAAGTCAAAGATATGTTCGTCCACTCCTTCTAGTACGTCCCACACTAAGGTACAAAATTTAGTGAAATATTGATTATCTCACAGCTGCTATAGTACTACTCCGAATCTTTCACAATTCCACATAGCATTAGTTTTTTAGTCATCTTGAGAAAAATGGGCGAAGTTGCCACGCCAATTTTGGTACCTCCGATATAAATGGACTGTTTTGCACCGAAAGTTAACGGATTATAACTTAGATTCCAGTCCATACAAATACTTAAAATTTAAAGTAACTATAACCCTGTTTTGAAATGGGCGTTATCACCACGCCCCTTTTTGTACCTCCCATACAAATGGACCATTTTGCACAAAAAGTTACGGCTTATAACTTCGATTTATGCGTATACAAACAATTGAAATTGTGTTCAGTTTAATATTTTTATAGTATTCATAGTTTATTGAAAAATTGGCGTTATTTCCACGCCCCCTTTGGTACCTCCCAAACAAAATGGCCAAAATAAAAAATAAGAAAACATTTTTTTTTAATTTCTCTTAATTTTACAATATGGGTCATAATATATACATACCAGTCCGGGTCGATTTGTGGGGAGGCAAAAAAAGTCGCCATAGCTGAGTGAAAATCGTATTCTAGGGATCAAAATAAGAAACTTTGCCGAAGGAACCATACCTCTAAAACGAATTCTGATGGCCCGGAATTTGGGTCGAACTTTTGGGTAGGTCCAAATTTTAAAAAATCCCACTTTGACCCATTTAGAGTGCTCCAATCGAGTCCAAATGTATGACCGACCCCCACTAACTTTGGAAGCCCGACCCATCCATGCCAGTGGCACACCCCCTGAAACCACCTGGGGGTTCCATACATTTGGACTCGATTGGAGCACTCTAAATGGATCAAAGCGGGATTTTTTCCGGGACATCAGAATTCGTTTTAGAGGTATGGTTCCTTCGGCAAAATTTCTTATTTTGATCCCTAGAATACGATTTTCACTGAGCACTTCACTGAGTGGGGGTCGGTCATACATTTGGACTCGATTGGAGCACTCTAAATGGGTCAAAGTGGGATTTTTTCCGGGATCAGAATTCGTTTTAGAGGTATGGTTCCTTCGGCAAAGTTTCTTATTTTGATCCATAGAATACGATTTTCACTGAGCAATGGGAGATTTTTAAATCGACCCGCCCTAATACATACATATATATAAATATATTTCCATATATTTTTTAAATAGGCACTATTTTTTCGTTAGGTTTCTAGTTTCGAAAACTGGAACAAACCCTTTTTTGCGATTAATGTTATCCTTTTTTCGTGCCAACAAAAACATTTTTTTTTTGAAAAAATTCCCCTAAGGTTATCGAGGCCCTATAGTACTTTTACTTAAAAAATATGGTTCAAATACTAAAGGTATCTTCCCTGAAAATTGGAATTCGAAAGAAATTTTTTTAAAAAAACTTTACCATAAAATGTTTTTTGTGTTGTTTTCTTAAAAGAGTTGGCATCAATCTACACAAAAAAAGAAGTTTTTAGGTCTTGGGAAGAAAAACAATTTTGTTGCATAGTGTAATTGTGTTGTATAACTGAAAAATTTTTACTACAACCATTCTATGGTTCAAAGTTGATGGTCCCAGCATTTGAAAATGAAGTTCTGTTAATTACAAAAATAAGGTACACTGTGTGTACACCAAAAAAATTAACCTCGCGGAACTTACTTTTACAGCATAATTTCTGTAATATTTTTGAGATGTTTATCCACAATGTTTGGCGAGAAATCAAAAATTTTAGGCGTTTCTGCGACAAATTAATAACTTGGAAATACCCATTTGATGTCTGAGATAGAAATTTAGATTATCCTACTACAAATATTTCTCTTAAATTCCTCTAACCTCTTGCCCTGAGGGGTCATCAGACACTTTCCATTAATTTTTTATAACACAAAATTTATTTGTACGCTTTTCACATTATCATAGAAACTTATATTACAGTAATTTCAAAAAAAAAAAACAAGTCAGAAGCCAGTTAAAACAACATAAAACCTAGGCTTAATTCCATAGCAAATTAATTGAAAAACACACATTTTAACAACGAACCCTTTTGATTTTAATAAAATTTGACACAGTGATTATTCGAATGTGTATGTGATTTATAGCGTTTTTCGTTTTCCAAAATTCATTGCAATTTTTGTGGTATAGAGCTCCAAACTTTCCTATCTCAAGGGTTTTTCGCAAAAATAAAAAGCCATCTTTTCTGAACCGCTTCACTTATCTTAAATATATTAATACCACTGAACAGTTCTGATACTCCTCTTCTGGAAGGCTTTGGAATAGATGTCCCACGTTAAAGAAAAAATAAAATAAGGACACTTTAGGAAGTATTTCTCTTAATACACCCGACCCCCGCTCAACCCCTTACCTCTGAAAATCGCCCACCAAAAATAATGATAGATCAAAATTCATAGAAATCGATGGATTTTTTGGGTAATGTACGATATATTAAAAACCCGTTAGATTGCCATAAAAGCGTATTGTGGACACCCATAGTGATTACACAGTGCGACAAAATAAACTCAAGTTGAGAAGCAAATGACGCGATACTATTTTTCCTGTAGGTCTTATCGAGTAAAACAATAATCTTTTTTTGGAAATCCCCGGAGACCCCAAAATCTGGATTTACTGATTTTCTTGCCTTTGACTTGAACACCTATAACTTTGTTACTTACTACCCGATTTTCACTAAAGTAATTTGGAAAGCTCGTACTATTTATGTACACATTTAGTTTTAATGAAACTTTAATAACTCAGTCAATTGTAAACGGATTTTTAAGAAAATGGTTGCATTTTTTTCCTTATAAAATTTACTATATACATAGATCAGTACATCGTGCGGCTATCTCAAATAATAATTGGTAAAAACATTGCCTAAACCAGAAAATGACGAAAAAAATTACAAAAATGTGTTTGCAGGACAAATAAACATATATTTCTGCAGCTTTAAATAAACAAGATATATATTGTTCGAAAGGTCTGTCTCTTCTTTCAAAAAAAAAGTAAGACAATCGGTTTTTACCCGTAAATCCGGATTTTAGGGGTGTCCTGCAAATTTCGTGTAACATACTTTGTTTTACTCGCCAAGACCTACAAGAAAAATAGTAGCTCAATTTTTGGTTTTTGCAATGTCGCACTGTGTTATCAGAGGTAAGGGGTTGAGCAGGGCGGTCAGATGTTTTGGGAGAAATACTTCCCGAAGTGTTTCATTTATTTTGTTATTTAACGTGGAACATCTATTTCAAAGTCTTCCAGCCACAAGTACAGTGGTTTATAGCAATTTTTTAAACTTTTAATAAATTAAAAAGACTATAAATATGTGTGTGTATATAATTTTCTGAAAACTACGGAAAATACAGACATTTCAAAGCAAACATTTTTCAAATCTTACCATAACTGAAGAAGTTGTAACCAAAAACCCGATACAGAGCGATATTTTAACGATAATTTTTAAATATCAATATCTTCTGAACGAGTTATTGAAAAAATTCCAAGATACGTTTCTTCAGATGTATTAAATATAAAACAAATTTAAAAAATCAAAACGGAACCATCCGATTTGGCTTGGAATTCCCCATATACATACATTGACATACCTGGATCCAATAGGGGGCGCTGTAGTCAAGTTTTTAACAAATTCCTCATTTATGGACCAAACTGGCTAATATTTGTGGAATAGGTTAAATTAGTGTAGAGAAATATAATAATAACTCTTGGTCCTGACAGGACACACATTTTTAAAATGTGTGTTTTTTTTTATTAATTTGCTTTGGATTTAGTCAAAAGTATTCCCCAAACGATTTCAAGATTTTTTTGAACCACATTTATTAGAAAAATTAATTAAATTAATCTGTTCAAATAGAGAAAAGCTGAATTTTGAAATTTCTCGGTCTATGTGCATTCGATTAGGGTTTTTTTTATTATGTTGGCACACTTGTCTCTGAACATATGTTCTTAGTTAAGTTTGTTTGTGTTTAGTTTAGTTTGTTTGTGAGAGACATAAAGGTTAGAAGTGTTTTGCTTGTTCTAGGATTTTCTGCTGTGAAAAAATGGATCAAAGAATTTGCATCAAATTGTTTGTGAAAAATTGAATTTAGTGCTCAAAAGCACTTGAAATGTTGAGAGTGGCATATGCTGATTGTATTTTGTCAATTGTTGAAAAATGTTTACAGGTTGTATAAGCTTTTCAAAGGAGGTCGAGCGGACGACGCTCTTCCTGGAAGATCCATCACATCAAAAACACGATGAAAATGTTGAGAAAGTGTAGAAAATTATTATAATCGTTGAATCATTATAAGAGAAGTTGCAAGGGATGTTCCCAAAATGTAAGAGCCCCATGAAAGGACTGCGTTTTTCGACATAAAAACCGAATTCCTAAACAAGCAAAACACTTCTAACTGTTGTGTCTCTCAAAACAAACTCAACTAAGAACATATGATCGAGACAAGTGCGCCACATATCCCGAGGAATTTCAAAATTCACCTTTTCTATTGACGGGACTCGTGCTTTATTGTGGCCGAGTTCTATCTAGCTTTCATTAGAGTTGCTACTACTACTCTGCTACTCTACTCACCTAAGACTACCTTTCGCAAAAAGAAGCATTCACCACAAGACATTATGAGTGATTTTGTTGTATAGTGTAATAGATCGAGTTAGAGGTTCGAGCTCTTTAAACCACTTTATCGGTCTTCTAAATTTCTTTATCAGACATTAAAACTGTATTCCAAAACTATCCACCTCAAATTTCACACTAAAGTGTCTAACCATTTAAATTTTCCCGCCAACATAGTGGGTACCTTTCACAAAAGTGTAATGTGGTAGTGAAAATCGGTTAATGCCTTTCGAATTTGTGTATCGAAATTCGATGGGATATGTTTATTTCTTTTCAAATGCAAAAGACATCAATTGAAATTAAAAATATTCAAACTACATAATATGACAATTGAAATTTAATTTAGAAACATTCACTGAAAATATTTCATATTATATTTTGGAGATTTTATTTGGAAATAAAAAAATTCAATGAATTCAAATTGGTAAATCTAGAGGCGATTAAAAAAATAAAAGGAAACGGGTATCTTTTTCATTGAATAATCAATTTATTTGGGAACCTTTACCATTTGTTTTAGTTAAACAAAAATACTAAAAAACGCAAATTTCTGGCAAACATTTTTTTCAAATGAATGAAAAAATTTGTCTGCATTTTATTTTGAATTTTTCAAAATTTAAATGGACCTCGGATTTTCAAATATAATATTTTCGTATACAGAAAGAAAAAATTTAGTAATCCGGCAAGTACGGTTTTTCTAAAACCAAGTACAAAATACTTGAACTAAGTACGGATTTCTTAAACATAGCGCTCATTAAGCCTGATTTGACTTGATTTTAAGCCGAAACATTCTTATTTTAAGCATAAAACGATGGGATTGATTTGAGTGCGAAACAGGCATCAATGAAGAAAATTTTGATTGAATTAAGCCTGCCAAACACTTGATTTAAGCCTGATAATACTTGGTTTAAGCCTGCTAATACTTGATTTAAGTCGGATCAATTCTTGATTTAAGCCTAATCAATACAATACAGCCTGATCATACTTGATTTATTGTTTGATTTACACCTACATATACATATACCATTTTGCCTCTAAAAAATGGTATGTAAAAATACCATTGCTTGACAGCAAAAGTAAAAGTTTAGCTGTAATTATTCTATTTAAATCTCAAATATATTAGAAACAGCATCAACGAAATGAACAAGAATTACTAACAACCTCTGTCATCTCAAATCAAAAAAAATCTCGCCAAGAAATGTATTTACAAACACCGCTTAATCGTACATAGTTGGGCACAAATATTTATATGAGTGTGTGTTTGATGTTGCATCAGCCAAGATCAACCACTTAAATGAGAGTAGTTGAGAGGGTAATTTTATTGTGCTCTATAATTGTACTGCCTCTCAGAGATTAAAATAAGCTTTTTTCTTACTTTAAGCCATATTGGGCTTAATTTTCCTTTTTAAGAAATGTTTACTTGATTTCAAGTACTATATGCTTATTGTAAGCCTTTCAGTGCTTTATTTTGTCAATGTCAGCCGTTTTATACTTGTTTTAAGAAAAATTTAGTAAGAACTTACTTAAATTTTTAAGTACGATTTCGGCTTAAATCAAGAATTTTTTACTTGAATTTAGTACGGCATTTTTCTTTCTGTCTATTTTTTGTATTGAAGAGAATTACGTACAGTGATCAGGAAATTTCTTTAAGGTCTCCGATTTGATGAAACTTTGTAGAAATATGAAGTATGGTCTCCGAAAGTGGAGGATACAATTTTTTTGAGAAATCTTAAAAAACAATGGAAGATATGTAGATTTAAATATTAGAAATCGGTCAAAAATATGGAAACGTCTTGCATTCGGATGCTTTTGTTCTACAAGAAACATTTAAAAAAATTCTGTTCTTAACTAGGTTTTTATAGGCTTTAGCTTTAGTAATGATAATGAAGACGCTGTTCGAAAGCTCCTTGACAAATTTATATTTTAAAAATATTAATTAAATCGAGTTTATTCCTTGAAGTAATATTTTGAAATAAATAAAATGAGTTCCATGTGATGATCTATATTATCACCTATGTATTTATGTTCAAAAAATATCATGTTTGGATCGTCGTTAATGAGTGAGGTAAAAATAACAGAACAAGAGAAAGTTTTCAAATTTCACCACTGTTTCCCATAGAAGCGTGATATATTTCCTATTTTTTCCTTAAATTTTCTTTTAAAAAAACTTTTTACACTTTACTAATGACATTTCACATTCTTCATTGATTTGGGCCGACTACCCATTAACTACCCACTTAATAGAAAAGCCAAACATCTTATGAAAAAACTCAACAAACAAAATGGATTGAAGCGATCCAATTCAGCCATCGAATTCGATATATCAGCAATGACAGCAGCCAACCGCAGACATATCTACAGTAGGTAAGTACACTGCCGAAAAATAAGACATAAAAAAAATATTTAAGAAAAAATAAAACAAAATCCTTTTCAAATGTCTTTTTCCACACATAAATATAATTCAATTAACTTTTATTTAAAATAATAATAAAAAAATAACAAAAAAATTGGCAATTTCTTTGCAAAAATAAAAAGGCACTTTCACCTTTCAAATTTATGTTGCTTTATAACTGAACTGCTTTTAAGTTGTAATTTTAAATTTCAAAATTTCATCAAAAAATTAACTCTCTTTTTTCTAATCTTTCTTTCTTTTTTACACTTTATTGTTTTTGTTTTATTAACTTTATGTTTTGTCTTCTTTATTTTGTTGGTTTGTTGTTGAATTAAAAAAAAATTGGCAATCCCCCAAAACAAAACAACAACATTTACTTTTCGTTTACAGCAATCGTTCGGCGAGTTCAGAGCAAGAAAACTCCGATCATTCGGAGCATTCGGAGAAATCACCCTTGGTTAGCGCCAGGTTAGACAGTTTGGCTAGGATATTTTTTAGCAAATCGATGCCAGCGGAAACCGGAAGTAGAGATACACTAGATTCAGTGCTAACAACAAGGTTGTCACATTACTGTTCACTGGTTTCTCTTCTTTAAAATGTTAAAAAAGAACCCTCAAATAATTATTGATTATCTTTTTGTTTGGTAATTTTGTGAATTGGCATTGGAATTTGGATTTATTTAAACCTGATTTTCTGTTTCTGTGAATTGATTGGCCTGGCTTTTTTAGTTTTCTAAATTGTACTATTTTCTTCGATTAAAAGTAATATTTTGGTATCATGTGAACGAAACAGCCTTAAATAAATTTTAGTAAAATTAATTGTTTTTTTTTTCTACATCGTTTAATAGTTGAATGATTAGAGAGATATTTTTTTTAAATCCCCGTTTCAACTCTGCATGTCATTTTGAAATGTTTGTTGTTAATTGCCTGTTTTATCGTTTAATACATTTATTGTTATTCGCTATAATTAGTAACGCCTACCTTCCTCCACAACCACACCTCCCCCTCCACTTTCGTCCCCTTTATTTCCTCTACAAACAATTAAATTTCAATTTCAAATGTATTATATCTGTATAATTTATTTCCAAATAGGTTTTTCTTTACCAATTTATTGTGGTTTTCTCGCTCTGGTTTTCATTGTTAATGTCATGACCGGTTTTCTATTGTTTTTTTTTTTCAATTTTAGCATTGTTCTTGTTTGTTTGTTTGCCTTGTAAACCTCATAGTGTTTAATTAATTATTATATGGAAAATATTGTTTACATTTACATTTTTCTCCGCTCTTCTATAAACAATTACCTTTTGTGTGTAATTTTTGTATAAAAACGAAAACAAAAAAAATCACACATCACCGACTATCACAAATTATCCTAACACGTACAGTTTTTTTAATATTAAATTTATTCATAACATGTAATATTTATGGTTATTTGATGTCACGTTATAAAATGATTAATGGATTTTTAGGCAAGAAAAAAAATGAACACTATAAATTATTATGACCAATGGAAAATTTTGACAATAAACAAATTTTATTAGGGAACATCGATAACAGATCAAATGAATATTTATGGCTTTACATATAATTAAGAAATTTTAATTAAATCTTTCATGACTTGTGACTTATTTCATGATCATTGATTATAGTCACACTAACACATTTTTTTCTTGATAGTTAAACTATTCATGCGAAAAAAATATAAAATTGTACTTATAAAGGGTTTTCCAACAAGAGGTGTTATTTTGGTATTCAAAGAAAAATTCAATTTTTTGAGATAAATGATTGGATGTTTATTTCATAATGAAGAGGAGGGTATGCCGTTAATAATGAAAAACAACATCAGCCCAATGGCCACCACGACCACGCTTACAGGACCATATCCTTTTCATGAAATTTTCCATAACCAAATCGCAAAGTGGCTTTGCGATTTGAGGTCTTGAATCGACGCCGGGCTGTTGGCGTAAACCTTATCTTACACATGGCCCCAAAGGAAGAAGTCGCAAGGTGTTCGAGAGATAACACGGTCCGGAAACTTTTCCCGTAACAGAGCAATGCTTTCGTTGCTTGTGTGGCATGTAGCGCCGTCTGGTTGAAAGTAATCGCTGCACATAGGAGTATTTTGCTGATCTAGCCGGACAAAACTTTTTTCGAGTGTTATTCAATTCTGATAGTGTTAAAAGTAATTTTTATAGCATTCAGACTGTTGTTAGGGGCTAATTACATACCAAGCACATAAATACATACATACCAAGCAATAATCGAGGCACGGTCGTCGGAATTGTTATCCTTTTCAGTATAATTATATATTTTTTCATGTTTTTACAGAACTTTAAAATTAAATTTTTTTGTAGTTCTTTTGGTGCAGATTCACAAAACTTTCAACGCTAAGTTCTTACTTGGACTTCAATCTTCAGCAGATAAAAAGTCGTGCTTGGCTATGTCAGGAGATTTCAGCATTGAAATGCTCTCTCTCATGAAGGGTTGGGATTTTTTCCTGCTTAGTGTCCTCATTCCTGTCATGAGGGGATCTGATGTCAGTAGTAATCTGTGGAATAAAATATATTATACAGGTTTATACAGTTAATACACGGGGCAATTTTTTGAAAGTTTAAATATCCCCGACAAGACACGATTATGACTTGGTATTTCATTGAGATTGTACAATATTTGTAGCAGTAGTTTTCTAAGTAGGTATTTATCTTAAATAATTGTTTCTCTCACACACAGTTTTATGCCTATTGGAGTAAATTAGATGTAAGTCAAACTGGTTAATATTAAACTTACCTATTTAATACGTCCATGTTGCAAGGTTCACGGGAGAATTTTCTTGCGAAATTCAAGCGGTATGAACGAATAAATTTATTTCTTGTTTCTGCTGCTTCTTCAGATAATTGTCCTATTGGGAGCAAAGCTTTTTCGACCACCTCAGGTCCATGAATCAAAATTTTGTGTAGTGTAGGGGTCATAGGATACCACGGATAGAGCTGCATGCAGAGCTCTGCAGTCTCTCTTGTGTATGCAGAAAATTTCTGGGTATCAATGCTGTGTCCACTGGAAATTACCTCTAGAATAATTTTCAGGCGGTAAATAAGGTCAATGTTGATGCCCGTGATCTCTGAAGAGAGCTGATGATCATTGAAAAATCGCCTGCTCGTATTTCCGTCATTGGTATTGCCAAAGTTAGCCTTAGGTACATCCACAATGAGACCCATCATGGTTTTAAATTCTTCTTGGATCACTTGCTTTCTTTGTTTTGCAACTTCTTTTGCAGATTGATCTCTGAGTTGCCACTTTTTTAGTGGTAATTTATATGCTAAATGTATCATTGACTCAAAAAAACGAATCCTTGCATGCAGTGTTGAGAGACCAAAATTTAATGCTTCCGAGTTAACTGTGCCCTTTTTTTTTTGAAGAGAATTAAAGTCGGAACAAATTCTTTTTGTTCCTATTACAGGACAGTATAGGCTATATAACAACACAAAAATCAGCGCGGGACCGCATCGGACTATATAACAAAATCACATTTGAACATGAAAAACTAGGTTTTAAAAAATGACTTTTTTTAATTGTGAATAAAATACACATACCTTCCTTCTTTAAGCACTGAAATATGAGTTTGATGTTCACACTTACTTGCTGCACCAGAATCCATCGCTTTGTCTTCCAAAAATTGCACCAAAAACTTTAAAATTAAGAGTCAATTGGATAAATTTCCAGTCATTGAACTACGCACTTTGTACATGGTCAACTTTACACTGCTGGAAATGAGTCGCATATTTGTCTCGAAGGTTAATGTCTTATTGATAATAATGAAATGTAGTCTTGGTAACATAAAACAAAAAAGTATTCGTACCCAGGGTCGATTTTAGAAAATGGGGTTTTGTCCAGCTAGATCAGCCAAATACTCCTATGTGCGCTGTCCAGATCAATACTATCCAACTCCGACCATACAAAATCATTAATCATCTCTCGATAGCGCTATCCATTCACCGTAAGTGTTGATACAACCTAATTTTCGAAAAAGTAAGGTCTAATGACCCCGCCGGACCATAAACCGCACCAAACAGTCACACGTTGAGAATGGAGAGGCTTCTTAACAATAACTCTTGGGTTTTCCGAGCCCCAGATGCGACAATTGCTTGTTGACGTAGCCACCGAGGTGGAAATGGGCCTCATCAGTCAAGATGATTTTGTATCGTTCGTATCGTTTTTTTGTTCGATCGTTTTTTGGATCGTTTTGTATCGTTCGATGATCGTGTATCGTTCCATTTTTGTAATGGCGTAGTTTCTACTTGTCAAATGTCAAAGCATAAAAGCTTCAAAAGTGACAGCTACCGAAATACCGGGCGATTTAAAAAAAAACACCTCTTGTTGGAAAACCCTGTATATAATTTGCAGAACCTAGCACCCGAATTTCAAGTGACAAAAGCATTACATTGGTTTATTAAGTAATTTTAAATGAATAAATATTTTCAAAATATACATTTAGGTCGAAAACCTTTGTGGTTAGTACCTAAAAAAAAACACTTATTCTCATAATTTATTATGTTAATAAAGATTTAATAATAATAATAAAATATACATTATAATCCAAAAATTTAAACATTTCGGAAAAATAATACTTTATCCCATGTAGTAATATTTCTGGGTATTTTTGTACACTTTTGTTCACATCTTGCTCCAAAATAATACGAATTTCGAAAAACAATTATCCCAGAGAAAACGCATCGGGTATTTTTGTAAACTTTTTGTTCACATTTTGTCCCAAAAATACGAATTTCGAAAAACAGAACGCACATTTCTTCCATCACTTGTCCCATTTTTATTACAAAGATTACGAATTCCGATAAATAATTGTTACTTTTTCCTAGGAAGAGAAAATTTTTTGTACTTTTTTTCTTCCTTTTATTGCAAAACATACGAATTAGTTAGTTAGTGATCAGGATACGGAAATTTTTGCCTCAACCCCTTGTACTATTGGGTACATCAAGAAAGATGATAGTTTTTGGACTACATCCAGTGAGGAATCGCTGGAAGTACTTCGGGGTACACATTTCCCGGGCAACTCTCAAGAGGTATTGAATACTTAAGTTGGGGATTCCCTTGAAATGCAGCCATCAGAGGTTGCCAGCGAGATTGTAACCGAATTTAGAATTATTTGGTCTACCAAAAGCTTTAAACCTTTGAAGTCGCCAGAACCACACAATGTCTCGCCGGCGGAGCTACAGGCAATGGCTGATGCAATTGCTCCCTGGTTCAGAGAGATATGCACATGTTGTATCAATAAGGCATACATACCAACAAAATGGAGAGAAACCAAGGTTGTTTTCATCCCAAAAGCGGCTAAGCTATCCTATACTGGAGCTAAGGATTGTCCGCCAATTAGTCTATCGTCATTTCTCCTTACAATTCTGGAGAGATTAATATATACTTTTTATTATACGTAGGTTAATTCATAACCTTCTAATTAAAAGACGAATTTCAGCTAGTTTAGGGTCAACTGACCTCCATAGATTTGTCAGCAGGGGAACGCCCCAAGGGGTGTTCTGTCTCCTCTGCTATGAAATCTCACCATGAACAATATTTTTCTTTCTCTAGAGATAATGGGTGTCAGAGTTGTTGCCTATGCAAATTACGTGGCAATAGCTGTTAGAAGGAAGTGTCTGGATACTCTCAAAGACATCATACAGCAGGCCCTTCATACAACCGCAATATGGGCTTCCAGTAATGGTCTTGATGTTAATCCTACCAAGACGGAACTAATTCTTTTCACCAGGAGATAAAAGGTACCACGAGTTACACCAGTCTCCTTGTGAGTAATGAAATTCCCTTCTCTGAAAGCGCAAAATTCTTAGATATTTTACTAGACAGGAAGTTGCACTTAAAACACAAGATTTGGTACCGCTATATACCTGTAAAAGGGCTATATGAAAACTCTGGGGTTTGAACCGGCCTATAGTTTAGTGGCTGTATACGGCAGTAGTCAGACCGATAATGGTGTACGACATTGTCGTCTGGTGGAGAGCTCTGTAGAAATCCGCCTTCTGCGTGACACTAGACAAGGTTCAGCGAACGGCTGCTATATCTATCACTGGTGCGCTGAGAACGACACCAAATGCGGCAATAAACGTTATACTCCATTAACGCCGCAGACTCAGGTAACTGTCACTTTGGTCAGGAAATGGCTACGGACATATTGTCATTCTAAATAGAATGCCTGACCTTCCGGGCACTGTTGATTACTCCATTACTAAACCACTCTGGCAGGAAGTATCTCACTCTTTAACCTGATAGATCAGAATAGAATGGTTTAGGTCCCTAGTGTTACCACGGTCTAGAATGCCCCTCGCCGAAACCAACCTGTTTGATATATAAATGTATATTTACTAGAAAGATCTGTCAGGCTGCCTACAAAGGCCGACCCCAGTATGTCCAGTCGTCGTTTACTCAGAGCGGGGCAGTCGCATAGCAAGTGCTCAATGCTCTCCACTTCTTCCTCATCTCCACTGCTTCTGCAGAAGTCATTGGCGTCAATACCCAATCTTTTGGCGTATTCGCCGATCAAGCAGTGTCCCGTCAGAACTGATACTAACGTAGACAATCTTTGCCTCTCCAGTGCGAGGAGATATTTTGATCTTCTCAAGTCATACCTTGGCCAGCTACCCTGCAGGTGCCGATTCCTGTCCATCTTTCGTTGGACTGCCTGATTGCCTCTTGCCTCTTGCCTAAGCCAAAACTTGAAACGCGGATAGTGGCGCACCAATATATGCAAATTCTTCGAGAATTTGTAATGTCGACCCTTTCCTAGCATGTTCATCGGCTTTGCAGTTCCCCGGGATATCCCATCACCAACCTTTTAGTAGGTTGATGATGGTTTGTTTGTCAGTTGCCGTCCAACATACTACAATGTCGTATAACAGTATTGGACGAACTGCTGCTATATATATCCAGTGGACGATTTTAGGAGAGAAGCCCCAACGCGACCCTACAGCCGTTTTGCAGGAATATAAGGCGACGTTGGCCTTCCTTACACGTTTCACTAGGTTAAGTCTATATTACAGTTTTCTATCTAAAATTATTCCTAAAAATTTTGCACTTTCAGAAAAGACTAGATCTGTTCCATTTATCCGAGGTGCAGGGTCGACATTTGGGACATTATTCATCCTAGTAAAGAGAACCAATTCTGTCTTGTTCGAGTTTACGCCCAAACCGCTGCTTCTGGCCCATCTAGCCATTTTGTTCAGAGCCACCAGTAAGGACGTGAGGACGTTTACGAATTTGCCACTCACTGCGATTGCCACGTCGTCCGCATATGCCACAACCTTGCAGCCACAACTTTCTAGATTTAGCAGGATTTCATTCACCGCTAGGTTCCAAATTAGTGGAGACAGTACTCCTCCTTGTGGGGTCCCTCTGTTTAAAAACCTTGTTAGAGTTGTGGACCCAAGACATGCTGTTATGCGTCTTCTGTTGAGCAGACTTTGAATTAGTCTAATCAAACTAGAGTTAACTTTTAGATGTGACAGTGCCGCAATTACTGTATCTGAGTGAATTGTTGTGCTGACCAAAGTCAGTATAAATATTTCCTCTGATAGTCAGGCTGCTATCAAGTCCCTGGAAACTATATTCCTTAATTCAATAACTGAATTTGACTGTCGCAGTTCTCTTAGGGAAATTACTTTGTTGGTCTCGTTTACCCACACTTTACTCAAAAAAACATTTATTACCTTATAACAGAGGGGAAATAAAATTAAAATTGTTGGTCCCTTTTGGTCTCCTTTACTAGAAAATGTAAGACTTTCAAAAAACTTTTATTACCTCTTCTTATTCCACAAAATATTTATTACTTCATCCTTGGTAGATGTGGAGTTTTTGGGACCTTTTTGCCCCCTATTAATCCAAAGAGTACTCATTTAAAAAAAACATTCTGCTTGAAATATACACTTTACAAATGTAACAGATATCACAGTACAACACATGATTTTGGGACTCAATTCTGAGAATTGGAGCTCCAAAAATAATAACTTCTGCATCACTCGTTTAGATTTTAGTTTTTTCTCTTATTCAATATCTAACGGGTAGAGACACTTTTTTCAATAGCCTTTTTTTGACAGATCACGTGTGAGTCGTGTCATGCTGTCATGTTATTTTTGTTAAGTATTGTTTGGCATTTCATCATGGAAAGACTTACGCCCGAACAACGTTTACAAATCGTTCAACTTTATTACGAAAATTCACGTTCTGTGAGGATTGTGTTTCGTGCACTTCCCTCAACTTATGGTCAACATAATCGGCCTACTGAGCTTACTATTCGCAACACCATCACCCATCTTGAGACCCAGCATTCATTATTGGATAATATTCGACCGAATAGACCACGTCCAGCACGCAGTGAAGAAAATGTAGCGGCCGTAGCTGAGAGATAGACCCACAGTTTATTATACCAATCGGCATATAATCACTTTCTGAGTCGATATATCCATGTCCGTCTGTCTGTCTGTTCATGTATTCTTGTTATCAAAGTGCAGGTCGTAAATATAAAGCAATCTTTACGAAAATTGATACAAAGGCATTTCGTAGACTAGAGACGATCCCTATTGAATGGGGCATATCAGTCAATGTTTTGATATAGCCCCCATATAAAGGTGCCCACCGATGTCACTTGTCGACGTCCTAGCTAACGGATTCTTCAATTGATCATTCTGAAATATAATAATTTACAATTTATATTGGACCTAATCGTCCATAGAAAAATATGAGGTATGTTTTGTCCATGTTTTGTTATAGCCCCCATATAAAGGTCCCCTAAGACGCAACTTCCAGACGTTCTAGATAACGGATTCTTCAATTGATCTGTCTGAAATTTAACAATATACACTTTATACTTGACCTAATCGTCCATAGAAATATATGAGGTATGTTTTGTCCATGTTTTGGTATAGCTCCCATATAAAGGTCCCCTAAGACGTCACTTCTTGTATTGATAAATATTGGATTCTTCAACTGATCTGCCTGAAATTTAACAATTTACACTTTATACTTGACCTAATCGTCCGTAGAAAATATGGGGTATGTTTTGTCAATGTTTTCATATAGCCCCCATATAAAGGTCCGCACCGATGTCACTTCTTGGCGCTCTAGAGAACACATTTTTCAATCTAGCTGAAATTGAAAAAATTATACTGTATATTGCAACTAATCTTTCTTAGTGGAGGTGGGAAACATCGGTCCACATTTTTATATTTCTCCCATATAAAGGTCTCTTCCGATTAGACTTCATGGCATTCTAGGGAACACATTGTTTTGTACTTCATATTGAATTATATCGTCTATAGTGAAAATGGCGTATATCGGTCCCGGTTTTTTCTTAAGAATAAGCCCCTCATGAAGGTCACGTTTTTTAACATATGTGCATTTTAATTTAGGAAAATACTATATTTAACCTGCAAGTGTTGATAGTAATAATGATTATCCCTGCATTTCTTGGTCAACAATGGTGGAGGGTATTATACAGTCGGCCCGCCCGACTTTAGTCTTTCCTTCCTTACTGATTTTAGACTAGCTCTTGACTTGTTATACCCTACACCACACTGTGATACAGTGTATTACAACTTTGTGCATTTATTTGTAACGCCCAAAAGGAGAAGAAACAGGCCCATCGTTTATGTACTATACCGATTGACTTAGAATCACTTTCCGAGTTGATTTAGCTATGTCAGTTTGTGCATCTATTCTTGCAACTAAAGTACAGGTCGCATTTATGGTCCGATCTCACCGAAACTTTACACATATATTTCTTTTGGCTAAGGACGATCCATATTGAGTCTGGTTAAAGTCGGTTCAGATTTACATATAGCTCCAATATATATGTACCTCCAATTTGACATATATGCACTGTATAAACAACATTTTGTATCCGATCTGCATAAAAATTGACGGAGATAAGTATATTGATACACTTAGAGAAAATACTAAATTTGAGGGAAATAGGTCAAGATTTAGATATAGCCCCCAGATATGTACATGTAACCACCGATTTGATTTGTGCTGTAGAAACTGTATTTTATATCCGATCAGCACGAAATTTGGCAGAAAAAGGTTTCTTATGACATGACTGAACACTGCCAAATTCGGGGGAAATCGGTACAGATTTAGATGTAGCCCCCATATATATCTTCCCCACGATTTGGTATCAAAGCGCTAGAGAAATTGTACTTTACTTTCGATCACTACAAAATTTGGCAGAAAGAAGTTTCTTACTTTAGGAACGAATAATGCTAAATTTGGGGGACATCGGTTCAGATTTAGGTATATCCATATGTATATGTTTCTGCCTATATATTATTTAAGCGCTTTAAAACTGTATTTCCGTCGGTCCGGTCTTTCGATAATTTGCAGAAATAAGGTTTTTTATCCAAGTTGATGAAATTCTGTTTAGATTATGTATAGTCCCATCTATTTGGTCTTCCGATTATTGATCTATGAAATAATACTGCGCATTTTAAGGTTATAGTTTTGGATCTAGTTTATTATGACCAACATCTTTAACGCCTCCTTGAAATATGGAGTATCTCCCTCATCGGGAGATGGAGCAACGTATTCTTTTGACTGAAATGAAACCAATTATCCAAAATTATTATATTTCTGTCTTTGCATACTGGTTTCTATCGATTTTTGTCATTAAAGCCTCACCTTAGTAAAGAAAGATCAAACAAAGATCTTGGCGGAAATCTGTTTCTGGACATTTTGTATTATTAAAACTGTGTATATTTAGTGCATTGAAATGAGGGAAATTTTTTAAATTGAAAAAAAATATTGTACAAGCTTTGGCTATAGTTGACACGGTGCGCTAGCAGTCACAATGGGTTAGGGTACAAACGTGTATCCATATGGATATGACTTATAAAAGACCTTATTTTTTACAACAAAATCTAAATTGTTGTCTTATTTTCTTTAGAAGTATTAGAGAACCACTCAGATACATTTGTTCAGGTGAAGATTTAAACGACATGTTTACCCCCGAGTCATTCGACTTGTCATGGATGAATGATATAGATAAGTTTAATTTCCAAAACAATTCATGAAAACTTATTTATTTCAACTGTATGTCCAAATTCAGCAAAACACAACCAATAACACATCGTCTCCTCCCCCTGCAAAATATTCAACAATCCACCACAGACTTTATCATATTAAGTATGTTGTTTCACAAACTTCATGAAGTCGTGTCAAAACACGACAATAAATCACCTTAAATTGCTTTTGTGTCTTCCTGTTTGCCCATTTTGTCATTCTCGCCACTGTAAATGTGGTCCTTATCTTTCATGTCACCGAAAACCATAAACCACGAACCAACGCTAAACCACACCCCCTAACCTCCCACCACCTTATCAAAGCAAAAACATTAAACTTTTATAATAACAATAAAAACATGTAAATTTTATCAACTTCTCTCCCTGCCTACTTCCCTCCCCCCCTTAAAAGCATATGGGGGGCAGACAGACATGCATTAGGCGATAATTATTTCTGTTGTAAAAAAAGGTCACCGAAAATCCCTCGCCACATAAAAGTCGACGGGCTTAGGAGAACAAGGAAATAAATCAGTCCAAATAGGGGGAGGGGCGTGATGCGAAAGGATTGAAAGCTGAAAAAAAGTCATCACCATAACTCAGGTGATATGTACACTTTTATTATTATGGACAGAGAAAATTGAATCCTAAAATTCAAATCTATTCGAATATATGACTTAAATATTAGCAGACTTTAGGGAGGGAACATATGAAAAACGAAATGTCGTGTTATTTTCAATAAAATCCTTTTTGTTGTTTGTGTTGTTACGGAAATGGTTTCTTAGGAGCAATGTGGACAAATGCATATCATTGTATTTTGACATACATGAGATTAGTTCGCTAAATTTAAGGTGGGTAGTGCAAAAATAAAGCAATATTCTTTACATCTAAGAACAAAGCTATACTTAGTACCTTTACTAAGCTGCAGCGACTCTAAAAAATATTTCTAAAAAGGCGGATAGTGCAAAAATAATACAAGATCATTTTCATCTAAGAGCAAACCTAAACTTAGTACCATTACTAAGATGTAAGTATTTTAAAAAATATGACATGTTTCGCAGCATTTCACTGAATTTTAAATGAGCTGTGATTATAGGACCAACGGAAAAATTCATAAAACTAAACAAGCTTTATTTTTATACTGAACGAATTGCACCTTATTTTGTGTTCATACAAGCCTGACTACCGTTCTGCCGTTAAAAATGTGAGACATACCCGGCAAATTATGTCTCAACATATAAAATGAATAAATTTGTTATCTTTCAATTATTTCTAAACCATAATATGTTATGTCAGGCAGTATATTTTCCTAATAAATTTCGCAACACCCGTCCTTCAATTTAGTGGCGGAGGGTATTTGCGACAACGGACCAAAAGTGTAACACATCGAAGGTCGCTTAGTACATTTGACTGAGGTAGCGTATGATTGTTGCTATAAGAATTTTTATTAATCATTCGCACCGTAGACTGCTGCATTTAACCCATATGCTATTATTGGGTTAAGATGACCTCAAAGTTTTTCAAGGCATGGTTTACCAAGTTAATATAGTGAAATCTTCTATAGAAACTGTTTGTTTGTTCAGTTAATTTAAATAAAAATTGAATTCGTGAATGATAGGAAGTGTTTTATTAAGAAAAATAAGCGTTGCCTCAATATTTTCGCTTAAAATTGTTACATAGTATTCGATCGATTTGGTACTTTAGCACTATAGAAGCTGTAGTTTACATCCAATTGTTTTGAAAATTAGCATGTTAGAGTTTCTTGATCCAGGGACCAACATTACTCAATTTTTCAGAAAATCGGTTCAGATTTAGGTATAGCTCCAATATATATTTTTGCCCGATTTGGGATTTAAGTCCTATAGAAGCTATAGTTTTGAAATTTAGCATGGTAGAGTTCCAAGGACCAATATTGCCGTATTTGAAGAACATCGGTTCAGATTTACCTATAGCCCCCATATTTGTATGTTTTGGCTTCAGAGCCAGAGACGTACCAAATGTATATTGTGTATACAAATTTTAGTTGAAGTATACATTGGATATTTCATTGTTATCCAATCATATTAGAGAGGTGTAGGATACCAAATCCCTACTGTTTTTTATCCATAAATCCAATGAAAAGCTATGTAGCAAAAAACAGTAGATATATGATTTGCATTACAAAGGAATTCCATAGAAATTTAGAACATCCATTAAACATTGATTGACTCTCCTGAAAAACTACCAGACTCGTCAGCATACATTGAAAGGGGGTGGCAATATAAGGACATCAGTGGTCAACTCTTGTATATAGTACGACCTCAGCCTCTCGATGAACTTATCCGAAATCTCAGATAAGTACCTCATTACTCACAGTGTTCACTCTTGGATTTAAGAAATACTCCCCTGAAAATGAGTTATATGGGGCTTAGATGCAAAATCGGAATAAACATATATAAGGCAGCTATCTATCAGTTAACTGATTTACTGATCGGATTTAACTGTGATTTCTTTAGCACTTAGATATCACTTCGGAAAGAATATATACTATATGGAAGATACACCTAAATCTGGACCGATGGCCATACAATTTTGCAGTATTTATTGATGGGCCAATATACTTCTCAACATTAAATTTCGTAATTACCAAATGCAAAATGCGGCTTCTACAGCTCTTTGATGCCAACCCAAAAGGAATATACTCGTATACTTAGTAGGCACATAAATAATGTTACACACATTTTATGCTATAGCATTAAAAATCCTTTTGGACCAAATTTATGGTATATATTTATTGACATATATTGTATACAAAAAGCAAGCACTCATTCGAAATGTCCGCCTTTGGCCTTCACACATACCTTAAGTAGACCAATCACCAATAGCCGAACGCGCCTCGTCCCTTTAGGAAAGTGGCCACAGCACGCATCAGTCTTAAGAGAATCGATGCTGGGGTATTTTTTGGGCAGACCGTGTCCTCTAAAACTGTCTACAATTTGTAATCCAGTGGGTTTATATCAGGGCTGCCAGAGAGACATTCATCAGAAGAAATTAAAGCTGACAAATTGTTTTAAAGCCATGTCTGGGTCATTTAAGCCATAGCTGTCAGCGCAGAATCATACTAGAAACTCCATGTCTGTAATAGGGAATGGTTAAGTGGTTTAACAACAGCTTCCAAAACGGTTTCTTGGTAATTTTTGGGCCATGTTTTGACCATGTTTTGTTCCCAGAAATGCAAGTCGGTGACCCTATCGTAAGAGACACCCCATTAAACCATGATTGAAGCTGTATGATGGATCTTTTCGACCCGTGGAATCACTTTAGATGCTTCCTTAGACGACAGTGCATACACCATCATTTCGTTTGTAAAATTTGTTAAAATTCGTTTCATTTGTGAACAAGATTTTTTTGTGCAGCGTGCTTCATCAAAAGACGTTTGCAATTTTATTTCCTATCTTTTATATAGCTGAAGTCAACAAACGTCTATTGCGGCCTATGAAAGCCCCAAGTCTCAAGTCTTTTTGGATAATTCGACTCATGGACTTTTGCGTAATATTCATCTCACGGGCCACGATTTTCTGTTTTTGGAGCGGAATTTGCATAATTCTTGATTTGCTGACCGGCGGCATTCGAACAGTTCGAGGACGTCCCCACTGGGGCGGTCTTTGATATCACCGGCCTCCTCAAACAGTTTTATGCAGCGGTAGATAAACATGAGACTAATCCCAAGCGGGCAGAGCGTTTTAAAAATATTGTGTTTTTTCATTCCACATTTAAAAAGCGCTATAACAGCGATACGGTTCTCATTATCTGACCACTTCATGGTGAAAACTGAAGCAATTTTGAATTCCCGTTTCAAACTAACGCTACAGAGGTTAGGTTTCATAATCCATGTGGTAAGGGTAGGTTATGTTCAATTCCGCTATTGTAACGGGTGTGTTAAATTTTGTAACAGTATTTATGTCCCTACCAGGTATTGATGACTTCATTCCAAAGTATGCTAAGTCGAGTTATATTTAAGTGATTTTTCATTTTATTAATTCTAAATATTCCAAATTATATTCAGTCAAAATTTGGTGTCCACCAAATCAAAAGTTATGCTCAAAACAATAGAGGTCATTCGATATTCATTACAAAGGAATTTCATACAAATCTACAAATATCATACAACTTCGATCGCTTCCATTGAAAAACTACCTGTTTCGACTTAGCTTACTTTGGAATGGTGGTATGATATATGGAGTGTATATCAAAATTTGAACTGTTTTTCTTCAAATGAGTAGTGTTTGGTCGTTCGTAAAGGGGCTTCTTTTTACTAAATGTCATAAAGATTCTTTGAAAAATGTGGCTTAGACAGTGTATATTCAAAACGGAGGTACATAGAATACATACCAGAGCTATACGTAGCTGATTTTAAATTTTAATAGAGATCATCCATGGATCAAAAAAGAGTACTGTGTCAAATATCATCATGATCGAACTGTAATGACGACCTGTACTTTGATTGCCAGAATATCTATGCAAACGAAATGACGAACGGAGGGACGTACGGAAGGACAGACTTATGGACGGACGGACGAATTGGCGGACGGAAGGATGGACGAAAGTAAGGACAGGCGAACAGAAGGAAGGACGGACATGGCTCAATCGACTCAGTACGAGATTTCAAGTCGATATTTATAGTAGAGGATGGGTCTATCCCTTCTCCTTTTGTATGTTACAAACAAGTGCACTCATACTATCCTGGATCACAGTGTTGTGTAAGGTAATGGGCTTGCGAACATAAAATGATAATATTTACAAAACAGAAATATTGTTGAAGTGAACATTTTTGTATTACAATCTGGTAGATAATTTCATGTAAGTATAATAGCCTCCACCATTGTGGTTATATTCCGTTTCTAACACCACTAAATATTGATCTGAGATCCCATAAAGTATATACTGATATATTATTAATCGTCGTTAAATTCTAAGACGATTTAGCCATGTCCGTCCGTCCGCCCATCCATCCGTCTGTTGTAATCACGCTACAATACTTGAGCTAGGAGGCTGAAATTTGGTACATATACTTATTATGTCTGCAGGTATGTTGGGATTGGGGCAATATCGTCCATTTGACTTCTTAACGTCATAGAGACAACAAATGTCAAATGATCGGGCTGAAAATTGGTAACTGCGGTTTATTTAAAACCCGGGATCTTTCACAAGAACATCAGTAGTTATACGTCCATGTTTTGATATAGCCCCCCACACAAAGGTCCCTCTAGATTTGACTTCGTAACGCCACAAAAACCTGAAATTTCAACGTATTGGGCTGAAATTTGGTTGTAATGAGTTTATTTCTATCCGAAACCATACGATCCATGGTGGTGTTTTTTAAATATAATTTCCGGCATCCGAGCCGCTGCTCAGAGTGGTCCATTCGATCAGTCCAATTGTTAACTACTTTTTTCAGTAAATCTGGCAGAATGGCGGCTTGAATATGGTCTTCCACAGCTTCAAGAATTTCTGATTTGTCGGCATAAACCAATGAATTGACATAGCCCCAATCAAAAGAAATCCAGAGGCGTTAAGTCGCATGTCCAGTTTATAAGACCTGCTTCTGGAATTTAAGTTATTACCAAATAGTTTTTGCAATAAATCGATTTTTAATCGCTCTGTATGGCAAATAGCGTCATCTTGTTTGAACAAAATATCGTTGATGTTTAGCTGATTAATTTTTGGAAACAAAAATTCTGTCAGCATGGCTTGATAGCGATCGATTTAGAAGCGTTGTTCTGGCAGACAGAAATGTCAACACAGTTTTTTCACTTTTGCCAAATAGGATCTACATATGGAACCGTGAATTGTACAGTAAAGAAAACTAATTCTGTCTTGTTTGGAATAGCACCCAAACCACTGTTTCTGGCGAATCTACCAAATATATTCTGACTTCCTGTAGAAAGTCTGCTTTGGCAGAATATAGACTTAATTGGACAAACTCCGTACTTTTTTATAAATTCAAAGTAACTTGAGTAAACAGCTTGGCTTCAAAGGGCAGAGAACTTCGAGTAATAAACTTAGAAAATTGGAAACCGCAACAACAGGATGAACCACTGGCTTAAGTGTATGTCCATTAGGCCGGATCAAAAAATTATATCGCGGTTGTCCGCATCTCAAAAGAAAGTTTGTTTTGTTTTTGTTTTGAATATCCCTAAAATATTTCAGCTATATCTTGAGCCGCCAGTGCGCTAGAGCCATATTACATAACCTCTAAAATTCGTGTTTTACTTGCAAATATCCGAAACCTTGGACTAAAGCGCGACATTTTTCTTATATGCAGATAGAAATCGCTATTATGCTTAAAACACTACCAATATTGCGATTTTCGCGCTGATAGAACCGAACTCATTCACGATTTGAGGGCGTAATTTTGCCTTATCAATTGTTTTCATAAATGTGTAATAGGTATGCCACAATCCCCCGACAACAGCAACCTTTATGCATAATTGCATCATAATTGAACAGCTTAGAAATGTGAAAGTATATCTAGACAATAATCAACAAAATCAATGATAATCTGTTCTTAAATAAAATTCCTTTATAAAAAATTACAAATTTCGTAAAACTACGCTCTCAAATTGTGAATAACGTATGTTCTATCAGCGCACATATCGTCGCTTGGATGACCAACTGCAGTAACTGACATTTTCAAAATTGTTCAGGATAGCAGTTTTTCTGTTTTTGAGACAATTTCCTTCTTCCCCACGGCGTAATATTTATTATATTTCCAGTTTGCTTTTCTCATTGTGTACTTAACTCCATCTTCTTCAATATTATTAACAAAAAAATAAAAAAAAAATTATAATGCATGTTTTTCATAAACAATGCAGATACGTCACTTTGTGGGAAAAAAAAATTATACTTAATGTCAGTTACGACTGATCACCGCCCAGCCCAAACGGCTAAAGCTAGTGTCATGAAATTTGGTAGAATGGGAGTCCTTGTTATGTAGACGTGCAATATGGAAGGGTTTTTCGAAATTTTGGACGCACAATGGGTCGAAAAAGAAAAAAATATGGTATCACAGCCAAATCCAAACGGCTGGAGCTAGAATTTCAACATTTCGTGTGAGGGTAGCGCATAGGGCAAAGATACGGTATGAATCACAATTTTTTGAAAATAAAAAATTTACGCGCACATTGGGACAAAAAGGGATAAATATGGCACCAAAGCCAAGTCCAAATGGCAAGAGCTTGAATCGTCTAATTTGGCTTGAGGGTAGCCATTGGAACGTAGACTATACAAAAGGAATTTTTTTAGGCAAAAATTATAAATATTATGCAGTGGGACAAAACAATGTTGGATATGGTACAGTGATAAATAACAAAAGTGATAAATATGGTACAGTGGGGGAAAATTTAAATTTGTGCAGTGGGTCAAAAATGTGTTAAATATGGCACAATGGGGCAAAAAGGGTTAAATATGGTACAGTTGGGGAAATATTTTAAATTTGTGCAGTGGGACAAAAATGTGTAAAATATGGCACAGTTGGACAAAAATGTGTTTAATATTGTGGGGCAACATGGATTAAACATGGTTAAGATTAAGGTTACGTATGGTACAGTGATGGAAAAAATAAATATTGTGCAGTTGGAAAAAACTGTGTTTAATATGGTACAGTGGGGCAAAAAGTTCTAAATATGGTAGTGGGGGGAAAAAATTAAATTTTTGCAGTGGGTCAAAAATGTGTTAAATATGGCACAGTGGGGCAAAAAGGGTTGAATATGGTACCGTAGGGCAAAAATGGTAAAATATGGTACGATATGGCAAAAAGGGTTAAATATGGTAGAGTAGGGCTAAGGGTACCACCCCACGCCACAATCTTCCACAATTCCACATATAGTATTAGTTTCTTCATCGCAATCATCTTGAGAAAAATAACCCAAGTTGCGACGTCTCTTTTGGCATCTCCCAAACAAATGGATCATTTTACAGAAAAAGTTAACGGCTGATGACTTTGATTCCAGTTCATATAAATACTTGAAATTTTATGAAGTGTAATGCTTTTATAGTTTCCATGGTATATTAAAAAATAGGCGTTATTGTTATTACATTGTAGAGAGACAGAAAGCCATCTCTCAATCGAAAATACATCACGTTTTCATTATATATTTATAATCGGGATATAATTAATTATACTTGTATATTCATCCTTATAATTTATTTTTTAATCATTAGTATACGGAATCTATATATATGAGTATATATAAATGGATGTGTTTGTTGTTACGTATGAACTCCAAAATGGCTGGTCCGATATTGTTACGTATGGACTCAAAAATGGCTGGACCGATATTGATGACGTTTTCAGGGAATCTTCAGATTATCCTAGCGGGTGGCATAGGCTATATCAGTTATTGATTGAGGAGGCATGGCCCCGCCCAAATAAGCCAATTTGGAGTTATTATTTTCTTAGTGATTCCTACTGTTCCTACCTACGAATGGATTATCGAGATTCCTACTGTCGTTATCTGATGATTGGGACTGGACCATGATCCCTTTTGGACCGCAATCGGTCCAAAAATGGGCAACGAGTGGGCTGGGTCCAGCAAGTACTCCATAACTTTTTGCAATAATGAACAAACATTTCGGGAAAACGAAATTTTAAGTGACATATTGCACTTACGTCTCTTGGTGAAAATATTTTTTGACATTGTGTCAGTTACGTCTAAAATCATTTACCGTTTTTTGAGAAAATGGTAATATATATATATGCCCATAATTTATACACACGTTGTACTTTGACTAGACAAATCGAATGGTGGCCTTAACTCAATTTCTGAAAAATGGTCAGTTACGTCGGTTGGTCATCCAAGCGACGATATGAGTAATTTCGCGCTTTAGTTTAAGATGTCCGATGAGCTCTAGCTCACTGGCGACTCAAGATATAACCGAAATATTTTGGGGATATTCACTAAATAAAACAAGCTTTCATTTTAGATGCGGGCAACCGCGATATTTTTTTTTTGACCCGCCCTAATGTCCATGCTAATGAGACGTTTAAACGTCTCCTCTCTTCAACTCAACCTAACCCAACATAACCTATCCTAGCAATCATATAGCTAAATATATCGGATGACCCGACTTATTTGCTTCTTTCATATGTTCCACTTTTTACCGGAAGCAAAAAATAGTCATTAAAGTGAGGATATAATATAAGCGGAGAAAATGTACGAGTATGACTAAATTAAAAAGTTAGAGCAATTATAGCAAATCTTTCCCAATCAAATTGTTTCCAGCTATGGATGTGAAAGTTTTAACCAGTATTTTTAAACCAGTATCAAAGTATTTCTGCTAAAACGGCTAGAAATAGGCATTGCCACATAACTTTGAAGCTAGTCAAGCCTTGCACTCTACATGATATACCAAATTTCTTAAGTATATGTAGGTAAAGATTAGGAAAAATTCGACTTCGGTCAACTTTTAGGATAATGGACGATGTTCGACTTCAGCTACGATCGACATATTCTACTATACCACCTTACATGAATACACAACAAATTCCATGGTGGCGTATACGTGTTAATAGAGAAAAATGTTGTTCATTCGAACTGTAGTTACTAAATTAATTTTTCATAGACATTTAAATGTAACACAAAAAATGGTCTCAACTTCCGGATCACAAAATTAGGATTTTTATCACTTCTGTGGTTGCGCGATAATAACGTCCATTTTTCGACAGACTGTATGTACTATAAAAACATTACACTGTACAAAATTGCAAGTATTTATATGCATTAATGTTATAAGCAGTTAACTTTTGGTGCAGGATAGCGTGTCAAAACACCCCACTTTTCACTGGACTGTAGGCACTATAAAAACAGCACATTGTACAGAATTATAAGTATTTGTATGCACTAATATAAAAGTATTAAGATGTTAACTTCTGGTACAAAATGGTCCATTTGTGTGGGAGGTACCAAAAGGGGAGCGGTAAATTCGCCCAATTTTTTTCTTGGTGGTAGCGACTAATAAATGAATACTATAATTTTAGAAGATTAGAATAAGTAGTATAGAAATTATTAGAGAATCAATATTTCTTTACATTTTAACCCTTTGTGGGGGAGGTGCTAAAGGAGTGGACAAACATGGGTCATCATCGAACTTAGCCGGTGAAAAGAAAAAATATTACCACATACCAAATTTGAAGTCAATCGGTTACTCATTTTGAGAGTTATCGTGCGCACCAGCCACCAGACAGACGGAGTTTGCTCAAATTTCTTAAAATGACCCAAAACGGATTTACGCCGCACATACTTGTGGTCTTAGGTCACTCCTTCGGTGTCCTACACTTTTTGGCCAATGATATACCATCGTCACACTAAAGTGAGGGTATAAAACAGACATCAGTGATTTACAACAAGATATTTTTGATCTTAAATCTCTTAACTGCATAAGCTATACCGAGGATGTATAAAAAGGAAAATATTATCTCTTATTTTTCCCTTAGTATACCTACATTTCCCTCCTTTAATAATTCCTTAAGTATATTTTCATCATTAAAAATTACTTCTTGCAATTCTTTTATGGCTAAATCCATACTCCCACTCCCACAGCGCCATCTTATCTTCAATTATGAAAAACTAACAAAATACTAAAGAGTTATGGCAAATCCCAAAGACTTTTTGTAGAATAGCAACAAACAACGCAGAAAAATAGCTTAAAACTGTTGCCAAAGAAGACTTGCTTATTACGCTGATTGTTGAGTAAGGAGCTTAACGAGAAATTCCAAATGCTATTCAATTTTTTATTTGTTGAAAATGAAAGAGAAAAGAGGAAAGAAAGAACGAAATGTGAAACCAGCGCCAGCAGCAGCCAAGTCAAAGTTTTACTGATGATTATGTTTATGATAGTGCTCACCGCCAACGAACATGAAACCGAGTGAATTTATCCTTCAACAGGTGCTGGCTACAGACTAAGGGCAGGGAATGACGGAGAATGACTAAAAGGATAGTGTGGAAAACATTTGGATTTACTTTGCTATTGGGATTACTCTATGAAGGCATATAAAGGTTATAGTTCATTTTGGAAACAATACTTGCATATTATTATTGTTGGACAAGAAATGTGAAAACAAATAATTGAAAGATTGAAAACAATTTAAAAAAAATGTCTGTCAACTAATCGGACTTTGTTAGAAATATTATATTGATGAACAAGTAAGAAAATTTCAGTCGAGTAAAGGTTCCGTAAATTGGTGATGGCGCTTCCAGAAATTATAAATAAAATTTTAAAATAAAAACCTAAATTCGACGTAAATGGAATTGAATCGGGCAAACATTGAGGAAGTCCCCAGAGAACATCACTCGAACGGCGCTTGACTGTAATACACAGGTCAGCCGAAAAAAGAAAGACCTGCTAATACATGGACGAGATTGGTTGAATCTGAGGGACTTGTTGAGGCCCCATGTTCCGCATAGGGACTATGGACATTAAATAATAATAGTAAACTAACCCAGGCAAGGCGAAATCTATCTATCTATATATCTTCGTGGGGGATTTCATGTCAAGTGAGTGAATTTCTAAAAGCGTTGTCTTCTGATCGGGATAAATGTTTAAGTCCTATTGGATTGTAGTTATGACACAAAATATCAACAAGATCAATTAAGGACTGTTCGAGTTGGAGGGTGTTGCATTTTGACATTTTGGTCAAATGGTCCTTCTTTCCCATTAATATAACTCTTTTTGCAATTTCTTCAAGTCATATCCTCTGAGATGAGCCAAGTCAGGCAATATGTCGGACCCTAAATATCTGGATCTTGCATGTGTGAAAGGGGGGCATTGACACAGAAAATGTTTCATCGTTTCGATGTTTTCCCTGCATTCATTGTTATCCGCTATTGATATGCAGATAAAAAGTAATGCAGGGAAACTACTTGTTTTCTTCTCATTTGGTTCACGCCACAGTATCTTTGTAGTTTCTTCTACTGTTGCACTATTCCACACAGTTTTGTGAGCCATCACTGTCAAGTGCTTCAACTCATCTTTCGTGGCTACGAAAAGTTTAAAATTTTCTATGTTTATTACTCGAAGTTCTCTGTACTTTGAAGCCAAGCTGTTTACTGGGTCATTTCCAATCACTCCGTTGTATCGTGGTACCCAGAAAATACGCAGTTGACCATGAATGGGCTGATCAATCATTTATAGCTCTCATACAGTCTAGCACAGTTCTGGATTTTATCCTTTCCATGATTTGATCGCCATTTGACAATCTGTGAAGATGTTGGCATATTTAGGCCTTGTGGTAAACGAAATCCTAATGGATCTCAGCAATACAGGAATTAAAATCACAGCGTATGCAGACGACGTCGTGATTTTGTTTAGAGGAAAATTTATGCCTACGGTCAGCGAGATCATAGAAAGATCACTAAAACGATTATCATGTTGGGCAGATAAAAATGGACTAGGAGTCAACCCAGCGAAGACGGAACTAGTCCTCTTTACTAGAAGAAATAAAATTCCGAACTATCAGCTCCCTACACTACAGGGAAAGGTACTTGAACTATCGAAAGAGGCTAAGTACTTGCGCATCACCCTAGACTCTAAGCTGTCCAGGAAAAGGAATTTGGAGGAAAGGGGAAAGAAAGCGTTATGCGCCTTCTATGCCTGCAAGAAAATGTTTGGACGCAAATGGGGTTTGCAACCGAAAATGATACACTGGATGTATACATCGATCATTAGACCGATACTCACCTACGGATCAGTTGTATGGTGGAAATCGGTAATGAAGAAATCACATCTCTCGCATCTAGCCAAAGTGCAAAGACTGATTTGCGTCGCGATAACTGGCGCCCTCAGATCTGCTCCACAAATGGCACTGGAGGCGATGCTGAACCTTCAACCAATCGATATATACATAAAATGTACCGCAGCGAAAGTGACCCTTCGGCTAAGGGAATCAGGAATGACCATCAATACCACACACGGACATAGCTCGATCCTGGAAAGCATGGGCATAACAGACAAAATCAATTGATCAACGGACTACTTGGCACCAAGAACAATTCGCGGTAAAAATTTTAGTGTAACGTTTCCTAGCCGTGAGGACTGGGCATCAAATAGCGTCATAGAGGACGACGAGATCTCAATCTTCACGGACGGATCGAAAATGGAGACGGGCACGAGATCAGGAGTATATTCCTATACCCTTAATCTCAGAATCTCCACCAGACTCCCAGATGAATGCACTGTCTTCCAGGCAGAGATCTATGCCATTAACATTGCTGCGAAACAGATTTTGGAACGGGATATTTCTCCGAAAAAATTCAAGATCTACGTCGACAGTATGGCAGCTCTCAAGGCCTTGGGCTCTAGAACTATCATATCACGCTGCACGATGGACTGCTTTCTATCCTTAACCCATATTCAGGCTCACGAAATCACGCTCTGCTGGGTGCCAGGACATAGCAACATACAGGGCAACGAATTAGCAGACAAATGTGCCAGGATAGGATCCGGCGCACGAAATGAAACCGCGACTCTGGACGTGCAAATTCCGTTCGTGGAACTTAAACACCAAATCGACGAACGGAGCAGCACTGATAGGCAATATGGCTGCACACATGAAGCTTCCTTACGAAGACTTCTGTAGAAGCTGCTTGGATGAAGAAGAGGAGGAGTCAGTACAGCACCTGCTATGCTCATGCAAAGGACTGCAAGAGTACCGTTTGGCCTTTTTAGGGCACAGGCTCTTCGAAAACCTAGATGACCTAGCAGATGCACCCCTCAAACCCCTTCTCAATTTCATCAGAAAATCTCTCTGGTTTAGTAAAGCCACAAAGACAAACGAAAACACGAGTCACTAGATCTTCTCTCCCTCTTCCTAAATCTTCTCTCCCTTTTCCTAAACCTTCTCTCCCTCTTCCTAGTCTGTCAACCTCCAACTATTTCTTCTATTCTTCTATTCTTCCATTCTGCTCACGGGAAACACAATGGACCGAATTGTCGGCCCCGAGTGAACTCGTCAGTTGTATTCTGACGGGCGTCCTTTTCAACCTAACCTAACCTAGGCCTTGTGGTATTACTTAGCCAGTTCACACATTCCGTGATTGCTCGAACTTCCAGTACAGGTCTACTCTTCAAGTAGACCTCTTTGGGACGCGGTGTTACTTTTTGTCGCTCCCTCTTTGTTATGATTCTTTATGTACCTATTTCTATCATCACCTTTGCAGGGCACATTCTGCAAATTGATAATGTTATCGGCAATTTGGCAATGTTATCGATCACTTCTTGGAAGGCGGTGGTGTTTTGTCGCTCCCTCTTTGTTCTGAGTTTTTGTGTCCCTCTTCATATCCTTATCACACCCTTTGCTGGGAACTTTCAGAAAAATTGATGATGTAATCGGCAATTTGGCGATGTTATCGACTACTTCCACCTCACGTTTTGGTAGCGTCTCACTCGCTTCGTTCTGTTCGCTATTTTCGTTTGCCACTGCAGGCGGTACGTTGGTATTTGGGCTCGATTTAACTATCCTGCCAATGGAGGTTTTTCCAATCTTAAAAAAGATTTTCCAAATCCCGAAAAATGCCATGCCTTTTGTCTTGACAAGTCTATCCTTGGAATACGGGTCTATGCCTACCACCAGGAGAGAACAATCGGGATAATTTTTTCCTGTAGAAGACTTCCCCACTTTAAAGTTCGAATCTTGTTTGCCAATGACGCTGAGTATGCGCTCTGACGGTACCGTACTTGCCCATCCTCTGACATAGAAAGATGTTTTTATGAGTACAGGGATGTCGCTTTTCCTTACCAGTTTCAGCTTTGCGCCGTCCCTAGGTGAGGGAATGCTCTCCACTAGTTTTACGAGGACATCGACGCAGCATTGTGATGCCACTTTCCGCATCAAAATGCCCCTCTCAAACTTGCAACTCATTACTTGGATTGTTGGCCCATCATTAGATTCAAGAATATGTCCAATACCTTTGGGAAGAAAAAATCTTCGAAGATACTCTTTTGCTCTTCGGGAATTCTGCCAGACGCACTACTGCTATCAATTATGGCATAGTATAGTTCGTCCTGGATATATTTTTGGGCTATTTGGGAATAAGATAGTGCTTCCTTACACTTTTTTATAGCCAGCTTGCTTTTACTTTTAGAATGGGTCTTCTTGATTGAGGCCCCCTCCTTTATGGATGGTTTGGTGAACTTGCGCACCTTCTCCACAACTGTATCAACTTCACCTCTCACCATTAATGGATACTGACTAGATACTCCTTTTTTGGTAGATTGAATAGGTTTCTCCGAAGTGCTGGGTGTCGGTGAGCATTTTTTTTAATTGATTTCGCATCGCTATGCTCTTCGGGATGTCTGACTCTTTTAGTAGATGTAGAAGAGTCAGATTCATCCTGTAATATCTTCTGCCGTTTCATCTTATTCGGTTTCCTTCTTTGTGCTCCTGGCAGTCTTTTACGATTTTCAACAATAGTAATATTGTTATCACTTGATGACTCAGTGTCTGAGTTTCCACTAGCATTTTAAAGCTGGGGTTGCTTAGAGCCCCCCCTTGGGTTTTCTTTATCTTCCTCATCGTTCTTTTTGCCAAAGGCTAGATGTGCTCTTGTACCTGGCACCCATGTTACTTGCTCACGATTGTTTGATGACGACGACACTTGACTCGCGAGTAAATCAACGCTTTCCGCCTGTACTGGGTTTATTTTTCCCTGCACCGTAATATCATTTTCTTTATCTGGGTTAATCATACATTTTTGGGGGAGACCCCCATAGCCTGTTTTGTCCATAAAAGGTACGTCGATGTTGGCCTTCCAGACTACTTCCGAAATGTCTGACCTGAGATCGATGCAACAAATTCAACCCCCACTTTAAGAACAAAACACCTTGTGGTTGCGTAGTAGATAGATACTGCGTTATCGGTTGAAAAACTATCCGCTCTGCAATAACACGTCCGTTTGGTATGACTGACGGCGACTTGGGCCATAGCTTTTGAAGTTTTTGAATCAATAAAGCCGTAATACTCTTAAATTAAATCAACCTTTAAAGAAATTATGAGGGTTACAAATGTTGAACGTTTTCGCTCGCCACGAAAAAAAACATTAAAAATAGAAAAAGTTGCAAAAACATTTAAAATTATTCAAGCTCGAGCAAAAGGTCAAATAAAACCAAAATTATAAAAAACTTAAAAATTTGTATTGGTGGGGTTTCATAAAATAGTGTGTGTCAATCTACACAAAAAAAAGTTTTTAGGTCTCGGACCCGAACATTTTTTTGTTTCATCAATGTGAAAAAATATAAAACTGCGACCTTGACCAACTGATGACTTTTGTCCTTTTGCTACAAATTCCTGCACTTTTTTTTTTTTTCATTATTTTGTTCACAATTTATTGCGGCTTTTTGAAGGCCTTTATGCCACAGTTATGTCTTTTTGGTATAGCAACGAATAAATCTCCATTAGGAAATCACTTTAAGCCGTTGACCCATTTCACAAAGCCCTGCCAACATTTTCAACTTTCCTTTAAGCGTTCGCACAACAACAGCAAAAATATATCGCTTTTATCTTTCTTTTTTTTGGGTGACCATAAAAAAGGCAAAGTGAAATCACTTACGTGCATTAAATATATTCACCGAAAAAAAGTGCACAAACAAACAATTTTGTGAACTGTTTCAAGGACTCACTTTCGCCAACAAACCAACCGACCCACCAAAAATGGAAAAAGGACTCGTTCACCCATCTTTACGGGGGAAAGCACTTCCAGCTAAGCTGCTACGCTTTGTATACGCTATGAGTACATACAAATGCACATTTTTATTATATTCCCTTCATATACATACATTTCATATTTAAGTATCTTTGCCTGCCAACTTTTATTATAAAAAGATAAACTCACTGCATTGACCGATCCTTTTTTATCCTTATTTCGCTGAAGATACGCAGTGCAGCATTTCACAGAGAAACAGAGAGAGAGAGAGACAGAGAGAGAGAGAGAGAAAGAGATACAGTCTCCAATAAACCCACAAATGCCAGAGGCATAAGAGTTGCTGCGTAGAAACAGTAAAGTGGGTCGTTGACCTTAAACAAAACTAATATTTTACCACAGCATCATAAAACGAACTAACACTAAAATTGAGTAAATAATATTACAGATTGCAAATTACTACAATTTATGGCTTTTCATTGCGACCCCCTCTAATGTCTATACATACACTATACATTGAAGTAAAAACACGCATATTTATTCACTAGATAGGAGATGTATGAGATGTATACAAGCAATTTATTTTCTTGTTTGTTTATTTCGTTGTTGTTTTTTTTTTATGCAATTGCATCGTTATCTTGCAAAGTCGTATACAACGGAGACATGTCATGAAAATAATTAAAATGAATTCTAGGTGGTTGCAAAAAATTGCAATTGTAGTTACTGCAAAAAGGCTTAAATGCAAATAATCCTTCGGTGAGAAAAGGTAATACAATACGCAGTTTATGTAAATAAAACCAGTAGGGAATGTTTAAAGTCTGTCTGAGCCGACTATCCTACACCCCTACTGTGATACCCATTTTTCCTGCAAACAATACTTATCTATAAATTAGTAGTGCATTTCTTTCTGCCATCTCTAGAGCTTAAGTAATTAAATTGATATGGATCTGCATAATACAATTTAATTTAATGGGCCCACATTTTTCAAAAATAATTGCAATCAAAAACTAGTAAGGAAAGACATAAAGTCGGGCGGTACCTACTATATGATAACCTACACCACTCTAGTAAGATTCTACACTAATCTGAACCGATTTTACAAATTCGTCATTGTAGGTCCATGGATCCTGAAACTCTACCACGCTAAATTTTAAAAAGTTTGGATGTAAACTAAAGGGCAAAATCGGACGAAACATATATATGGGAGCTATATCTAAATCTGTAGCAATTTTTTTCGAATTCGGCAATGTTGGTCAATAGATTACAGCTAGAGGGCCAAATCGGGTGAAACAGATATATGGGAGCTATAACTAAATCTGAACCGATTGTTTTAAAATTCGGCAATGTTGATTCGTCTATCAAAAAACTCTACCATGCAAAATTTTAAAATAATTGGATGTCAACTACAGCTTCTATAGGGCTAAATGCCAAATCGGACAAAACATATGCATATGTGTAAATCTGAACCATTTTTTTTCCAAATTCGGCAATGCTGGTCCATAGATTACTAATCTCTACCATGCTAAATTTTAAAACAATTAGATGAAAAATACAGCATTTCTAAGGCTAAAGTGTCAAATCGGACGAAACATATATATATTAAGGCTATAGCTAAATCTAAACTGATTTTCTTAAAATTCGGCAATGTTGGTCAATGGATCAAGAAACTCTACCATGCTTAATTTTAAAACAATTGGATGTAAACTACAGCCTCTATTGAGATAAAGGCCCAAATCGATTGAAACAATAATCGGAACCAATTTTCTTGAAATTCGGCTATGTTGGTCCTAAGATCAATAAACTCTATCATGCTAGATTTCAAAACAATTGGCTGTAAACGACAGCTTCTATAGGACTAAAGGACCAAATCGGACGAAACATATATATATATGGGAGCTATAACTAAATCTGAACCGATTTTCTCCAAAATCAGCAATGTTGCTCCATATATCATGAAACTCTACCATACGAAATTTTAAAACGACTTGATGCAAACTACAGCTTTTATAAGGCTAAAGGGCCAGATCGGACTAAACGTTTATATGGAAGCTATATCTAAATCTGAATCGATTTTAACCAATTTTAATAGGGTTCTTCCAGGTACTCCTATCTGCAAAATTTCAGCAAGATCAGACTACTAACTGCAAAATTACAGCACGATAGGGGTGAAATTGTGACCTGTACTCAACGAGCAACATTAGATGGACAGACGGACAAACATCTAAGCCATGAAGGATGAGTTGAAGCACTGTGCTCTGGTGGCTCTTAAATTGGTGTGGGATAGTGAACCAGTGGAAGAAACTACAAAGATACTGTGGGGCGATCCAAATGAAAAGAAAACAATTAGTTTTCTAAAACTATACAATATCGAGATTGGTATGCGATGCAGAGGTGCGTAGCAGATAACAACGAATGCAGGGCAAGCAGGGGAAACATCGAAACGATGGAAAATTTTCTGTGCCAATGCCCGCCTTTCACACATGCAAGATCTTGACATTTCCGATTCGACTTATTTACAGAATTGACTAATCTCAGAGGATATGACTAGAAAATACTTAGAAAATTCCTGTCTAGTACCGATTTTCTGTAATTCTTGAGGTTTAAAAATAGCATAAATAGGGAGCGCACAACAGACCGATCCACTGGCTTAGATGTATGTTCATGGACATGAAACGTTGAAACGTCTCCTCCCTCCAAACTAACCTAAACTTAATCTAAAACTTTAAAGTACATAAAATTGCATCAATAAATTAAATTCAAAATACTCAAAGATAGGATGTGTGTTTCATATGACAGTTTTACCACAAAATGATTTGATATTTGTATAAAATTTCATTCAACTACATAGTTCTATTATCAAAAATATACTAAATGGGATCCCCGATCAATATTTTGAGATGGTACAAACGAGTGGAGGATATAAAAATAAAGCCAATACATGCTTTATAGTACAATTTGATCCAACGCCAACGGATGTGAGGTTATATGTTGTCCTTTCACTAGATGTTAACCCTTTGTGTGGTTAACTCCTAGAAGGAGTGAATCAATATGGCCCATGTTCGAACTTCGTCTGAGATGGAAAAAATATTACCACATACCAAATTTGAAGTAAATCGGTTACCCCTTTCGAGAATTATCGTGCGCACCAGCCAGCAGACAGACGGACGGACATTCCTCATTCGACTTAAAATTACCCAAAACGGATATGCACCGAACATACTTAGGGTCTTAGGTCACTCCTTCAATGTGTTAAATTTTCCAAAAATGGGTGGACCACTATTTACATAGGTTTCCAGAAGCTTAAATAAACTTAACTCAGGAGGGACCTTTCTTGGGGGCAATATCAATTCTACTAGGTTTTCAGTAAAATAAAATATTAATTCAAATATTTCAGCCATTTCGGTTAGACAATGTTCCTTATTAACAGTGAAGAATGAAAGTCGAAAGCTACCTTTAAGGGTCATTGGTGCGTATGATTATTTCACTATCTACAAGTTTTTATGTAACGTATACGCCCAAATTTACGACAATTTTACAGTGTTATTGCTAGAGCCAAGTACACACGATTGATTGCCAGATCGGACAACGTTATCAACCCTGTTAAAGTTCTGCAAATGTACGGACAGTGGCAGATTGTTAGAAAAGGTGAATTGACAGTTTAGACGATTGCAAGAAAACCTTACAATTTCACACGGAGAAAAATCGTCATTTTTGATATGTTTGAAACAAAAGAAAATATACTTGGAAACGATTTTTTTAAATATTATATATTTGTTAACAAATAAATTTTATTTGAAAATCAAGAAATTTTGTTTGGAACGCATATATTAATATTTTAGAACATAATTTATTTGCAAACTGAATTTCACAAATAAAATATGTGTTTACACACAAACAAAGTTATTGTTTAAGAAGATTTCCAAATATCTTTTATTTAAAAAGATTTTTAAAACATTACTGACTTATTCGAATTTTAGTTAGTTTTTCCTAGTTTTCGTGTTGAACTTTATAGCTACAAATTTCCTGATTTATAAATATTCCTATTCATCACTTTTTGTCAATCCATCAATGTCGTTTATATTTACGAAAGATTGTTCGATTTATGTTTTGATTAAATTTTACAATCATATAAAATTAAAAAAAAATTCCTCTTTGAAAATCTGAAAAACAGAAAACTTGTCTTTAAGTTAAGGCATTTAATACATTACCAAAATAAATAATTACAAACGAATCCTTGTTTCGGAAATACTAGTTCCAAATAAAAAATATTTGAATGGGAGCATATTTTTGTTTAGAACAATATTCTCACAAACATATAATCTTTGTGTGTGTAAAATATTATATATTTGGAGTGTACCCTAAACATATGTTTATTTCAAGCCGAATATGTTTGGGACAATATACAGGGTCTCCCATATTCGACGGACCCATCTGGCAACGCCATAACTTTTGACAGAGATGTCAGATCGCTTAATGACATACCGCGTTTGAAGCGTCAGTCCAAGCAGATTTTTACCATGGAACAATACTCGCCACGCGAAATAGTTGAAATTTACATTCAACAGAAGAAGTCAATTGTGAAAACTCAACGTGCTTTTAAAATATTAAAAAATGTGAGAAGTGCGCCTTCTAAGAACACCATTAAGCGTTTATACGAAAAATTTTCGACTGGTGAGGCTCTTTCTAATCCGAAGAGGCCAACTAAAAGTCGACCAAGGCGATCGGCCGAGAATATCGCTGCCGTACGAGCCAGTGTTGAGAGGTCCCCAAGAACATCCCAAAAACGCCGTTCTCAGCAGTTGGGCATGGCTCGGTCCACTTTACAACGGATTATTCGCGTTGATTTGCATTTGTTCCCGTACAAAATTCAATTGACGCAAAGATTGTTGCCTGCGGACAAGCCTCGTCGATTGGAATGGGCCCAAAAAAAACATGGGTCCGTCGAATATGGGCAACCCTGTACTACAGAAACGATTTATTTTCAGCGTGCATATATTTATAATATATTTTGTAAATATTTATATGCAGGATTGCCAATAAAAATATGTTGTGGACAGTGTTGCCAATTAAATGTTTATCTGACAATGGCGCCGTTGTCACATGCATAAACTTCGCATATCTAACAATCTACAAATTACCTTACCAGGGTTGCATTTTTCCGACATTTTTCTGACAATATTGTCCGATCTGGCAATCGTGCGTACTTAGCTTAACGAAACCATTAATCTATTTGTATTAACGCCTACCTTTACTGAGCAACAATTTATCTTATCAACAATACCATCAGTTTTTTCTTCATATTAATATGAGAAGAAGATCTAAGATGAAAGCATACATAAAATAATTTTGTTCATAAAAACAAAGAAGATATTCTTCGATTCAAAGAAATATTTCATTATTTTTCAGCAACATAAAAGTGTATTGATTATTTCTCAAAGAACGAACGAATTTGAGTAAAGTCGGATAATATGTTGTTATGCCCCTCAAATATAGACATAGTCCCATAAATAACACTGTGGTAGTGCAAAAAAAATAACAAAAAGGAGTCCCTATGGAAAAGGGACTCATAGTATTTTTTTCGCGAGGAATATTTTTCTCAAAGACACCAACTACAAATGTCTTCGATTTGTATGATGTTTGACATATGATACGATTTCATTGGTATACAGAATTTAATTCTACAAGTATATATTACACAGTTTGACACGACTTTCCTCCTAAGATCAAGACTGTATAAAAGTGAAACTGTAGGCCAAGAGTTGGTGAACTACATCCTCAGTTATTTATTTCGTAATTTGTCGTCGTTTGTCCTTTCTGCAGAACTTTTAAAACTTCACGGATTATATTTTTGAAATATTTTGCTTTGTACTTAGTACAATGTGAGTTGATAAATAACATAAATATAATATAAAATTATTCTTGATGTTTGCTTTTTGTATTCGACCTTTTTCTTACATATATAAATCAAATATATTAAATAAGTCGGCGCGGAAAAATCGCTGCCCCATCACTCCGAACTCGCTGCATCAAAGTAGAATGGATATTAACTTGAAAAAATTCCATCTACCGAATGATAGCAGGCCTTTGACGATAGTAAGTCATAACGAGATGATATAAGGCATTACACAGCCGGATCTTTCTTATTCCCTTGATCTTTCTTATTCCCTTCCCTGATGCGGACTTAAACACTGATAGTTTGATTAGTAATATTATTTCTGGCCCCTGAAAATAATAAGTAAATAAAATAGCCTGAATTATCATCCGTTTTTTGAAATATCTAGTTCTTGTGAAAAAATGAGAACAATGCTTCTTTACCAAAATTGAATACATTCTCCATAAAATCAATATTTTAAATTAATTTAACTCAGTTTTAAATTTTCATGAAAATTGAGAGAATGTGTGGACGTTACCCCTGTCGTCGTGGTTGTTGTTGTCGTTGTGGTTGTTTTCACATCATTCTGCTTCATCGGTCCATGTTGACCATCCATTGGAATGCTTGAGTGAGTTTTGAACAACACTCGTGCAGATAGACAGGGTGGAGCAGAGACTAACTTCAAAAATGTTTCTTCATACGAGGGGGGATGTCGTTTGAAGTGAGTCAATTTTTAAAAGCGATGTCTTTTGATCCAAGTTTACATGTGTGTCCTGTAAGGACACCCATGATCTTACTAGTTTCTACCTTGCTCAATCTCAGTAAGGTGTTGGTCTTGTCCTCGTTTGGGTCACCCCACAAGTCCTTCGTTGTCTTCCCAATGTGTTCACTATTCCATAGCGTGATATTGGCGTTCTTCGCCCATCTCTTATTTTTAAGTCGTGGGACCCGCAATTTATCCCTCTATTCCTTAGGATGTGGCTTATCCAGTCTCGGAGAGCCCGGTCCACCTGAAACTGGTGTAAGGATTGGATGGGTGTGTCGGTCCGTACATTATTGAACGCTCCTTCAATGTCAATACATACCGCAAGTGTATACATTTTTCCATTGAAGGATTCTTCTATATTGCCCTATGTTAAAGGGCGGTGTCCACTGATCGTCCTTTAACATAGGAATGTTGTCTAAATTTTAGCATTTCGCCTGATATCTTACTTTTAATCATGGTATCCATTATACGCTCCATGGTTTTCAGTAAGAAGGATGTTAGGCTTATTGGTCTATAAGCCTTAGGTGTTGCATAACTTGCCTTGCTGGGTTTAGGTATGAAAACTACTCTTGCCTCCTGCCAGGCTTTCGGTGTGTATGCGAAGGAGTGACCTAAGACCCCAACTATGTTTGGTGGAAATTCGATTTGAGTCGTTTTAAGTTTTAAGTTTGAGCAATGTACGTCCGTCTGTCTGTCTGAAGTGATTAACGGATTAACATTTAACATTTAGTGAAATATTGATTCTATAATAAATTCTTACTACTTACTCGAATCTTCTGAAATTCCACACATATCATTAGTTTATTAGTCGCTAACACCTCGAGAAAAATCTGCGAAGTTGCCGCTTTTGGTACCTCCAACAGAAATTGACTATTTTGCACCAAAAGTTAACCCAAGAACGAGTCTATATAGAAGTAAAAATATAGGCCAACAGTAGATAAACGGCATTCTCGATTTTTTTTCACGTAACAGCTTATGACTTTAATACCAGTATATAATTTAAAGTTATTAAATGTAGTTTAATTTAAATATAATTTAAACAAAAAATAAATAAATTTACGAATATTTTTTTGAGATTTATAGGCTGAACTTTACTTGTTTGAAAAAAAGTAATAATTTGTTAATTAAAACGTCAAGTGCACAATTAATATAATTTTATTTATTCGTCGTAAAGTCTGAACGGTCATAAAAAAAATGAGACCATTCTGAAGAAAATCGATGCATAATTTAAAAAAAATTAGCTAATTAGAAAGTTTACAAAATATAGAATACTCGTATCCGTTTTAGTAGTGTTATGTTATGATGATGTTATGTTATTAACATAATGTTATGTTAGATTTGGCATTTATACCCTACGCCACATTGTGACATAGAGTATTATAAGTTCGTTTCATGGCAGATGTTTGTTACATCTACAAATACTACAGCTAGACCCACCTTAAAGTATACCGAACGACTCAGAATCACTAGCTGAGTCAATCTAATCATGTCTGCCCGTCCATCCGTCTGTACCTGTAAAGAACGCTATTGAATCGGATCCGGTTTTGCTATAGCCCCCATACATACGTTTCGTCCGACTTGGCCTTTTAGCCCTATAGAAGCTGTATTGCACATCCAATTGTTTTGATATTTAGCATTGTGAAGTTTCTTGATCCATGGACCAACATTGAAGAAAAGCGGTTCAGATTTAGCTATATCCCCACATACATGTTTCGTCCGATTTGGATAAAGCCCGACTTTAATCTTTTCTTCCTGTTTTTTTATAACTGTGGTAGATTTGCTAAATTGGCTACAACTTTTTAAATTATGCATCGATTTCATCAGGATGGTCTCGTTTTATTCGTGACCGAATAGAAATATGATAATTGCGAATTTTTCGATATTTTTAAAAGATTTTAATTAAACGAATATTAAAACTTTCTCAGCATTAATCGCAAAAATAAACGTAAATGTTTTTATTTATTGTTTTAATTAACTTACACTGTTCCAACAAAGTAAGACTTTTTGAATGGACAGAATAGCGACCCTATAATTCTGAAAGGGCATGTTGTAGATAATTAGTAAGGAAAGGCAGAAAGTCGGGCGGGGCCGACTATATAATACCCTACACCTCCCTAACAATGCGATAAGGGTCATTGCGATAATAATTTGGAATAATTGGTAACTGGGTAGGAACATATTATTTAATTCTGAACCGATAATCGCTAAATTAAGCAATATTCGTTCCTAAATTGAGAAACATATGTCTGAAAAATTTTAATGATCGGAAGTAAAGCACAACTTCTATAGCGCTTTGATACCAAATCAAGAGGAACATATATATGGAGGTTATATAATTTGAATCGATTTTCCTTGAATACTCATTCATGTAAAGAGACCTCTCTCTGTCGAATTTCGTACTGATCGGATATAAAATACAGTCTCTACAGCGCTTACATGCCAAATCGGGGGTAACATATACATATATGAGGGGCTATATCAAAATCTGAACCGATTTTCTCCGAATTTGGCAGTATTCCTTCGAGTAAAAAGAAACCTCTTTCTGCGAATTTCGCACTGATCGGATATAAAATACAGTTTTTACTGCGCTTACATGTCAAATCGGGGGTAACATATATATGGGGGCTATATCTAAATCTGAACCGATTTTCTCCGAAGTTGGCAGTATTGCTTCGTGTAATAAGAAACCTCTTTCTGCCGAATTTCGCACTGATCGGATATAAAATACAGTTTCTACAGCGCTTACTTGTCAAATCGGGGGTAAAATATATATGGGGGCTATATCTAAATCTGAACCGATTTTCTCCGAATTTGGCAGTATACCTTCATGTAATAAGAAAGCTCTTTCTGCAGAATTTCTCTGTGATCGGATATAAAATACAGTTTCTACAGCGGGGGTAACATATATATGGGGGCTATATCTAAATCTGAACCGATTTTAACCAAATTCAATAGGGATCGTCCTTGTGCCAAAAAAAGTTATGTGTAAAGTTTCGTCGAGATCGGACAATAATTGCGACCTGTACTTTGATTACAAGAATATATGCACAGACAGACAGACGGACAGACAGACAGACGGACATAGGTAAATCAACTTAGAAAGTGATAATAAACGATGGGTCTATGTCTTCTCCTTTTGCTGTAAGTTAATATCTCAGATTTCTTATTGTCATAGTTACGTAGTGGAATTTTATGAGGATCATTTTTGCGGAAGATCTTAACCCTCCAGCTTCCCTCTCAATGGGTCAATTTGGCCCTTTTTTCGAAAAAAATCAAAAAAAAGTCCTTTCCAAAAGGACATAAAGGATTAAAATATTCTAAGAAAAGTTAAAAATAACTCATACCAGCTGAAAGTTTAAAATAAATCATACCAGCTGGGCCATAAGTTTATTCTACAAAAATTATCTACTTAACAGGCCCTTTCAAAATTATAGGGTCGCTATTCTGTTCCAAAAATGCTGTTGGACAGTGTTATTATTATAAGCTGTTAACTTTTGGTGAAAAATAGTTTATTTGTGCGGGAAGTACCAAAAGGGCGTGCCAATTACGACAATTCATTAAAATCATTACACTGTACAAAATTTTATGTATTTGTGTGCACCGGTTTTAAAGTTATAATCAGTTAACTTTTGGTACAAAATGTGGGAGGTACCGCAGGGGTTGTGGAATTATGCTCATTTTTTTACTGGACTATAGGTGATATAAAAGCATTACACTGCACAAAATGTCAAGTATTTATATTCACTGGTATTAAATTTTTGTACAAAATGGTCCCTCTGTGTGGGATGTACCAAAAGGGGTGGTCAATTTTCTTCGGAATGGTCTCAATTTATTCCTAACCTTTCAGAGTTTACGATTAAATCACAAAAATACGATAATTATGCGTTTCTAGATGTTTTTATGAGGCTTTTATTTAAAAATTATTAAAATTTTCTCAAAAATATGATTTTTTGCAATACTTTGTAAGATATCGTCGAAACCTCTGAACGGATGGAAAATTGTACTGTGCGAAGTTTAAGGCTACTTAATTCTGAAGTTTGTAAAGCTTACCTGAACCAATTCGGATGTATGGTTCTCTAGTTATGCCATAATATGTGGTTCAACCTCTCTTTTTTCTTAGCCTAAAGGGTTGTCTCTTTAAATTCTCGCGATAAGCTGTGATATGGAAAGAAATTAGTGGTTAAACCACATATAGTGGCATAACTCGAGAACCATTTATCCGATTTGGTTGAGGAACGTTTTAAAGAATTAAATATTAAGAAGCCTCAACTTCATATAATACCATTTTCCATCCGTTCAGCGGTTTCGACGATATACGAGTATTACAAAATATTGCAAAAAAATGTGATATTTTTGATAAAATTTTAATATTTTTAAAATAAAACTCCCATAAAACTCTAAACCCATAAAAATCTAAAAATGAACAAATGTTATATTTTTATGAAGTCTGTAAAGTCTGTTCGGTCATGAATTAAACGAGCCCATTCCGAAAAAAATCGATGCATAATTTAAAAAGTTACAACTAATTTAGTAAGGTTTTAACTTTAAAACTTACTTATCGATGTAAAATTTACAAAAACAAACTTTAAAAGCTAAGATTGGAGATTTTGACGTTTTTTTAAGTCTAGAATCAGAATCTATGCATTAAAACAGAAACCCAAGAAAAAATTTTGTTTTTGTCGACCGGTGTAATTATTGGTTGGCTTTAAATTTATGACCAGTAAGGAAAGGCAGAAAGTCGGGCGGGGCCGACTATATAATACCCTACACCTCCCTAACAATGCGATAAGGGTCATTGCCATAATAATTTGGAATAATTGGTAAATGGGTAGAAACATATTGTCTAATTCTGAAACGATAATCGCTAAATTAAGCAATATTCGTTCCTAAATTGAGAAACATCTTTCTGGAAAATTTTAATGATCGGAAGTAAAATACAACTTCTATAGCGGTTTGATACCAAATCAGGAGGAACATATATATAGAGCTTTAATATAAATCTGAACCGATCTTCCCTGATCTTCATGTAAAAAGACCTCCTTCTGTCGAATTTCGTAATGATCGGATATAAAATACAGTCTCTACAGCGCTTACATGTCAAATCGGGGGTAACATATATATGGGAGCTATATCTAAATCTGAACCGATTTTCTCCGAATTTAGCAGTATTCCTTCATGTAAAAAGAAACCTCTTTTTGCCGAATTTCGCACTGATCGGATATAAAATACAGTTTTTACAGCGCTTACATGTTAAATCGGGGGTAACATATATATGGGGGCTATATCTAAATCTGAACCAATTTCTTCCAAATTTAAGAGTGTTCATTCATATAATAAGAAACCCTTTTCTGCCGAATTTCATACTGATCGGATATAAAATAAAGTTTTTACAGCGCTTACATGTCAAATCGGGGCTAACATATATATGGGTGCTATATCTAAATCTGAACCGATTTGAACCAAATTCAATAGGGATCGTCCTTGGACCAAAAAAAAGATATGTGTAAAGTTTCATCGAGATCGGACCATAATTGCGACCTGTACTTTGATTACAATAATACATGCACAGACGGACAGACCGACGGACAGACAGACGGACAGACAGACGGACAGACGGACATAGCTAAATCAACTCAGAAAGTGATTCTAAGTCGATCGGTATAATAAACGATGGGTCTATTTCTTCTCCTTTTGGGTGTTACAAACAAATGCACAAAGTTATAATACCCTGTACCACAGTGTGGTGTAGGGTAGAATAACCAGATATGGCGAAAATTAAGTTAAAATTACATTTATGATTTCTTATCTATCTACCTTTTTAACATGTAGGTTGCAGTGATGGAATGAGTTTGCACAACCGTGTATGTAAATTTGACTTTATATTGGGTGTGGGAATAAGTAGTACGGTTTTGGCCATTACACAGAACTTATCACGGTATTTGCAAACGATTAACCTAGATATAATAAAGGCTTGCGAAATCATAAAATTGGCAACGACTAAATTAAGTGGCATGCGTAGAAATTCAGATGCGGAGTTTGATAAACTGAAGAATCTACACAACTTGCAAGAAGTTTTGGAATAGAAGCTGCACTACCTAGAAGAGTAGGCACTCAAAAGTATAGGGCTAATATTCCTGGTTCAGATGCCAAGGCGTATTTTAGGACAACATTGTTCATACCATATTTGGCGAAGTAATATCACATTTAAATAATAGATTTTCCGAACATGAAGCTATAATTACAAGTCTGTTTAATATCGTTCCGATACGAGTTGTAAATCTAATAAAGGAAGATTTCGAAGAAGTCACACTTTTTTACAAAAACGATTTAAAAAATTCAGCAAAATCTGTTTTAGCTGAAATAAGTATATGGATTGATTATTGGACGCAGAAGAATGATAAGCCATCAAATGCATTAGATGCTATTTCAGTTTGTGATGAGGACATGTTCCCAAGCGTCTTTACCCTTTTGCAGATACTGGCCACAATACCTGTGACAACGGCATCTGCTGAGCGAAGTTTCTCGACGTTAAGAAGAATAAAAACTTATCTCCGGATGTCTATATATACAAAGATGAAGTCAAAATCGATGAAATAATTGATATATTTCTTTCAAAAAATCGAAGATTAAATTTTTTAACTCTTACGTATTTTATTATAAAAAGTTTTTTAGGAATAAAATTCGAATAAAAAACTAAGGAACTTAATGTCGATTACCTACACAATAAACGCAATTTTTTAATTGTTTATCTTTGTTATGGAAAAAAAACAATAAGGAAAGACTAAAGTATAGCGCAGCCTATTGTACAATAACACAATAACTTCCACCATTGTTTGCCAAGAAATGCTCTGAGAACCACTATAATTATAAACAAACTCGATTTGTTCTGAACATTTTTTGTTCTGACCAAAAGAATTTCAGTCGTCGTAAACGAGAATTGTAGTTGTCTAATATTTCGTTTCGCAGAAACGATTTTTTTCTTTGCGTGCACTTGCACTTGTATGTCCATGGACATGAGACGTTTTAAACGTCTCCTCTATTCAACCAAACCTAACCTAACATGGATACATGGACAGAAAAACGGACACGGCTAGATTGACTCAAAAAGAGTCGGTATAAATAACAATCGGTATAAATAACAATCTTTGTTTTTTCGGCGTTACAAACAAATGCACAAATTCATAATACCCGGTACCACATTGTGTTGTCAGGTAGATTTCTGGCAGATCGGCTGTACAATGTGATACAATGTGCGATCGATGATGGGTATGTCTCTTCTCATTTTAAAAGTTACAACCAAATGCACAAAGCACACATAGTACATTGTACCACAATGTGACATAGGATATAAGTATTTAAATTCCATACAATCTGATATCTATAACTGCAGCCTAGCTCAGACTGTAACACTTGGTAAAGATGGCACTTTATGTCTGGAATACAAATAAGAAATTTACAAACTTTATAAAATATTTCCTGTATTTCCCTCCTCACTTGGGAAGTTATTTCCTCCGAACCCTGTGCTGTACATTGTGGCAGATATAAAAATAAAGTTGATTTCAAAAATACATTGGAGCACAACTCTCGCATGTGTGGTGCTGCGGATGGTTGCCACAAGGCAGAGGATACACACGCACTGGCTGGACAGGACACTACAGCTGCTACATTTGTTGTAGAACGGAAATTGTAAAAATTAAGTCCTCGGGCATTCAGTGGCCTCATCGTTAACGATGGACAATGAATAAAGTGCGACGATGCCCATTCTCTAGGCACGTAGGCTCAAAACTTCTTATGGAGAGTGACCAAACAAACCACTATCACAGAATGGCTCTTCGTTGGCTTTTGGCTATTTCTTCTATAATTCCTCGATTGGCTGTTAATGGCCTTTTTTGGTGTGCATACGATTTTAAATTAGGCTATAGTATCGAATAAAGTATCAATATTTGAACTTCGCCGTTAAATTCATATATAACATTTACGGCCAATTCCACAATCTCCGCTTGTACAACCGTTAGAGCTAACCGACAGTTATACCTGTCAAATTGTATGACATTTTTATTTTTTAACTGTGAGGAGGTTGTGAAATTGAAGGTTAAATGTCAAATTAACTTATTGTCATTACTTTGCAATAAATAGCAAAAATTGCTTGCTTCAGATTCCTACTAAATAATTTCTATTACATTAGTTGATACAGCAGAACTTAAACTTGAAATCCTTTAAATAACTCCCAGAATCAAAACCAACTGTCATTTTGGTTTCTAAATGAGCTATAAATCACTTATGTTATTGCTTCTATCATCTCCCGCTCTTACAAAATGCATTACCGGTATTCTTTAATACTACCTATTTGTTTGACCATCCTTGGCCAAAAACAAAAATATCGTATATATATTAAGAAAGATACTCGAAAGTTTTAGCAATGTGCCCGTCACATATAAATCATTTCTATTATTATTATTACCACTTCAATGAGGCGAAAACAACACGAGCCAAATAACAAATAAATATTTGTTAAAGTGAACTTTTTAACAGGAAAAAGTTTCTGTCGAGAAAAAAGTTTTCTTTGAGATATTCTTGTGTTTCGTGCATGAAAAGAAGGAAGAAAAAGTTAATATTGTATGTGCATTGTACAATGAATGTAGCAAAAATTCGATAACAGAATGAAAGAAATTTAATATTAAAACGAATTATTAGGAAATCTCCCTCCGTCTATAGGGATTTGGGAAGCATATTAGCTTTGCTTAGGACGCAACAAAAGAGTGTGTGATATGGGTGCAATAGAGTAAGGAAAAGAAATTTCTATATAACCTAAGTTTATCATGTATTTGTAGCCATATTCGTACTGCAGATTATGCAGCACCGACCGCCTATCATCCGATTCCAGGACCTTCTTCGCAATAAAATTGCTTATTTTGGAGTTAGACAATAAGAGTATAAAAAGTTATATTCATATTAAAGAAACTTTATAAAGGTCATCGAAAAAAATCTAAAATCTTTTCGGCTGATATTAAGGCTATAATCAGTTAAATTTTGGTGCTGAACAATCAATTTGTGTGGGAGGTGTCAAAAGGGCTGGCGACACTTCGCCCATTTTTCTCAAGGTAATAGCAACGGATAAACTATTACTATGTGTTGAATTTCAGATGATTCAGATAAGTAGTATAGAAGTTATTAAATAATCAATATTTCACTATATGTTAGCCCTTTGTGGGGAGGTAGTAGAAGGAGTGGCCCAATATGGCCCATCTTCGAACTTAGTTCGTGACAGAAAAAATATTGTCACAGACCAAATTTGAAATCAATCCGTTACTTCTTTCGAGAGTAATCGTGCATTCCAGCCAGACAGACAAACGGACGGACATTGAATATAATTAGTGTCTTTTTCGATGTGCTACACTTTAGGCTCGTAGCAAATGATATATTCCCTCCTCCCTGTTAGGTGAGGGAATACAAATCCAATCCGATAAGACGAAAGTTATAGACATTTGAAATTATATCTTCAAAAAATTGAATTTTTTTTGAGAAAAAATATATTTTTATATTTTTGAATTATTTGAATCCTTGAGAATGTTCTCGAGGAATGAACAGGTCAAAAATATTCACTGGTACGGCTGTCAAGCTTCTCCGATTTTCACCACTTTTTACATAAGTTTCAAAAGTTATCTAAATTTTCTCCAATCGGTAGAGCCCGACCGAATGTTTGGCTTCGGCTACGGCTACGGCCACTCGACATTCGGCCAATATTCGGCATTCGGCCACAAAATCAGCCGAAGTTGGCCGAAGGCCGATTTTTTGTTCAAAAAGTACAAAAAACAAGTAAGAAAGTTTCAGTCGGGTAAACCGACTAAGGTATACCCTCACTTTGTGAGTAATGTAATATATAACATTACACCAATAAATCTGTCAATTTGTGTGGGAGGTACCAGAAGGGGTTTTCAAAATACACATATTTTTCGGTAAACAGTACATTCTTAAATACATTGCATTGTGCTGAACTATAAGCGTTTGTGTGCACTGGTATATTAAAGTTACGGGCTATGTAATTTTGGTATGATTTGGTCATTTTGTGTGGGAGGTACAAAAAGGGGCGGGGTGATAACGCCCACTTTTTACAGGACTATAGGCACTACAACAGCATTACACTGTACAAAATTTCAAGTATTTGTATGCACTGGTATTAAAGTTACAAGCCGTTTACTTTGGTACGAAACGGGCCATTTGTGTGGGCGGTACCAAAAGGGGCTGTACAATGATGCCCATTTTTTACCGGACTATAGGCGCTACAAAAACATTATACTGTAGAAAATTTCAAGCATTTTTATGCACTTGTATCAAAGTTATAAGCAGTTAAATTTTGATGCAAAATGGTCCATTTGTGTGGGAGGTACCAAAAGGGACATGCCAACTTCACCCATTTTTCTCGAGTTAATAGCGACTAATATACTAATATTATGTGCAGAATTTCAAAAGATTCGAATAAGTAGTATAGAAGTTATTAAAGAATCAATATTTCACTAAATTTTAACCCTTTGTGTGGGAGGTACCAGAAGGAGTATACCAATATGGCCCATCTTCGAACTCATCCGGAGATAGATCAAAATATTACCACATACCAAATTTGAAGTCAATCGGTTACTCCTTTCGAGAGTTATCGTGCGCACCAGCCAGCAGACAGACAGACAGACAGACGGACGGACATTGCTCATTCGACTTAAAATGACCCAAAACGGATTTCCTCCGAACATACTTGGGGTCTTAGGTCACTCCTTCGACGTGTTACACTTTTTTCCGTAGCAAATGATATATACCCTCGTCACACTAAAGTGAGGGTATAAATAGAATTATATGACTTTTAAAGAAAATTTATTATGGAAATCTTCATAGAAGTGTACAGAAGTGAACAATACTACAAAAATAATTGGAGAAAGGACACCAAAGGAAGGAAGGACAAAGAAAAACATGACTCAGTTCCTCACCTAAAGGCTCTCGAACTAGTGAAATCATTCTTGTAAAAGTAGTACTAATAGATAATAATGAACCATTGAGTCCAAGAATCATTAATATTTTTAAAAACGGTAACTCGAGATGTTTCAAAAATTTGGAAATGGTGGCAGAAAAGTACATGTACCCAAGTGTGATAGAGAGCAATTGTTTATGCTGCTGGCAGCTGTATTAAAATTAAGGAAATGGTATACATGGTCTCAATGCAGAAAAAATACTTTCTTCTCAATGCAGAAAAATTTCTTACTTTTCTGACATTAAGGTTTTTAGTTTTATGTGCAAGTAAATAAATACGTAAGCATTAGACATAAAGGTGCAAAGTAAACAATTCTTTAACAAATATAAAACATTCGGCTTCGGCTACGGCTTCGGCCGAAGGTTGTAAATTAAGCCGAAGTTCGGCTACGGCTTCGGCCTTAAAATCCGACTTCGGTCGGGTTCTACCAATCGCAAAGCCAAAATTTTAAAACCCCTACTATTTGTATACGAGTATGTGGTAATGTGTTGCACGTTGCACTGCAAAAGGAATTTGGGGAACGGCTTTTGGTATAATAGATATAGTGGAAAATTTTAAAAATTCAATTTTGGACATTTTCGATATTATTTTGGGAGTTTTGGATTACATTTTGTAAATATTACTATTCGCGAGTTTCTTTCAATTTGTGATGTCAAGACCTATAAACTACAAAATATTTCATTGGAATATATTATTTTTTAAATATTTTAAAACATTTTTTCAGTTTTTCAGTTTTTTACTGACCCTGTCCCAAACAGTGAAGAATATAAACCGTTTTCTGCTACATCATCTTTTCAGAATTAAAAAAAAAACTTGCTATACGATGTAAAAATTTCGCTCAGATGTACCAACTGAGACAAATGTTATGTCAATATCAATTTATATTTACTAAAAATACTTATTTTTTTATTTCATTGCGAAAAGGAATAAAAGGTACAGAATTTGGGAGATATAGCGAGGGTTAGAAAAAGAAAGTAAAACAAATTTATAATCGTCTTAAAGATAACTTCCTGGAAAATGTTTCCGAAAAAATAATGGGTTAACATTTTTATAACCTACACCACACTGTGGTACAGGGTATTATAACTTTGTGCATTTGTTTGTAACACCCAAAAGGAGAAGAAATAGACCCATCGTTTATTATACCGATCGACTTAGAATCACGTTCTGAGTTGATTTAGCCATGTCCGTCTGTCTGTCTGTGCATGTATTCTTCTAATCAAAGTACAGGTCGCAATTATGGTTTGATCTCAACGAAACTCTACACATATCTTTTTTTTGGTTGAAATCGGTTCAGATTTAGATATAGCCCCCATACATATGTTAGCCCCGATTTGACATGTAAGCGCTGTAGAAACTGTACTTTATATCCGATCCGTGCGAAGTTCGGCAGAAAGAGGTTTCTTATTACGTGAAGGAATACTGCCAAATTCGGAGAAAATCGGTTCAGATTTATATATAGCCCCCCATATATATGTATGTTACCCCCGATTTGACATGTAAGCGCTGTAAAAATGTTATTTTATATCCGATCAGTGCGAAATTCGGCAAAAAGAGGTTTCTTATTATATGAATGAACACTGTTAAATTTGGAAGAAATCGGTTCAGATTTAGATATATCCCCCATATATCCGTTACCACCGATTTGACATGTAAGCGCTGTAAAAATGTTATTTCATTTCCGATCAGTGCGAAATTCGGCAAAAAGAGGTTTTTTATTACATGAAGAAATACTGCTAAATTCGGAGAAAATCTGTTTAGATTCAGATAGAGTCCCCATATATATGTAACCCCCGATTTGACATGTAAGGGTTGTAGAAACTGTATTTCATATCCGATCAGTGCGGAATTCGGCAGAAAGAGGTTTCTTATTACGTGAAGGAATACTTCCAAATTCGGAGAAAATCGGTTCAGATTTAGATATAGCCCCCATATATATGTTAACCCCCATTTGACATCGGTCGGCCCGCCCGACTTTCTGCCTTTCCTTACTGGTTATAAATAGTAATGGTTTAAACGATAAACCGCAAAAGGAATTTTGATCCCGGTTTTTATTATAACAGATTTTGGGGAAAAACTAAAAATTTTCTATTTTTAAGGATTTTCGAAATTATTTTGGGAATAGTGAGATTTACCTTTACAAATATAATAAAGTTAGAGTTAACCTCGATTTCGTATAAATTACAAAAAAATAATTGAAATATATTCATTTTTTAAGATTTTATGGATTTATACACCTTCCTACTTTTGAGAATTTTTTTTTATTTTTTTCCGATCCTTTCCTACGAATTAGAGTCGGTTATATAACTATTCCTTTCTCATTATATTTTCTGGATAGACAACAAAATTTTCTATTTTTGAAATTTTCGTAAAAAATTGTGTAATTTGGAAAAGCGTGGCGACACTATTGATAAATATTTTCCTTGCTCCTTTCTCGAAAACATTCCCCAGGAATTTTCCTTTAAGACGAATATAAATGCTTGGATTTTATAACTTCCTCTGTATCTCGAAAATAGTAAATATACTTGTTCGCAATAAAATACTATATTTCGAAAATATAAATTGATATACAGCGTCCAGTAGGTGAAAAGGTAGCGCGCTCGCCTATGAGTTTGGGAGTCGTGGGTTCCACTCCCACCAGAGGCTCTGCACTGTCGCTGCAAAAATCTAGCCACATGGTCTTTGTAATCCGACCATAAAATTAGAATATAAATTTACTTGGTATTGTAATTCTTACACAGAAAGAAAAATGACATACTAAATTCAAGTAAAAAATTCTTAATTTAAGCCGAAATCGTACTTAAAAATTTAAGTACGATCGTACTAAGTTTTTCTTAAAACAAGTATAAATCGGATTAAATTGAAAAAATCAAGCCCTGTAAGACTTACAATAAGTATATAATGCTTGAATTCAAGAAAAGGAAAAAATTCTTGAAAAGGAAAATTAAGCCTAATAAGGCTTAAAGTAAGAAGAAAAAGCTTACCTTCATCTCTGAGAGGCAGAGCAATTAGAAAATTAAATAGAGCACAATAAAATTACTCTCTCAACCGCTCTCATTTAAGTGGTTGATTTTGGCCGACGCAACATCAAACACACACGCATATAAATCGACGAGATGTAATGTATAAACATTTGTGCGCAGCCATATCCAATTCGTTTCTCGTTCAAGCAGTGTTTGCGAATTCATTACCTGGCGTGATTTTTTTTTGATTTAAGTTTTTTGAAGTTGTTAATAATTCTTGTCTGTTTTGTTGATGCTATTCCTTTTATGTTTCATATTTAAATCGAATAATTACAGCAAAGCTTTTACTTTTGCTGTCAAGCAATCGTATTTTGACATATCGCTCACTCACTTCAAGAGTGACATAAATCAAAACTTAAAATTTTTGAGGTTGCCTTACAAAAATCCGAATTTTGCAAATGTCCATAAGTTAATCTCAACGAAATTTGGTCTATAAGTAAACAACCATATTTCGGATTATTCAAGCGTATTTAACCATCTTATTTCATGTTACTTAACTTTTTATACGGACTTAACGTTACACATCTTGGCAATTTTCAATTCTGAGTTATGTCACTCTTGAAGTGAGTGAGCGATATCATTTTAAAAAGTTGCATTCTTTGCAATGCAGTGGCAAAAATGGTATAATTAATATAAATGGTACTTAGGTACAAAACGAACGAAAGCTCAATAAATCTAGTATGGTCAGTAGGTCGGGTCGATTTAAAAATCGCCCATACATTTGGACTCCAATCGAGTCCAAATGTATGGAACCCCCAAGAGGTTCCAGGGGGTGTGCCACTGGCATGGGTGGGTCGGGCCTCCAAAGTTAGTGGGGGTCGGTCATACATTTGGACTCGATTGGAGCACTCTAAATGGGTCAAAGTGGGATTTTTCAAAATTTGCCCCTACCCATCAGAATTCGTTTTAGAGGTATGGTTGCTTCGGCGAAGTTTCTTATTTTGATCCCTAGAATACGATTTTCACTGAGCAATGGCGACTTTTTTTGCCTCCCCACAAATCGATCCGGCCTAATGGTCAGGCTTAAATCAAGTATTGGTTTGATATTTTGTACTTGGTTTTAGAAAAATATTTATGAATCGGACAAAAAGGACGAAATTTACATTTGAGGCCCAGTAGTTTTTTGCCGTTATATTACAGTGGCGGAGCTATAAATTTCAAAACCTAACTTCTCTAAGACCTCTTCTACAAAAATGCCAAGTTTTGTCGCAATCGTTTGTCTGGCTAAGAAACTGCAGAATTATTTCCCTTTTTTAATTCCTCCCACTGTGCGACTTTAGGCTTTCCTTACTAGTTATATGTAAAATCCTTTGTGTTAGAGCGAATGGGCTAAAAGTGGTGTCGGTTTTGGGGACATCCATGACTAATTTGAATAATTTTAACAAACATAAACAGCGGAGTGGTCAACTTATTTGCAAAATTCGTATTTTTCTGAGTGATTTGACTGAAATTTAAAATGTGGGTGTAGTTCATCTTGAAGACTTGTTTGTATGTATGAATCTTCTCGGTAGACAGCCCTGTAGTGGACTTATGTCCAAATTATATTTTATTATGCCTGCCCTTGAATGAAATAACCAAGGGCAGGACAACGTTTCTCGAATTAAAATATACATTTTTGTAATCTAGCTAATTTTCATCAAGTCGACACGGCCACGGTAGATGTAATTAGATAAATCTTGTTCGTATCTAATTTAATATCATTGAGATTTTCACAACATTTTTGCGAAAAAAAAACAAATAATATTTTCAACTTTTTTTAAATCACTACAATTTAAATAACATTTAATATACATAGTGCTCTCCCCTCCGACAATGAGAACAACAGTATCATCTCAAGATCTACTTATATTCGCACTACCCCAACATTTCTTTGCTTAGCATTGTTTCAATCTTAGCCGTAAATTACAGTTTCTCAAACGTGGCCAAAACAAGTGTTATTCTTGTTAATATACTCGTATATTCTATGTTCTGTTTATGGGATATACTCGTACTCGTGGCACAGACAAATGCAAAATAAACAATTCTAAGGACATGTGTTGGAATGTGTGCGTGTGTAGGTGGCAGATTGGGTGGGAATGTGCTTGCGTGTTTCTTATCTATCTCTCTCTCTCTCTCCCTTCCGCCCTCTAGGTTTAACCTTCAACTAGGTAAAGTTTTGCATTAACAATTTGCTACGCTCTTGTTTCTTGAAAAGTAGAAATATAAAACCACTGCGAAAAAGAAATGAACACTAAGATGCTCTTGAGATAGCACGAGAACGCAGAATGAGAGTGGGAATCTTATTAAATATGAAAACAGGTGAAACTTAATTTTCTTGTTGTGGGAAAAGCAATTTAAGAAAAACGAATTTTCAGTTTTTTAATGAAAAAAAAGCCAAGTTGTGAGTTCCTTTTTTAGAAAATTTTAATTTAATATTGGTCCAAGTTTTATTATAGCTCTCATTTATTGATGAGCTTTGATCTGAGTTCTATAAGCATAGTTTTACAACTGTTCCGGCTTCAATTAGGAACTCGTTATTGTAATTGGCCATAAACTATTCATAGAAAAACAATACTATATTGGATCACATTTTAATGTGCCCAGAATTAACGTGATAAGGCTAAATTTAATGTTTTTTTGGAAACGCCCATAAAAGCGATTGCTAGTGTCCATTTTCTTTCCACTTTTTTTTGAGGTCTCCTATACTATCAGCGTTTCGAAAATATGCCCAAATTTGGTTTGATTCCAATGTTCATCTGCGTGACATGCCTTCTTGAGTATGTCTAAAGCCGGCTACGCATAGTAAATCTTTTCTTCATTGAAATTGTACTATGGGAACATTTTAACATGCTACCAGAAAGAAAAGACTAATGTCGGGCGGGACGAACTGTCACCGCCATTGTTTGCCAACAAATGAACGGAGAACCATTACTGCTATGAACAAATTACAGAGTACATTTCTAAATTAAATAGAGTACATTTGTAAATTCCAGCCACATACGAGTATGTCAAAAACTTAACCTTCATAAGGGATTTATAGTTATCCAAACACGGACCGACATACTCCGTTTTCACTAGAGTCGATTTAATGCAATATGAAGTACACTTATTTTAAATTTTCGCACTGTGGGTTATGAAATGCGTCCCATAGAATGACAAGAAATATAATCGGAAGGCACCTTTATATGGGGGCAATATCAAAACATAGGCCGATGTTCCCCATTATCACTAGGGACGATTAAGTGCAATATAAAGCACAAATTCTTTAATTTCAGCCAGAAAAATTTATGTAACATCGGTAGGGACTTTTATATGGGGGATATACCAAAACATGGACCCCATTTTCAATAGGGATCGCCCCTAGTCCAAGAAATGTCTTTGTGCCAATTTTCTTAAAGATCTCTTCATATTTGCGACCTGCACTTTGATCACAAAAATACATGGACAGACAGACGGACATGGCTAGAACGACTCAAAAAGTGATTCTATGCCATTCAGTAAAATAAACATTATGGGTCTATCTCTTTATATTTTAGGCGTTACTAACAAATTCACAAAGTCATAACACGCTGTACCACAGTGTTGTGTCGGGTATAAATATAAAATAGTGAGAACAAATTATTATGAAAAGTTGAAAAGGGTCATACCTGTTTACCATAATTAGAACGAGTTTTTGCATCTTTGTCGCCAAAAAGTCAATTTAAGTGTTTATATGGAGCTACATCAAAATATGGAAGAATAAGATCCATTGCTCCTTAGAATGGTTGCGGATAAATATAAAAACAAACTGTCGAATTATTGTTGGTTAGTATTTGTACTCTTGGGACCATGTGAATCTATGACTCTCATTAAAATTAATAGGAAATTACCAAATTTCAGCCCAATCGATTGCTATTTGTGCTTTCTAAGATGTCAATAGTCAAATAGATTGGGAGTTGAATGGAGCTACATTAAAAAATAGTTGACTAATGCAGTCTATTGCTGTTTATTGAATATTAACTTTATTGAATAAACTAAATTATTACTGACTGTAATATGATTTCAACAGACAAATTGCTAGAGGGACTGACATGGCTAAATCATCTTAAAATTTTACGACGAACATTATATTATTTTATTAATTATATTATTATTTTTTAAATGTGTCGTGATGTCCCGTTTTTTAATAATAAAAATTAATTATATTAATATGTGAATAAAATCGTAAGTTGAACTTCGAATACTTATACACAAAAATTTTAAAAAACGATCTTTGTCAACAGATATTTCACAAAATAAATAAACTCCTGAGGATGTCGGAAAAAAGCCGAGCTGACCAACATTAGCCCAATAAAAACAACTATAAAAAAAGAACAAGAATCAAGTTCGAGTCCGAGGAAGATTTTCAGGCGTAAGGAGTTGGGAATAAATACTTCTTGAAGTGTCTCCTTTATTTCATTCTCAGGCAATTCCGAACCCTTCCATAACAAACTTGTGTCTGAATCTAATAACCATTTTGTTTTCTCCGCCCGTTTATCAAAATGTGGACCAATTTGGGTCCTTTGCTCATTACAATGGCTGAGAATAAATGTAATTACAAATTGTCGAATTCTAGTCGGTTGGTAGTAGTAGTTTCTAAGACGCCTCGAATTTGCTTGCGACCATAATGTGAATATATGAGTCATTCATTAAATTAATCGTTCATAAAAAAATTTCAGCCCTACCGATTGTTATTTGTGCTTCCTAAGATGTCATAAGACAAATCGAGTGGGATTTGAATTGGGCTACATCAAAACATTAACTAATGCTGTCTTTACAGTATAGGTTCTGGTTGTGGGATGTACAAATAATCTGCGATGTATAAGAAGTTTTTCTGCACATTTGACTGTAATATGATTTCAAAAGACGGATGGGCAAATAAAAAGGCTTGGGTAAATTGTCTAAGAAGTTTACGACGAACAAGAATCAAGTGAGAAGCCGAGGGAGATTTTCAGGGTTATGTGGATGAGCGGTGATGTCGGGTACTTTAGAATAAATACTTCTTGAAGTGTCTCATTTATTTATTTCTCAGGCAATTCCGAACCCTTCCATAAGAAAATTGTGTTTGAAACGGACTTTGTCTTCTCCGTCCGTCTTTCAAAATGTGCACAAATGAGGTCCTTTGTTTATTAAAATGCCTGAGAATAAATTTAAATAAAAACTGTTGAATTCTAGTCGGTTGGTAGTTGTAGTTTCTAATACGCCTCGAATTTACTTGCGACCATAGTGTGAATATATAAGGTTCATTAAATTAATCGTTAATAACCAAATTGGATCCAAATCTATTGTTATTTTTGCTTTCTAAGATGTCAAAAGTACAATTGATTGGGATTTGAATGGGCAACATCAAAAAAAATTACTAATGCTGCCTATTACTGTATAGGTTCTCTTTGTAGAATGTATAAGAAATCGGCAAGGTATAAGAAGTTTTTTTGCACTTTTGACTGTAATGTCATTTCAACAGACGGATGGGCAAAGAAAGAGGTTTGGCTAAATCGTCTAAGAAGTTTACGACGAACAAGAATCAAGTGCGAATCCGCGAGAAATTTTCAGGGTTATGGGGATGAACGCTGAAGTCGGGTACTTTGGGAGAAATACTTCCTGAAGTGTCTGCTTTATTTCGTTCACAGAAATGGAACGTGTATTCCGATATCTTCCACAATAAAATTGAGTCTGAAATTAGTAACTACTTGGTTCTGACCGTCCGTCCTTGTAAAGTTTCTTCGCAAGAAACATGTCGCAATTTGTATTCGATCTTAACAAGGTTGCTACTGGCCGAGGAACGAAGTCAATAGAAATTAGTGTAAACCCGTGTAGATTTGAATGTAGGATAATTCCACAAAAACGACCCAAAAATTACAATTTAAATATTTGACGAGCGCCTCAGTAGGTGAGTTGGTAGCGAGCTCGCCTATGAGTTTGGGGGTCGTGGGTTCGATTCCCACCAGAGGCTCTGGTCTGTCGCAACAAACATTTACAAGCAACATGGTCTTTGTCACCCGGCTTCTCCCTGGACCGTAAAATTAGAATATAAATTAACTTTGTATTGTAATTTATATTAATAAATAATAATAATAAATAATAATAAATATTTGACTCTTTCGATTTCAATGAATTTTTACACGCGTATATTGGAAGACCATGCAGACTTACTACATTTCCCGATTGTCCAAATTCATAACGATTTAGATTTTATAGGGTGCCCAAGTTAATCACCTACACAATTTTATTACAAATTTAGCCTTTTTGTAGTCTACATAAATTTAAAAGGAATGGCAGATTTTAATGTCATAAGTACCATTTGAAAGAATTTAACACCCTTTCTTATAATTATAAATTAAGTAATTAGTTTTTGTCTATTAAAAACATCAAAAGGACTAAAATGTCCTTAATCCTTGATTATCCTGAAACTCATATCTTCAATCTTTTTCGTTTTATTTTTAAAAATTATCCACATATTTTACCACAAAATATTAAAATTTCAGTGTGGGTCCCCTCCATGGGTTAACAAAATATGAATTAATTAGTCCGTCCGTCTGTCAGTTCGACTGAATGGTGCTAATGATAACTCTGAAAAGGAGTGCCCGAGTGACTTAAAATTTCGTTCATTATAATATTTTATTTAAACCCAATTTATATATATATAGGGTGGCTGATATGTAATGCAACAAAGTAAAGCGCTATATTTTTTTTAATTTTTTTTTAAATTTTATTGTTCAAAAGCAAAAAATGTCGGAAATAACATAAAATTTTAGAAACAGTTTAGATTTGTTCGAATTGGCCACCTTTGGCACGAATTATGGCCTTCAAACAGCCGACAAAGCCATCACACGCTGCACGAAAGTGGCTCTGCGGTATTTTGGCCCATTCCCGGCGAAGCGCCGTCTTGAGATGATCGATACTTTGGTATTTTTTAGTGCGAACCTTACTCTCTAAAATGCCCCAGGCGCAAAAGTCCAACGGATTGAGATCCGGAGATCTTGGTGGCCATTGTGCGGTAGAAATGAAGCGAGGAACCTCCTTTTTAAGCCATTCTTGGTTGACGCGTGCTGAGTGCGATGGTGCTGAGTCCTGTTGGAATGTCCATGGTCTGCGGCCGAAATGTTTGTCTGCCCAGGGCTTCAATACTGTCTTTAGGACATTTTCCCGATAATATTCGGCATTTATTTTGACCCCATGGTCGATGAATACGAGCGGGGAGCGACCATCGGCCGTTACGGCGGCCCACACCATTACCATCGGAGGCGCTTGAGTTATGGTGGCCAATCGAAGGTGTACATTTTCAGCTGACCTCTTTGGCAAGTAAACCCGATCATTTTGTTTGTTCACAAACTGCTCAATTTGGAATGGCTTCTCATCGAAGAAAACCAAATTCGGTAACTGGTCACTTTCGTGCAAGCGAAGCAACTCCTTGGCTCTTTCCAGTCTAACTTTTTTTGTGCATCGGTGAGCTCTTGCACTTTTTGGAACTTCAACGGCTTTAGTCCAAGCTCATTTTTTAATATGTGTTGTATCCGTTCTCGCGATATGTTCAGCTCACGAGCAATTTTTCTACCACTGCGGCGTGGATTTCGATCAAATCTGGCCTTCACTTTTCGAATCATTTCTGGTCTTGTTACCGTTTTTTTTCGTCCACTTTTTGGACGCGATGCAACACTGCCAGTATCACGGTAACGAGCAATGGTACGAGAAACAAAAGATTTATTACTTCAATTTTCTCTTCAATTCTTTTGGTGAAGGATGTGAAAATATGGAATATAGCCTTAATCCATAATATCCTGAAAAAGTATGTCCTTGATTTTTGTGGCACTAAAGGCCCAAGCTATTAAGAACAGACGATTAAAAACTAAAAATGGAACCTTGATGGGACTAAAAGATATAGCAATATTATTGAGTCAATATTATAATTTTTATACCCTACACCACACTGCGGTACAGGGTATTATGACTTTGTGCATTTGTTTGTAACACCTAAAAGGAGAAGAGATAGACCCATCGACCGATCGACTTAGAATCACTTTCTGAGTTGATTTAGCTATGTCCGTCTGTCCGTCTGTGCATGTATTCTTGTAATCAAAGTACAGGTCGCAATTATGGTCCGATCTCGACGAAACTTTACACATATCTTTTTTTTTGGCCCAAGGACGATGCCTATTGAATTTGGTTAAAATCGGTTCAGATTTACATATAAATTTGGAAGAAATCGTTTCAGATTTAGATATATCCCCCATATATACGTTACCCCCGATTTGACATGTAAGCGCTGTAAAAATGTTATTTTATATCCGATCAGTACGAAATTCGACAGAAGGAGGTCTTTTTACATGAATGAGTATTCAGGGAAGATCGGTTCAGATTTATATTAAAGCTCCATATATATGTATGTTGCTCCTGATTTGGTATCAAACCGCTATAGAAATTGTATTTTACTTCCGATCATTAAAATTTTCCAGAAAGATGTTTCTCAATTTAGGAACGAATATTGCTTAATTTAGCGATTATCGTTTCAGAATTAGATAATATGTTTCTACCCATTTTCGAATTATTCCAAATTATTATGGCAATGACCCTTATCGCATTGTTATTCGAAGATTGAAATTCGAAGATTCCATTTGAAACTCGAATAAGATCAATTAAAATTCGAAGATTCCATTCGAAAAAGGTCAATTGAAATTCGAGGATTCCATTTGTAATACGAATAATATCAATTGAAATTCGAAACATACATTTGAAATTCGAAACACATTATTTGAAATTCGAAACACATCAATTGAACTGCCACTAACGCCGAATTTTCTCTAGACTCTATGTACTATAAATTCATTACACTGTACAAAATTTCAAGTATTTGTATGTACTGATATGAATGTTATGAGCAGCTAATTTTGGTGCAAACTGTTCCATTTGTGTGGGTGGTACCAAATCGAATTTCTGCGAAACATACTTGGGGTCTTAGGTCACTCCTTCGATGTGTTACACTTTTGGCTCGTAGCAAATGATATATACCCTCCTCTCTAAGGTGAGAGGGAAAAAATATGAATGTATAGATAAGATTTTCCAAAAGTCACAAACAATTTTAAATTATGAAATTAGATTTCAAATCTAATTTTTTGTTATATTTGATATTAATCAAATAAAATTAAAATTGCTTTCAAATATAACGCGGTTTCCAATAGGGATGATATGATTTTGAAGCGACATTTCGGCCATTTGTACTATGTCCTGATCTGTCATTTGTTTTTCATTGTATTCAGTAGTGCTTACAATTTCATCATGGAGAGATACACGCAAGAACAACTTTTACAAATTATTCAGTTTTATTATCAAAATAATCTCTCTCGGTAAGATCTATTTTTTTGCCATTGACCGATTCCCTATCCGACGTACCGTTAAGGAGCTAGAGCATAAATAAACTTTCCGTTCACATTTGAAAATTATGCTAAGTCAATTTTTTTTTAAATCCAAAAATCAACACTTTTTAATCGACCTACATCCTTGACACCCTTAAGTAATATTTTAGCTCTCGTTAAGATCTATCTTTTTCCATTGACCGATTGTGGCTACGTGACACACACATGCACAGCAAATGAAACAATTGAATTGTTGCGAGAAAAGTTTGGAGATTCGATTATTTCAAGAAATTGTGATATTGAATGGGCTCCAAGAAGTTGTGATTTAACACCATCGGACTATTTCTTGTGGGGTTATTTGAAATCATTGGTCTTTCGAAATAAACCAGACTCTCTTCAAGCTTTACAAGTCAATATTGAACGTGCCATTTATGACATTCGACTTGATTTAGTGGAAAAAGTGCTCAAAAATTGGGTTCATCGAATTCTTTCCTGCAGAAGATGTCGTGGAGGCCATTTGAATGACGTCTTAATTGTATCGATTGTACTTCACATTAAATAAAAAACTTTTGAATTTCCTTAACAATAGGTGTTTTTTAAGAAATAATATCACTCTTATTGGAAAACCCGTTAGTTTCCCTTTTATATGCTTGGATTCTTATACCGCGGGCTTATCTAAGACTTTTTCATTTATTACCAAACTTTGTATATAAGGCATATTAAAAAAGTCTTCCTACTCTTAACAAATCAGTGCAATTTTCTTATACTAATTATCTTGCTTTATTATAATTGTCAATCTAAATGTGAACATTTATTTCTTTGCTTTTGATGTTTTTTCGATAAAAATTAATATAAAAAACAAATACAGATTTACACCCACAGTTTTATACTTTATATACCTCTCCACCTTAATATAGATATAACACAAAACATCTAAAATTATATTACTCTTAATTTAATGAAAAATGTTTACAGCAGTTTTATAAACATACATATGAACGTATAGGTGTACCTACCTATTAATGTCAACAAGATATCAAATTTAATTTAGTTATGAAGTGAAAAATGAAAAAAGTAAACACACATAAATTTTCATTTACTTTTCACCGATGACGAAAATTGGACTTTAGTATAGAAATAGTAAGCAAAGCACAAATAAAATAAAAATGAAATTCTATTTACTTTATCTATTTTATAGAATTGCAATAGCAGAACAAAATTGGAAAACCTCACGCACTCTCATATACATACAAACAAACAAACTTATAGACACACACAGGTTTGGGAAACCAAATAGTAGAAATTACTGAAAGCACAAATAAAAGCAATACCTTCACAGAATACACTACCACAACTTTAATTTAATAAATGTCTACAAAAATTTTTATATTTTCACATGTTACCAAAAGATACAAATTTCTTCCAAAAAAAATAAAAGACGAGGAAGTCTTTACAAGGAAGACGCCACAAAAAGGAATTCCTACCACTGTTAATTAAATTTATATTTATTTTTTAACAAAGATAGAACAAAAATGTTTTCAAGTTTTCAGTTCTAATTGAATTCCCTTTAAAATAAATAGAAAGAGGGGAAGGGGGACATAAATAGTTCCCACTTCCTCTGCAATGACAACCCCGCATATGGTATAAAAAGTCTTCTTCCGTTTCCGCCGTGCAATGTACATATGAACATTATGGAGGTTCGTTATGGTGACATCCGGTTTAGTTTAGAAACCATCTCCACCCACAAAATGAACAGAGGAACAACCACAAATACCAGTACGAGTACACTCGCATGCATATCATCAACATTATATTGTTTACTCTGTGTAGATGGAGAGAGAGAGAGCGAGAAATAACAACAAATCTCAAACGGAAGTGCAAATCGAAAACAATAAAATACACATACAAAGGATATCATTATTGCTATTTAGAAAGGATGGTAGCTTATCCTTAGATACATATGTACTTTCGTAAATACATAAATACGTATGACTATCTGTGTATTTGAGTGTGTGTGTATAATGTGAGTGTAAGTTCAAATGGAAGCGTCATCCGCAACCGGAAACTTATTGTAGTCATAATGTGTTTACAAAAGCGTATCTTTTGTGTTTATCGATTTACTTAACCTCTTTCCTCCGTTTATTCTTTCTGTAGTGTGTAATGAGTTACATCGCAGCAGCGAAATGTTTTGTATGAAATACCTTAAAATAGACTTTTAAAAACATTTAGGTAAAAGCATTAAAATGGCTAACAAAGAATGACCAACTCCATCCCAACATTTTTATATAAACACAGTGCGACAGCCAAAATCTGAGGATGGGTTCTGACTACCGGGAAAAGTTATTTTGGGTAAAAAAAGATATACATACGTATCCCGGCGTTTCACTGGGTCACATCTAAGAATCGAGATATATCGATTTTAAATTAGTTTAAATACGACTAGCCAGATTTTGCTGAAACAAATTTAGAAAAATTAAGAAAAACCAGTAAGGAAAGGCTAAAGTCGGGCGGGGCCGACTATATAATACCCTACACCACTCTCGTAATATTGAATAACTCTGATATATAAATTTTTTAATTCATGTATAAATTGTTTACATAAATTTACTTTTGGGACATTTTATACTTAAATAATACCCTGTACCACAGTGTGGTGTAGGGTATAAAAACGATTGGATCTAAAGAGCCAAATCGGATGAAACATATATATGGGAGCTATAGCTAAATCTCTACCGATTTTCTTCAAATTCGGCAATGTTGGTTCATAAATCAAGAAACTCTACCATTCTAAATTTCAAAACGATTGGATGTAAAATACAGCTTCTACAGGACTAAAGAGCAAAATCGGACGAAACATATATATGGGAGCTATAGCTAAATCTTAACCGATTTTCTTCAAATTCGGCAATGTTGGTTCATGGATCAAGAAACTCTACCATTCTAAATTTCAAAACGATCGGATGTAAAATACAGCTTCTATAGGACTAAAGGGCCAAATCGGACGAAACATATATATGGGAGCTATAGCTAAATCTTAACCGATTTTCTTCAAATTCGGCAATGTTGGTTCATGGATCAAGAAACTCTAACATTCTAAATTTCAAAATGATTGGATGTAAAATACAGCTTCTACAGGACTAAAGAGCAAAATCGGACGAAACATATATATGGGAGCTATAGCTAAATCTTAACCGATTTTCTTCAAATTCGGTAGTGTTGGTTCATGGATCAAGAAACTCTAACATTCTAAATTTCAAAATGATTGGATGTAAAATACAGCTTCTACAGGACTAAAGAGCAAAATCGGACGAAACATATATATGGGAGCTATAGCTAAATCTTAACCGATTTTCTTCAAATTCGGCAATGTTGGTTCATGGATCAAGAAACTCTACCATTCTAAATTTCAAAACGATCGGATGTAAAATACAGCTTCTATAGGACTAAAGGGCCAAATCGGACGAAACATATATATGGGAGCTATAGCTAAATCTTAACCGATTTTCTTCAAATTCGGCAATGTTGGTTCATGGATCAAGAAACTCTACCATTCTAAATTTCAAAACGTTTGGATGTAAAATACAGCTTCTATATGACTAAAGGGCCAAATCGGACGAAAGATATATATGGGAGCTATATCTAAATCTGAACCGATTTCAACCAAATTCAATAGCGATCTTAACAGCCGCGAAATACTCTAAACTGCAAAATTTCAGAACGATCGGAGTGAAATTGCGACCTGTAGTCGACGAACAACTTTACACTTAAATCGCCTCAGCTAGTGATTCTGAGTCGATCGGTATACTTTAAGGTGGGTCTAGCTGTGTAATTTTCAGGTGTTACAAACATCTGCCGTGAAACAAACTTATAATACCCTGTACCACAGTGTGGTGTAGGGTGTAATTACTAAAATACAAATTTTAGTAATGGAATTTCTATGTGGAAACAGAAGTTTGGTCACTGTCTTTAAAACAATTAGAAAAAATTTGATTTTTTTCCAAAAAAAAGTTTTTGGTTTGAACAAAAAAAACGTAAGAAATAGAAAAAATTTTTGTTCCATTTTAGTAACTGTCGTTAAAACTATATGAAACAATTTAATTTTTTTCCAAAAAAAAAACTTATTGTTGGAACAAAAAAAAACATAAGAAATAGAAATATTTTTATTCCATTTTTCGAAAGCTAGCATCCTAACAAAAACAATAATTCCTAATTGAAGAAAATCTATGGATAAAATGTAGATATTATAGCACTTTTGGTACAATTAAGAGAATTTCAACTTAATCCGATTTTTATACTCCCACATTGTGAACAATATATATCAGATGCTGCGGGCCAAAAATATAAAACACATCGATGAAGACCCCAAGAATATTTGGCGGAAATCCTTGTTATGCCATTCTAAGTCATTTGAGTCATATCCGTCCATCTGACTGATTGGTGCGCACGATTGCCTTCGACAGGTTTGACCGATTGACTTCAAATTTGGTATGTGTCAATATTTTTTCCTATCACAGGTAAAGGTCAAAGATAGACTATGTTGGTCCACTCCTTCGAGTACCTATCCCACGTAGGGTCAACATTTTGTGAAATATTGATTATCTTATAACTTATATATCGGGTTTTCTAATAGGAACATAACAATGTCGCATATTTATGTCAACGCACCCTCAAACATTTTTAATGATCTTTCAGAGTCAAAACGTTAGTCGAAGTCAACATTTTCATCATGGTAAAATTCACTTACGTGCAACGTTTGGAAATTATTAAAAATTACCGTGGTCGCAACTTTAAGAGCGCTTACTCCAATTTTCGGCCGTAAGAATCGTCCCATCCGACAGGCTGTTCGTGCTATAGTGGATAAATTTGAATCCAAATCCAAAGCCAAAGCCAAAAAGACGCCGTAGCGCTCGAGGCGACGAAAATATCGCAGCCGTAAGTGTATCCCTTCAAAATGAGCCAAATCAGTCGATTCCACGTCGTTCTCAGGAATTGGGCATCTCTCAAACCTGTGCCGTATTTTGCGAATACATCTTGGCCTTCATCAAGATCAAACTGACTCAAGAACTAAAGCCACATGATAATATGAAACGCCGAAACTTCTTCGATTGGGCTCAGGCAAAGCTAATGTTTCTCCTTAATGGAAAACCCTATATCACTACACAGAAGCATTCAGAATTCCACACATTTTGTATTTGTTTCTTGGTCGCTATCATCTTGAGAAAAATGGGCGTTATTGACACGCCCCTTTTGGTACCTGCCATACAAATGAACCATTTTACACAAAAATTAACGGTTTATAACTTTGATTCCAGTCCATAAAAATACTTAAATTTTTGTGGATTGTAATGCCTTTACAGTGCCTATAGTCCCGAGAAAAATAGGCGTTATTGCCACGCCCCTTTTGTTAATTCCCATACAATTGGACGATTTTGCACAAAAGTTAACGGTTTATAATATTGATTCCAGTCCATACAAATACTTAAAATTTGGTGGAGTGTTAACCTGCGAGGCAAATTTACAACGAATGCGGGGGGAGAACTGATGTATGACATTGGCATTGAGATTGCGCGAAGGATCAATGTCAACCAACAGCACGGGGTAGGCTTCCGAGGCACTGTATTGCTTGGTACCCACATATGTGGCTCCAAAGCGGTATCCACTCGGTTGTGTTCTACACAAGTTCAGTGTGTGCGAAACCTGGAAGTGATTACTCAGACCCTTGTTCAGCATTACCTTTACCCCTTAAAGGTCATTGCCTGGATATCTGCGAATAAGCATAAAATTACATAAATTTTGCAGTACCTATAGTCCTGTACAAAATGTGCATTATTACCGCGCCCCTTTTGATACCTCCCAAACAAAATAGCCAAAATAAAAAAATATGAAAAATTATGTTTCTGAATTTTCCTATTTTTACATTATGGGTCATAATTTATAATTTAATCTATCTAGTTTTTTTCAAATAGGCATTGTCTTCCTCGTTATGATGCTAGCTTTCAAAAATGGAACAAAAGAATTTTTTGCGATTTTTTCTCTTTTTATTATGGTTTTTCTTAGGATGTAACGAAAGACGCTTTAGCGAAAGCGAATATTGAAATAAATTTCTTGCGAATACGAATGCGAAAGCGGATATTAAAATATGCATTTTTGCGAAAGCGAATGCGAATGGGAATAATAGTTTGACCCTTTAGTGCCAAAAAATTTAAGGAACTGAATTGATACTTCTCCAGGATATTCAAGTATTAAGAATGTTTTCCATATTTTTACCTCCTGTTACTACAAGGACAAACATATTTTTTCAACTGTTTTGAAGAGAAGTGGCAGAGGTTTTCATTGGTATTGATCAAATTGTGTGAAGGGAATAAGGAGTTTTAACAATTTTAACAAATGGAAGCGAATACTGAAATATATTTTTGCGAAAGCGAATAATCCAATGATGGTTTTTGCAAATGCGAAAGCGAATGTTAAAATGATGCGAATAATTCGCGTTCGCATATGCGAATGCGAATATTCGTTACATCCCTGTTTTTTCTCGTGCCAACAAAAAACTTTTTTTTTTTGGGAAAAAATTAAATTTTATCTAATTGTTTTTAAGACATTGACTTAACTTCTGTTTCAACGTGGAAGTTCACAAATTTGTTGGAATTCTAATTCCTAATCTTTCTAAATTTGTTGCATCAAAATCGGACTAGTCGTTCTATAGTTAGGTCAAACAAAAGACCCTCAAATGTGACAAATTCCCCTATATGATACCTACTAACTTTAAATCGATATATCTCGATTCCTAGAGGTTACCCAGCAAAGCGCCGGGACACGTGTATTTTTATAAACGATATAACTTTTCCCCGTAGTCAGAACACCCGGCGATCACTGACCCCTATCATTTGTCGCACTGTGTAATTATCTACTAAACGTATTATTGTAATTCCGCAATTATTTGATCCTCAGTTCTTTTGTTTTTCGTCCATAATCCATTTTAATCTATTTCATAAATCGTGAAACTTGTAGACTCGTACCTGTAAAGGTACGATACAAAAGGTATACGGTGATCTAATCAAGGCATACAATTTTAATGGATTTTTGAAATCCATTTTTTTCTTATACGCCGAAAAAAGTGAAGTAATATAAAAGAAAATTTCAGTGATTTGGTGCCAAGAACGATAAAACTTGAAGATACGAACATTTCATACCTAATTTACTTACTACTACATATTATCTTACATTTAAGAATACAATGGATTTATTTTAATTTTGTATTACCTTTGGAGCCATATCAATGCCTATGGGTTTTCTGTGTAGAGAGAAGATACACATTTCAAATACGAAATAAAATCATTTTGAAATTTGGTCGAAAGAAACCTCAAACAGAAAGCATAGCTCTAATGACGATTTAGTTTCTGGAAAAAATGTTGCACCGTCAATTTGAAATACTAGAAAATTGTTGCACCTTTTAGGTCGAAATAATGTAGTCCCTCGAATAAAACTTAATTTCAATTTTCAAACTTCAAAAATTTCTTGGAAAAGTGCAGTTTTCAGGAAAAGGGCAAAGAAAGGGCTGCACTCGCCGTAAGAGAATGCATGTCAAATTGAAACAGAAGTATTTAGAACCTCCCTTTCATTAGAAAGTATGATTTAGGAATACAAGTCCAAACATATAATATGAAAAAACACTCGGGCGGTGCCGATACCCTACACCACCCTAGTAGAATTGGATCACTATGAAATATCCAATGAATACTTCAACTAATTTTTTCTTACACAATTTATATTAGGTACGTCGTTGCCTCGGACGAAACATATATATGGAAGCTACAACTAAATCTTAACCGATTTTTTTCAAGAAACTATTCCTTGCTAAATTTCAAAACGATTGGATGTAAATTACAGTTTCTATAGGCATAAAGGGCCAAACCGGACGAAACATATATATGGGAGCTATAGCTAAATCTGAACCGATTTTCTTCAAATTCGAAAATGTTGGTCCACGGATCAAGCAACTCTGCCATGCTACATTTCGAAACAATTGGATGTAAACTAAATCTTCTATAGGGCTGAAGGGCCAAATCGGACAAAACAATTATATGACCGCTATATCTAAATCTGAACCGATCTCAACCAATTTCACTAGAATTCTTTCTAGGTGCGAAAGTCTCCCAATTGCAAAATTTAAGCACGATCGGAGTGAAATTGTATCCTATAATCAATGAACAACATAAGATACACAAACGGACGGACAGACGGACAGGCAGGTTAAATCGACTTAGCTAATGATTCTGGGTCGATCGGTATACTTTAAGGTAGGTCTAGCTGTAGTGTTTTTAGGTGTTTCAAACATCTGCCATAAAGCAAAGTTATAATATCCTGTACCACAGTGTAGTGTAGGGTATACAAATTGTCTTTGTAAATATCGGCGCCGGAAAGTTAGGTCCCAGGAAAATGCAGACCAAATTAAAAATGTAGGTTAGCCACAAATTCCTTTACTAAAATAAATAAAACCAGTAAGGAAAGGCAGAAAGTCGGGCGGGGCCGACTATATAATACCCTACACCTCCCTAACAATGCGATAAGGGTCATTGCCATAATAATTTGGAATAATTGGTAAATGAGTAGAAACATATTATCTAATTCTCAAACGATAATCGCTAAATTAAGCAATATTCGTTCCTAAATTGAGAAACATCTTTCTGGAAAATTTTAATGATCGGAAGTAAAATACAACTTCTATAGCGGTTTGATACCAAATCAGGAGGAACATATATATGGAGCTTTAAAATAAATCTGAACCGATCTTCCCTGAATACTCATTCATGTAAAAAGACCTCCTTCTGTCGAATTTCGTACTGATCGGATATAAAATACAGTCTCTACAGCGCTTAGATGTCAAATTGGGGGTAACATATATATGGGAGCTATATCTAAATCTGAACCGATTTTCTCTGACCTCCGCTTACAGGTCAAATCGGGGGTAACATATATATGGGTGTTATATCTAAATCTAAACCGAGTTTCTCCGAATTTGGCAGTATTCCTTCATGTAGAAAGAAACCTCTTTTTGCCGACTTTCGCACTGATCGGATATAAAATAACGGGGGTAACGTATATATGGGGGCTATATCTTAATCTGAACCGATTTCTTCCAAATTTAAAAGTGTTCATTCATATAATAGGAAACCTCTTTCAGACGAATTTCATACTGATGTGATATAAAATACAGTTTTTACAGCGCTTACATGTGAAATCGGGGTAACATATATGGGGGCTATATCTAAATCCGAACCGATTTTCTCCGAATTTGGCAGTATTCCTTCATGTAATAAGAACCCTCTTTCTGCCGAATTTCGCACTGATCGGATATAAAATACAGTTTTTACAGCGCTTACATGTCAAATCGGGGGTAACATATATATGGGGGCTATATCTAAATCTGAACCGATTTTTTCCGAATTTAGCAGTATTCCTTCATGTAATAAGAAACCTCTCTTTGCCGAATTTCGCACTGATCGGATATAAAATAACATTTTTACAGCGCTTACATGTCAAATCGGGGGTAACGTATATATGGGGGCTATATCTAAATCTGAACCGATTTCCTCCAAATTTAACAGTGTTCATTCATATAATAAGAAACCTCTTTCTGCCGAATTTCATACTGATCGGATATAAAATAAAGTTTTTACAGCGCTTACATGTCAAATCGGGGCTAACATATATATGGGGGCTATATCTAAATCTGAACCGATTTTAACCAAATTCAATAGGGATCGTCCTTGGGCCAAAAAAAAGATATGTGTAAAGTTTCGTCGAGATCGGACCATAATTGCGACCTGTACTTTGATTACAAGAATACATGCACAGACGGACAGGCAGACGGACAGACGGACGGACAGACGGACAGACAGACAGACGGACAGACGTTCATAGCTAAATCAACTCAGAAAGTGATTCTAAGTCGATCTGTATAATAAACGATGGGTCTATTTCTTCTCCTTTTGGGTGTTACAAACAAATGCACAAAGTTATAATACCCTGTACCACAGTGTGGTGTAGGGTATAAAAACAACATGAATTGAAAGCTTCTGGTTTTTATACTCTCACTTTAGTGATACGAGGGTATTTATCATTGGCTACGGCCCAAAAGTGTAACACATCGAAGGAGCGATCTAAGACCCTAAGTATGTTCGGCGGATATTCGTTTTGGGTCATTTTAAGTCAAATGAGAAATGTCCATCTGTCCGTTTGTCTGTCTGTCTTTCAAATTTTCTATCTCCGGCTAAGTTCGAAGATGGGCCATATTGGTCCACTCTTTCTGGTACCTCCCACACAAAGGGTTAACATTTAGTGAAATATTGATTCTTTAATAATATCTAAATATACTACTAATTAGAATCATGTGTGGATTCCATTGTATTATTTTATTAGTCGCTATCACCCGTTGGGTACCTCCCACACAAATGGACCATTATGCATCAAAATGTAACTGCGTGTAACTTTAATTCAAGTGCATAAAAATAATTGAAATTTTGTACAGTATAATGTTTTTTGTAGCGCCTATTGTCTGGTAAAAAATGGGCATTATTGTACATCCCCTTTTGGTACCTCCCACACAAATGGACCATTTTATAACACAAGTTAACGGCTTATAACCTTAATACCAGTGCATACAAATACTTGAAATGTTGTACCGTGTAATGCAAAGAGTCTAAAAGTGGTAAAAGAATTCAAGGATATCCAAAAAACTTGCTCTTATTTACATATAATTTCTTGGGGTCCATATTCGTAAATAAAATATTCGGAATATATCTTCCATCTGCCAGTGCATTTATAATAATATTCGACAGGGAACCAAAAAGCAAAAACAGATTAAAATCCACCTCCAAAAAGTGTTGTTAGTGGATATGTAATTTAATGGAGAGCAAATTCATAAAATTATTGGAATATAAGGCGACGTTGTCCTTCGTTAAGTCTAAATAACAGCAGTTTCCTTTCCAGAATTATTCCTAGATCTAGAATATTCTTCATCCTTCATAAAGAGAAGCAATTCTATCTTGTTTGGGTTAACGACCAAACCGCTGCTTCTGGCCCATCTGGGCAATTTGTTCAGAGCAACCTGTAGGATGTCTCTAAGGTATTTTTAGAAGTTAGAGTTGTGGAGCCAAGACTTGCTGTTATGCGTCTTCTGTTGAGCAGGCTTTGAATTAGTTTAATCTAGTTAGAGTCTACCTTTAGATGTAACAGCGCCGCAATTACCGTACCGGAGTGGATGTTGTTAAAAACCCCTTATATTTAAAGAAATGCCACCATAGTGAATGCCTTGAAATGTAGCGATGATTCGATAGTGCTCACAAATACGCGCAGGCCAGATTCTGTTCACATTCCATTGTTGTAAACATGTTGTTTCCCCGACAGGAGTTTTGTGTCTAGGTTTTCCCTTTCCAGACTATTCAATAAGAAGGAGTGTAGGCAAATTGCTATGAAGTTTTTTTTGCCTAGTGTGTGATATCTTTCCAGCTTTGGGTATGAACACCACATTAGTATCCCTCCATGGATTGGGGATGTATGAGTGACCGATAGACCCTTCATAAATTGTCTCCAGCCAGGGGACAATGTACTTCAGCATATTCTGCATTTCTGCTGGAGTAATGCCGCCTGGTCCTGGTTATTTGAAGAGCTTAAAGCTGTTAATCGCCCAGATTATTCTGTAGTTCTCAGTCAGCAAGCTAGCGACCTTGGGTTCTGGGTCCTGCTGATCCTTGGGTTATGTTTGTTGGATTCCCTGGCAAAAGTGTGGAGCAGTACATGTAATGAATGGTCGCTTTTTTTCATAATGATGCAAGTATCTGGAGACCACCCAATATATGCACATGTGGACAGGCGCAGCAAAAGGGCCGCAGAGGCTGATTTAGTATGTCAATAGTATTGGCTGAACTACTGCTACTGGGACTTTCCTAAAGGCAGATAGGGCAGCATTGACCTTCTTTACCCGCTCCCCGACATTAAGCCTGATGGACAATTTCCTATCGAGGATTATACCTAGAAAAAGCTAGCTCAGTTCCATTTAACCGATAAGATTCCACATGTGGAACCTCATGTACATAGATCTGTCTGTCTTTTTTCAGTTAACGCCCAAACCATTGCTTCTGTCCCAACTAGTCAATTTGTTCAGAGCCACATGTATGATATATCTGAGGACGTTGGGTAATTTGCAAAATCTTCTATTTATATATTAAAAAAATATGGCCACCATAGTGAATTCGTTAAAATTTCGGGACGATTCGATATTGCCCACCTGCAGGGCACAACAGATTATGTAGATTTGCCTTAGTTCCCTCTTAAAGTTCTGTATCCAGGTTTTTCATAAATTTACAACACTCGATAGTACTTTCAGCAGGAACGAGGATAGGCTAATTGGCCTGAAGCTCTTTGGCGTAATGTGTGATATATTCCCCGCTTTGGTTAGGAATACTATTTTGCTGTCCCTATAGAGGATATTAAAGCGCCCAATCAGCCTTCATAATTTTCTCCTACCAGGGGAAACATATAGCATCAGACGAGGTGATTTGAAGGGCTAAAACCAGTAAAACGCCCAGCTTAATCTAGCTTTGTCGGTTAACAAAAATTACCGACATTTTCATGTTATTCCTCTAGTTGTGTCAGGAAACAGTTCTTCAAATCATCTCGTCCAGAAATGTGTGCATCCTGTTTAATTATTGATCGCTGTTTTTTGTCCTGTTGTTATATTAATAATTTTGTATTAGAGCGAGTTAGTAGTGAACGTGATCTCTAGTATTTCCTTTCTATCTTTATTGTAAAGATTGGTCAAAGTTGGGTAACCCACTACAACACACGATTCCTCTTACTATCTAGAAGACGTCTACTGAAACAGTGGACAGGCGCAGGAATAGTACTTTTGAGTGATAGAGGTTAATCCGGTAGCGTAGTGTTGATAATAAATCGAATCCCTCAATTTGTTGATGCAATATTTCTCGGATCCCTAAAAAGTGCATGGCGCTCCAGTCTAATACACTGCTATAAGCAGATGCACAAGAATTACAGATTCACACAAACATCTGTAGCAAAAATAATTACAAATTCACAATAAAACTATTAAAACAACATTGTGGCTCTTGAAATGCATATTTAAACATCAGAATATTTACACAACTCGTTCTCACACACACAGCGGCACATACACTCTTGGTATTAATTTCAATGTTTATTCAAGAATTATAAATTACAATTTGCTGCTGAGGAAATGGGAGATTATAGCCCATTTTCCCTTCCGTCTCTCCCTACCGCGATTGTTTGCTGAGCACAATGCGCGTGGAAATCATTTCAAGGAGACTATCTGTCCGTCCACTTGTCTGTCTGTCTGTTTATTTATTTGTTGTTTGGGGGGCGAATGAGAGCCGGGACAAAATGTTGATTAAGTTGATTAATCGTTTGTAATATTTATGAGGATTACACAAACAGAGTAAATTACGAACAAACAAATTTTCGTGAATATTTAATTGTGCGTTCTGGGACAATCAGTTGGAACAGACTTTCAGTTGTAATGACAATTATTTGGTCATAAATATAAACGTACTTGAATTTACACGTCCTGGCATTGTTGGTTCCAATCAGAATGTTTTGTTCAGGAAGATGTAATTACAAACATGGACTATGAGACAACTCTCACTGCGAAGGACATATCCTTAAAATTTTTAATATAGACCACTCATAACTTATTTTTTAGGCGAATAGTACAGGTAGAGATATCCAATACAAAATACCAAAGTGTGGGTAAGACAACATAGTTCAATGGAGTTTATCTCATTGTTCATCGCTCATATGCCAAATCAGAGGTAAATGACGATATATTTACCTCTGATTTGGCATGTGAACCAATCAATTCAATGAGATGCACTTTATATTTGGAAAAAAGGATCCAATATGTAAAGGTTTGTGTATAAACACCCGATTTGATTTCTTGATGCCCAACTGGCCATATTTTTTCTAACGTTCTGACTGACACACGAATAGTCCATACATATCACTTGTATAAAGGTACCTTCCAGCTTAAATTCTTGAGGGCCTAAAGACCAAGTATTTTACCCGATCTGACTACTTTTCTACAATCATTACTTGTAAAAAATTGGCCATACCGGTCCACGTGTTGATATTGGGACCCTCCCCACTGACTTCCTGTCATCTCTTATAACAAATCTGTTCGAATTTTAGATGATTGCACCCTAAAATACTATGTGGTACAGAGTACTATAAGTTTGTTTTCGGCCAGATGTTTGTAACGCTTAAACATACTGGAGTTAGACCCACCTCAACGTTGTGGCTGCAAGGTCGTGGCATATGCGGACGACGTGGCAATTGCAGGGAGCGGCAAATTCGAAAACGTCCTCAGAGACATCCTACAGGTGGCTTTGAACAAGTTGGCTAGATGGGTCAGAAGCATCGGTTTGGGCGTTAACCCAAACAAGACTGAATTGGACCCTTCCCCTAGGATAAATGGAACAGATCCTGTCTTTTCTGAAAGTCCAAATTTTTAGGAATAATTCTAGATAGGATACTGTTATTTAGACTTAATGTATTGGAACGTGTAAGGAAGGCCAACGTCGCCTTTATTCCTGCAAAAAGGCTGTAGGGTCGCGGTGGGGCCTCGCTCCTAAAATCGTCCCTTGAATATATACACAGCAGTAGTTCGTCCAATACTGTTATACGACATTGTGGTATGGTGGACGGCAACTGACAAACTAACCACCGCCAACCTACTATCAAAGGTTCAGAGAACTGCCTGCCTGAGCATAAGTGGAGCATTAAGGACTATAGCGACTGAGTCTCTGTAGGCTCTACTCCATATACTGCCGATTAATATTGTGGCGAGAGTAGCTGCAGCCAGAATGGCATTAAGATTAAACTGCCTATCAATGTGGAGGTACAAGAACTACGGTCACATGAGGATATCAAAGTGTAGTGCTATGGTAACCGAAACAGTGGACCATATACCAACTGGACCTTCGAGAAGAACTACATCACTATGATTTCAGCCAGAGATGAATGGGTTGACAGAATACCAGGTAATAGAAACCATCTCCAGTTCTATACAGATGGTTCGAAGCTTGATGAAAAGGTTGGCTTCGGAGTACGCTGCGAAGAACTTAGTTTGGATATAACTCACAGACTACCAGATACATGCAGTGTCTCAAGTGGCTGAGTTGCAACATAGTAACCAACACTGGCGTTGTTATTTACTCGGACAGCCAGGCTGCCATCAACTCTGTAGAGGCCACATCCCTGAATTCACAAACAGCCCTCGACTGCCGCAGATCTCTTAACGAAATGGCTGAGCAGTTTAATATAAACCTCATATGGGTGCCTGGGCATAGGGATATCCCGGAGAACTGCAAAGCTGATATACGAGTACTTGCTAGGAAAGGGACGACATTACACATTCTTGAAGAATTTGAATATATTGGTGCGCCACTATCCACGTGCAAGCTATGGCTTAGGCAAGGGGCAAGAGACAATCAGGCAGTCCAACGAAAGATGGACGGAAATCGGCACCTGCAGGGTAGCTAGACAAATCTGGCCAAGGTATGACCTGAGAAGATCAAAATATCTCCTCACACTAGAGAGGCAAAGATTGTCTACGTTAGTATCAGTTCTGACGGGACACTGCTTCATCGGCGAACACGCCAACAGATTGGGTATTGACTCTAATGACTTCTGCAAAAGCTGTGGAGATGAGGAAGAAGTGGAGAGCATTGAGCACTTGCTATGCGACTGCCTCGCTCTGAGTAAACGACGACTGGACATACTGGGGTCGGCCTTTCTAGGCAGCCTAACAGATCTTTCCGGTACCGATATTCATACTATCCACAAATTTGTAATATCAAAGAGGTTTGGTTTCGATGAGGGTCATTTTAGCCCGTGGTAACACTAGGGAACTAAACTGGTCTATGGGAGCTGGTAAAAAAAATACGGCTGCCACCCTAACCTAAACCTAAGACCTAACCTAGACCCACGTTAATGTAAAGATCGACTCAGAATCACAGCTGATTCCATTTAACCTTGTCAGTCCGTCCGTCTGTCCTCTCATCCGTCGGTTCATCCTCTTATGTTGTTCGCAAAGTATAGGTCGCAATTTTACTCCGATTTGGATACAATTTGGTACAGGGCACTTCCTTACATTTAAATTGCTCAAAATCTGTTCAGATTCTGATATAGCCTCCTTATAATTATAAATAATGGGGGCTACTTCCAGTTGTGGCAGCCATATGAATGAAGTGATGTTCCATCATTAACCGAAATGTTGAGGCATTTCAATAAAGGCAAAATCATTGAGAAATATTTATGCGTATTTATACCCTACACTACACTGTGCTATTATAACTTTGTGCATTTGTTTGTAACACCCAAAAGGAGAAGAAATTGACCCATCGTTTATTATACCGATGTCCGTCTGTCTACAGGATGCAATTATGGTCCAAACTCAACGAAACTTTGCACATATCTTCCCTTTGGCTCAAGGGCGATCCCTATTGAATTTGATTAAAATCGGTTCAGATTTATATACAGCTCTCATATATATGGTCCAACCAAAACGCACGATGTTAATTGTAAATAAAACAAAATGTTTTCAGAGAATTGTCTTAATATTTTTTATTATGAGAATCTATGACAATTGTATGTGAAACAAAATATCGGCCATGTTCTCGCAACAGCTTCGATGGAATACCTCTATCCGATGGTCCATATTTGCCACGACTCTGAGACATAATTGGGGTTCAATGTCGGCGATGTTCCGAATTATCTCATACTAAAGCCCATATCTTTTTCTTTAAATATCCCCAAAGATAGAAGTCAAACGGTGTCAAATCACACGATCGTGAGATAACACGGCCATTGAATTTCTCGTACAAAAAAGCCATTGTTTCGTTGCCATTGTCACTTGCCACACAGTGCCACCTTCCTGTTGGAACCAAATATCGTCCAGGTCCATATTCTCAATTTCCGGCCACAAGAAGTCCGTTATCATCTCCCTATAGCGAACACAGTTCACGGTAACTGCCGACCTCATTTTCGAAGAAGTACGGCCCGATGACGCCGCCAGCACATAAACCGCACCAAACAGTCTCTCTTTGTGGATACATTGGCTTTTCAACAATCACTCTTGGATTCTCATTTGCCAAAATGGGGTAATTCAGCTTGTTAATGAATCCTTTGAGATTTGTAAAGTCACCATTCACTTATGTCTGCTCAACCAACCATTCGGCGTATTGACGACGCTTGAAATGGTCAGTAGGCTTGAGCTCTTGAGTCAATTGAACCTTGCAAGCGTGTAAATTCAAATCTTTACTCCAAATTCGCATCAGTGATGTTCATGAGATGTTCACTTGTTGGGCACGACGACTATTCTGCCACAATATCTCGAAAATCATCAATGCAGAACGAACTGGGCGAGCATGCACAGGTGTTTTCACATCTCCTACAAACCCGGTTTGCTGAAATTTGCCCACAATTCTCCAGATTGTGGATTTTTATACAGATCGGTTAAAAATGTAGCTTATACAGTGCATATATGCTAAATCGGAGGTACATATATATGGGAGCGATATGTAAACCTGAACCAATTTTAACCATATTAAATAGCGGTGCCTGGGCCAAAAGAAAGATATGTGCATAGTTTCGATGAGATCCGAAAATAAGACGGACGGACGGACATAGCTGAGTCAACTCCGAAAGTCATTCTAAGTCGATCGGTACCATTAACGATGGGTCTATTTCTTCCTCTATTCGATGTTAAAAACAAATGCCCAAAAATTTATTATAAAAGCCTAGTTAATTTGCTAAAATAGGTCCAGAAATGGGCTATACGGTCCAAGTCTTTAAATGTCCCTCATATAAAAGGTCCTCTCGATGTGACGAGCTTGTGCACTAGAGCAGGCATCGGCACACGAATACAACCTTAATTTTTGTGCTTGTATGCACAAGCGAAACTGAATGCATCTCGTATTTTATTCTCCTGCAAGGTGTGACCGTATAGAAACACACGTGGGCGCTTATCTCTGCTCTAGAGGATACTTAGTACCAACCATAAAATAGTAGTCTCCCGATTTATAGTATATAATTATATACTAAAATTCGATTATAATCGAACAACATTAAAACATGTACTTTACATAAACACACATTTGTTGTGTCATCAACACCACTGCAGAAAATGATTACAATTTATTGCTGTATTTTTTTTACGGCCCAATTAAAATTTAATATTAAACTAAATTATTACTATTTCAACAACTGTGTTTCATTCTGCTCTCATTGCATTATTTCTGGAGGGGAATAACAACACAGCAAGTGCCGTGCGTCCGAGTAGAGATGCAATGTATGTATGGCAATGTGTCACGGAGAAGTGTTAATTATGTAAATGTCAACAATTCTTATTTTATGTTTATCCTTCATTGGGTGGGGAGAAAATATATCCTTACGGCACTGCATTTATGCAAATTATTTCTCAAGAGTCCTCTTAATAAAACTGCATGTCAGTGAGGAAGGAAAATAATAGAAGAACAAGAAATTAGTGCACATTACAAAAGCATTTGGGGTTGCGAATATACGAGTACTTACATAATCGTATAACATAAATAAAATGTAAATTTAAATATTGCATAAGAATGTGGCTGAAAATGTCTACGTTAATATTTTATAACAATGTTACTACTTCATTGGCTGTCAGATTAATACACAGTCCAGTTATCAATGATTTATGCCAATTAATAAGTTTTTAACACTCATTCAAATTAATTGACTGAACATACATAAATGTTCTCATGAGAACAAGTTTAAATTGAATCGATATGAATATTATACACATTACATTTATCACCCAGAAAATGTTATGTAGGATCTCTGGAAATATCTATGTAACCAGGACTCATATTTTTATTAGACCAAGGAATAAATGTTGTACATTTTCCCATCTTACATCCTGGGCGGACTGGGAGAACCTGTACTCTTTAGAGGTAAATGATAAGATCAACGGGAAATACTTCAGTTGTTGGAATCAAAGATATTTTATAGTTTTTGCCATAAGTTGAAAAATATATTATTTTTTACAACCGGACACCGAATGATTATATGCACGATTGGGGAACTACTAGAGGTAGTGGACCGATATGATCCATGTTTGAAGCATGAGGTAGATAGAAGAAGTAAGCAAATTTCAGTCAAATAAACCGACTGATAAACTACTAAAAGGTGGCCCATCTAACGGTTGCTTTTTTAACTACGACCGCCTCGCTGCTGCGATTTGACTCCGTTTGACTATTTATTGTGGGGAGCCGTTAAGGATAAGTGCTAGGCCAAGCAACCACAGACGATTTATGACTTGAAACACGAAATTGCAGCTAAAGCAGGCCACACAATCGAAAAATTGGGTCGACACAGAATGGGCTACTGCAAGGCCGGCCGCGGTAGCCATATGAATGAAGCGGATTTCCATCATTAACCGGAATGTTAAAGCATTTCAATAAAGGCAAAATCATTGAAAACTGTATTATTTTTAAAAACAATTTTAAAACGCAACTTTTTCGTGAGACAACCTGTACTACATGTGGAATTACAGAAGATCCGGTAATTTAGTATAGAATTTATTAGGAAATCAATATTCACCAACCTCTAACCCTTTGAAGAAGGAAGGTTTAAGTTTTAGGTTAGGGTGGCAGCCGTATTTTTTTTATACAAGCTCACATAGACCAGTTTTAGGTTCCAATACAAATTTATCGATAGTACGAATATCGGTACTGGAAAGATCTATTAGGCTGCCTAGAAAGGCCGACCCCAGTATGTCCAGTCGTCGTTTACTCAGAGCGGGGCAGTCGCATAGCAAGTGCTCAATGTTCTCCACTTCTTCCTCATCTCCACAGCTTCTGCATAAGTCATTAGAGTCAATACCCAATCTTTTGGCGTGTTCGCCGATCAAGCAGTGTACCGTCAGAACTGATACTAACGTAGACAATCTTTTCTTCTCTAGTGCGAGGAGATATTTTGATCTTCTCAGGACATACCTTGGCCAGATTTGTCTAGCTGCCTTGCAGGTGCCGATTTCTGTCCATCTTTCGTTGGACTGCCTGATTGCCTCTTGCCTAAGCCACAGCTTGCACGTGGATAGTGGCGCACAAATATATGCAAATACTTGGAGAATTTGTAATGTCGTTCCTAGCAAGTTCATCGGCTTTGCAGTTCCCCGGGATATCCCTATGCCCAGCCACCCATATAAGGTGTATATTAAACTGCTCAGCCATCTCGTCAAGAGATCTGCGGCAGTCGAGGGCTGTTTGTGAATTTAGGGATGTTGCCTCCAGAGAATTGATGGCAGCCTGGCTGTCCGAGTAAATGAAAACGCCAGTGTTGGTTACTATGTTGCGACTCAGCCACTTGGCTACTTCCCATATTGCTATTATTTCGGCTTGATAGGCACAGCAGGTATCTGGTAGTCTGTGAGCTATATCCAAACTAAGCTCTTCACAGTGTACTCCGAAGCCTACCTTTTCATCAAGCTTCGAACCATCCGTGTAAAAGTGGAGATGGTTTCTATTACCTGGTATTCTTCCAATCCATTCATCTCTGGCAGGGATCATAGTGGTGTAATTTCTCTCGAAGTTGGTATATAGTCCACTCGGTCGGTTTCCATAGCACTACACTTTGATATCCTCATGTGACCGTAGTTCTTGTGCCTCCACATTGATAGGCAGTTTAATCTTATTGCCGCCTTGGTGGCAACTTTTCTCGCCACAATATTAATCGGCAGTATATGGAGTAGGGCTTGTAGAGACTCGGTCGCTGTAGTCCTTAAGGCTCCGCTTATGCTCAGGCAGGCTGTTCTCTGAACCTTTGTTAGTAGGTTGGTGATGGTTAGTTTGTCAGTTGTCGTCCATCATACCACAATGCCGTATAGCAGTATAGGACGAACTACTGCTATATATATCCAGTGGACGATTTTAGGAGATAGGCCCCACCGCGACCCTACAGCCTTTTTGCAGGAATATAAGGCGACGTTGGCCTTCCTTACACGTTCCAATACGTTAAGTCTAAATAACAGTTTTCTATCTAGAATTATTCTTCTTCCTTAAAGAAGAAAAGGACCAATATGGTCCATCTTCGGAATTAGCCTGAGATAGGACAAAATATTACCGTAAACATTATTTGAAGTCAATCTGTCGCTCCTTTCGAGAGTTATCGTGCTCATCAGACAAATGCCTTAAAATGTCCTACAACAGATCTCCACCGATCATACTTAGGAACATAAACTTAAAAAAAGTTTAAAGATATTTATACCCGACACTGTGGTACAGGATATTATGGCTTTTTGCATTTGCTTGTAACGCCTAAAAAACAATGAGAGAGTTTTTTATACCGATCGGCATAGAATCATTTTTTGAGTCGATTAAAACATGTCCGTCTGTCTGTCTGTCCATGTATTCTTGTAATCAAAGTGCAGGTCGCAAATATGAAGCTATCTTTACGCAAATTGGTACAGGACACTCTTTAGACTAGGGACGATCCCTATTGAAAATGGGGCATATCGGTCCATGTTTTGATATAGCCCCCATATAAAGGTCCCCACCTATGTCAATTCTTGACGCTCTAGAAAACACATTTTTCAATGGATCTGGCTGAAATTTAGGAATTTACACTTTATATTGGAACTAATCACCCATAGTAAAAATGGGGAACATCGGTCCATGTTTTGATATAGCCCCCAAATAAAGGTCCCCATTGATGTCCCTTCTTGACGCTCTATGTAGAGAACACATTTTTCAATGGATCTGGCTGAAATTTAAAAATTTACTCTTTATATAGGGCACATCGGTCCATGTGGTGGTATATCCCCCATATAAAGGTATCCACATATGTCACTTTTTGACGCTCTTCAGAAGGTATCTTACTTAGGGTTTCAAAGATATTGCCAAAACAAATCTTTTTAATAGTTTTTTATTTAAAACCTTTTAAGGCATCGAAAGATTCACAATTATTATATTTTTTTTGAATGAGACCATTCTGAAGAAAATCGATGCATAATTTCAAAAGTAGCAAAAGTACTTCCACCAAAAGTGGGCGTGGCAATATTTACAAGTAGAATATCTCAAAATTTATTGATCATAGAAGATAGATTTATTACACACATTAATAGATTTATTATATAAAACTTAAAAAATGGGTTGGATCGGATCGGGTTGGATCATTAGGTGTGCCAAAAGTGGGCGTACCATTAGTTAAAAATTTATTATCTCAGAAACTATTGACCGTAGAAGAATGAAATTTTGACTGTATGTTACTGGAGTCAATATTAGTATTTTCACCAAATGTGAGCTGGATAGAGTAAGTGGGCATGGAGAAATCCTTATTTAATCTATATGTAAAACCCATAAAAGGTTTCTACAAATGTCCGTTTTAGACTTTGAAAACATCCACCAGATGTACCCCAAACCGGTTTCATTAGAATGGCAGTAATGTGAAGATGGTATTAGACCACTAAAAGCGGGCGTGGTCCCGCCGTACTAAATATTGCACCAATTGTCGTAAAATTTGATATGGCTGTATTTGACAGCATTGTGTGTGGCCCAACAGAAAATTGGCCATATCGACCCCTTGATATTGAAAATTAAATATCCGAAGAACCATTGTACTAATCGTCCTCACATCTGGCATGGATGTATTTTACAGCACAGTGCGTGACTCAAGAGATAATTGGTGATTTTGGAAAGGATGGCGTGGCTCCAGACATACGACTCCATTATTAAAAACGAAATATATAGGAAACCATTATCTTTAAATTTGATACATACGCACTTAAGAGCAATATTAGCGATTTAGCGAAAAATTGGGGATATCGCATTAGTTGGCGAGGCGAGGCAAAACAAAAAAATGTGGAGAACTATTGCACGTTCGGCTTGAGATTTGGCATGTACGTATGCATTTGAAGACGTCTCAATGACAAAACGCTATGTTTGGATCAGTGAAGGAAAATATTCGTTTAAGTAATGTAAAGCGAGAACATCCATACGATGAGAAAGAGCTTTTGCATGAAAAATATAGTAGCATTCTACTATATCTAAAACTAAATTTCTGAGTGTCTAGGTCCTTATACGAAATACATCGCATGTCTCTATTTCATTACAATGAAATCTGGCGCCAACAAAGTACACAGCGTATCCACTAGTTAATTATATGGATAGGAAAATAGGGCCGTTCGGCCAAAATGTAAAAATTTAACACAACGATAACACCGATCTTGTTGATATTCTATATCATACTTACCACCCAATAGGCCTAAACTTGGTGAAATTTTCATCCCGATCGGTAGATATCGCTTTCAAAAGTTGATTCACTTAAAACGAAATCCCCCATAAGTGCTACATTCAAATGTACAAAGTCATAATACCCCGCAGTGTGATGTAAGGCATAATAACGTATAAATAAAATATTGAGCATTCATTTTAAAACAACATAACTTTTATTAAATTATTATTTTTTTCATTTTGTTGCATAGTGTCATCAAATTAAGCCAAATGTTGCCTAAATTCAAAGTAAAAAGATAATAACTGATGAAACTTACGAAAATTTCGTTTCGTCATAAATCACTTATTTTTTCTCCCACCCTCTCTCTCTCTCTCACTACGAAACTTGTTAAAGTTTTTCAAAGTTATATTTAGGACATGCCCTCCAACGAAGAAACATCTTCAGAGAAGACATTGCTGCACTCAAACAACTTGACGAGGCAAACAGACGGAAATTTCTTCAAATTTAGTTGCGCATAAAAATAATTATTCATGAGATTTCTTTTAAACAAAAAACGAACAAGAACACAACAAACAGACAAACAAAACGGGCGGACAGACACACTACATCCAAGATCCAGAGACAGTTATACGAGTCGCTGAGTAGTTTAGATGAGTTTAGTTTCGTTTACATTTTCGTTGTCGTTGTCGTTGTCGTTGTCGTTGTCGTTGTCGTTGTCGTTGTCCTCTGTTCGTTTTTGTTCTCTCTCTGTATTCTCATTCCGTTGAATGGCACAAGTGTCCTTCCTTCCTTCCATGGGCATTATCCTCCAGCACATTTGTATTCAGCGAAGTAGAAAACCCGACATTTTTATGGACATCGTGTGTCGATGTATGTATATGTGTGTATAGCATGAACGTTCGTTACAACACTGAGAGAAAACAATTCCTGGCAACAATGAATGTTAACGAATGCATTTCGTTGTATCAATGAAAAATTACAATTAAGTAACTATATCGTTGCCATATATAACTTCATTCAAGTTACCCATGATTTTTCTCACAGTGTACCAATTATTTCACACTTGTAAACTCAATAAAAGTTCTCAAGAAAATCACACTTAAGTATTTTATCGTCATTAGTTAATCCTTTAATGACCCAATAACAAATGAAGTAATGATGTCATACTATATATACCTGTAATTTTGTAATCATATCCATATACTTATATATATGTATATATACTTATTTAGTTATACCTTTAGTTAACAATGACGTCAACTAGAACTTATATTTTTTATTGTTACCTCATTCGAATCCCTCTTTGACAGAGTCGATTTATTTAACTAACCAAACCAAGAATGTTGCTAACATCTGTACTAACATTATTCGTTAATTAAAAACAACAGTTATTCGTAATAAGTATAAATTATAGTTTACCTAGTTAAGTAATTACATACATTCGTATATATTACAGTTGGAAGTTATATTAATTAGTACTAAAACTAAGTAAGACGTTTAGTTGAAGGAGAGAAAAATAACAAATCAACATATGCAAATAGTTAATTAATCTTTGTTTAACCCTTTACAGACCCAATATCAAATATCAATACTCAGCTTTAGATAGTGGCAATGGCATAGTCGAACGTTCGCCCCGTGAACGGGCCCAACGTGAGAAGGCCCTCAATGCCACCCAGGAATGGATTCAGCAATCGAATGGCCGCTATGAAGTTATAGCCCATTTGGATGAGATCGGTTCGAGACATGGGAAAAATTGGTTTTTAGTAACCGATTCTTCGGTAAGTGGTTTTCTGTGAGTTTTATAGCTGATTTTATATTTTTATTTTTTTTCCTTCTTTTTGCCTTAATTTTCCAGGTCCGCACCGATCGTCTGATGACTATGTTAACCCTGCCTCCAGATTGTGTTGCCTTCGAAGATCTATCCCCAAATGAGACTCCCAAAAATATATTAATGGAACTTTTGGGTTCATTACATCATCCCTATATCTATCCTGTGCTCGATTTGGGTTTCCTTCATATCAGTTCAGGGAATTTTGCCTGCTTGGTAACGCCATTCAATTCACGGGGTAGTCTTAAGGATTTAATATATAAGGTAAGAAGAGAAACTCATTTTATTGTAAAAAAAAAATTAAATATAAAAAAAATAAATTATACAACCCAATCGGCAAACATTTTTGATGTCTACAGCGCAGAAGTCTTCTCCAAACTTTGCTTAAATTTTAATACTATCCTCACTCGCTAACTTCTTCTGATACTTCTCCTAAAAGGATTAATCGTATAAATCTTCTGTAATCTCTATATCTCTATATATCGCACCTGTTCCACAAAAGGGTAACAACTACAAATTTAAAAAATTTCAGTAGAGGCCAAAAACTGTTTCCGTTAATATTAATGATATACAGTAGAATTCGCCTTTGCGAAGTCCGGATAAACGAAATATGCTTCTTTTAACCGGAGTTCCGATAATTGCAGTTAGGACAAATGAAAACTTTTTCAATTAAACGATCGAAATTAAATTCAAATTTATTTTATTAACGTAAGTGCACATTAAACAACATAAAGGATTTTAACCCAAAAATAATTATTATTGTAACCGATAAGTTCATTTATTTATGGTAGATAGCGGAGATCTTCCCCTTCCATTTGATATGCATATTTATCAACTCACATTGTAATAAGTGCAAAGAAAAATATTTCAAAAATGTTATCCTTGAAATGTTAAAAGTCCTGCAAAAAGGACAAACAATCACGAAATAAAAAAACTGAGTATGCAGTATTGCTACCTATGATCTCTAGTTTCACTTGTATATTGTTTCGTTCATGGGTGAAAAATTGTGTCGCACTGTGTTACATTGAAATTTTATTTTTTGGAGTAATTTTTATTCCAATTAGGCGATTTTTCAATTAATAAACGGAGTGAAACGTATGAAATATTCGCTAAAATAATTGATTTCAATATTTTGCTTCAATAATGCAACTTTTTCAATTAAGCGGTTTGCAATTAAGCGGATTCGACTGTATTATAAAAAATAATATGTCGTTGCAAGAAAATATCATAGAAAAAATAATAACGCTATTTTCTTTTTTGTTTTTTTTTTATTGATTATAGAAAAATAACAACTTTTTTAAGTTGTTACTCTTTTCGATTTGACGATTTGTAAATAAATAGTGGTATTATTTTAAGTTGTACCTTTTTAACTGAAAAATCTTACTCGGATTATAAGTTGAAAAGGGCGCAACTAAAAATATTACTCTTTAGATGATAAATCAACGGTCCCATTTGCTTAAACTTGAATCTAAAGACGCTCTTCTGAAAACACAGAGGGAGTCATAACGGTTTTTTATTATGAAAAAAAGGAGAAAAATCAATGGATATTTTTTGCAGTGGGTAGAAACTGCCATTGTACGTTGTTTTCTTGCAAAAAAAAAACAAAATTTATAAATTTCGAGTTGTTACCCTTTTGTGGAACAGGTGCGATATATATAAAAACGTAGACAAATTCTTTTTACCGCCATCACGCAAAAACTACTAAACCGATTTTTAATCGGTTTTAAAAAATAAAAAAGTGGGCGGGGTCAAAAGTGGGCGTGGAATTATTTAAATTTGTAGTATCTGTTATGTAAGTTATTGGACTCAATATTAGTTTCTATAGGGCTAAAGGGCCAAATCAGACGAAACATATATATGGGAGCTATAACTAAATCGGAACCGATTTCCACGAATTTAAATAGGGTTCTTACCAGATGTGAAGTACTTCTATCTGCAAAATATCAGCATGATCGGAGTGAATTCCGACCTGTACTCGACGAGCAACATAAAATGGAAAGACGGACGGACGATCAAACAGACATGGTTAAATTGATTCTGAATCGATTCTGAATCGATCGGTATATAAGTACTTTTTTAATAGGGTTCTTACCAGGTGTGAAGTACTTCTATCTGCAAAATATCAGCATGATCGGAGTGAATTCCGACCTGTACTCGACGAGCAACATAAAATGGAAAGACGGACGGACGATCAAACAGACATGGTTAAATTGATTCTGAATCGATTCTGAATCGATCGGTATATAAGTACTTTAAGGTGGGTCTAGCAGTAATATTTCTAGGTATTACAAACATCTGCTTTGAAGTAAACGTATAATACCCTGTACCACAGTATGGTGTGGGGTTTAAAAACACAAAAAAATCGATATAATACTACACTGATTTTTCAGGTGCCTACTGTTCAACGAAAAATGAGCGTATTTGTTATACATATTCTCGTACCTTCCGTCTGACTGTCCTCACATTTTTGTGGTCATTGCAAAATTTAGCACAGAGACATTATTTGGACACATGAAGAACCCTGTACACAAATCAGTAAGGAAGGGCTAAAGACGGGCGTAGCCGACTCTCCGAACAGAATAGGAGAAATATAGCGCATAAATTCCAAATCGGTATATAGGTATATGCGGGTGCTATAGCTAAATCTTAACCGATGTTCTTCATATTTGACAATGTTTGTTTTTGGTTCGAGAAACTATTATCTGCTTAATTTTAAATGGATTATTAAGAAATCTTCTTGGCACGCTATAATTTTATCTGCTAATATAGATAAAGAAAATCGGTATATACTCGTATAATATATATAAGGGTTATAGATTTGTCACTAGGATATTCTCATGGCTTTAGACCATTTTGCCTCTATAATATTATAGAATGCACAGTTTTTAAAAAACGGTGAAGCAAATAAAATTACTTGGCAGCTTAGCTATATATCTATTTAATTGATGCTACTCCTATCATTCAGCGATGTTTATCTGTGATTATTCCTAGAATTTCCTAGCGACAATCAAATAACGATTAAAGATAAGGGTTATATCTAACTCAGTACCGATTTTCGGGGCCGTGAAATAACTCCCAAATAAAATAAGTCACAAAAAATTTCCATATAAATTGGGACTTGTTTCAAATTTTTTGTCGAGAGTTATTTCATTATGAAATTTTCTAGGAAATTACTTCATTCGTTTTGATCATTGAGAGTTATTTCATTTTTATTGGGAGTTTTTCATCCCGGCTACGCGGACCAAATTTGCTAAACGTAGCCGTCCTTCGGCCGGCATTAAAGATTTTCTGCTATGGGGTATGTCCAAAGATGGGTACGCGGACCACAATTTTTTTGCGTAGCTGGCCTTCGGCCGGAATTAAAGATTATCCCATTTGGTGTATGTACAAAGACGGCTACTCGAACCAATGGTCCTAAGCCATGCAAAGAATCTTTGATCCTCGTAGCAGAGGAGAAAATTTTTAATCCCGCCGGCCGGGCAAAGAAACTGTTGTCCGCGTTGCCGTCTCCGGAAATACATCAAAGGAGAAAATATGTAATTCCGACCGAAGAAGAAAATCTTTAATCTCGAATAGAAGAGACGTTTAAACGTCTCATGTCCATGAACATACACTTAAGTCAGTGGTTTGGCCTGGTGTGCGCTCCTTATTTATGATTTTTATACCCCACGGGTTACAGAAAATCGGTACTAGACACGTATTTTCTCAGTATCTTCCAGTCATATCCTCTGAGATGAGTCAAGTCTGGCAATATGTCGGAACCGAAATATCGAGATCTTGCATGTGTGAAAGCTGGGCAGTGACACAGAAAATGTTCCATCGTTTCGATGTTTTCCCTGCATGCCCTGCACTCGTCGTTTTCTGCTAGTCCTATGCGATGAAGATGACGGTGTGCAAAATTTCATTACATTCGTACTATAAATATGACTTGCACTTCGATTACAACGATACATCTACAGACGGACGGACATATGGACATGGCTAAATCGACTCAGGAAGTGATTCCATGTAGATCGGTAAAATAAACGATGGGTGTATCTCTTCTCCTTTGGGAGAAGACAAACTCATAATACCCTTGTGGTGTAGGGTATAAATATGTTTCCTAGTACGCCAAGTATTGACATCAGAGCGGACCTTCATATGGGGGCTAATACAAAACATGGAACGATGTTCCTCATTTTCAGTAGGGGGACGATTAAGTGCAATATAAAAAATAAATTCTTAAATTTCTGCCAGACAAATTGAAAAATGTTTCCCTAGAGTGTCAAGACGTGACATAGGTTGGGACCTTTTTGTGGACCGATTCACCGCACTGTTCTAGTGACTATATAAAAACATGTACCGATATGCCCCTTCTTCAATAGGGATCGTGCCTTGTTTAATTGATGCAAAAAAGCTCATTTTGGTGATTTTTTTGTGAAGACACGGTTAATATGTTCTTATTAAACCAATGTTATATGATTTTTTTGTGATGACACGGTTAATATTTTCTTATTAAAAACAATGTTATATTAAAGTATAATGTTATATTATAATATATTGTGTAAAAATTTCATGAGGAAATATTCAAAAATATGGCAATGGCAGCATCGGAAAAAAGTTGATTTGCGGTGTCCATCATAACTCGGTGATGGATCATGTGAAATTAAACAAGTAAAAGCGTTACGTTCGGTCATGCCGAATGTTATATACCCTCCACCATGGATAGCATGTGACCTCACAAAATAAGTCAAACCTACAGCAAATAACACCGAAAAACACAAAAAAATATAGTAGATGAGACCAGTAGGAATCACAACAAGTTAGATGCTATATATGGGAGCTATATATATATCTACGGACCGATATCGCCCATTTTCCCAAGTTACCTGCAGCTATAAGAAGTATCTATACCAAATTTCAGCCACCTAGCTCAAGTATTATAGATTGTAGCGTGATTACAACAGCCGGACGGACGGACAGACGGACATGGCTAAATCGTCTTAGAATTTTAAGCCGATTAAGACTATATATACTTTATTGGGTCTCAGATCAATATTTAGAGGTGTTACAAACGGAGTGACAAAATGAATATACCCCCATCCTATGATGGAGGGTATAAAAACCAAAATGATTTCATTAGATAATCGTTTTCCCCAGCTTACGCTGGGAGGGTTTTTCGAAATTTCTATTTTTCAAATTTTGAGAAGAATTTTACCGATTTTTGCAAAAAAATCGGCTAATTTGGTATTGTAAAATAAAATGTATTCATCCCAAATTTTCACACAATATTTTAAAGAGGTTCTCCCTTCAAAAATTAAAATAATAAAAAAATAAATACTGAATAATTAACATTCTTGAAACCCAGTTGAGGTCTCTACATGCGAAACAATTGAAAAATTCACGATATTGTGCCTGCCGTTCTGGTATTGCAAGCATGAGAGATTGTGGAATCATCATCACATCTCACATGGCTCACCAGTGTCAAGGTCTAAGTCTCTTCTTTCCAAATTAGAAATTGAAAATCGGTTAGTAATAATGTGTTTAAGGGAAAATAAGCAAGAAAATCGGTTTTTTCCCGTAAATCCGGATTTTGGGGTGTCCGGCAAATTTCGCAGAACAAACGTTGTTCTACTCGCCAAGACCTACAAGAAAAATAGTATCGCGGTTTTTGTTTTTTGGACTGTCGCACTGTGTAATTCTAGATAGGAAACTGTTATTCAGACTTAACATACTGGAACGTGTAAGGAAGGCCAATGTCGCCTTATATTCCTACAGGAAGGCTGTAGGGTCGCGGTGGCTACTAACAAAGGTTCAGAGAACTGCCTGCATATGCATGAGCGGAGCTTTAAGGACTACTCCGACTGAGTCTGTGCAAGCTATGGTAACCGACGGAGTGGACTATATACCAACGGTGTACACCTTCAAAAGGAACTACATCACTAAGATACCAGCCAGAGACAATATATCAGGTAATAGCAACCATCTCCACTTCTATATGGATGGTTCGAAGCTTGATGAAAAGGTTGGCTTCGGAGCACACTGCAAAGAACTTAATCTGGATATAGCTCACAGACTACCAGATACGTGCAGTGTCCATCAAGCCGAAATAGTGGCAATATGAGAAGTCGCTAGTTAGGTTAGATTGAAGGGGGGGACGATTAAACGTCTCATATCCATGGACATATACTTATGTATGTTCAAGAAGCTGATAGTCGTTTATTTTCAAAATCACTTAAAACTATTTGACAGAGACCGTCTGTAATACACTTATGTTCCTTATTTATGATATTTTTATACCCTCCACCATCCGACATATTACCAGACTTGACTCATCTCAGAGAATATGACTGGAAGATACTGAGAAAATTCGTGTCTAGTACCGATTTTCTGTAACTCGTGAGGTATAAAAAGATCATGAATAAGGAGCGCACAACAGGCCGAACCACTGGCTTAAGTGTATGTCCATGGACATGAGACGTTTAAACGTCTCCTCTCTTCAACCTATACCCTCCACCATAGGATGGGGGCATATTCATTTTATCACTCCGTTTGTAACACCACTAAATATTGATCTGAGACCCCATTAAGTAAATATATTATTAATCGTCGTAAAATTCTAAGACGATTTTGTCCGTCTGTACGCCCGTAGGTCCGTCTGTTGTAATCACGCTACAGTCTATAATACTTGAGCTAGGTGGTTGAAATTTGGTACATATACTTTTTATATCTGCATTTATGTTGGGATTGAAAATGTGAAATATCGGGCCAATTTCGGATATAGCCCCCATATATGGCATTTCCCCGATTTGACTTCTTAGAGATCACAAATGTCAACTGATCGGACTGAAAGTTGGTAACTGTGGTTTATTTATAACTGTTGCTCGTATCCTTCACACGAGCAACAGTAGTCATAGGTCCATGTTTTGATATAGTCTCCATTCAAAGGTCTCTATAGATTTGACTTCCTAAAGCCACAAAAACCTCAAATTTCAACGAATTGGGCTGAAATTTGGTATAATAAGTTTATTAGTACCCGTAACCATTTACGTGCGATCCATGGTGGAGCGTATATAAGATTCGGCACGGCCGAACTTAACGCTTTTTCTTATTATACCTTTTACTTATTACAGAAAATCGGTACTAAACACGAATTTTCTCAGTATCTTTCACTCATATCCTCTGAGATAAGTCAAGTCTGGCAATTTGTCGGACCCGAAATATCGGGATCTCGTATGTGTGAAAGCCAGGCAGTGACACCGAAAATGTTCGAATTTTCTCAGTAACTTCCAGTCATATACTCTGAGATAAGTCAAGCCTGGGAATATATCGGAACCGAAATATAGAAAACTTTCATGTGTGAAAGCCGGGCAGTGACACAGAAAATGTTACATCGTTTCGATGCTTTCCCCGCATGCCCTGCATTCGTCGTTTTCTGCTTGTCCTATACGATGAAGATGTGCGCAACATAGTAATCAACACTGGCGTTGTCATTTACTCGGACAGCCAGTCTGCCAACAATTCTCTGGAGGCTACATTCCTAAATTCACAAACAGCCCTCGACTGCCGCAGATCTCTTAACGAGATGGCTGAGCAGTTTAATATACACCTCATATGAGTGCCTGGTCATATGGATATCCGGGGAACTGCAAAACCGATGAACTTGCTGGGAAAGGGATGAAAGTACAAATTCTCGAAGAATTTGCATATATTAGTGCGGAATTATCCTCATGCAAGCTTTAACTAAGGCAATCAGGTAGTCCAACGAAAGATGGACAGAAATCGGCATCTGTAGCGTAGCTAGACAAATCTGGCCAAGATATGATGTGAGGAGGTCAAAATATATTTTCGCACTATAGAGGGAAATATTGTCTATGTTAGCATCAGTTCTGAACAGCGAACACGGCAGAAGATTGGGTATTGACTCCAAGAGTTCTGCAGAAGCTGTGGAGATGAGGAAGGAGAGCATTGAGTACTTTCTACCCAACGTCCTGCTTAAGGTAAACGACGTCTGGACATACTGTGGTCGGCCTATCTAGGCTGTCTAACAGATCTTTCCAGTACCGATATTCGAACTATCGAGAAGTTTGTATATCAATAGGTTAGGTTAGGTTAGGTTGAAGAGAAGAGACGTTTAAACGTCTCATGTCCATGGACATACACTTAAGCCAGTGGTTCGGCCTGTTGAGCGCTCCTTATTTATGATCTTTTTATACCTAACGAGTTACAGAAAATCGGTTCCGGTATCATTCCTGTGTAATGTTCTCAGTATCTTCCAGTCATATCATATTGTATATCAGTAAGGTTTGTTGGTTTCCATGAGGGGCATTTCTGCCCTAGGGACCTAAATTGATCTATGTTAGCTGGAAAAAAAAAACGGCTACCACCCTAACCTATGTTGATTATTTCAAATTTAGTAGTCATAGCTCTTGTTTTATCTGTATCATATACAGCGCTTATATATGTACTTAAACAGTATATACTTTAATGACATTGCACTTAACCGAATTGTAAGTCTTTATGTGCACTGGTCATAAGATATTAAATGTTGGTTTTAATTTTCAACTTGGGTGGGAGGTTCCAAAAGGCGTATGGTAATAATGCCTATTTTTATACCCTCACTTTAGTGTGACGAGGGTATATATCATTTGCTACGGAAAAAAGTGTAACACGTCGAAGGAGTGACCTAAGACCCCAAGTATGTTCGGAGGAAATCCGTTTTGGGTCATTTTAAGTCGAATGAGCAATGTCCGTCCGTCTGTCTGTCTGTCTGTCTGTCTGTGTGTCTGCTGGCTGGTGCGCACGATAACTCTCGAAAGGAGTAACCGATTGACCTCAAATTTGGTATGTGGTAATATTTTTTTCTATCTCCGGCTAAGTTCGAAGATGGGCCATATTGGGTTAAAATGTTGTGAAATATTGATTCTTTAATAACTGCTATACTACTTATTCGAATCTTTTGAAATTCCACACATAGTTATTAGCTTATTAGTCGTTATCAACTCGAGAAAAATGGGCGAAGTCGCCACGTCCCTTTTGGTACCTCCCACACAAATGCACCATTTTGCACCAAAAGTTAACAGCTTATAACATTAATAACAGTGTATAAAAATACTTGAAATTTTGTACAGTATTATGCTTTTATATTGCCTACAGTCCAGGGAAAAATGGGTGTTGTTGTCACGCCCCTTTTGGTACCTCCCACACAAAGGTACCTTTTTGCACCAAAAGTTAACAGCTTATAACATTAAAACCAGTGTATAAAAATACTTGAAATTTTGTACAGTGTAATGTTTTTATAGTGTCTATAGCCCTGTGAAAAATGGGCGTTATTGCCACGCCCCTCTTTGTACCTCCTACACAAAATGCCCAAATCATACCACAATTTAATGTCTCATAACGTTTATACCAGTGCACATAAATGCTTATAAGTCGGCACAGTGCAATGAATTTAAAGTATCTAATGTTCAGCGAAAAATAGGTGTATTTGTTAAACCCGTTCTGGTACCTCCCATACAAACTAACAGACTAATTCGAATTTGGAATTTTCAATATTACATTACTCACAAAGTGAGGGTATACCTTAGTCGGTTTACCCGACTGAAACTTTTTTACTTGTTCATCGGACTCTAGGTACTACAAAAGCATTACACTGCACAAAATTGCTCTGGTATTAAAGTTATAAACTGTTAACATTTTGTGCAAAATGGTTGCCTTTGTGTGCGCGGTACCAAAAGGGGCGAGAGCAGTCCGGGTTTTCTACACAAATATCGCGCACTGCTTTCTCATCTTTAAATTTTCGGTCGATGTATAGCTCTTTTGAAAAGCCTATTATTTCAGCTAGCTACAGCCGACGATAATCCAATAGCTTTGTTTTGGATTTTCTTAATAGTTTCTGGTGTGGACACCTTCATTTGTCGACCACTATGATGTTCCTCTTGGCAGCACCTACGGCCTCGTTTAAACTATGCCACACAAGAGATTATTTTAGAAAACTTTACACAGTCTTCAATAAACTTTCAATGTTAAATTTGTAATCATAATAAAATTAACACCAAAGTCTCTGGCGATTTCCATTAATGCCGACGAACTTTAATGACCAAACGACATGATGAGTGCGGCGACACTATAATAAAGCTTTATAACTTTCCCTTAATTGTCCTTTAATACATACCCAAAGCAGGAAACAATAGTCACTGGCGGTGGCAATGGAAGCACGGAGTAGCGAAATTATAATGACCATGTAAAAGGCCTATAAAATCGTATTTAATATCTACAATTAAAAATTTTAATAAAAATGTAAAACAGAAAAAGTTGCATTTTAATTGCCATATGTACGGGTAAATGCGTTGTGACTGCCATTGGCCATTGTAGGCCGTGGCTGCACATGGCTGCTTATTTTCCAAACTAAGGCCTGCTTTAAATGATTTCAACTATTGCCAATGTAATTTTCATGAATTTTTTAAATTTGTTTTAAACTTTTGTTTTATTTTCTTTATATATTCATTTTAGGCCCAATGGAATGAGCCATGGTCACGTAAATATACGCGAAAACCTAATGGTCTGCCAGTCACGCAAGTTCAACGTTTGGGACGGCAAATCTTGGAGGCTCTGCTGTTTCTAAAGGAGCGCGGTTTCCCCCTGCACGGTCATTTGCACAGTGGAAATGTGATTTTACAAAATGGTGCTGCCAGGTAAGGCAATTTGCAATTAATGAAATGAAACATTTATAGTTTAGCAAATGTGGTATTAGCTAATTTCACAGCAAATATATATATTTATTCAGAGCGTGGGATGTGTGTGCGTTAAATGTTTAAAACAGCAGCTGACATATATATTTGGTTCAAGGTGAAAGAATCTAGTATATGAATTTCATAGATACTGGAATGAGATATTTTTACAGCACTTTATTCTTTAGTAAAATTGCAATTTTTAGCAGAATATGCGGTGTGGGGGCCTTAAAATAACACTGTACGACAGTCATGCAAAATCTCCGGGGGTGAAGTTACCATTTACCAAATGGTAATCTTTGAGTACAATAAAACTGTCAAAAGACAAATTCACCCTGTATCTGTAATGCATTGTTGTCTTTTGGGTCTTTCATCACAGAAAACTTAAATTAGTGCTAAAGCCTAATACATAAAATGTACTTTTTAGAGTTCAATTTTGCTATTTCTCATGAAAATTCAAAGAAGCCTATTATACTTTGAAATTTGTAACGGGACAAGGCCGCGGGTTAGACGGTTTAACTACCAAGCGATAATCCCTGGTGAGCGGAATAAATATATTAATTAAAAGCAAACATAGGATGGGATCGGTGGACAGCTGGTATTTCCAGCTCACATAGACAAATTGAGATCCCTAGTGCTACCACAGGCCCCTCATCAGAACCAAACTGTTACACAGTGTTATCAATAATATGAATATCGGTACCGACACCATCTATCAGACTTCCTTTCCACTTCATCCCAGCAAAATTTTTCATTACCAAATAATCCGACGAGTAAGTAAAGTGCGATAATGGTAAGTACTTATTATTTAGCCACTTTTCTCATTATTTTAACATGGGGATGTCATTGGAGGAAAGTACTTCACAAAAGCTTACTATAAAGTAACATAATAAGTACTTATTTGTAGCATAGGCATACCACATAAATATGTGCTTATATTTTCACGATTTTAAGTATTTGAATAATGCATTACCAATAAGTTATAAAATAAGTAGTATAAGATATACGTAAATATTTATGGTATTTTCATTCAAATCTGCTCGTATTATTTGAAAACATATTGAAAAATAAATAAATCATGTACAATACTATAGCCAAAATGATATTAAAAATTGCCTAAATAATTTTGATAACAAAAAAATCACATATTTCTGTTATTATTGGTAAGTCATTATTAATACGCCGAAAGTAATGCAGCGAATAATTATTTGGTAATGCAGGGAATAATGACAGGTATTTACCAAGATTTTGCTGGGATCCTCAGCTTCTGCAGAAGTCATTTGTCAATTCCCAACCTCCTGACGTGTTCGCCGATCATGCAGAGCCTCGTCAGAACTGACACTAAAGTAGACAGTCTTTTTCCTTCTCTAGTGCAAGGAGATATTTTGACAATTTTAGGTCGTATTTTAACCAGATTTGTCTAGCTACCCTACAGGTGTAGATTTCTGCCTAAGCCAAAGCTTGCATGCAGATAGTGGCGCGCCAATAAATGCAAATTTTTCAAGCATTTGTAATGTCGTCCCTTTCCAAACAAGTTCATGGGCTTTGCTGTTCCCCGGCATATCCTATGCCCAGGTACCCACATGAGATGATCGCTAACCTGCTCAGCCACCTCGTTAAAAGATCTATGGCAGTCGAAGGCTGTTTGAATTTTGGGATGTATATCTCCAGAGATTCAATGGCAGTCTGAGAGTCCGAGTAGATGACAACGCCAGTGTTGGTCACTATGTTGCGACTTGGAGACTTCCCTTATTGCCACTATGTATTATTTCAGCTTGATAGACTCTGCAGGTATCTGGTAGTCTGTGAGCTATAACAAGAATAAGTTCTTTATAGTGCAATCAGAAGCCATCCTTATCATCAAGCTTCAAACCATCTGTGTGGAAGCTGAAATGGTTTCTGTTTTCTGGTATTCTGCCTACCCACTCCTCTTTGGCAGGTGCAGTTCATCTCAAAGGTTTACTACAGTCCACTCAGTCGGTTACCATAGCACTACATTTTGATATTCTCATGTGACAGTAGTTCTTATACCTCCACATCGGTAGACAGTTCAATCGTAATGCCGCTCTTGTGGCAACTTCCACCGCCACAATATCAATGGACAGTAGATGGATTAGGACTCGTAAAGGCTCAATCGTTGTAGTCCTTAACGCCCCGCTTATGCGTAGGCAGGTAGGTCTCTAAACCTTTGATAATTGGATGATAATGTATATTTTATTAGTTGCCGTCCACCACCCTATAATGCCGTACAGTAGTATTGGGCGAACTACTGCTATCTATGTATATCCAATTGACAATTTTTGGAGAGGCCCGCGACCCTACAACTTTCATGCAGGGATATTAGGCGACGTTTTCTAGAATCTAGAATTATTCCTAGATATTTTGCACTTTCAGAAAAGACTAGCTCTGTTTCATTTATCTGAGAAAGGTTCCACATGTGCGACCTTATTCTTCATAGTAAAGAGAACCAATTCTGTCTTGTTTAGCCAACCTGTTCAGAGCCACCTGTAGGATTTATCTGAGGACGTTGATTTGCCAGTTACTGCGATTGCCACGTCGTCCGCATATGCCACGACCTTGCATCCACAACTTTCTAGATCTAGCAGTATTTTATCCTCAGCTAGGTTCCAAATTAGTGGAGACAGTACTCCTCCTTTTGGGTCCCTTTGTTCACAAACCTTGTTCGAGTTTTGGACACAAGCTGTGCTGTTATGCGTCTTTTGTTGAGCAGGAATCTAGAGTTCGCTCTTAAATGTAACAGCGTCGCAATTACCGCATCTGAGTAAAAGATGTTAGGCAGGTTATGTATAAGTAGATTTGCCTTAGTTGCCGCCTAAAATTTTGTAACCAGGTTTTTCATACATCTACCACACTTGTAAGTACTTTGAGAAGGAATTAGGATAGGTTAATTGGCCTGAAGCCTTTTGGCCTAGTGTGTGACATGTTTCCCGCTTTGAATATGAATACTACTTTGGTGTCCCTCCAACTATAGGGGATATTAGAGAGCCCAATCAGCCTTCATAATTTTCTCCAAGCAGGGGATACATACAGCATCAGACGAGGTGATTTGAAGGGCTAAAAACAGTAAAACTTTCTGTTATGCTTCTACTGTTGAGAATACTTTGAATTAGTCTAATCCAGTTAGAGTTTCCGTATATGTGACAGCGCCGCAATTACCACATCTAAGTGAATGTTGTTAAAAGCCCTTTTTATGCCAAGAAATGCCACCATAGTAAACTCCTTGAAATCGAGGAACGATTCGATATTGCCCACCAGTACATGCAGGACCGATTCTGTAGACCTGTCCTTGTTGTATGCGTGTTGGTTTCCCGACAAGAGTTTCGTATCCAGGTTTTCTGTAATGAAAGAATTTAAAAATCTTTCTAGACCTTTCACCAGGAAGGAGGATAGACTAATTGGCTTGAAGTCCTTTTTTTTCTAGTGTGTAATATCTTTCCCGCTTTGAGTTTCAATTGGGGATATATGAGAGCCTTATACAGCGTACAGAAATTTTTGCCAGCCAGGGAATAATGTACTTCAACATTTTCTGCATTTCTGCTGGAGTAATGCCGTCTGGTCCTGGTGATTTAAAGACCCCAGCTGATTATGGATTTCTCAGTCAACATGCTAGCGACTCTTGCAGACCTCTCGCTCTCATATTGGTCCTACTGTTCCTCGAGTTCTGTCGGTGAGTTTCCCGGGAAATGTGTTGCTGCTCACTGTTCCTTTGTCCAGTTGTTGACCTCATCCTGCTGGTAACCCACTTTACTGGCTATAGCGGATAATATCTTCCTCAGCCTTGCGGCGTCTGAGACCTTTTCCTCTTCTCCACAGAGGGTGGACCAATAACGTATTTGTGTTTCCTTTTGCTCTTTATATATATCCCAGTCATTAGCGACTTCAGTATAGTTGGCCTTGTTGAATAGCCTGTTGTAGTTCTTTTTCCCCTTTAGCTCAGAAGACCACCATTGTGGTTTAGTTTTACCCTTGCACCTTGGTTTTGGACATGCTTCTTCGAGGGAACTATTGAATAACGTGGTGCTATGCTCGTCCAGCTTGTCAATACCGCATTGTCATTTGGTCCGTACAGATTTTTCGAATTGAGGACTTCTTTAAAAATTTTCTTATAAAGATTCCATTTTGCCTTCCTCACCTTTGTGTGGAAGGCAAGTTTAGGTACTTTTTCAGCGAGTTTAAACTCTATATAATGGTGATCTGAAAACGAGTGGCCCAGTGCATTCTGCCCAATACATTTGTGTGACAGCGTGTCAGTAAGGAACGATTTATTGCCTTTGTTACAATAATGTAGTTAGGTTGATAGTTAGAATAAAGTCAATAAGTGACTCACCCCTATTATTATCCCCTCAACTTAGAGAGGAGGGTATATATCATTTGCTACGAGCCAATAGTGTAACGCATCGAAGGAGTGAGCTAAGACCCTAAGTATGTTCGGCGGATATCCGTTTTGGATCATTTTAAGTCGAATGAGCAATGTCCGTCCGTCTGTCTGTCTGCAGGCTGGTGCGCACGATAACTCTCGAAGGGAGTAACCGATTGACTTCAAATTTGGTATGTGGTAATATTTTCTTCTATCTCCGGCTAAGTTCGAAGATGGGCCATATTGGTCCACTCCTTCTAGTAACGCCGTGGTTAGACCAATAATCACCTACGCCTGTGTAGTGTGGTGGACATCAATGGACAAGAACGTATGTGCTGTCTAGGCATAAGCGGGGCATTTAGAACTGCACCAACAAAAGCGTTGGAGACTATAATGCACATCCAACCAATAGACATCCGTATAAAGTATGAGGCAGCCCTCACAGCAAGACGTCTACAAGTGATGAGTGAATGGATACATCGAGACCACAAGTCGTACCATCAGAAGATTTTAGAATCTCTAGTTGGTCACATTCAAACACCAGAAATCTCCGACCGCATTCCTGAAGTGCGGCTTTCGTATGGTCTGACACATATAGTAGAATTTTATGGCCAACATTTTTGTAGAACATTTCATCCCCGCCCACCCCATTTTAAGGGGTGTTTTTTACGGTTTGTAAAAAAGTGGGGGAGCTATAGGGTTAACATGTTCCATAAAAATATTGGCCTTAATATTTTCGATAACAGACTTATATAGGTCTACAGATCTGGCATCACCGGGGTGCCTGGCATCTCTCTGAGGACGGAGGGGCATTGGTTCATAATGGGGCCGATTCCTTATCTCCCCACTTGTCCTTAGTTATGGTGCCATCCACATCACTTTTGTCTATGACGGCCATCACTAGACTCTCCTTTGTCACTTAAGTGAACACGTTTTGGTGAGTGTCATGTTGACGGTTACGTTATAGCCACTAGGCTTTATGGAAGGTAGGGGTTCCTTAGATGATCGGATCCTTTTGGCATTATTACCATCCGCTAACACAGTCAAAGTTGTAGCCCTATGAGCCGATTCTGTGGCTTTCGAAACATCTGTGAAGTTCTTACATAGCCCAGGTAAGCATCTTACAACTGAAAAATTTGGGAAAATATCTAAATATTTTGGATATTGTGCATTATGTAAATGCGTAGACTGAATTTTACAAATGAAGGATCGTCATGATGCTGGTTAACATCAATTTTTTAAGGCATTCATTGCATATGACACAACTTAGCTTAGCTGTCGTACAATAAATATTTAAAGAAGTGAACAATTATATTTAAAATTTTGTAGGTGGGAAAATGTTCTCCAAAGTTAGTTTAAGAGGGACGATATTCCTCCTCACCTTCAGCAAATTCTTCATTATGTATTTCATTCGTCCTCCGTTGCATCTTCACACCCAGTGCCATTGCTTTGGGTCTAGTTTGTGGATTGTGACATACCTTAAATCTATGGCCATTTCCTTATTACATTCATATACAAATTTTGCATTCAAACTTTGTTGTCCTTTGTTACAAATAAGGACATACATAACTACATATTCTAAGTAAAACGTGAAAACCCTCCAAAGATTCACATATAAATTCATGACATGGTTTAGAAACCAAATTCAATTGTTTGCAACGGTATAATTGCAGTACTCTTGGCCATTGTTGTAAATTCAATCTCTGTGAAAGTATTCATGGCATTTGAATAACATCCATCTATCCATCCATGCAGGCGAATACATACGAACTACCATTCTTCTGCTTTTTTTACAAAGATATGAATATATGGAGAATTGTGGAAATATGTTGGTCTACAAAAGGTTGGCTATAGTCCCTGTGGCACAAATGCAGTACAGGAATTTAGTGTTACTTTGACTACCTGTAGATAGAATAACTTTGGCATAAAATTAAAAATAGTTCAGAGGAAACAGGAAACTATATATATAAAAGAAACTTTGAAAATTGTAATGAAATTCATATTATTTTTTGCATTTAAATTTAAACAAGTTTCAGATTATAACAAAAATAACCTATTTTTAATGTATTAAAAATCATTTTTACAAAAAAATGCATTTAAAGTTACCGGAAATTGAAAATCGTCATTAGGAAATGCCATTCACTGCGAAAGCTTTTCAAAGTGCTTCGGTTGCAACAACGAAGAATAATGCAATTTCCTGTTGCGGTGTAGCATAGGCAACATCAGTTTATCTCAACGTCATCCTAAAAGTATGCTTTAATCTTGTTATCATTTTCTTTGTGTCTTTTTCTGTTATCGCCACATTCTCTTAGCCACAATAGGGTCAGGGGTTGTATTGATTGACGTAACATGACTTGACACTCTTGCCATAAATCCAACCATTAATCTTCGACAAGCATTTGAAGGCAATTCTTTGGTTTTTCTTTATTGAGGGCATAGTTTTAGGGGCGGGAAACCCATTTAAAATATTGCCACTTTATTGAAGCAAAACCCGACAAGTTAATTCTAGGAACGATTTATTGTTTTTGTTAGTCAATGGGGGGGAAATCACGAAGCTTTGCAAATGGATTGTCTAACGAGAGTGACACCCTTAAAGGAACTTTGGCTTATTTAATTATTTTTGGCATAAATAAAAACCAAAAAGCCATAACCATAAATAGAGTTGAGCAAAAACTACATTTATTAACCATATGCCTATAGGCTAAGGGAAATTGTAGCCTCATTGCATCAAAAGGCCTGAAGGTAAATGAACTACACACGGTGAGAAATCACTGGAGTTGCTTCTGAAGACACATTTTCCTGGTAATTCTATGACTGATTCTTCAACAGGATTTTCTATTGAAGTAGAGCAACCTCGATTTGCCACGGATATTGTAACCGAATCCAGGATATTAGACGTATTAAAAAACTTCAAATCGCTCTTACCAAATTTGGCTTCTGTGGGCTCAAAGAGCTATAAACTGGTATGATGCATCTTGATTATATAGCCACAAAGAGGGGTGTGACTAAGGTAGCCTCATATCACCATTACAGGATAAACTCGCTGAATCAGTACCTAAACCTGCCATCCACAGAAATGTGAGGAAGACATAATGGCATCGGTATGAGAAAAATTAAAAAATTCAATTCAAAACGTTAATCTGGATAATCTGCTCGATCACATCATTACATCTTTCAATAGATCACAAAAACAAAATACAAGGATAAAACTAAAACACAATGGTGGACCTCTGAGCTAAAGGCTAGGAAACGAGCAGCAACATGTTATTCAACAAGACCAAATCTACTGGGGTCGCTAATGACTGTGATACCTATAAAGAGTAATTTAAAATCTACAACAATGAGCTTAGAAAAACGGAACGACTTTCTTGGCACACCTTCTGTGGAGAAGGGGAAAAAGTCTGCGATGCCACAAGGCTGCGTAAGATATTATTCACTGCACCCTGGCAAAAAACAAAATGTGCTGCTCGACACACATTTCTCGGGGAACTCACCAACAGAATCAGAGAATCAGTAGGACCAACAGGAGAGCGAGTAGCCCTTCGAAATTACCTGGACCTGGACGGCATCTCTCCAGCAGAAATGCAGAAAATGTTGAAGCCCCAAAAATAAGAACTTCTGCATCGTATTGTCAAGTTGGTTCAATTAATAATTTAATGGCCATACGATTTTTTTTGCTCTTAGCACTTTATCTATATTTTTTTTCTCGGTATACCTTACGGAATACCTGTTTGTGTATGAACCAAAGTTGTAGATATTGAACAGGAGAACAAATATGCGGAACAAACCTACCAGATAAAGTGCATCCAGTGCCTTAAAAATCGCAAAAATGCCCACAAAGTCATAAAATATCCCTCAAATAACGACAAGTCGCACGATAATGAACTAGTACGAAAACGTAATCATTTCAGTGTAAATTTTGGTTTCTCTATCTCTTTCTGCTGTCATCTGGGCGAAAACAAATGTCAGATAGAGTCACTTTATTTTATTTGTCGACTGATAGGAACAATGGCAAAAAAAAAGTTATTAAAAGCAAAAATTAACCAGTAAGGAAAGGCTAAAGTCGGGCGGTGCCGACTATATAATACCCTACACCACTCTCGTAATATTGAATAACTCTGATATATAAATTTTGTAATTCATGTATAAATTGTTTACATAAATTTACTTTTGGGACATTTTATACTTAAATAATACCCTGTACCACAGTGTCGTGTAGGGTATTAAAACGATTGGATCTAAAGAGCCAAATCGGATGAAACATATATATGGGAGCTATAGCTAAATCTTAACCGATTTTCTTCAAATTCGGTAGTGTTGGTTCATGGATCAATAAACTCTACCATTCTAAATTTCAAAACGATTGGACGTAAAATTCAGCTTCTATAGAACTAAAGGTCCAAATCGGACGAAACATATATGTTTAACTAACTTGAGAACTAACATAATGCAACTCTGACGGCGTTGCCATAACAGAGTTAGGTTTGCGGCGCTGTAATCAAGGAACGGCTCCAAATCTGATGCGGGGGCGATGAAGTCGACTGTCAGCTGTTGTGACTTCAACAATATCTCCCATATATATTGTAGTGTTGGTTCATGGATCAAGAAACTCTACCATTCTAAATTTCAAAACGATTGGATGTAAAATACAGCTTTTATAGGACTAAATGGCCAAATCGGACGAAACATATATATGGGAGCTATAGCTAAATCTTAACCGATTTTCTTTAAATTCGGCAATGTTGGTTCATGGATCAAGAAACTCTACCATTCTAAATTTCAAAACGATCGGTTGTAAAATACAGCTTCTATAGGACTAAAGGGCCAAATCGGACGAAACTTATATATGGGAGCTATAGCTAAATCTTAACCGATTTTCTTCAAATTCGGCAATGTTGGTTCATGGATCAAGAAACTCTACCATTCTAAATTTCAAAACGATCGGTTGTAAAATACAGCTTCTATAGGACTAAAGGGCAAAATCGGACGAAACATATATATGGGAGCTATAGCTAAATCTTAACCGATTTTCTTCAAATTCGGCAATGTTGGTTCATGGATCAAGAAACTCTACAATTCTAAATTTCAAAACGATTGGATGTAAAATACAGCTTCTATAGGACTAAAGGGCCAAATCGGACGAAAGATATATATGGGAGCTATATCTAAATCTGAACCGATTTCAACCAACTTCAATAGCGATCTTAACAGCTGCGAAATACTCTAAACTGCAAAATTTCAGAACGATCGGAGTGAAATTGCGACCTGTAGTCGACGAACAACTTTACATGGACAGACGGACGGACGGACGGACGGACATCGTTAAATCGACTCAGCTAGTGATTCTGAGTCGATCGGTATACTTTAAGGTGGGTCTAGCTGTGTTATTTTCAGGTGTTACAAACATCTGCCGTGAAACAAACTTATAATACCCTGTACCACAGTGTGGTGTAGGGTATAATCACTAAAAGCGCTACAAAAAATTGTTAAAAACGCTACCGTAGTGGTTTTTCTGAAAAATCACTACTTTTACAAAACAGTGGTATTTGGAGATCAAAAATCACCACAAGTAGCGGAAAAATCACCAAGTTGGCATCGCTGTCATCAGTGCACAATGAGAGAGACGTGAGAGAGAGACAAAGAAATGAGAGTGTTGGATCAGCTCAGCTGACCCACCCAGGGTTGATTTTTGGCCACCGCTAGTGTAAAGGATACAGAGGTGTATTTTCTAAGGTCGACCATACAAAAATGTGTGCTTTTTTAGACCGGAAGTTGTTAAATTATTGATCTGGCAATAACCTTTTTTTTAATTGGTAAATTGCTAACGTCGTTGACGTAAGGCCAGGCGAACGAACGAACCTTAGAGAAACCAAATTCCAGACGAAAGTGAGTGACTGGTTTTCGTTGGCAGAGACCTTCGTTAGAAATACAGAAACAGGCCGTTAATGGAATGGGTAGGGAAGGCCAACGTCGCCTAAAATTCATATAGGAAAGCTGTACGGTCTCCTTGGGGCCTCTCTCCTAAAATCTTGTATAAGTATAAAGCAACTATATAAGTACAAAGCAATAATTCGTCCAATACTATTGTACACCATTGTGCTGTGGTGAACGGCAACTGATAAGTAATATATCACAAGTCAATTAATGAAGGTTTAGAGAACTGCCTGCCAAAGTATAATTGAGGCTTTAAGGACTACAGCGACAAAGTCTCTAGAGTAAGCTATACTGCCGATTTATATTGTGGCTTGAGAAGTTCAACCAGATCGGCAACTTGTATATCCACTTCTTTACAGATTACATAGTGTAAATGTGATAAAGTTCACGGACTACCAGATAGTACAATAACACAGTACAGGATTTTCAGCTCATTGCTTTGGGACTGAATTCTGAGAATTGGATGTGAAAGTAGCTCCAAAAATAAGAACTTCTACATCATTCATTTAGTCAAGTTGGCTCAATAAATAATTTTATGGCCATACGATTTTTTTTTTGCTCACGGTGGATTTTTAGCACTTTTTCTATATTTTTTTCTCGGTATAACGTACAGAATATATCTTTTGTGTCTGCAGCAAAGTTGTAGATATTGAGCCAACTTGACTTAACGAATGGTGCAGAAGTTCTTATTTTTGGGGCTACTTTCACTTCCAATTCTCAGAATTGACTCCAAAAATAATGTGTGTACTGTGTAAGGGAGGTGGCTGAGTCGCAACATAGCGACAAACACACTCGTCGTCATTTGCTCCGACAGCCAGGCTGCCACTAAATCTATGGAGGCTGCATTCCTAAATTCACAAATAGCCCTCGACTGCCGCGGATCTCTCAATGAGATGGCTGAGCAGTTTAACATATTATTCATAGGGGTTACTGGTCATAGGGACATCCGGAGGAACTGCAAAGTCGAAAACCTTGCTAGGAAAGAGACAACTTTAGAAATTCTCAAAAAATTTGCATAGACTGTCATCTTTTAGTGGCCTTAGTGATAGTAGCTGTTAAGCTTCTCTTGAGGACTGGCTGCACATTTTTTACGTTTGTCTGCCGTATGAAGACATCAGGAACCAGGATGCTATGAGTTTTGTGTATGATTTGTCACAGTGATGTCAGCGAAGTGCTTTCCACTGTTATTGGAGACTTTGCGTACTAGGTACATTTTATGCTTCGTACTCATATCCGCTGTGTATTGCTGGTTGTTCTTCCTTGAAGTTAAATCTGCTGCGTGCAGCCACTAATCCCAGGGTCACACTGGATCAAAGTCTAAGAGTAACTCGGTTACGAAAATCTAACCAGATTCTGAGGTGTTCTTATAACGATTCTCGAATCTTGTTTGGGGCATGATCAAACCTAGCCTTAATATATATTTCGCATCCAATGGTTTCGAACGAAAGCAGCTTTACATCCACACATAGGCAATTCCACGCTTGTGTATACCATACACACTGACTTTAAATTTAATCGAGTATCATGGGTGATCAGGAGCCCCTATAATCCCGGTTGTGAAATGTGTTATGACTTTGGTTGTAGCCTGATTCCAAAACCGCAGGTAGATAGAGTTGTCTAACCAGATGGATTTGTCCAACAACCGGATGCTATGACCATTAGAGCTGCGAAAGCTTTAGATAGTCCTCGACTCCCCACAATGAGGTGAAGTGTAAACTCATATAGTTAAGCTTCGAATTGGTACCTGCGGAAAAGATCTAGAATTTATTGGGAGAAGCTAGCACTTCCTACGGGATTTCCTTGTTAATTCAAACGGTGCGCTGACCGTCGCATCGTGGCGTCTCCGCTGTTGATTCTGTCTAGCTGACAGGAGCATATTTCAAGGCCACTGAGATTGCAGTGCATAATCTGTTTATTGGAAGTTGCCATGGTATAAAGGGATATATTTTTTGTGTCATTACTTGATATCGAGCTTCAATAATATTAAACAAAGCAATAATATAAGTCCAAAATAATATGCGTGTAAATGGAGACATTGGATAATCCTTTTTACCAAAAGGCTTATCTTGGTAATACTAGGGAAAACACTTCACTAATGATTCGTATGTTGGGGAACAATTCAGGGAGCTGTTTGGAATCTATTTAGAAACACTATTTTGTTTTGCAGAAGATTGAGATGTAGGTTGTTGCAGACGATATCTCAGTATCACCTAGGGAGAAAGTCCACTCAGGGACTTCCTTCAGAGGGTCCTCAACTTTACTCCGACAAAAACATAGTTACCTCTATTCAGCAGAAAGGACAAACTATCAGCTTTAGCACCCGTTTCTGACTATGCTAAATATCTTGGTGTTTTGCTAGACAGGAAGCTGAATTTCAATCCCACCATCCTGGATAGGAAAGCCACATAAGCGCTATATACATGTTTGAGGTAACTATCATAATGGTCAGGAAATTAAATAGTGCACTGCCGCAGCCACTCTTTGACAAGAAGTATCACACACTTATACCGGAGAGGAATGTATGGACAGGCCGCATACTTAGGGTTGTACTCTGGTCTGCCCGTAAGAACGAGGGCTATCTATAATTCGTAAGAATTATTTTAAAATGAAATCTTGAATATTAGGAAGGCCTAAGATATAACGTTCGGACAAAGGATTGCATAAATATCCCTACGGCAATGCGGTGTCAATTTACTAAAATGTACCGGTGCCAGGACTGGTTAACTCGGAACTGTCACAAATATGATGCAGTATACTCGTAAATTCAAAGTTCAAAGACTAAAAAATTAAATGGCTCTCGATGGGGCTTATTTGGTATTATATGTATTATATTGACCCTACTTATTTAGAACGGGGAGAACTGGGAATAAGTTGAGTAGGTTCTTCAGGGAAGTTGAACATGTGTAGTGTGTCGTTGCATGCGCGACAGGTGTTCGACGTGTTGCCACCAATTATCCCACAATACAAATTGAGGAGATTACACCAGACATATCATAATTGGATCAAATCCAGTCTTGTCTGCGGTGAAAATTCCGCTTCCTCCGTAGCCATTGATGGAGGGTGATTTCCTAGCACGGCTCGGTAATTGTAAACGGCTTCAGCGACGATGTCAGAGTGCATATCAGTAAGGACTGCCTAGTGTGCTCTTTGATCTTAAGATTCTCTCTTGTAGCGTTGGACCTCGCTCTTTGGATCTGAACATCTTTCCTGATGTGCCTGGCATTGTGTAGCCTATCCACAAGGTAATAGTTGGGGTGGCTATGACGGCAGTATCCAAGCAGATATTGCTTTGACAGCATAAAGTTGTGTCGTCGCACGGGTATAATCTACGTGTCTTCATGTAGGTTTTCCACAGAAGACATGAGAAGGCACCCTTCGCAGTTCTCAGGGCGGCATTATGGCAGGTCTACAGGTTCTTCCACTGCGTCTCGCTCACATTCAGAAAATCTTTTATGTCAAATCGAATATTAAAATCTGAACCGGTTCCCTAAACATATTTGGTCATTGGATGAAGAAAGCCTGATCTCTAACAAGAATCCAGAGAAAAATTGCAGTTTATGGAGCTTATTTATCACACGTCGATATATATATTTATATTAGGGCGGGTCACAATTTTTTGCGACAACGGCGCATTGGGTTACTTTTCCTATGGGTTATTCCAAGAAACTTTGCCGAAGAAACCATTGCTCAAAAATGAATTTCGAGTCCCGCATCATTCAAAATATTTTTAATAGAATATTTTGGAAAAAACTATTTTTTAGGAATGGTTAAGGTTAGGGTGGCAGCCGTTTTTTTTTTATTTCTTCAGCTCACATAGACCAGTTTAGGTCCCTAGTGGTACCACGGGCTAAAATGCCCTTCATCGAAACCAACCTGTTTGATATACAAATGTATCGATAGCACGAATATTGGTACTGGAAAGATCAGTTAGGCTGCCTAGAAAGGCCGACCCCAGTAGGTCCAGTCGTCGTTTACTAAAAGCGGGACAGTCGCATAGCAAGTGCTCAATGCTCTCCACTTCTTCCTCATCTCCACAGCATCTGCAGAAGTCATTGGAGTTAATACCCTATCTTCTGGCGTGTTCGCCGATCAGGCAGTGTCCCGTCAGAACTGATACTAACGTAAATAATCGTTTCCTTTCCAGTGCGAGGAGATATTTTGACCTTCTCAGGTCATACCTTGGCCAGATTTGTCTAGCTACCCTACAGGTGCCGATTTGTATCCATCTGTCGTTGGTCTGCCTGATTGCCTCCTGCCTAAGCCAAAGCTTGCACGCACTAATATATGCAAATTCTTCGAGAATTTGTAAAGTCGTCCCTTTCCTAGCAAGTTCAATGGCTTTGCAGTTCCCCGGGATATCCCTATTCCCAGGCACCCATATGAGGTGTATATTAAACTGCTCAGCCATCTCGTTAAGAGATCTACGGCAGTCGATTGCTATTTGTGAATTTAGGGATGTGGCCTCCAGAGAATTGATGGCAGCCTGGTTGTCCGAGTAAATGACAACGCCAGTGTTGGTTACTATGTTCCGACTCAGCCACGTGGCGACTTCCCATATTGCCATTATTTCGGCTTGATAGACGCTGCAGGCATCTGGTAGTATGTGAGCTATATCCCAATTAAGTTCTTCACAGTGTACTCCGAAGCCAACCTTTTCATCAAGCTTCGAACCATCCGTATAGAAGTGGAGATGGTTTCTATTTCCGGGTATTCTGCATCCCATTCATCCCTGGCTGGTATCATAGTGATGTAGTTCCTCTCAAAGGTGCGCACCGTTGATATATAGTCCACTCGGTCGATTACCATAGCACTACACTTTGATATCCTCATGTAACCGTAGTTCTTATACCTCCACATTGATAGGCAGTTTAATCTTAGTGCCGCTTTGGTTGCAACTTCTCTCGCCACTACATTAATCGGCAGTATATGGAGAAGGGCTTGTAGAGACTCAGTCACTGTAGTCCTTAACGCTCCGCTTATGCACAGGCAGACAGTTCTCTGAACCCTTGATAGCAGGTTTGTGATGGTTAGTTTGTCAGTTGCCGTCCACCATACCACAAAGCCGTATAACATTATTGGACGAACCACTGCTATATACATCCAATAGACAATTTTAGGGAAGAGGCCCCACCGCGACCCTACAGCCTTCCTGCAGGAATATAGGGCGATATTGGCCTTCTTTACACGTTCCAGTACGTTTAGTCTGAATGTCAGTTTCCTATCCAAAATTATTCGTAAAAATTTTGCACTTTTAGAAAAGACTAGATCTGTTCCATTTATCCGAGGAGGAGTGTCCGCATGAGGGACACTATTCATCCTAGTAAAGAGAACCAATTCGGTGGTTGCTATGGTTTCTTCGGCTCAATCTTTAAATGAGTGTTGCGCCTTTGTACATTTGTTCTCTATTCTTGAATATTTCTCAAAAATTCCTATTATGAATGATTTAGAGAACAAATGTACAAAGGCGCAACACTCATTTAAAGATTGAGCCGAAGAAACCATAGCAACCACCGAATTGGTTCTCTTTACTAGGATGAATAGTGTCCCTCATGCGGACACTCCTGTTGTTTCTGTAGGTAATTTCAAATCTGGACCCATTTGCAGCCTGTTTCTTGGGAACAACGAAGTGGATTCATCAACTTATACAGCTAGTCCCAATAGCTACAGTATTTTAGGTTTTACAAACAAATATATCGAGCCACAAACGCCAAAAAGACGTAACCGCCACTCACAAAAATATAATATCGTAACGTTTTTGCTCCTCTGAAATATGATAATATTAAAAAATCAGTTTTGTGTATTCAAAGCGTTTAAACCGGGAAACATTTTTAAAACCACTTTGAAAATTTAAATCCTTGAAACATTTAAATATTTTCGCTCTCACTTTTAAAAGTTTACCAAATACGTTTGGTTTGGAACTTTTCATGCGTTAACGCGTCTGTGTGTCATACATTGTCTCTGTCACATAATTTGTTTCACTATCTCTCTCTCTCTGCGCTCATTTCATTGTCTGGTAATCACCGCATGTTAACAATGCCAGTCGGCAAACAAAGCGTAATGAAATTAAGATAAAAAGGGGAACACACAAAACTCCTATAAAACAAGTTTGTTAGGGTGTTTCGATGAACAAAGACTCCACCAAAAGTATTAAACTGCACACCAACTTGAGACCAGTTTAAATTGGACAAGGATACACCATACTATAATATTTAAATTTAATTTAAATGCAGAAATATTGGAAAATATGGCTTATTTATCGCGCAGATTCCAAATCTGTACATACATATACGAAGGAGGTCCCAAAATTATCCGACTTAACATATAGATGTCGGTATTAGTTTAAAGAACAAATAACTTTCGTGAAAAATGGCAACCTTCTAAAACATATGTTTTACGTTTCAAGGTGTCGCGTTGTTTAGTTTTTTTTTGAGCACTCAAAAATAAAAGATCTCAGTGAATTTGTAAATATGGAAAAAGTTGGTCGCCGATGTGTAATACAATATTTTCATTTAAAAGTTTCCAGTCCAACCAATATTAAATCCCAGCTATATTCTACTTTGGGGGAGTCTGCTCCTTCTTTAAATGAGTGTTGCGCCTTTGTACATTTGTTCTCTATTCTTGAATATTTCTCAAAAATTCCTATTATGAATGATTTAGAGAACAAATGTACAAAGGCGCAACACTCATTTAAAGATTGAGCCGAAGAAACCATAGCAACCACCGAATTGGTTCTCTTTACTAGGATGAATAGTGTCCCTCATGCGGACACTCCTGTTGTTTCTGTAGGTAATTTCAAATCTGGACCCATTTGCAGCCTGTTTCTTGGGAACAACGAAGTGGATTCATCAACTTATACAGCTAGTCCCAATAGCTACAGTATTTTAGGTTTTACAAACAAATATATCGAGCCACAAACGCCAAAAAGACGTAACCGCCACTCACAAAAATATAATATCGTAACGTTTTTGCTCCTCTGAAATATGATAATATTAAAAAATCAGTTTTGTGTATTCAAAGCGTTTAAACCGGGAAACATTTTTAAAACCACTTTGAAAATTTAAATCCTTGAAACATTTAAATATTTTCGCTCTCACTTTTAAAAGTTTACCAAATACGTTTGGTTTGGAACTTTTCATGCGTTAACGCGTCTGTGTGTCATACATTGTCTCTGTCACATAATTTGTTTCACTATCTCTCTCTCTGCGCTCATTTCATTGTCTGGTAATCACCGCATGTTAACAATGCCAGTCGGCAAACAAAGCGTAATGAAATTAAGATAAAAAGGGGAACACACAAAACACCTATAAAACAAGTTTGTTAGGGTGTTTCGATGAACAAAGACTCCACCAAAAGTATTAAACTGCACACCAACTTGAGACCAGTTTAAATTGGACAAGGATACACCATACTATAATATTTAAATTTAATTTAAATGCAGAAATATTGGAAAATATGGCTTATTTATCGCGCAGATTCCAAATCTGTACATACATATACGAAGGAGGTCCCAAAATTATCCGACTTAACATATAGATGTCGGTATTAGTTTAAAGAACAAATAACTTTCGTGAAAAATGGCAACCTTCTAAAACATATGTTTTACGTTTCAAGGTGTCGCGTTGTTTAGTTTTTTTTTTGAGCACTCAAAAATAAAAGATCTCAGTGAATTTGTAAATATGGAAAAAGTTGGTCGCCGATGTGTAATACAATATTTTCATTTAAAAGTTTCCAGTCCAACCAATATTAAATCCCAGCTATATTCTACTTTGGGGGAGTCTGCTCCTTCTTTTACAATACGAACTGCCAAGACGAACAACGTAGTGGTCGACCAATTGACCACGCCAGAAATGGTTAAAAGATCCACAAAATGGTATTGAAGTTATAGGCATTTCAAAAAGTGCTATACATCGCATATTGACGGAAATGATGATTATGAGAAAGCTGTACATAAGTTGGGTGCCGCGTTTGCTCACAATCAAGATAATGCACCAGTTCCCACTTCCGCAATAGTGGAATGGCCAAAATCAATGAATTAAAATTCCCTAGGATTATTTTTTGTTTCCAAACTTGAAAAAATGTCTCGGCAGAAAAAGATATGCCAGCAAAGAAAAGTTGAAAGTTGCGGTTTATGGCTATTCTCAGGATTTAGACAGTTTTTACAATAAACAGGGTATCGAAGCTATTGTAAATCGCTGGAAAGAGTCAATCGAGGTAAAAGGAGATTATGTTGAGAAATAAAGAAACATTTTCCCAAATTAGTGATGCCAAATTTGTACATACATATAAATGCATTCGTACTCGTTTATATAGGACTTATATCTAAATCTGTTATGTTTTCAGTAATAGCATATTTAGCATGAATAACTGATTTGCCAGATTTGGAAACTTCCTCAATAAACTTCCAGCTGTTTAAATGTCAACTAGCTTTTCCGACAATAGGGTCAATTGGAACCTTTCCATGAACAATATTCTGCTTTCTTTTGAGATGATGATAAGTGTTAAATTTATTGCCTATGCAGATATCGAGGCAATGCCTTTTAGACCAGGCCTATGCATCAAAAATTTGGAGAAACGAAGGTCGTTTTATCCCAACTACTGAAAATCAGTTCCATACAGAAGCTTAGGATAACCGGCCGATTAGTTTATCGTCATTTATCCCTAAAACACTGAATAGATTAATTGATAGTTAGGACTAGAATATATCACAGGCTACTGTCCAATCAACAGCAGGGGCAGTCCACCGAAACCGCAATGCATGATCTATTAAGGTATATACTATGGTAGCTTTCTTAGATATAGAGAGGGACTTCAATAACATAAATCAACCTCTATTAACCCTCATGCAAAAGTGGTTAAAGGGAAATTCCGAATTATCTTAGAGGCATCCCATAGCAGGGTCCTTCATATAAACGCAAGATGGGGTTCCGATAATGGTCTTGATGTTAACCCGACCAAGACGAAACTAGTTATTTTCAGCCGGAGATATAAGGAACCAACAGTTACACCTGTCTCCTCAGTGGGGTGTTGAAATAACCTACTCTGAAAGCGTAAAATATTTAGGTATTTTACTAGACCAGAAGTTAAACAACATTTTGGCCTAAAAGTCCCAACAGAAACTACAATTGCAGGATTCGCATACAATATAGCCGTGATTGGTCGGTCAAGACAAATAGATGTTCAGCTCTACTCTAATGAAACAATAAGAACCATAGAACATTGGCTTAAATCAAGGAACCTTGACCTAGCTGCACACAAAGCAGAGGCAGTCTTCATAAGCGAAAGAAGAAAGAAGGAACCACTTTCTATCCGAGTAGACGAAAGAGTAATTGACTCATCGCAGGCAACTAAATATCTCGGAGTTATAATTGGCGTTCGGCTAAGGGAATGGCTAAAAATTATTGTTCTGACTAAATTTGATATTAATATTTTCTCTGATAGTCTGGCTTTTATCAAGTCCCTGGAAATAATATTCTTCAATTCACAAACTGCCCTCGACTGTTGCAGATCTCTTAACGAGATGGCTGAACAATTCAATATTCACCTGATATGGATGCAGGGTCACTGAAACATACCACAGAACTACAAAGCAGATGAACTTGCATGACTAGGAACTGTCTTACATGCTCCAGGGGAAGTAGAAAATGTGGACATGCCTCTAGCGTCCTGCAGGCTCATCTAGGGGGATAATGTCCATTAACGCTGCAAATAACAGGTGTTCATTAGTCAGGAACTTCATACAATACGGGCTGACGTGGCCCTGCCTAAACTTCAAACGCACCAATGCGTTATGGAGACCGGACGTCTCATTTATAGTGTCTGTCATGACGGGCCATTGCTTTATTGGACGGCACTCTCAGAGATTCGAAGACTTGCATAATGACTTCTGCAGAAGCTGTAGAAACGAAGAGGAGGAGGAATCAATAGAACACCTTCTGTGACGGCATACAACATTAGGCTATCATTTCTCTGGGGAGTTAGCTAACTTGGCTGTTGTTAAAACACCTGCAACGATATATATATGTTCCCTTCTCCAGTTTGATCTATCCATTGCGATGTTTTTGCTCCCACTCTAGCGTCTTGGCAACTAAGAATCGGGCTATGTCGTCATGGAGCTTCCAACCATATGTGTATTGTTTTTATCGATCATCAACCAACTTCACATGCTTTCTCAACACGCTGACGTGACCCTCAGATTGATATGAGTTTTAGGCAGGCTACGTTCTTAACCAAAGTGGGAGGTATGTCCAAATAGATGAATTCAAATTGGTACTCATACGAGTATACGAGTATATATGGCATTCTGCCATCTAAGGATAGTTGGACGACTCAATGTATTCACCAAGTGTCTGGAGCACAGTACGGTAGGGCCAATACGCAGCTACGCAGAAACCTCCTGGCTGTGGTGTAAGGTAACCTACGAGCACTTAGTTTTTAAAACCTTCATAACTTTTTTGTTTATCCTTCAACATATATACCTTGAAGATAAAATTTTCTTAATTTGTTTATGTCTTTAAGAGCATTAACAGTGGATTGTCATTCAGTTCTCATTCCAGAAGTATCTAAATCCGAACTATGAGGAACACATTAGCACAATTTTTTCCTGTTTTGAACCACACTAATACACAATTGTAAATTTACACATACGTGATATGAATCTGTGGTTCTTGTTGCTATTATTGTATTATGAAAACAATGGCATAATTAAAAGTCACATTCTGTGAAAACAACAAACACAATAATAAAAGCGGAAGAAAGTACAATTCCGACGCAGAAATTTAACTGAAACTTTATAATTGGGGTAATTGAGAATACAGTGCAAGCAAGCATTGTCCTCGCGAAGCAGTTTTGCAGAGCAAGACCAACCCAAAACTCCTCATTACACCCACCCCTTTTTGGCTGTCTGCTTATCCTACTTATTGTGAAACAGTCAGCTGCTGTACCCACACACGTTCTATAATGTTTCCGCTTCCGTTTCATAGTTTCGTATTTATTTGTTTGTTTCGTTTCTTCTTCTTTCTTTTGTCTCGTAAAACGCAGATTATCTGGCCTAGAGAATGGTTTGTTGGGACTATCGTCGCGCATAAATGCCGTCATGTGGTCACGTTCAACGACAGACATCGAAAATGTTGATATCATTTGTTTTGGCCATTTGCTGTATGAGATGTGCATGGGTCAAGAGATGACAACACCAAAACCGTCCATGAGAGTTTTAGAAATGGAAATGGAACATTATCCACAGGTAAGTTTGGAAACTAGGGTACAAACTTTCGGAGTCGTATGATAAAGTGCCGAACCACGTTTGTCATACGATCCTCGTATATCAAATATGACATAGATTATATAACATTAAATTTTTTTTGTTTTCTTTTGTCTTTCCACAGATTCTCGATGTTTTGGGTTTAATTTTCGAACCGCCCACCGGTGTCTGTCCCTCGGTGGAGGATTTAGTATTATGTGATTTATTTAGATCAATAGATTTACGAGAACTGAGAGGTCCTTGTTTTAATGTAAGTGTGCTTATATATAGAAATTCAATGAAAAATAACATTTATTTTCAGCAATTAATTGGGTAAAAACACATTAGCTTTAATATAAGTAATCCCGATATTTCGGGTCCGACATATTGCCAGATTTGACTCATCTCAGAGGATATAACTGGAAGATAGGGAGAAAATTTGTGTCTAGTACCGATTTTCTGTAACTCGTGAGGTATAAAAAGATCATAAATAAGCAGCGCACAACAGGCCGAACCACTGGCTTAAGTGTATGTACATGGGCATGAGAAGTTTAAACGTCTCCTCTCTTCAACCTAACCTAACCTAAATAAGTAAAGTGTTAGAGATGGAACCTGATTAGGTTCCATCTTTCCTTGACAACGACGGCGTTAGCAGCACTGTATTGCAGCTGCATCTTTCTTAAAAGTTGGGGTAGAGGGGCGCTGCTGTTGAAGATCAGCTGTTGTCACTTCAACATACCGCCCCCTTGCACGAGTGCAAAGCCAAACTGGATGACTCCGCTATTTGTTGTTATTGTTGGATGGTATTGATGCTGCTGTTTCTTGTGATGAGAATTGTTGTTATAACCTTTGTTATTTTTTTGGTTTAGACTGCAGTGCATTTACGGGAAGCTTAAATTCTGTTGTCATCTTGTTATCCGTCGCTGGCTCGTGAACAAAGTTTTTTTTATTATTTTAATATTTTATTTTGGCCGTGAGCCTGGCGGTTTGGCAGTGTGCCAATAGCGGGTGAGTTGAGAACTAACTCAAAAAGCGAATGTGACGGCGTTACTATCACAACGACGGCGTTAGCAGCACTGTATTTCTACAGCATCGTTCTTGAAAGTTGTTGTCACTTCAACACATACAGTCCATTGTTTTACCACAGGAACGTAGGGGAAAACATAAGTAATCCCAAAAGCCTTCAATTGAAACAATTTGATTGCTTAAAAAAGCCCAAAAGTTGGAGGATTTCAACGTCAGGCAAGTAAGTTAACTCCCCAACGAAATGAGAGGTTGTATGCCGCCTTCTAGAGACAGCGGGTGTTCTATTGATTCCTCCTTCTCTTCGTCTCCACAGCCTCTGCAAAAAATGTCTTTATGCAAGACCATCAATCTGTGACCCGTCCTGAGAGACACGATAAGTGAGACGTTCGGTCTCGATAAGCACAGAACCACATCAGCCTGGAATGTATGAAGTTCCAGACCTGTCATTTGTTTCCTTAAGGGCACCTTTTCTCAAGAAGAGCTTGCAGATCGCTAGAGACATGCCCACATATTCCAGTTCCCCTAAAGCACGTAAGGTAGTTTGTAATCTCGCAAGTTCACCTGCCTTGCAATTCCCTGATATGTCACTACAGTGATCCTCAAAGAAAGAAGAGCCCAAGGTTGTCTGCCGCCTTCTGGCACAAAACAGACGGTGTTCTATTGATTCCTCCTCCTCTTCGTCTCCACAGCTTCTGACTAGTGACCACCTGTCATTTGTTTCCGTAAGCTTACCATCTTTCAAGAACATCTCGCAGGTCGCTAGAGGCATGCCTACATATTCCAGTTCCTCTCCACAGCTTCTGACTAGTGACCACCTGTCATTTCTTTCCGTAAGCGTACCATCTCTTAATAATAGCTCGCAGGTCGCTAGAGGCATGCCTACATTATCCAGTTCCTCAACAAAGCCCTGATGGTCAGGCAGTGTCTAGAACGACACTATTGCCGTAACCATTTCCTGACCATAGTGACAGTTCCCCAAGTCTAATAGCAGTACATGCGGCATATGGCATTGTTATAATGTTTAGCGTCATTCAATGCTGTATAACATTTAGTGACCCAATTGGTGTCGTTCTCAGCGCACCAGTTATACATACATCAGCCATTCGCTAAACCTTTTTAGTATCCCGCAGAAAGTGGATATCTGCAGTGCTGACCACAATGCCGTACGGCATTGTCGGTATGACTACTGCCGTATACAACCAATAAAGTATACGCGGGTTTAGACCCCAGCGTTTTCCTATTGTCCTTTTACAGGTATATAGCGCTACCACAGCCTTCTTTTCTCTTTCTTTTTCTTGTTGGATTTGACGTTCAAATTCCTGTCTAGCAAAATACCTAATTTTTTGCGCTTTCAAAGAAGGGAAATTCTGCTGTAGGATATCTCTAAGAGTACTCTCAAACTTCCAACTAACAGATATTGTCACGTCATAGGCAACAACCCTTACACTCATCATTTCCATAGAAAGTAGAATATTGTTCATGGAGAGATTCCATAGCAGAGGAGACAGAACACCCACTGGGTATAACTGAAATGCGTCTCTTAATCAGAAGGTTATGAATGAATTTGTGTTACTGAAGACCCTATCTATGTCTAAGAAAGCTACCAAAGTATAATCATTCATTAAAGATGACTAGATCATGCTGGTCGGTTTCGGTGGAATTGCCCTTGCTGTTAGGTAAGGTTAAGAGTGGCATCCTGTAAAACATGCTCACTAAGACTATCCAGTCCATTGTGTTACATGGACGTAAGGGAAAACCTAAGTTATCTCTAGCCCCTCCCGTTGAACCAACTTGATTGCTTTACAAAGCTCAAAAATTGGCGGATTCCAACATCAGCCAAGTTAGATAACTCATCAAAGAAATAAGAGCCCAAGGTTGTATGCCGCCTTCTAGAGAGAGCGGGGCACAAACACAGAAAGTGTTCTATTGATTCCTCCTCCTCTTTGTCTCCACCGCCTGTGCAAAATTTTGCAAGACCATCAAACTCTCTGCGTGCCGTCCAATAAGACAGTTACCCGTCATGACAGACACGATAAGGGAGACCTTCGGTCTCGAGAAGGAAAGCAGTGTGTTAATGCGTCTGGAGTTTATGCAGAGCCATATCAGCCTGGATGTATGAAGTTGTCATTTGTTTCCATAAGCGTACCATCTCTCAAGGCATGCCTACATATTCCAGTTCCTCTGGAGCGTGTAAAGTAGTTCCAAGTCTTTGCAATTTCATCTGCTTTGCAGGTATGGTCCGTTAAAAGATCTGCGACAGTTTTTAAATTCAGGAATATAGTTTCCAGAATCTTGATAGCAGCTTGACTATAAGAGAAAATGTTAATACCGACATTAGTCAGAATGAATCAGCCATTCTGCTACCTCTTTTATAGCTAAGATTTTTTTTAAGCTGCCTGGTAAACATTACAATGATCAATAAACTATTTTGCAATGAATAGATCAAGTTTCTCAGAAATTAAACACCAAAGCCCAACCATGCCGTAACCATTTCCTGACCATAGTGAAAATGGGCAATATCGGTCCATTTTTTGATATAGCCCCATACACAGCATCTCCCCGATTTGACTTCTTAACGTCATAGAGACAACAAATATCAACTGATCAGACTCAAAATTAGTAACATGGGTTTACTTCTACCCGGAATTCTTCACACGAACAACGATAGTTATACGACCATGTTTTTATATAGTCCCAATACAAAGGTCCCTCTAGATTTGACTTCGTAATGCCCCAAAATCCTCAGATGGGCTTAAATTTTGTACAATGAGTATATTTGTACCTGAAACCATTTACATGCGATCTATGGTGGAGATATATATGATTCGGCATGGTCGAATTTAATTCGTCTTTATTTGTTTCTCTTGTTTTTGGGTCTGATGTTCAAATTCCTGTCTACTTTGTGCTTCCAAAGAAGGGAATTTCTGCTGTAGGATGTATCTAAGAGTACTCTAAAACTTCCATCTAACAGCTATTGCAGCATCATCTGCATAGACAACAACCCCTACACTCATCACCTCCATAGAAAGTAGAATATTGTTCATGGAGAGATTAGATAGCAGAGGTGACAGAACACCCACTTAGAGCGTTCCCCTGCTGATAAATCTGTATCTATTCTAGCTGATAGGCATCTCTTAGTCAGAAGGTTATGAATAAACCTGCGTATACTGCTTTCAACATCCAGGTTGCTATAGCCGTAATTATAGCGGTTGTTGAAGACCCCCTCTATGTCTAAGGAAGCTACCATAGTATTTATATTCCTTAACAAAGAGGGATCCTTCAATAAAGCTGGCTAGATCGTACTGAGCGGTTTCGGTGGAATTGCCCTTGCTGTAGGCATGCTGTTGGTTGGTAACTATCTATTAATCTCTCCAAAGTTTTAATGAGAAATGACGATAGACTAATTGGCCGGAAATCCAGTCTTAGTAAGTAGTCCTAGGGTAACTATTATTTAATCTCAACAGAGGGAGAAGTGAGGTCAGACTAATTGGCTGAAAATCCTTAGCCATAGCATGGGATGGCTTTCCCGCTTTTGGGACGAAAACAACCTTGGTTTCTCACCATTTTGTTGGTATGTATGCCTGTTTGGTACAACATGTGTATATCTCTCTGAGTCAGGGAGCAATTGTATCAGCCACTGCCTGTAGCTTCGAAGGCTAGACTTTGTCTGGTACTGGCGACTTAAAAAGTTTAAAACTTTTGATAGCCCAAAAAATTATAGATTCGGTTACAATCTCGCCGGTGACCTCTGATGGCTGCACTTCAAGGGAATCCCCAATTGAAGTATTCCATGCAACTTCAGAGTTGCCCGGGAAATGTGTATCCAGGAGCGCTCAAAGCGGTTCCTCACTGGACAAAGTCCAAGAACTGTCAGCGTCCTAGATGTACCAAATAGTACATGGTGTTGAGGCTTCGGATGAGCTTCGTATTAATTTGAGCCTTTCTCAAATCGTTTTTGTACCGCTTTAGTTCTTCCTTGCATGAGTACCAGTCCTGTGGGGCTCTGGTGGCATTTGTCCTATTAAAGAGCTTCCTACAGCACTTCCTTAGCATACATTTTTCTCAATTAGACTTCTTAATATTGGATGAGAAGATGGTTCGCTCTTGTCCCAAAGGAAGTATCTGCGCCAATCATTATTTAGGGTATACAAATCAGAAACCTATTTAATATCCTCGTTCTTTCTCTTTACAGACCATTAAACCGAGCCTTAGCCGATCCACCCTAAATCTACTGGCAGCTGTTAAGAAACGTCAATGTGCTGCATTGGGCAATTCATTCAGCGAGGCCAGTTCTCCCTGTACACCACCTTCAACGCCCAGAGATCGCCGATCGGGGTATGTTTCTAACTAAAAAATGTTCTTGATTTTGTTATGTTTTCATTATTTATTCCGTTTTGTTAATTTGTTCATGACAATTTCGCCCCTCCACCAAAAATAAATGTACAAAAAATACTGAGCTGTTTTGTGAGGAATAACAATAAATACATAATGAAAAATTATACAAATTGAATACAATTTGAGTGTTGTTACTAACGATTTAGTCATTAAAATTATGTTAATTTTAAATATTTTTGCCGAGAAATGTTAACCAAGAAATTTACAAAAAGGAATTATCTTTATTTTTAGGAAATTGAAAACTTAAATGTTCTTGATTGTTGATTTAAAGGCTTATATTTTGAGTTAGAAAACATTTAAAATTTTAAATTATAAAATTCCAAAAATTTGATTTATAAAATATCAAAATTTCCAAGAAAATCGAAACTAAAATTGTCTTCTTTTAAAATCGAAGTTTTATATTTGTTTTTTTCTATTTATATTTTTTGTAAAATATTTCAGAAAACTTTGTAAACTATTTGAGATTTGTTTTATATGAAAAAATGTAGGTCATGGATTGATTTTCTGAACTTTTTAAATTATTTGAAATATCTTGTTTTACAAAAAAAAAATCTAAATCAAATCCTGGTTGACATTTTCTGTTCGAAATATTTGTGTATCTCTCCCTTAAACCTCTACTCCTCTATTATCTACTGACTATAGTTAAACATAAATGTACTGTGTTTCTTACAATTTCTTTCTGTGCATAATACTTACAACAATAAAATTAGATTTAACCTTTTACTTATCTACATTTACATAATGTTTATTTATAAATAAATTATGCATAAGTAACAAATTTGCAAAAGCAACTAAACACTTCTACCCACTCACAACACCACCTACTATTCCAAGAACTCCAACTCCCAAATCCTTTCGACACTCCAATCCCCTGCCCAACCCCCAAACAATACACGGACACAAACCGCTGTTTCCGCCCATTTCCGCTGCTGTGTAATTGTTATATACATATATTTTCTCATTTGTCTCTAGCTATGTCTCTCTTTCTCCTTAAGCAATATGTATTTATTTCTATGTAAACAAAAAAAAACTACAACAAAGAATAAAAACTAAATTTGAACGTAAAAACTTGGCGTTACTTTTTGTTTATGGCATGTTTTACTATAATAAATATTTAAACTATACTATAAATATTTAAAAATGCGAAATACCATAACACCTTGGTTATATGTATTTACAAAAACGTAATTTTATGAATATTAATATATATGTGTGTATATTACAATATTTGTTTCTTAATTTAGAGCCAAAACTTTTTGTACATTTTGTTTCCCTTTAATTACAAACTAAATAATTAACCCAAACCTTAGAGTGGGAGGTAAAAGTTGTTTTTAGCCAAGTTGCGAACCTGCCCTCAAACAAAGCGGCAATGTGGAATGGATTAAAAATTTTATTTATTTTGCTTCTTTTCAAAGGAAAATAAAGAATTACTATTACTAATGAAAATATATTTTATATAAAAAATTCTAGGAAAAAAACCTTATAAAGTTCACAGCATCAGCAGTTTCGATATTGATAATGAGCTCAAAGGGAGCACTATTTCCCGATAGCAAAATAGTCGTATCTTTATAAACCCAAAAAAAACCATTGCACAGAGTAGATGACCCAACTGGTTAGAGAGTAGTCGACATAACTGGTTACCTATGTTAGAGTAGAAGGATAGGTAGATAATATACTATAGAGTAGATGGATAGGTAGATCGTCCACTATAGAGTAGATGGATAGGTAGACAGTCTACTATAGAGTAGATAACCCAACTGATTATCTATTATATAGTTATCTTTTATAGATAAGATAACCCAACTAGTTATATATTATAGATGATTCAACTTGTTATCTATTATAGGCCAGATAACCCAACTGTTTATCTATTATAGATTCAATTGATTTGGGTCATAGACTGTTTATCTATTATAGAGTAGATAATCCAACTGGCCCAACTGGTTATCTATCATAGAGTAGATAACCCAACTGGCCCAGCAGGTTATCTATAATAGAGTAGATGTTCAAAATGTTATCTATCCATTAAAGAATAGATAACCCAACTGGTTATCCATCATAAAAAACTTAGATGATCCAAATATTACTATAGAGTAGATGGATAGGTAGATCGTCTACTATAGAGTAGATGGATAGGTAGACAGTCTACTATAGAGTAGATTACCCAACTGATTATCTATTATATAGTAGATGATCAACCACCAACTGGTTATTTTTATACCCTACACCACACTGTGGTACAGGGTATTATAACTTTGTACATTTGTTTGTAACACCCAAAAGGAGAAGAAATAGACCCATCGTTTATTATACCGATCGACTTAGAATCACTTTCTGAGTTGATTTAGCTATGTCCGTCTGTCCGTCTGCCTGTCCGTCTGTGCATGTATTCTTGTAATCAAAGTACAGGACGCAATTATGGTCCGATCTCGACGAAACTTTACACATATCGTTTTTTTGGCCCAAGGACGATCCCTATTGAATTTGGTTAAAATCGGTTCAGATTTAGATATAGCCCCCATATATATGTTAGCCCCGATTTGACATGTAAGCGCTGTAAAAACTTCATTTTATATCCGATCAGTATGAAATTCGGCAAAAAGAGGTTTCTTTTTATATGGATGAACACTGTTAAATTTGGAAGAAATCGGTTCAGATTTAGATATAGCCCCCATATATACGTTACCCCCGATTTGACATGTGTCAAGAATTTTCAAAAAGGGAGTCTCGTTTCAAACGTTATTGAGTACGGACGTGTGTGTTTTCTGTCTCAATCATTTTGATTATAATTTTTCTTTATGGATTCTTTTGTGACGTTTGATTAATAAACTATTAAAAGAATCAATCCTGGCAAGATTTCATATTTGCTTTGACAACATCAGAAGTGGGATACGGATTGAAGGCTTACGTCTGGAAATAGATAATTGAGAATACAAAAATTTTCTTGGGGAGACTGCGGAGAAAACGGAGATGAGAAACGAGAGAACGAATCAAAACGGCACGACCACGAAAAGGTACAGCGAATTGGTGGTTAATTTAATCAAGTGACAAAACGGCACGGTCTCATAGGGACACAGCAAAACGGTCAAGAATCGGAAAATAAAATTTGTTTTATTTTTTCGGCGAAAACAGTCGCGCAGACGTAATAATACGCGTGGCGCAACGAAAATTCTGAAAACGTATTCAAGAATTTTGCGGCAAGGAGCTGAACGTAAAAGAGAACATTTCTGGCGCAACGAAGTTGTGCAGAAAACGAACACACGGACTTTGCTGCACCACGAACTATCTGATTCTCGAAAATAAGAGGGTGTGGAGTTTTGGCAAGCAAAATGTTGATTAAACTGAGTCAACTACGAGTCATAGATCTCAACACCATATTAAGGGCGAATAATGCGCAGATATCTGGTAATAAGATGGCTAAAATAGCTGAACTAACTAATATTTTAGGATCAGACAAAGTTGATACTGATGATTACGATTTGGTGGGTCCCGATGCTGACTCAGAGGTGCAAAAACAGCTAGACAATATGAAAGCACTGATGGAAAGTATAACTCAAGCAGTGCAGGCAATAGCTGTTCAACAGCAGGCTCAAGTCACGCGAGGACACGAGAGATTAGCTACGGCATCGATGCAAACGAATGAGAGAACTACGCAATCAACAACGGTACCACAGCCTCAGATAAGTACAGCACATAGTTCCAACGTTAAGGATGTCATTGGTATACTACCCGATTTTGACCCAATAAAATGCCATATATCATCGGAACAATTTATAAGCAAGGTGGAACAACTTCAACGTGAGTATCTATGGACTGACGAAATGGTTCTATTTTCAGTTCAACACAAGCTCAAAGGTGTCGCAAAAGAGTGGTTGGACGCACAACCCGTTTTTGAGACTTGGGTGCAGTTTGTCAGTGCACTCCGACTAGATTTCCCAAGTACAGTGAATGCAGCAGATGTACACAGGGAAATGATGCAGCGTAAAAGAAAACCGAACGAAACGTTGACGGAGTATTTCTATACCATGCTATCAATCGGACGCCGTGGAGGTATGGATGAACCATCGATAAATTCCTATATAATAAACGGCCTCAACCAAAACGAGTCAACGAAGGCATTACTTGCCATGAATTTACGTAAGTGTTCTGAGCTATTTCTTTCGTTAGAGAACATGAAGTCTGCTCAAGGAGTGCATCACTCGTATAATGTACCAAGGTCCGAGGGTAACGCAGAAGCGTTGGAGAAGCACACCAGTGGTGCCAAATCCAAAGGTCCCAAGTGTTACAATTGCAACCAAAATGGGCACATTGCAGCTAAGTGTCCGATGCCCCAGCGTAGACAGTGGTGTTCTAAATGTTTGAAAGTGGGTCACGATGATAAAGACTGCAAATTTAGGAGTTCAACAGTCGCGCGTGTTGACGGGGAAAATTCTTCGGTATACCCTCCAATTATGAGAGATGTTAAACTTGGAGGTTACAAATATTCTGCATTTGTTGACACGGGCAGCGACTACACATTAATCCGATCATCATCAGTACCCAAAGGGGCTACAAGAAAGCATTCAATTAAGCGATTGGAAGGTTTCGGAGGGTTTAGGGTCGAATCAAAAGAATGCATTTTAACAGAATTCGAGTGTGGTGCTCAACGATTTCAAACAACGATTCAAGTGGTACCGGATGAGGTGCTTAAGTATACAGTTTTGTTGGGCAGGGATATTCTTTGCAGAGGCGAGCAGCAGGCTGAAACTACAGGATATGTAAAGGCGATTGCAGAGTTGGAGCAACCTAATTTCGGTATTAGCGCTGATATCAGCCAAGACCAGCGCAATCAGGTGAGCGATTTGTTGAAGAGCTATGAACATTGCTTTGCTGAAGATCTTTCCAATATTGGTAGATGCAAAACAGCGGTAATGGAAATCGAGGTAACGACAACGAAGCCAATTCTAGTAAAGCGCTACCAAGTACCATTTGCGCAAAGAGACAAGTTATCAGATATACTTGGAGAACTACGAAAATAAAAAATTATTCAACGATGTACGTCACCACATGCAGCATCAGTGATACTTGTGCCAAAAGCTAATGGCGAGAAAAGATTATGCGTCGATTACCGTGCACTAAACGCAGTTACTGTGAAGAGGCAGTACCCGATGCCAATCGTGGAAGAGCAATTATCTAAGCTAGCAGGAAATAAGTATTTTTCAACACTCGACTTGACATCAGGTTACTATCAAATACCGTTGAGCAACGAAAGTAGAAAATTTACCGCTTTCATGACACCAGATGGATTGTTCGAGTATAATGTAATGCCGTTTGGCTTAGTGAACGCACCAATGGTATTCCAAGAAGTCATCACCAGTATTATAAGGGGCCTCGAGAATCAACGCAGCATAATTAGCTATGTGGACGAGGTGATCATATGCTCAAATACAATCGAGAAGGGTCTGAATATTTTAAACGAGTTTATGCAGGCGGTACCAAAAGCCGGATTAACATTACGACCGTCCAAATGTGTATTTATGCACACACAAGTAAAATTCTTGGGACACGTAGTTTCGGACAAAGGAATTCAACCGGGTGAGGAGAAAACCCAATGCATAGAGGAATACGCACAACCACAAAATGAGACGCAAGTTCGCAGATTTCTTGGTATTACTGGGTTTTTCCGAAAATTTGTGCCGGAATACAGTTTAATAGAGCAACCACTCAGTAAACTTCTCAAGAAAAATCAGCAGTTCGGATGGCATGAAGAACAGAACAACGCATTTAAAAGACTGAAAGAAGCAATAACGTCACACCCCGTGTTAACGTTGTACGACTCAGCAAAATTTCACGAAGTTCACACAGATGCTAGTGTAGTGGGTATTGCAGGCGTTTTACTGCAACGTGAGGAGGATGGAGTAAAACCAGTATTTTACTACAGCCGCTTAACTAGTGATGCGGAGAGCCGATATTCCAGCCACGAACTAGAAGTGCTGGCTATAACAGAGACGGTGGGAAGATTCCGCATATATCTTCTAGGATCTAGATTTTTGGTGGTCACAGATTGCAACGCAGTTGCTACTCTCAAAGCTTCGACTGCACTCATAGCACGAGTTGCACGGTGGTGGCTCAAACTACAAGAGTTTGACTTCGAGTGTATTCATCGTGCAGGCGACCAACTTCCTCATGTGGATGGAATGAGTAGACAGCCGGTACTACAACAAGCAGAAGAACAGTTAACTGTGGCTGACAATATTTTGAAAATAACTCCTATTGACGAAGATTGGATTTATACCATACAGAGGCAAGACCCGAAGATTTGCGAAATTTTTGAGATACTTAAAGGCAAAGGAGATACTACACGATGGCCTCAGGTGGAATATGTCATTTCGTCTAGTCGGTTGTACCGAATCACGGCTGATGGTAGGAGACTTGTAATTCCTCAGTCAATTAGGTGGCGTATTACCAAGTCCAACCATGATGACGGGGGACATTATGGAGTGGAGAAGACATTGAGCCGTATGGGAAAGCAGTTTTGGTTCCCACGTATGAGGAGGTATGTTAAGTCATACATTGATGCATGCCCCGAGTGCTGCATCAATAAAGTAAAAGGAGGGAAACAAGAGAGTCAGATGCACTTGCAAGATATCATACCGATACCGTTTCGCAGCATTAATATTGACCACGTTGGACCATTTCCGAAGAGTAAACGAGGAAACTGTCACGCTTTGGTAATCGTATGTGCATTTACGAAGTATACTGTTTTAGTCGCAGTTCGCAACACGAAAACAGCTCCAGTCATAAACGCACTGGAACAGCTTTTTGCTGTGTTTGGTCAGCCTTTGCGCATTGTGTCAGACAGGGGAACTTCATTCACGTCAAAGGAGTTTGAAAACTTTGTGAAGCAGTATGGCATACAACACGTCAAAACAGCAGTACGTACACCACGAGCAAACGGCCAAGCGGAAAGGATGAACAAAACCTTACTAACGGCATTAAAATGCAGTACGTCTAATGACAAGGACTGGGACCGACAGCTACTTAAGATTCAGTGGAGTATGAACACACATACTAACTCAACGACCAAATTCACTCCGAACGATCTAGTTTTCAACTTTAACCCCAGGGATGTCTCTTATAATCGAATAATTCAAGCTCTGGTTGATGAATCAGATGTTGAGATAAATGTGGAGCAAAATCGGCAACAGGCAGCGGTAAACATTAAATCAGAACAAGAAAAATGGAAACGACGTTATGATGAAAAGCATAGCCAACCACGTAATTTTAATGAGGGCGATTTGGTTGTCGTAGATTTTGTACCAGTAGCTACGGGTGAATCACATAAGTTGGATCCTGCCTTTAAGGGACCCTATGTTGTAACAAAGGTCTTAGGTAATGATCGTTACGTCATCGAAGATTTGCCTGATCGGTCAGTTACTCAAAAGCGATACAGCAACGTAGTGTCCAGTGATCATATGAAATTGTGGTGTGTATTAACTCCAAATCTGGATATTCAGGAAGATGATTACGACTATTCTATTGATGACGACTGAATGTCAGGAGAGGCCGAGTTGTCACGAATTTTCAAAAAGGGAGTCTCGTTTCAAACGTTATTGAGTACGGACGTGTGTGTTTTCTGTCTCAATCATTTTGATTATAATTTTTCTTTATGGATTCTTTTGTGACGTTTGATTAATAAACTATTAAAAGAATCAATCCTGGCAAGATTTCATATTTGCTTTGACACATGTAAGCGCTGTAAAAATGTTATTTTATATCCGATCAGTGCGAAATTCGACAAAGAGAGATTTCTTATTACATGAAGGAATACTGCTAAATTCGGAGAAAATCGGTTCAGATTTAGATATAGCCCCCATATATATGTTAACCCCGATTTGACATGTAAGCGCTGTAAAAACTGTATTTTATATCCGATCAGTGCGAAATTCGGCAGAAAGAGGTTTCTTATTACATGAAGGAATACTGCCAAATTCGGAGAAAATCGGTTCGGATTTAGATATAGCCCCCATATATATGTTACCCCCGATTTGACATGTAAGCGCTGTAAAAACTGTATTTTATATCCGATCAGTATGAAATTCGTCAGAAAGAGGTTTCCTATTATATGAATGAACACTTTTAAATTTGGAAGAAATCGGTTCAGATTTAGATATAGCCCCCATATATACGTTACCCCCGATTTGACATGTGAGCGCTGTACAAATGTTATTTTATATCCGATCAGTGCGAAAGTCGGCAAAATGAGGTTTCTTTCTACCTGAAGGAATATTGCCAAATTCGGAGAAACTCGGTTTAGATTTAGATATAACTCCCATACATATGTTACCATGATTTGATCTGTAAGCGCTGTAAAAACTGTATTTTATATCCGATCAGTGCGAAATTCGATTTGACATGTAAGCGCTGTAGAGACTGTATTTTATATCCGATCAGTACGAAATTCGACAGAAGGAGGTCTTTTTACACGAATAAGTATTCAGGGAAGATGGGTTCAGATTTATATTAAAGCTCCATATATATGTTCCTCCTGATTTGGTATCAAACCGCTATAGAAGTTGTATTTTACTACCGATCATTAAAATTTTCCAGAAAGATGTTTCTCACTTTAAGAACGAATATTGCTTAATTTAGCGATTATCGTTTCAGAATTAGATAATATGTCTCTACCCATTTACCAATTATTCCAAATTATTATGGCAATGACCCTTATAGCATTGTTAGGGAGGTGTAGGGTATTATATAGTCGGCCCCTCCCGACTTTCTGCCTTTCCTTACTGGTTATAGATAAGATAACCCAACTAGTAATATATTATAGATGATTCAACTTGTTATCTATTATAGACCAGATAACCCAACTGTTTATTTACTATAGACTCAATGGATTTGGGTCATACACTGTTTATCTATTATAGAGTAGATAATCCAACTGGCCCAACTGGTTATCTATCATAGACTGCTGGCCCAGCAGTTTATCTATAATAGAGTAGATGTTCAAAATGATATATATCTTTTATAGAGTAGATAACCCAACTGGTTCTCCATCATAGAGTACATAGATGATCCGAATATTATCTATTATACAGTAGATGGTCCCACTTTTTAATTATTATAAAGTATGTGAAGTTATCTATTATATAGTAGATGGTCCAACTTTTTAATTAGTATAGGGTAGATGAGGTTCTGTTATAGAGTAGATGACCAAACTGGTTATCTATTACAAAGTAGATGACCCAATAAGTTTCATATGATAGATGACCCAACATGTTATCTATTACAGACTCTATTGACATGGGTAATAAACTGATTATCTTTTATAGAGTAGAAATAGAATAGATGATCAAAGCGTTATCTGTATATGATAGATTAGATAACCAAACTGGTTATCGATCTTAGAGTAGTGATCTAACTGTCATCTATTATGGAGTAGATAGTCCAACTGTTTATCTATTATAGATTAGATGATACAACTGGTTATCTATTACAGAGAAGATAACCCAATCAATTATATATGGAAGATGAGCCAACTTGAAATCTTTTCCAGAGTAAATGATCCAATCTGGTTATCTAACTTTTTAATTAAATTACTTTAAAAAGTGAGAGGTTATCTGAAGCGTCAACTGCCTATCTGGTTTAGAATACATGCCTCAAACAACTAATATTCTTAATATTCCCGGCATTTTTAACTTTTATAAAATAGATGAAGTATTTATTATACATAGAGTAGATGATCCAACAATTATCAGTTATAGAGTATTGTCCAACAATTATCTATTGTTGGACCGTTGAGCCATCTATAGAGTAGAGTTGAGCCATCTATAGAGTAGATGGCTCAACTGTTTATCTCTTATAGAACAGATGAAGCATCTGGTTATCTATTATAGAATAGATGAACAAGTTGGGTCATCTATCTATTACAGATAGATGACCCAACTTGTTATCTATTACAGAGTATATGATCCAATTGCTTATCTTTTAAAGAATATATGACCCAACTGATTATATATTATAGAGTAGATAACCAAACTTGTTATATATTACAGATAATGATCCAACTTGTTATCTATTACAGAGTATATGACCCAACTAATTATCTTTTGTAGAGTAGATGAGTCAACTGTTAATATATTATAGAGTATATGACCCAACTGGTTTTCTTTTATAGAGTTACCTATTATAGAGTAGATGACCCAACTTGTTATCTATTACAGAATAGATGACCCAATTAATTATATATGGTAGAAGAGCCAACTTGTTATCTATTACAGAGTAGATGACCCAAACTATTAATTGTGTATAGCGTAGAAGACCCGATTATTTATCTATTATTAGTAGTAGGTGACTTATCTTATTATATATTATAAAGTGGATAAACCACATGGTTATCTATTATAGAGTTGATGGTCAAATGGATACCTATTATAGACAAAATGACCCAACTGATTATCTATTATATAGTTGATGGTCAAATGGATACCTATTATAGACGAAATGACCCAACTGATTATCTATTATAGAGAAGATGACCCAACTAGTTATTTATTTTAGTGTAGAATGCCCAATTGGTTGGCTATAATAGATTAGATGGCTCAACTGTTTATCTACTATATAGCAGATGACCCATCTGGTTATCAATTAAAGAGTTGATGACCCAAATGGTTACCTATTACAGAGTAGATGACACAACTGTTTATCTATTATAGATAATATGACTCAACTAGTTATCCATTATAGAGTAGACGACCCAACTGGTTCTCTGTTATAGATTAGTGACCCAACTGACTGTCTATATTAGAATATATGATCAAACTGGTTATCTATTACAGAGTAGATGACCCAATTAGTTATATATGGTAGATGACCCAACTTGTTATCTATTACAGAATAGATGATCCAACTTGTTACCTATTATAGAGAAGATGACCCACCCAAGTAATTTTGTATAGTGTAGAAGACCCCATTGGTTATCTATTATAGATTATTATAGGTGGATGGCCCAATAGGTTGGTTGGTTTAAGAGCAGATGACCCAAGTGGTTATCTATTACAGAGTAGATGACCCTACTTGTTATCTATTACAGAGTAGAAGATCTAACTGGTTATCTTTTATAGAGTAGATGACCCAACTGATTATATATTAAAGAGTAGATGACCCAACTTTTTATCTTTAATAGAGTAGATGACCCATATTGTTACCTATTATAGAGTAGATTACCAACATGTTACCTATTATATAGTAGATGACCAGATGACCAAACTGGTTATTTTTAGAGTAGATGTCGCAACTGGTTATCTATTATAGATTAGATGCCACAACTGGTTATCTATAATAGAGAAGATAACCCAATTATTTATATATGGTAGATGAGCCAACTTGTTATCTTTTACAGAGTAGATGATCCAATCTGGTTATCTATTATAGGGTAGATGACCTAACTTTTTAATGTAATTACTTTAAAGAGTGAGAGGTTTTCTGAAGTGTCTACTGGCTATCTGGTTTAGAATACATGACTCTAACAACAAATATTTATCCCCTCACTTTAGAGAGGAGGGAATATATCATTTGCTACGAACCAAAAGTGTAACACATCGAAGGAGTGACCTAATACCCTAAGTATGTTCGGCGGATATTCGTTTTAGGTACTTTTAAGTCGAATGAGCAACGTCCGTCCGTCTTGTCTGTCTGCTGCCTGGTGCACACGATAACTCTCAAAAGGAGTAACCGATTGACTGCAAATTTGGTATGTGGTAATATTTTCTTCTATCTCCGGCTAAGTTCGAAGATGGGCCATATTGGTCCACTCCTTCTAGTACCTCCCCCACAAAGGGTTAACATTTAGTGAAATATTGATTATTAAATAACTTATATACTACTTGCTTGAGTCCTCTGAAATTCTACACATAGTATTACTTTATTAGTCACTATTACCTCGAGAAAAATGGGCGATGTTGGCATGTGCCTTTTGGTACCTCCCACACAAATGGACAATTTTGAACCAAAAGTTAATAGCTTATAACTTTATTACCAGTGCATACAAAGACTTGAAATTTTGTACAGTGTAATGGTTTAATAGTACCTACAATACAGTGAAAAATGGGCATTATTACCACTCTCCTTTTGGTACCTTCCACACAAATGGACCATTTTGTACCAAAAGTTACCAGCTAATAACTTTAATACCAGTACATATAAATAGTTGAAATACTTACAGTGTAATGCTTTTATAGTACCTAGAGTCCAGAGAAAAGTGACCGTTATTGGGAAGCCCTTTGGTAACTCTCACAAAAATGGACCATTTTGTAGCAAAGGTAAACAGCTTTTAACTTTAATACCAATACATACTTTAAAGTTATTAAATGCAACTTAAATTAATAATAATAAATTAAAAAAAATATTATAGATTTACTAATATTTTTTGAGACTCAAGGTGAGGGGATTCATTAGTCGGTTCACCCGACTGAACTTTCTAGCTTGTTTTAATATTCCCTGCGTTGCTGCTCTGATTACGAGTCTGTTTGTATCTTACCTAAATTCTTCTTTTAGAAAAACAACTTTAACTTCCCCCACTCCCAAACCTTAAGCCCAACTTCCCTAATACACAATTACACTTAACCTTAACGTGAAATTTTTTGTAATTTGTTTTTGAAAATATTTTTAATAACTTTTTTTACCAAACCTAATCTAATTTTTTGGTGTCATTTTTTTTCATTTTATTAATACAATATCAACAAAATCCCTTAACAACAATATTTCTTTGAAAAAAAAACTAAAAACAACAAAAATTGTCCTACAAAAGTGTTGTACCGGCGCCTTATGAAGTCTTTCGTATGTACTAAAAATGTACCAAAAAAAATGAATCCAAGCAACAACGACATCACCAAGCGACCAGTACTAATTATAAATACATATACATAAAACAAATGTATTGTTCTAAAATCCTAGACTCCAACTAAAATTGTATATTAACTGAAAAAGTTACTGCATGAAATAATTTCTCCAGTAATATGTATAAAAAAAATATATTAATTTATTTTTTTGTATAAAAATCCAATCCAATGTACATCATTTTGTTTCGTAATCCCAGAGAACAAAAATAAACAAACTAAACTTTTGGTAAGTTTTTTTTAATTTTTTTCTTCTATTCCATCTAATTCTAAATTGAAATTGTTTCATTTCTTAATTCGAATCGATTCAATGAACACCACCATTCCTTTCCTTTGAAATAACTCGTAACAAAAATCTAATCTTAAAACTATGTAAGAACAGTGCTATTCATTCTATGATTTCTTCTTTTATTTCTTCATTTCTTTGCAAAGGCCAAATGCATTTCAATTGAATTCCTTTCGAAGTAGTAACTATCTGTAAAAGTTGTAAAAATCGTGTTATCAGTAAAACAGAAAAAAAACTTAACAAAATTTTAGTACAAAATTTATTCCATCACACAGACGCTACCACGCAACACAGATACTTTAACTCTAGCCCACCCATACATACATATAAATACACACACACACATAGTCACCTTCTCAGATAATGGATTCACAAAATTCACAGATACAAGTTTTAACAACATTACCAAGTGCCGAAGTATTTAGCAAACCAATATGAACATATTCGAGTTGTACTAGCTATTGCACAGTGATTCGAGGGGTTGTTTTCGAACAAGAAATTGAGATTATATTAATTCGTTATCAAAACTGCACGTCTTTTATAATTTAAATACAATAAAAATATTTGTATTTAGAAAAAACATTAATTTATGCCGGTCAATTTGTAATGAAAAATGCAAAATTTACTTATGAAAATTGAAGCAATAAAAAATAATTTATACATAGAATTTTGGAATTATAGAGTTTTTTTTAATATTAGGACAATACATTTTTGTGTGCCCATAAAGATCTAATAAACAAAAAAAAATCATTTGAGTAACACAAATGAGAAATTTTCAGACGAGTAAACCAACTGAGGGCATATCATAAACTTCAGAGGAATGACCCCTTGACAATGACAGTGGCATAAGTGGGTCAGAATTCGTTTCTAGGAAGTCGTAGTATTGCTGCATATCAAATTTATATTCTACAACACACTGGTCAGGTTATTATATGTTTATTTCATGGCAGATGTTTATAATACCTAAAACCTGTAAGGAAGGGCTAAAGTCGGGCGGAACCTACTACATGGTACCCTACACCTCCTTGATAGAGATGAGTAAGCACGCATACACTTGATCTAAATTTGAAACTCGTACTATCAGCCTATGGATCAAGAAACTGTCAGAAATGGAATGGAAAAGCCAAATTATACATAATTTTAAATCTGATCCGAATCCTTTAAAATCTAGCAACGTTTATTCGTAGAGAAAGTGAATTCCCTCTTCGAATTTTCGTATCGAGGGACTGCCTATTTTGACCTTGGTGGGGTGTAAAATACAGCTTCTATAAAGGAACATACATATATATCGTATATGGGGACTATACTAAATCTGAACCGATTTTCTACCAAATTTATTAGTCGCTGAAGCGACTTATCTTTGCCAAGTTGTATATTGTTCGGGTGTAATATACAGCATCTATAGCGCTTTAAAAGCAATTTTGAGGGAGCATATCTGATATTCAAAATGACGTAACATCAAAAAAATCAAAATTATTGTATGATTGATTACAGTATATTACACTAATCTACATATTATTACAAAATTTTCGAGTTCAATATTTAAAATTGTCAATTCTATTAGTGAAAATAAAAATGACGTAACAGCATACAAGGTAATTAAAAAAGCGAAAAAATTGAAAAAAATATTTTTTATTCAGAATGTACGCCGCAACTAGTTGCACTAGACTTGTTATTTGATTTCACCTTAATAGTCTGGATATCCATAAATCTTGTCAAAAACTTAAAATTACTTTACTTTGTTTTTTGCTTCTCCTGCAAAATAATGAACATGTGGGTTACGTCATTTTGGATTTCAGGTGATGATATGCATACATAGGGGCTATATCAAAAACTTAAAGTAGGGAACATTACGGCAAACTAAACGACGACTGGATTCAATGGGGTCGGAAGTCCGACAGATCTTGCCGGAACCCATATGCGTATAATTGATAACTTTGTAAATGGTTTTTCAACAGGGACGCTACAAAAGTAGACCGACAGGGACAGCAAACGACGCCATATTTTTGACATTTCTCTTCAGTAAGGTTTGCCATTTCATGATGGAAAGATATACGAGCCAACAACGAGTCGAAATTATTAAAATTTACTACCGAAATTCGGAGTCAGTGGCCTCAACGTTAAGAACGCGAAAAATCGAAAAATCATCTTCAGCGATGAGGCTCATTTCTTTATTGGTCAGACAGCAATCCACACATACTCCATGAGTCATCGTTGCATCCCGAAAAAATTACGGTTTGGTGCGGTTTATGGGCCGGCGGCCTCATTGGGCCGTACTTCTTCCGTGATGATCAAGACCGGTACGTTACTGTGAATTGGAATCGCTACCGTTCAATGATAGCCGAATATTTTTGGCCCCAATTGGATAATATGGGCTTGGAGGACATGTGGTTCAAACAGGACGGCGCCACAAGCCACACAGCGAATGCCACAATCAATTTATCGGAAACCAAGTTTGGAGAACGTGTTATCTCACGAAATTGTCTAGTCGATTGGCCGCCTCGGTCGTGCGATTTGTCTCCGTTAGACTATTTCCTGTGGGGCTACGTCAAGACTATGGTCTATGCCAACAAGCCAGCGACGATATCGAACATGAAATTGCAGCAGTATCGACCGATTTATGCTTGAAAACCGTCGAAAATTGGGTTCAGCGTCTGGACTTCTGCAAGCGTGCCCGTGGTGGCCATGCAAAAGAAATCGAGTTCCATACATAATGGCATCGAACGTACTTTCACAGGAATAAAGAATTTCATTGATATCCAAAACCGTTTTTGTTTTATTAAAAAAAAAAACTTTTGTAGCGCTCCTATTGACGGACCCGATTTATCAAATTGGTTGGTTCCAAGAGAGAAACAACTGGGTCCATGTTGGCACTAGGGACCCCAATTGGGTATGTGAGCTGGTAACTCCGTCTGTCACCCTAACCTAGAACATAAGATACATATATCACTTCCGAGTTGGCTTTTTTTTAGCGCTATAAAATCTCATTTTGAATTTTTTAAATTTGGTTGAGTGGAGTTTCTTGATAAAAGGACGTATACATATATCCCCATATGTCTATGGGGAAGTCCAAGACAAATCGACGGTTTCAAAAAAATTTCGGTTTTGATTTTTCCCATTTTTTTATATTTTTTAGTACACCTGAAGAACGCTTTGTGGAATATTTTGAGATTTTTCTGATAACTCGTTCAAAAGTTCTCGATATTTAAAAAATCGTAAAAATATCACTCTGTGTATCTCGTTTTTGGTCATAACTTCTTACGTTGAATCGCTGGATTTTTTAGGTGATGTCTTCGTTGTAAAAAATCACTATAGGTGCCCACAAATACTCTTTTATGGAAACTCAACGGGGTTTTTTAATGCATAGTATTTATCGTCGGTATACCAAAATTTCAAAAAAAGATTTTTCAAATCGGACCATAACTTAAGAAGTTTTGACCAAAAACCAGATACACAGAATGATATCTTTACGATTTTTTAAATATCGATATTTTCTGAACGAGTTATCGCAAAAATCTCAAAAAATTCCACAAAACGTTTCTTCAGGTGTACTAAAATATATAAAAAACTTACAAAAATCAAAACAAACATTTTTTGAAACCGTCGATTTGTCGTGGAATTCCCCCTATATATCTCGATTTTGAATCTCAGCGATAAAGAATCCGTATTTATCAGAGGATATAGATAGAATTTAGTAGATAACAGTTTCTTTAGTAAAACAACAAGTACTGCCAAATTTGAAGAAAATCGGTTCAGATTAAGAGATAGCACACCCTTTTTCTTATATCCTGGTTTTGCATCTAAGCGTAATAAAATCATAATTTCTCAACAGATACGAGTATTTATAAACTTTAACAGATAGCAGTTTACTGAACCTGAAAAATCATTTTCTAATTTCAAGAAAATCGGTCGAAAATTGGCTAATGACCGTATAAACCAAAAACCCGACTTCAATCTAAAAAATTATAAAATACAATATTTTTACAGGTAATTACCAATAGAATGTCAACATTGATAAACTATGGGGTTTATGGTATCATATAATCTAACTATTTAAAAATAGCTACAAAAATGAAAATAGTGTTGACAGGATGCAATACTGCGTAGCCATTGATGTTTTTTCAGTTTGAAAAATAAACTTGGATTTTGACTACCACTATCGTCCCTGACTAGTGCTTGCAGGTCGCTAGAGGCATGCACACGCATTCCAGTTCACCTGAAGTATTTAAGGTAGTTCCTAGTACGTCTGCTTCACAGTTCCTGGTATGTTCCAAATCTGATGAATATAACATCACCATACCTTTGAAAAATCCCACTTTGACCCATTTAGAGTGCTCCAATCGAGTCCAAATGTATGACCGACCCCCACTAACTTTGGATGCCCGACCCACCCATGCCAGTGGCTCATCCCCTGGGGGTTCCATACATTTGGACTCGATTGGAGCACTCTAAATGGGTCAAAGTGGGATTTTTTCCGGGACATCAGAATTCGTTTTAGAGGTATGGTTCCTTCGGCAAAGTTTCTTATTTTGATCCCTAGAATACGATTTTCACTGAGCAATGGCGATTTTTTTTGCCTCCCCACAAATCGACCCGCCCTACTGTTCAGCCATATCATTAAGTGATATGTAAGAGTCGAGGGTAGTTCTTAAATTCATGAAGACAGTTTTACGGCACCTGTCTATCTGAGAAAATATTGATACTGACTTTTGTCAGAACATTAATTTTCCGCGATTCTGCTTTCTCTCTAAAACTAAGATTTATGCCTCGTAAACACCATAGCCGAGATTCTCAAATTAGTAACCACAGCTTTCCGAGGAGACTCTTCGTTATCCAGAGTAGCCATTGTGAGTTAAAAATTCAGACCATAATAATTGTTAGGTAACATTGAAAAGGAGGAGTCGTTTTTACTTACGTCTCAGTAGATCGGCCTGTTTAATGATATTTGTTTACTCTTAAGATATATGGGAAATCGTATTTCACCTGAGTATCATCCGTTCAGATCCCCTGAAATGAGTCGGATCTGGTATAGTGTTGATCTGATAGTATCGGGATCTTGCATGTGCGAAAGCTTGGTATTGACATATAAAATGTTCCATCGTTTCGTTGTCTGCCATGCATGCCCTGCATTCGTAGTTATCTGCTATCCTATGTAGTGCAGACATGCGTGTACCCTTGAGTGTCCTCTTAGAACTCTCTTCGTCTTACTAATCTGGGTCTTGCTTAGTTCACGTACTCTGCCTCAACTTCCTAAGCCTGATCAATACCTTTCGCATATTGACATCAGTGGAATCTTCTCTACACCTCTCTTCGGAGACCTAATTCGCATAGTACGGATGTGTAGAGTGCGGATTGCCTATAGGCGGTGGTTATTGTGTGGTTGGCTTACTTCACCATCGGGTTTTCTCTCGCACTACTACGTCGGTCACTCCGGGCCGACAGACATACGGGTACATGGTTTCCCCACTAAGCTATCATCGTTGTTATTGTAATTCGCATTAGGTTTTTTATTTCATAATAATTCGTGGCATCATTTCGTCAACCTCCTCCAAAAGGTGATTTCGACCGAACGCATAGTACACCATCATTCTCATCAACGGTGGCTTCGCGCCGAAGACCATCATAGCAGTTTCTGTTCTCTAATTGTTTGCTGCTCATTTGGATCTCCCCATAGTATCTTTGTAATTTCTCCCACTGATTGTCCGTCCCATACTATTCTGGGAGATATCATTGCCTAGTTTTTTTATCCTTTATTATTTCACTTGGGAACATAGGGCTTCTATAAAACAATTCAATCTTAATCTATCTTGGCATAATAATTTGATTGCATCTAAAGATGTATTTTTTGGACGACCAGGATGACGGCTTCCCTGTGGGTTCCATTCCTAGGCTGTTCTCGTAATGCTGTTATTTGGTTTGCACAAAGTGTGGCATATCCAGTTCCTTATCTTATCTTATCACTGCCTAGTAATCGTGACATCGAAAGGTTTTCGAATTATCCTTTGACCAGTGCAAAAAAAAATCGTTAATCGGTCTTTTACTTTCCAAAACAGTTTCGGATTGACCCTTTCAGACGTTATTGCTTTGATCGTCATAAATATACGAGTAGCTATCTGTGAAGATGTTAGCATCTTTAGTCTTTGTAGTGTTACTGAGACAGTTCACACATTCTTGATCGATTGATCCACCGCTTGAAAGACCATATTATGGTCAGGGGTCGGCATGGCCGAAAGTTCGGTTCTCCAATAAAAAAGTTCTAGTCCCCTTTTGCGCCTACTATAGTGGTCCGTTCAACCAGGAGTCATTTAGGTCATTTCTATGAAAGAATGTGTGATTAACCTGTTCGCAAGGCTTTAAAGCAACCGCAGAGCTAAAACAGATGAGATGCAGAACTAGGACTATCAATTTTTGCAATTAGGTCTTTAGCAAAGACACCAAACCCCACTTGATTGTTAAGTTTGGAACCGTCTGTATAGAATTGAATCTCATTTGTACAGACATGCGTAAGATATATCTTATTAATCGTCGTAAAATTCTAATACGATGGTTGCTATGTTCGGTTCCTGGCAATGTGATGAGAACTGGAACTTCCATTGGAAAGTATGACATTTTTTATCATAAATTCACTCAGAACGCTATGTCATTAGAGCTCGAATTGTTTTGTTTACAGTGTGTGAGTAAATTCACCTCCAAAACATGGTTTTTGAACGCTTAAACAGCTGCTTCGAGCGTCGAAAAACGTTGACCAAGCAGCTTTTTCTTGATGTGAGCGAATAAGTAGAATTCGTTGGGTTTGAAATCAGGGCTTACGGCGGATGACCGATCAATTCGACATCTTGAGTGCAAAAATAGCCCATTGTTTCAACTGATGTGTGAGAGCTCACATTGTCGTGATGCAAAATTATCCGTCATCCCTTATAGGTTATGTTAAAAGGGACGCCCGTCAGAATACAACTGACGAGTTCACTCGTGTCCGACAATTCGGTCCATTGTGTTTCCCGTGAGTAGAATAGAAAAATAGAAGAAATATTTGGAGGTAGACAGACTAGGAAGAGGGAGAGAAGGTTTAGGAAGAGGGAGAGAAGATTTAGGAAGAGGGAGAGAAGGTTTAGGAAGAGGGAGAGAAGATTTAGGAAGAGGGAGAGAAGATCTAATGACTCGTGTTTTCGTTTGTCTTTGTGGCCTTACTAAACCAGAGAGATTTTCTGATGAAATTGAGAAGGGGTTTGAGCGGTGCATCTGCTAGGTCATCTAGCCTGTGCCCTAAAAAGGCAAAACGGTACTCTTGCAGTCCTTTACACGAGCATAGCAGGTGATGTACTGATTCCTCCTCTTCTTCATCTAAGCAGCTTCTACAGAAGTCTTCGTAAGAAAGCTTCATGCGTGCAGCCATATTGCCTATCACGCAGTGTCCTGTGATGACTCCAGTGAGGATGCTAAGTGTGTTCTTCCTGAAGGACAGCAACTCTTCGGTACGCTTCATATCAATGGATGGCCAAAGGGTTCTTGCAGTCCTGCAGTTTTGTACGATATCCCAAATTGATCTGGTTAGTGCTGCTCCGCGTTCGTCGATTTGGTTTTTAAGTTCCACGAACGGAATTTGCACGTCCAGAGTCGCGCTTTCATTTCGTGTGCCGAGTCCTATCCTGGCACATTCGTCTGCTTGATTTCGTGCGCCTGAATATGGGTTAATGATAAAAAGCAGTCCATCGTGCAGCGTGATTTGATAGTTCTAGAGCCCAAGGCCTTGAGAGCTGCCATCCCTTATAGTTTTTACTTATTTCTTCGAACACTGTTGGCAAACAGATAGTTGTGTACCACTCATAATTGACAGCCCTACGTTCCACTAAAGGCACTGTGGCCACGTACCCGGTTATACCGAAAAACGCGATCAGTTGCTTCGAAGTGCTTCTTCCACGAACCACTTTCCTTAGATTTGTCTCGTCTTCGAAGACCCACACGGTCGATTGCTGTTTTGTTTCGGGCTCATACGCGTATGTAGATCCAAGATTCGTCACCGGTGACGATCTTATAAACGTCTTTTGAAGCACCGCGATAGCATATTTTCAAAAATTTTTTTGCACCAATCGACTCGAGCCTTGGAGGAAATGCCCAAGGATGCCTCTATCTCACGGTATGTCACATGACGATCTTGCATTATCAGTTCACGCACGGCATCAATGTTCTCTGGCAGAACGGCCGTTTTTGGAGGACCTTCGTCTTTGAGCGAGCGTCGGCCACGATTGAATTCATTAAACCAGTTTTTCACAGTGCTATAGGATGGTGCTTCATCGCCATACAAAGATTTAAAGATGATAATCCAAGTTGTGAAATTGATTTTTTCAAGTCACTGTAAACAACACAAATGATGGTCGTACGTCAAAACGTTTTGAGTACGTTTATGCTAAAAAATGTCAAACTTTCCAATGAAAATGTCAGATGGCGCCAGGCAACACTTAGTGTTGCCTAGGCCAGAAATATATATAGCAACCCTCGTATAAATAAACTAATATGAGCTTATTTGTACACCAAACCTATTGTAGGATGTCTCTAAGAGTACATGAAATCTTCTTCTCTAGTAACTAGTACCACGTCATCTGGCAATAACTAAAACACCAATATTCTCCAGAATATTATTCATGAAGAGATTCTATAGCAGAGAAGACAAATCTAAGCTGGATGAAATTAGTCTCTTAACGAGAGCTTCTGAATGAACTTTCGTATTCTTTTATCAACACTCAAAGATGCCAGAGCCATAACTAAGATACTATTGTATAGGCTACCAGTTAGTACATTTGTTGACACTTCTAAGTGCTTCATTTAGCCTATCAGGACAAAATTCAGCAGCAAATGAAAGAATAATATCAGAAAAATATGTAATTAATTTAATTTATTTTGTTAATCAAATATAACATCTTTTGACTCAATAACTTATTTAATAAAAATGAATAAGTCAGTTGAACAACTTCATTAATAATTTGTATAGCTTCGTTCATAGGTGCAAAATCAAACAAATTATTAATTGACAACACAAATTTCATAACTGAATCCATATTTTCGATTTTTCTACATAGAAGCAGAGTTTCTGAAATAGAGTTTTTAATTGACTACACATATTAAATAATTGAATTCAAATTTCCAATTTGTCTGTGTAGAAACAGAGTTTTTTGAGTCATATGGTCAATTTTTTACTTATCCCGAAGGCAAATAAAATATATTCTACCATACATTGTATTCAATCACATTTACCCACTCTCGGATCACTGTGCATTATCCCCACATGCGTGTTCAAGTCCACTATAACATTTTTGTGTTTTTGAATTCAGTTGTTAGTTAGTTAGTTCTCTTTATGTTAATAAATCATTGTTTTCTGGTTGTTTTGTGCGTTTTTTTCGATTGCTGTAGTTTAGTTTCGGTTCTAGAAATGGTTTGTAATACTTAGTTGAATAAAACGAGTGTATGGAAGAATTTTAAGTAGATTCGCATATTGTCGGAGTGGTTTGTTTGTAATTTTCATTGTAGATTTATTGCAGCGAATTTTTTATTTCTTCTATTTTTGTATATTCTTATGTTTCTTAAAACGGTTGCATGTTGTAGTTTTGCTTGGCATAATTAATTAGTTAATTACTTTGGCAAAGTAAACATACCATTTTTGTTGGTGATAATGGGTGGTGCTTTGCAAAAACGCAACTTTGAGTAAGGCAATCCCCAAAAATAGTTGGGTGTCACGTTTGGTTATGAGGAAGCAAAGATGGAACGCACGTCCTTGAACTATGAAGTAACTTGGACGCAGGGCAGTGTAATTTAATAACTTGGGAATATAGTATTATTTTTGGGGCATTAAAGCCTTTTCTCAAAAATGCTTTAATGTCCCAATAAAGTTGGCTAAGTTGATGACATATCTAGCTAACTCACTATGATTTGTCTATTTATTTCTACTTCTAGCCCCAGTTTTATACAGATTATCTTAAATATGATAAACCTCTTAGGAGAAAAGTTACTACCCCTCCCGAAGCGACATAATGTGTGTTCCCTGCACAAAAAACTACCCCCTTTCCAGCAGGTTGGTAAGGGAGATCCAACAAAGAACACTGCACCCTTTTTCAAACAGAGTAGTGAGGGATAAATGTTGAATGATTTGCCTTCTCCTCACAAGATTTTTTGACTCGCTAGATGTATTCAGCACGTACTGAAAAACGTACACGATTTCTACCTACTAAACCACGCCTCCTATCTCCAACCCTCTACCCCAGCGAGACTGTCAGCTGGCATTACTTCGCGGGGAGGATTCGCATATGTTCACCTATTCTTCATTTGTTTCATCCTAGGAATGGTTCATTATTCCGCTTTTATGGATCCTCTCAAGAATCCGGAGAGGTGCAGGGTGTAGATTTTAGCTTTAATTCAAAGACGTTACATGCTGATATTGCCAAGCCTATCTACCATTATTCGTTCATTCTGAAAGTGCGGACTCGCCTCCTTGGTGAGCTGTCGTGTCCGAAACGGTAGAGATAACCCCTGTAGCCTCCATGTCCCGACAAAAACTGTGTCAGGTTATACAAGTACAAAGTCCACTTCTCCGTGGGCCCGTCTTAACCATGTATGAACGTTTGGTATGAGACTGTAGGTTCATATTCCATTGGGTAAATTTTCCCACTGTCGCTGCTAATGATGTATAGAGATTTCCACAGCTGAAGGCGCAAGGATTTTCTCGACATATCTGTGCTGTTGCCAGTTTTATGGTACACTGCCGATAGTTTCTTCTCTGATATAGCTATTGGAGCGATTCCGGCTATGACGCTAGCTGTATCTAAGGATATGGTCCGATATCTATTACAGACTTTTAGACAACTTCTCCTAAAAGTGCTAAAATATTTTTATGTTTTTCAAAAATGTTCCCATATGGGTGATCCGTACAATAGAATTAAAATTTGTCACCTTAGATAGCGGTATTCGACGGCTCTGGCGAGGTCCTCTAACATTAGGCATAATTCTCTCTAGTGCATTAGTGGCAAGAGTTGCCTATTTGGTCGCGTAATCTACATGTATCTTAAAGCTTAGCCAATCGTCAAAAATAACTCCGAGATATTAAATTACTTGCGATGAGACAATAACTCTTTCGCCTACTCGGAGAGAAGTGTTTTCCTCTTTCTTTTTCCGCTTCTGGCTTGTGTGCAGCCAGGTTAAGGCCCCTTAATTTTAGCCAATGTTCTATAGTTCTTATTGTTTGATTAGCGTAGAGCTGAACATCTAGAATTTTGCCCGTGCAATCACGGCTATGTCATCTCCGAATCCTACAATTGTAGATTCTGTTGGGACTTTTAGGCCAAAAATCCCGCCATACATAATATTCCACAGCAAAAGTCCTAGGACCTATCCCAGTAGGACTCCTGCTGTAACTTTGTATGACCCCACTCCAGTGTCGATTTCATAACATAGGGTTCTATTGGTAAAATAATCCATTATTATTTCCATCAAATAACCGGGTATATTTATTTTTTCCCGTACTCGTTCTGATGTGTTTCCATCCTTCTTGTTAGGACCATTTTTAATGTCCAGGGGAATGACAGCGAAATATTTTCTTGCAACATCTTTAGCTTGGGTTGCCATTTTGGCCTCGTTCAGCACATATTTAATTACATCTGTTGTGGAGCTTGTTTTTCGGAAGCAGTATTGTCTTTCTAAAGTTCCCTCTACTTCGTCAACGACTTTTGTAGTCTGCTGCGTATTATCGTCTCTATGTATGATTGTGTGTCTGTATGATTGTGGTTCTCCTAGAGTTTTACCAGGATTGGGTATCAATATCAGTTTCTGCTTTCTGCACTTGTTATGGAATACACTATCGTTCCGGCTTGATGTAAAAAAACTGTGATCTCGTTTTGAATACCATCTTTAGTCCAGTCATGTCCAGTTATCCCCGATTCTTTTACAAAGATTGTAACCTCTGCCTTTGGCGATGGTGTAGGGTTTTCTATAAGACTGTCATTGGGTAATTCGTGGGAATAACATTTAAACTATGTTGTCAATCAGGTCCTGGCTTGTAATTTGCATTGATCTTTTTCCTTTTATAAGTGCCATAACTATCCGGTATGCGCTGCCATATGGATTGGTGTCGGCTTCAATGCATAGCTGCCTGAAGGATTCTGGGTTACTCGAACAGATGACTTTTTGGAGCCCTTTTCTTGACTGGTAATATGATTCTCTCTTAGTTATGTAGTCCGGATTTGACCTACTCCTTTGGTACTTCCTTCTAGCGTTTAAGCATTTTTCTGAGTACCGATATGCTTTCGTTCCATCAGTAGTTTTCCTTACATGTCTTGCATAGATGTTGATTGAACCTACTGTAAAAATAGACCACATAGTGAGGTTCTTAATATAAAATTCTACAATAATTAAAGACTTTACCATTAAGAATCCTCAATAGTCCACTCTAAACCCAAATTTCGTCAGTTTTGGTTAGATCTAACCAACAGTTAAAATTTTCAAATTCCTTACGATTTGACAGATATAGCTGTCATCTCTGGTATAGACTAAGTGGTGTATGGAAGAAGTCGTCAGTGCTCGACTTTACTAAAGAGGAATAATCCATGTGTAATTCTAGTATAGAAAAAGATCTCAGTGATCGAATCTAGTGTAAATCAACAACTCTGTGGTCGACTGCAGTGTAGGGGTAGAGCTCAATGGTCTACTACAGTAAAGAGAAACCCCTTATTGTCTATTCTAATATAAAAGATACTCTCAATGGTCAACTTTCATTGATCGACTCTAGTACGACTCGTATAGAGGAGAAAAACTTGTGATGAAAAACTTCAGTGATCGAATCCAGTACAAAGGAAGAACTCTGTGATCACAAAGGAATACCTTATCATCCGACTCTTTCATAGGGGAAGACTTCAACGGCCGACTATTGTATACAGGTAGACCTCAACGTCCCACTAATGTATAGGGGAAGACCTCAACGGTGGACTTTACTAGAGATGAAGACCTCAATGCTCGACTTTATTATAGATGAAAATCTCGACGGACGACTTTAGAATAGAGAAAGACCTTAATGAGGGACTCTTGTATGGTGAAAAATTCGAATATCATCAAGGAAGAATTCAGTGACCTACTCTTGTAAAGAGAAAGACATCGTTGGCAATACTTGGGAATAAAGTTCTTGCTCAGATCGTGTTGAATGTTTTAGGAATTATCTATCAGGAGTTTTATTCGAAGCTTTTGACCTTTCCCCTCTTGGCCCCATTCTCTTCGTTATATTTCCCGGATAAAAGTTTATATCTTCAACACTTCGTTCAAATAACCACTACTCTAGAAAGCTCCAAATGCTCCAAACGATTACAAATCTTCTTACCCAGATTAATATGGAATACAGAACTCTGGTACCCAACAGTCCTACATTGGCTTAGAGCTAGGAAACAGAAGTGTAGATAGATTTGACTTTAACCTAAATGACCACCAGCGATTAAGTAATCTTAGGATATCAATAATATCAAGAATATAGCCCGTTTACAATTCACTCGCCCTTTTATGAGTGAGTCTAGATTCTTCGAACTGATTTGTGATTAATATACAATTTGGTATTTCACATCGCGAAACAGATCATTTCGAAGGAATCAGACCAAAAGTAATGAGTCATCCATTAGAAAATTGGATGGGAGAATAATATTGAGAGCTATGGAAATAATCCTAATATTAATCTCCAATAAAAAAAGTATTTTCCTAAAACGTTATTGGCTAAATCTAATAAAATCCTAATATAACTACTCAACGATTTCTCAAACAGCGAGTAGAATATCTGGAAACCTCAGGAAGTCCCCAGTATTCGCTTCGCGTATAGTGACGAAAAAGTGGTAGGATCTAGTACAGAGTAGGAGTTTATTGACCGACTCTTTTAAAGAGGAAGAGCTAAGTGGCACTAATATAGGACAAGACTGTAGAATATTTCTGTGATCGAGTCTAGTATAGAGGAAGACAATAGTGGGCGCCTATGGGATAGAGAAAGATCTCAATGGTCGTGCCTAAGACTGAATAAGACATCAGAGGTCGACTATAGTATAGAGTACGACTGAGTGGTCGATTCAGAGTAAGAGCTGAATAGTCGACTATATTATAGATGGTAAGCTTACTAGTCGAATGCAGAACATTTGATGAACTTGTAGACGACTCTAGTATAGAGGAAGACCTCATTAATCAACTTTAGTATAAAGGAAGATATCATTGATCGACTCTACTAGAAAAGAATACCTTAACGGTCGATTCTAATACAGAAGAAATCTTCAGAGATCGAGTCTAGTGTTGAGGAGGCTATTAAACTTAAACTGTTATATATATAATATGTTGTCAGTGTTCGGCAGTAATTTAGAGGAATGTCTCAAAAGACTTTCCTTAGAAAATAGAAAGGGTAAAGTAATGAAAGAGAAATAATATTGAGAGCTGTGGACAAAATGCTAGTATTACTCTAGTTCTTGAAACTTTATTGGTTGATTCTTGAATGTCCCAACTGTTCCACTATCTTCCGAAATTATATTCCATAATTAGAGGCATATTTTACTATTATCTTTATTTGAATCATTTATTACATTCCACAGAGAGTGGACAATTTGTTCTTAAACCATTATTCTTTCAACGCTGTCACTACATAAATAACAGTCTGTCAAGGCTCTTCAGTACTGGTAGTATATCCCCGGGTGAACTATTATCTTTTTTTGCTTCTTTACATGGCCTCAGCTTGACTTAATGAAGTGCGAGTGTATTCATCCGACTCACCAATAATGTAAGTATGCCTGATTGCCCAAGAGCATTAGCTTGTATGTTCGACTATATGTATGTGTAGATAGATGCCTACTTTTTGAATGTTAATTGCATGCCCACTTTTCCATATCCTTAAAATCCTGCAACAAGAACTTTTGAAGAACATATCTCAGCTACGTCAAACAGGACTGACATGCGACATGCTTTTCACAACAACAGCATCAGTAGCATAAAAATTGGCCAAAAACACTACAACACTTACACACAGCTGTAGCATAGTGTACAGCAAGCTGCACATTAAACACAAGATCATAAAATCTCATAGACACACTTACACGTCAGAGTAAAAACACACACACACACACATTCACATACACATTCATACTTGTACTTAACATCTAGGAGGATATGTACATTGGGGTGTAACATAAAATTTTCTGAAGTAATTCTTGGGGTGACAAATGTTTTCAGATGTCTGAAATATTTCCTTCTTAGAGAAGGAGAACTAAGTAGAGCCTAACTGTTGGCATACGAAGGGAATGTTATGTGTTGAATTAGCAAATTAAAAAATCATTAAAGGATTAAAAAGGGAAAACAATGGAAGAAGTTTGTAAATACTCGTACCTATTTTACGAGATCATCAAGATTTTTCGTCAAAAGCAATATGACTTGCAAAAATGGCAACTGTTATTCCATTCTAAACAAAATGGATCTTTCACTCGAGCACTTCGAACTAACCGACTTATAAAACTCTCCCTCAGTAATAAAAATATGGAAATCGACGTATTAAACGCTGAAATTCGGTCTGCAAATATGGAAATTAGGAGCCCTGTGAATTTCTAAAAATATTAATCAGTAATAGCTCAACTGTGATTGTCCTTGATCAGGGTATTACTAGTATGACTTACATAATTCTTCTCAAAGAATCTTTGCTAATTTGAACCCGTATTGACCTCATAAAGAGCTTCCGTCATAGCTATACAATGCAGAGGATAAGGATAAATTAGACGAATAATGATGATCATCAAGACTAACTAATTTGTAGTGCGATGTGGATATCTGCACCAATACCCAGCCGTATAAAAGTCTATATCTTCAATACTTCTTTCATACAACCACTACTCTAGGAATTTCAATGAAAACGACTCCAAAACCTTAAGAGGACTATTACACATTTGCTGATCCACAGTAATGTCATCTGAGCAAATGCTACATCAGATAAATTCTTTACATATCAAGCTGTAAGGCAAGGCGATATTTCGAGACCATATCTTTTTATCATTCATATGGAAAAAATTATTAAAGAATCAAAGAAAACTATGCGCCCTTACTTCTTGGGTAACTGGAAGATGCGTCAGATCAAACTATCAATTCTAGCCTACGCAGACGACATTGTCATCTAGCAGACATATCTGAGAATCTTCAATATTATTTAAATATAATTACATCGGAAATAACCAGGAGAGGTCTACGAGTAAGAATTAACATTAAAAAAAACAAGCAATATTCATCAGCAGGGAGATGGAATCTCATACAATACGTTTGGAGCAGAACTTCTGGAGCAAGTACAGTGGTTCAAATATCTGAGAGTCATATTTAGTGAGAACGGAAACCCGGACAAAGATTTTAATGCTAGAACACTAGTAGACTCTACCATGCCTTAAATTGAAACTTCATAAGTAAACGAGAAGTTTCAACAACAATCAAGTTAGCAGTATATAATTCTGCATATGTACCTAAAAACTAGCGGAAAAATCCAAATGAGACAGAATCAGAAACGATGCGATAAAAATTAGCTTACATACAGATGGTCTTGCAAATATAAGTATAACAGAGAAGTGTAAGATGCGATGGTGCGAACATGTATGGTAATGGATGAATCTAGTTTACGAAATCTGATACTGCAATCTACACCAAGTCATTCACGTCAAGGAGGGGATAGGAGACTAACCTGGTGGGACTCCATGAAGGAAATTTTTATGAAACGTTTTGTTGATCTCCTTAATGCAAAGACCAAAGCCCAGGACCGATGAGACTGGGAAAAGCTCTGTATGACCCTTAACCACGTAAAATTAAAAGTCGTGAATGTTATAAAACGTAAAAGCTAAATATCTTAAAACTACTCAAATGGAGATACGACTTTCTTTCTTAGGAGGTCAGTGCACGAGTGCAGTGCAGAACAACGAGATATGTGCTCAATAGTAGAGCCAAGTGACAAGAGGTATGCGCAAGCGTAGATCCAAACAACGAGTGATGAACGTAGATGCTCGTACAATTGTTTGACAACCACAGAAATTGCGAGGAAAGAGAGACCCGAGAATGAAGCCAGGTAGCCATACAACAACCACCTTTCAAAGGCAATCCGCGATCTACACATCGACATCCATACTAAGCGAATTAGTTCTCAGAGGCGGTGATGTCAATACGTGACCGGTATTGATCAGGCCCGGGAAGCTGGGACAATGCTGCGTACGTGAACAGATATCCTTTTAACGCAAGATCTTTATGGACTTTGAAAATGCTTTCGACATTCCGCCTTTAACAAGATACCATAAATATTGCGAAGAATTCCATACAAACTCAATCTGGCGTTGAAAACCTAAGTTTGTATGTAAAATAACCGACGTTATATGAACCTCCAAATATATTAAGCCCAACTACCTACATAATGTCGAACAGCAAGTTCTATTGACTTTGCAGAACAACAAGAGATGTGCTCAATAGTAGAGCCAAACCATAAAAGGTATGCGCTACGGTAGAACCAAACAACGAGTCATGAATGCAGGAGCTCGTACAAGTGTTTAACTACCAGAGTAAAGGCGAGGAAAGAGAACGAGACCCGAGGATGCCCATAGGCATTCCGCGCTATATACATCTGTACTTAGCGAATTAGTTTTCTGAGGCGGAAATTCAGGTGATATCAATTCACGTATTTATCAGCCTCGGGAAGCTGAGACAAAGCTGCGTACGTAAACAGACATTCTTCTAATCATGGAAGATCTACATGAACTTTGAAAAGGCTTTCGATATTTTGTTATTTACAATATCCTTGTATAGTCAAAACCAAGACGGGATGGAGAAGAATTTCATACAGATTCAAACTAGTAACAAAATATGAAGACTAGTCCGAATATGGCCAAAAAATACTATGAAGAGTGGCAAAGCTGAACGGAAATTAAAAACTAAGGATCAACTACAAAATAGAAGAAGTGAGTACATGTCATATGTCTTCAACCTCATAACTTATTCGGTGAGATAATACCCATGATTATGTTCGACGGAACTCAGGTCATAATCCGTCATGCCTGTGCGGAAATGGATACGGTCCTGCAAAGGGACAGCTTTACAATCAAAGAGATTAGGCTCTATTTGACGAATAGCATACACCACCAGATTCACAATGTAAACATAACCTGCTGTGCTAGTTTAAGTTCGATGTGGAACTCTACGCTAATATCCACCCGGATACAATTCTATATCTACAACATTTTGTGTCAAATGGCAACTACTCTAGGAACTCCAAAGATATTGGCGACAAATTAAACAAGTCTTCTGTCAGATTGGCCTAAGGCAAGGGAACGGAAATATTAATAGATTTGACATTAACCGAAATGATCGTAAGCGATTGTCCCGATTGTGGGGCAATACTTCTACCATGCCCCAACATGACGAAGGGATTTGAATATAGAAATTCTTAGTATTGCAAAGAGATACCCCAATGTTGATGTATCATCATAGCTAATTCGGAGTAGTCAAAGCCGGAGTCCACACATAAACTCTGAGATAATACCCGTAAGAAATTGGGGCTGTGCTCGATGGAACTCCGGTCATAATCTGTCAAGCCACTGCTGAAAACTAAAATGGATACGGTCCTGCAAAGCGAAAGTTTTTGTATCAGAGTGGTGGGAATATATTTTAAGAGTAGGATACACTAAAAGTGTCATGTGGAATCTACACTAATATGCACCCGAATAAGAGTCTACACCTTCTAAATTTCTGTTAAACGGCCATTACTCTAGGAACTCCAAAGATATTGCCACCAAATTTAGTAGAGAACAATTACAAATCTTCTGATCCAAAGTAGTATTGGGTACAGAACCTTCGTAACTAATAATCTCAGATTGGGATAAAGCAAGGAAACAGAAATATGAATAGCACTACTTATATCGTCCTCTAATATGAAGAAGGGATCTGAATATAGAAACTCTTATTGCAATATCGCAATATGAAGAAGGCCAAAGGTAGATTTATCGAAGACAAATTCAACTAATGGCAGACAACTCCTTGTTCCGAATACAAAACTCTGCGATGAGTCCGAATTATGTTAACTGCTTAGTATCATAACTACAACTAGTCCTCTGGTACGAGTAGCAATTAAAATATCTGGAAAACTTAGAAAACAAAGAGACACAAGTAACAGAAACCTAATTCTGTTACCTGTCTAGGTATAACTTAAATGGTACAGAGACAGGCTTCAGGGGTTGAGTCTAGAATAGAGGAAGACCTCAATGACCGATGGCGGTACGAAAAAGATCTTAGTGGTCGGCTCTACTGTGGAAGAGTAACTGAGTGGTCGAGTCTATTGTAGATAAGACATCCGTAACAAACAGTAGTATAGTATGGCTTCAGTGGTCGACTGTAGTGTAGGGGAATTTAAGATATATTCAATGGTTGACTTTAGTACAGGGAATCTAAGATATAGTCAATGGTCCACCTTAATACATAAAAATACATTCGTGGGTGACTCTACTATAGAAGAGACTTATTGGTCAAGTCTATTGTAGAGAAGACATCTGTTACAAACAGTAGTATAGATGATGGCTTCAGATGTCGACTGTAGTATAGTAGAATCTTAGATATAGGAAATGGTCGACTTTAATATATACAATACCTTAGTGGGTGGCTCTACTATCGAAAATACCTTATTGGTCAACTCTACTATAGAAGAAGACCTCACGGGTCGATCCTAGTGCAGAGGAAGACCTCACTGGTCGTCCTAGTACAGAGACCCCCAAAAAGGAAGACCTCAAAACTGTATTAAGATGAAGACCGCAGTGGTCAAGTCGTAGGTAAAGAAAGACTTACATTTTAAACTGTTGTGTAGAGGATGATCTCAGTGGTCCTCTGTAGTATAGGGGAATACCTCAGTGGTCAAGTTTAAGATAGAGTAAGGCTTCAATGGTCAACGCTGCTATGAAAATTACCTCATTCGACAGTACTATAAAATTAGACCAATGATCAACTTTACTATAGAAGAAGCTCTCTGTGGTCGAGGGTAGTGTTGGTGGAGTCCACAGTGGTTGACTCCCGTACAAATAAAGACCTCAATATTCGACTGTATTGTAAAGTTATGGAGGAATACGTCAATAGTCGACCCTAACTTAGGGTAATACATGCTTGCTCGACTCTTGTTTATAGGAAGTCCACAGAGCTCGAGTCTAGTATAGAGGCAGACCTCCATTATAAACTGTATTATGGATGATGTCCTCAGTGGTCAAGTGTTAGGTAAAGATGGACCTTATAAAGACAATACCTTCGTTTTATACGGTTGTGTAGCGAATGGCCTCAGTGGTCTACTGTAAATAGTATGGAGAAATACCTCTGTTGTCGAGCCTAAAAGGAAAAGACAATGTTCGGCTATGCTGTAGAATAATACTTCATTTGACTCTACTATAAAATAGTATCTATGTGTCAACTTTACTATAGATGAATACTTCAGTGGTCTGCTCTACTATAAAAGGAACCCTCGATCCTAGTTTAGGAGACAATCTCAGTTTTAAAATGTAGTCGTCTAGCGTATGTGACGACCTCTGTGGTCTAACCACGTATACAGAGAGACCTCAATAGTCCACGTTATTGTAAAGTTGTGGAGGCTAAATTGTCGATCCTAGTTTAGAGGAAGATCTCAGTTTTGAATTGTAACAAAAAGTATATCATCAGTGGAAGACACCCAAAAGTACACAGGAAGGCCTCAACAGTCCAGTCTATATTAAGTTCTGGATGATTTCTCAATAGTCAACTATAATGTAGAGGAAAACCTCTTTGCTTAAATCTTGTTTAGCGGAAGTCCACTGTCACCAAACAAGTCGACATCCTCTAAACTACAGACTGTAGTTTAGAGGATGTCGTCAGTGGTTTACTAGCGAGATTCAATCATAACCAGCCAGAACCAATAATATCGTGTACCACAGAATTTTGGTCCTAAGACCAGATGAAATACCAAAGGATTCTCTTAAAGTTTTATTTTGAACAATCTCACCAATCGAATCATACGAGTATAAGTAACAGTATTTTTTCTATTCTCTAAACCCACCCCAATGTACAACATCCTTTTTAGAGAGAACAAAGCAAATTTATGAACATATTTGAAGGAATTGTTTCGTTAACCTCAGACACTTGACATAAATAACAACTAACCCAAACAATTATGGTTCTTTTCTTCTACTCCTCCTCTTCTCCCCTTTCTTCTTGTCATTGTTTTCGTTTCGAATTGTTGTTGGTGATTGTCATCGTATTTTCTCCCTGCGGCGCATCGTACGGCGTTCATCAACGAACAATAGCCTAAGTCGAACAATGGAATCATTCGATTGTATATCAAGTGATTCGGAAGAAGGGCTTTTAGATGAAATCATAGTGGGCTGCAATTTTCAAACCAAACACATGATGCAACGCCTGAAGCAGCAACAGCATCAGCATCAAATGCTGCAACATAAATATCAGCACCAGCAGCAACATTCCGCCTCACAGCCAACTCTGGCCATTGGCTATTATCACAGTCAACCATATCTGTGTCACAAATCACCGTATGATCCCATGGAATCGCCCATACACTATTGTGATAATACCACACAATTGGAGGAGTATACCTCGACAGAGCAGGTGGGTCAAAGCAATAAATCGGATAAGGACACTCAACAGCAGCAGCAGGAACAGCATCAACAGCTACAACACTCGCAACCCATTATGATACGCTGTAGTTCGACTACAGAGAGTGATTTGAATCTGAAGATGTCCAGTCAAATGGGAGGAGCGGCGACATCGTCCACCAATCGTGGCAGCATATGTTCTTCGGAAAGCACTACCAGTGTCACGGGAACGACAATCATGTCCCATGAGGATACCGACCAATCATCCATTACCACCCAGTTGGAGGTATCCGACTATGAATCCTCGTATAATATGAAGGAGAATTTAAATTTAAATAATCTCACTGCTACACATAATCATAGTTCGGCAGGCGGTTCTCACGGTACCACCGCCAATGCAGCAGCAGCTGCATCATCGTCCTCTACGGCAACAGCGGCCGGCCCATCATTCAATCACCAATTGACTGCTGATATGTGTAACTTCAAAAATTCCAAAAGTCGTCGATTGGAATATTCTCTCAAGTGCTTGAAGTATGGCCGTAGTAATCCTTCCCAAGATTCAGCCTTTGGTTCGCTAACAGACAATGATCTGTCCACGGGTTCTTCATTCCGTTTGAGCAGTTTCCAATCGATTTCCTCACCCATAGACGAGGGAGTTGAAGATGTCATCATTGCCACCACCACTGCAGGGCACGAAACTTGCTTGGAATTGGCGACTATTCCACGTAATATGGTCTCACAGGATTCGGCCATATCCTCACCTTGCCGGGAGTCATCTCCTAGCAATTTCCTTAACATTGAAGATGGTTCTTGTTCGGGAGCTTCCAGCTCTTCGGGGTCGACTGGGAATTTAAGGCCTCAACACTTCCCGGTCTCTTTGTCGCCCAAGATTTTAGTGACAGCCACCACCAATTCGAGTAATTCGAGCTTAGCCTCAGCTCCTGGCTCTCAGTCAACACAACAACAGCAGCAACAACAACAGAACCAAACACAACAATTCGATCCTCCCAAGATATTGGTCAACGATCAGAATTCCATTTACACTACATCGCCCTCCAAGAAATCGGGCACCATCGAAGTCTTCTCCCAAAAATATCGTGTCAGCTCTTATGAAGATATGTCTCCCTTGAAAAGAAGCGCGGGTGGTGATAAGCAGCACTTGAAAAATGTCAATCGTTTGGCCTTCCGCTCACTGGAAGAAGAGCGACGCATAGACAATGCATTTATGCCCATTACCGATCGTGTACATTCCGATAATCGTGTAAATGTACACAGCGAGAAATACAAGAAACTAACACATGCTTCATTTCGCATAAGCAAAACCTCAAGTCAGGTCATAATGTATGACACCTCTCCGGGTCAAATGATCACCTCGTCGCCGGGCTCCTCCACCATGCTGGCTCAGTGTGGACAATCGTTGGAATTGCAGCGCCCAGCCACAGCTGCGGGATCTTCTAGCTCTCGCCAGACTATGTGGCGGGATAGTAAATTTTATCGCAAGAATCGCATAGCCAAATCGAATGATTCCTTGCTGGAAACTTCGCCAAATCACTCGGCCCGCTTATCTCCCTCATCGTTGAGAGACAATCACTATGACAGCTCTTCTTCGTATGGCAGCAGGAGCCATAGTCGACAATCACTAAATCGCGGCGGTTCCATCAATGAAATCATGGGTTCCAATCAAACATTGGGTCCAGAAATCACAGTAACCACCAGTTTCTGCAATAATCCCACTTCGTCGCATAACAATCGCCGTTACTGCAGTTCGAAAAGTGAAGATCTAGGAGACTCCTCCGACTACCTAAGGGCTATGGATGCTCGCAAATCGTACTCGGAAAGGCATTTGGTCACGTTCGAGACCACTTTGAAGCAGACCGCCATCAATAATACCATGCCTTTGGATGGCAGTGATCCTTACTATCAATCCGAAGATGATTTGAGTTTCAAAGAAGACAATAACATTTACGGTTTGGCAGGTGGAAAATATCAAAATCAAAATATACCACCTCCACCACCGCCGTCGAATGGACAACAAAGATCACAATCGCAATCACGTCACTATCAGCAACAGATGCACAATGGCAAAACGCATGTGCCCCAAAAATACACTTACGATTATTATCATGCCACTAAACAAGGCGGCGGCGGTAGCGCCGGCGTACATCAACAACAATCTTCGTTGTCAAAATCTGGCAACATTGCTAAGCGTTCCCACCCAAATCAGCTAAGCTGGAGTTCATGTTCGATAAATCGCTTAAAAACGACCAATATTAAAACCACCTCGTTGGCAACGTTACCCAATTGTCAACAAAATCTAAGCAGTACCTCAAAATCTGCCACAGTCTACAATCTCAGTCCTCAGCATCATGGACAGCCGTCATCATATAATCAACAACAGCAGCAGCACCACCACCAACATTCGCCACTTTCACCTAAGACCGCCACATCATCGTCGACTTCACCTACACCCTCTTCATCGTCCACTAATACCAACACCAATTCCACCAATCACCAATTAGATACCACCAGATCCCCCAAGAAATCCTCCTCACGTAATCCCGTTGTGTTCAAATCTCTAACAAACTCCACTGCTGCAGCCACAGCTGCCAACACCGATACCAGCAGTGACAATGGCAGTCACAATCTAAGCTTTGGCGGTCTTGACACCACCTCCTCATCGCCCGACGAATCTCCCACACGTCGTTCGATCAGTGGCATTGAATTGGCTAAAATCTTCTCGATGGATTCGAAATCTGGTTCAGGTGGCTGTAGTGAAGAGAAAACACCACTGCTGGACAGTGTGGAAATGTCTCCAATAAGTCCTACCAGTCCAGATGATGATGAGGATGACGACGACGATGATGAACGTGAAGTTGCCACCAATATAGATGGTGTCAAGCAGAGATCCGATAAAATGTGATAAATAAAATGTGTTATCAAAACATCAAGTGAAGTAGAAGTAGATAATAATGAACCAGAAGGTTAAAAGAGCTCTTCAACGCTATTCAGTCATTTCTTAAGTAGTTGAGAAAAAATTTAATCCAATTCCATGGTAGTACTTTTAGGAAACAGTTGACTAGCAAATACCAAATAACTAATGCTTAAAACAAATGAATGAAAAGTTATAAATTATTGGGAAGAGAGAGAAGAGAGAGTTGCGGAAAGAGATAGGTAAGAAAAAAGACGAATAATTTCAGGATATACATATTTATTTCAAATTTTATTTAAGCTTTGCTTGTTTTTTATAGTATCCATTGATATTACTGTAGGCATCTGTAAAGACTTTTTGTCTGCCTGCTGATAGGGCTAAGTAATGTAATGAAATGATGTCCTGTATTGTAATGAGGAATCAGAATCTCAAACAGATCCCTAATCTCTACAAATTTAAGGATTACATAATATGCATCTTGGACTTCACTGCTGCTTCACCGGGTTGTAAACGGTTAGATTCCACCTAAAATCCTGCCAAACCTCAAATACTTAGATCAGATAGACCTTTTTCAGGAAGTTCTTTAAGATTCATCTAACATTTTCCGAAATGGTATAAGACATTTCTTCCTCATCTTTGCTATCCAAACAACGTTGTATATTCTGTCCTCCGGTGGTTTCAGGAGATACCAGTATTTCTATTTATTGTAGGCTATTCTTTCTATTCATAATTGTTGCCTGGTAATACCAAAGACAATTGAAGGAATATACCCCTAAGCCATTTACCCAAGGAAGATTTCAGTGACTTTTTACAAGATGGCGAAAGAAGTAACTTCGAATACCATCTACGGAGAGCTTTGGTGTTATTTTGACAACCAGCTCTGATAAGATGCCTATAGAGGAAGACATCGGTGGTCGACTCTAGTGTAGAGGAAGACCACAGTGCTGCAGAGGAAGAACTCGGTGGTCGACAGAAGTGTAGAGGAAGACCTTAGTGCTGCACAGGTTGCCATCTGTGGTCGACTCTATTGTAGAGGAAGACCCCAGTGCTGCAGAGGAAGACCTCGGTAGTCGACTCTAGTGTCTAGTGATCTCGGTGGTCGACTCCAGTGTAGAGGAAGACCTCTGTGACCAACTGTAGTGCAAAGGAAGACCGCAGTGGTCGACTCCAGTGTAGAGGAAGACCTCTGTGACCAACTGTAGTGCAAAGGAAGACCGCAGTGGTCGACTCTAGCATAGAGAAGACTTCGGTTGTCGACTCTAGTATAAAGAAGACTTCGTTGTTCGACTATAGTATAGAGATGACTTCGGTGGTCGACTCTAGTGTAGAGGAAGACCTCAGCGGTCGACTCTAGTGTAGAGGAAGACTTCGGTGGTCGACTCTAGTGTAGAGGAAGACTTCGGTGGTCGACTCTAGTATAGAGGAAGACCTCAGCGGTCGACTCTAGTGCAGAGGAAGACCTCGGTGGTCGACTCTAGTATAGAGGAAGACCTCAGTGGTCGACTCTAATGTAGAGGAATACCTCAGTGGTGCAGAGGAAGACCTCGGTGGTCAAATTTTGTGTATAGGATTATCTCGGTGGTCGACTCCAGTGTATAGGAAGACCTTTGTGACCAACTGTAGTGCAAAGGAAGACCTCGGTGGTCGACTCTAGTATAGAGAAAGACATCGGTGGCCGACTCTTGTGTAGAGGAAGACCTCAGTGGTCGACTCTAGTGTAGAGGAAGACCTCGGTGGTCTACTCCAGTGTAGAGGGAGATCTGTGTGACCAACTGCAGTGCAAAGCATGACCTCGATGGTCGACTCTAATATAAAGAACAACTTCAGTGGTCAACTCTAGTATACAGGAAGACCTCTGTGACCAACTGTAGTGCAAAGGAAGACCTCGATGGTCCACTCCAGTGTAGAGGAAGACCTCTGTGGTCGACTCCAGTGTAGAAGAAGACCTCAGTGGTTGACTCTAGTGTAGAGGAAGACCTCAGTGGAGCAGAGGAAGACCTCGGTGGTCGACTATAGTGTAGAGGAAGACTTCTGTGACTAACTGTAGTGCAAAGGAAGACCTCGGTGGTCGACTCTAGTATAGAGAAAGACTTCGGTGGTCGACTCTAGTATAGAGGAAGACCTCGGTGGTCGACTCTAGCGTAGACTAAGCCCTCGGTGGTCGACTCCAGAGTAGAGGAAGACCTCAGTGGCAGACTCTAGTATAAAGGAAGCCCTCAGTAGACTCTAGTATAGAGGAAGCCTTCAGTAGATTCTAGTATTGAGAAAGACATCAGCGATCAAATCTAGGGGAGAGAAAGGCCTTAGTGATCGAAGACTTTAGTGGTCGCCTATAGTATAGGATAAGGCCTCAGTGGTAGACTCCATCGTGACCACAATGGTCGAATCTAGTTTAGAGAACAACCTCCGTGGCCGACTCCAGTGTAGAAGTCCTCAGTGGTCGACTCTAGTATAAATGAAGAACTTAGTGGTCAACTCTTATATAGAGGAAGACCTCATTGGTCGACTCTACTATACAGGAAGCACTGAGGTCTTCGACTCTAATATAGAGGATCTTCGCATCTTTTAAACACAAGGACCTATGTGGACCTAGTATAGTGGAAGCACTGAGGTCTTCGACATTTGTATGGAAGAATAATTCAGTGGTCGACTATTGTATAAATCTTATCTATTTTATGGTTAGATTTGTAACAAACTACGGAACATTGTTAAAGCTCTTTTAAAAGTATTCATACAAATCCCTAGAGATTCTGCCAAACCTTTGGTCCAAGAACAAAAAATCGATGAGGCTCTACAGCAAGTTGTCATTCTTAATAACTGCAATTCTGTTCAATTTGTATGTTATGTTACATAGAAGCAGTAATCTTCTCTTAAAAGATATGATATGATCTCACTTTGCCGTAAGTTCCATCCATTGCATTACCGACGCTTTAAGAACACAGAAGGGTTTTGTAGAACCTTTAGACCATGAAGTAGTCTCCTTTTGAGAGGGATTATCTCACTCAGGCCGCACGTTTCGCCCTTTGCATTAACGTTGCTTTACATCGCCACCAGGGTTCGATAAAACGTTTTGTCCATCCTGCCATGTTGAGCGACATACTTCTTTTTCACTCCTTCTATCCTATTCTTTATCGTAACAGTTGCGACAAAACTCGTTATATTCATTATATTGAGTGTAAGATTAAATGGGACATTTTTATAGATTTTGATTTATTTCATTCGGCCCACTTTCAATTCAAGTGCTGAGCGCAATTTAAACAAAATATACGTATCGTGTAAATAGGCCTTAACGTAACGTATCGTTGCCGTAGCGTGATTCCTTAATCATATCCGAAATTTTGAAAGTTGGCTAATTGAGGCATAGTTACATTTACGCTCATAACTGTTTTGGATCAGCGAAGATCTGCTCTAAAATGCAACTACAGTGTCCGCTTGATATTATTCTTCTCTGTTAGTATTTCTATATCGATATCTCTCTCTCTACCGATAATAATTTGAACAAGATGAAGATAAAATCGTATGTATTTTCAAACACTATTATTAAGTATAAAAAGCTTTCTGCAAAAACAATAATTTCTCTATTAAAAACAACAACAACTCTATACAATTATTGTATATTTACCTTTACAATTATTTAATGTATTTACTATTATTATTAAAGATTATTATTACAACAACAAAAAAGGTCCATTTAAAAAAATTCAATTTTTTTATTAGGCTGTTAAGGAATTTTATTGTCGAATAAATGAATGAAAAAAAAATAAAACCAACAAAAAACAAATACATCTACATATATAATAAAAATTAAAAAAAATGAATAAAAACCAAAAAAACGTATTAAAAATTAATACAATATACATACATACATAATAATAATCAATACATATATATTGCGCACTTTGAAATCATACACCTCCATCCTTATGATTAAATTTTAAGGATCTAATCGACGATATTATTATAGTAAAACTCGACAAATGAAAAGAAACCGAAAGATACTTAGAATGAAAACAAACACGTTTTGAAATCTAAACAAAATAAGACTTTAGCTTCAAAATATTAAAAAAACGCGATACTGATACAAAAAAAAACAAAAGAATTTTAGCTTACCAATTAAAACTGAAAACCATATAAAAAAAAAACTAAATCCAAAATAAACCAATGCGAATAAGATTCTTATAGATTTAGGGAATTTAATCAATGTTTTCAAAAACAAACAAAAAAATCAATATTAACAAAAAAATACCAAAAGAAAAGAGGATTTACGAGAGTCAGAAAAAAATTTACTAGACGTTGGCAATTTTTTTAGTTTTTATTTTGAAACTTAGTTCTAGTCACGTAAGTAAAACCAAAACCAATAAAATTATAGCAAATGAATAAAATAAATGGGAAAATATAGAAAACAAAAGAAGAAAATATAAAAAGCCTTAATGATCTTAAGTTTTTAGCACATTAGTTTTTAACATTTAGGTTTCTTAGAGCGAAATTTTAGTTTAAGATGCGTAGAAATTTTTAGCAAATACACATACATAATTACTTTTTTAAGCATACTCGTACGTAAATGACATATATTGATATCGCTACATTTTTGAGTCTTAGATCCATAATGTAGTTGAAGCGATCAACTAAATAACGTTGTAAAAACTCATGAGTGAACACCAATGTTAATAAACAGACTCAAAAGAAAAAAATAAGTCAACGAGGGCTGAGAGTAGGAATAGATTTGATGTAAATTAAAAGCAAGAAAATATATTCTCCCCGTGTAATTAATTTCTACAGCGGTAGTGGAATACGATGTCACAACACATTTTCCCTCAGCCATTCACCTTTTAATTTGTATGCTTCACTTATGTAAAATAGATTTCGATTATAGGTTTCGGTCTAGGTTAGGATGGTAGCTGGAGTTAAGATCTCAGTTGTCGACCCTAGTGTAGAGGAAGTCCTCAGTGGTCTACCTCCAGAGCTAGCACCGAGGTCTTCCACTGTATTATAGACGAATACTTCAGTTGTCGACTCTAGTAAATATAAATTGTATATGGTACGCTTTGTAATAAATATTACCTTATATGGGGTACTGTAGTATTAAGGCAGCCATTGGCTCAGTCAAATCCTTCCTTTAACAAGCATTCATACATACATATTCTAGGATGACCTCAGTGGTCGACCCTAGTATAAAGGAAGACCTCAGTGATCGACCCTAGTGTAGAGGAAGGCCTCCGTGATCTACTCTTTTATAAAGAATGACCTCAGTGGTCTACTCCAGTATACAGCAAGACCTCAGTGATCTACTCCAGTATAGACGAAGACATCAGTGGTCAACTCCAGTATAGAAGAAGGAAGACTTCAGTGGTCTACCCCAGTATAGAAGGTGGAAGACCTCAATCGTTGACTCTAGTGTAGAGGAAGACCTCAGTGCCGACTCTAGTATAGAGGAAGACCTCGCTGGCCGACTCTAGTATAGAGGAAGCACTGAGGTCTTCGACTATAGTAAAGAAGAATACTTTAGTTTTCGACTCTAGTATAAATGGTATACGGTCCGCTTTGTAACAAATATTTCCTTATATGGTGTAGTGTAGTATTAGGGCGCCATTGGCTCAGTCAAATCCTTCGTTTTAAGAAGCATTCATACGTACAGATTCCGCCAAACCTTTGACTCATGCAGGTCCAAGATCTTATGCTACTCTTATGTAATGTTTTTTTTGTTCCTAGGTTCGGTTTAGGTTAGAATGGCAGCTAAAGTTACCAAAGGAAGACCTCATTGGTTTACTCCAGAAAAGAGAAAGGAAAACCTCAGTGGTCGACCCTTGTGTAAAGGAAGACCTCAGTGATCGACCCTAGTGTAGAGGAAGACCTCCGTGGTCTACTCTTTTATAAAGAAAGACCTCAGTGATCTACTCCAGTTTACAGCAAGGCCTCAGTGTTCTACTCCAGTATAGACGAAGACTACAATGGTCAACTCTAGTATAGAGGAAGGAAGGACTCAGTGGTCTACCCCAGTATAGAGGATGGAAGACCTCAGTGGTTGACGCTAGTGTGGAGGTCGACTCTAGTGTTGAGGAAGACCTCAGTGCTTGACTCTAGTATAGAGGAAGCAATGAGGTATTCGACTATAGTATAGAAGAATACTTCAGTTGTCGACTCTCGTATAAATGGTCTACGGTCCGCTTTGTAAGAAATATTTCCTTATACAGGGTAGTGTAGTAATAAGGCAGCTCAGTCAAATCCTTCATTTTCTTTTTAGAAGTATTCAAACATACAGATTCTGCCAAACTTTTGACTCATGCACGTCCACGATCTTATGTTTCTCTTATAAAATGAACTTTTTGGTCCTAGATGGCAGCTGGAGTTACCAGAGATAGACCACAGTGGTAGAACCTAGTGTAGAGGAAGACATCATTGGTCTACTCGAGTGGTCTACTCCACAATTGAGAAAGGAAGACCTCAGTGGTCGACGCTAGTGTAGAGAAAGACTCTACTCTAGTATAAACAAAGACCTCAATGGTCTACTCCAGAATAGAGAAAGGAAGTCCTCAGTGGTCGACTCTAGTATAGAGGAAGCATAGAGGTCTTTGACTGTAATATAGAAGAATACTTCAGTTGTCGACTCTAGTATAAATGGTCTACGGTCCGCTTTGTAACAAATATGTAGTGTAGAGGTCGACTCTAGTACAGAGGAAAACCTCTGTGGTCGTCTCTAGTATAGGAGAAGCACTGAGATTTTCTACTATAGTATAGAATAATACTTCAGTTGTCGACACTAGTATAAATGGTTTACGGTCCGCTTTGTAACAAATATTTTCTTAAATGGGGTAGTGTAGTATTTGGGCAGCCTTTGGATCAGTCAAATCCTTTATTTCCATTTTAGAAGCATTGATACATACAAATACTGGCAAACCTTTGACTCATGCAGGTCCAAGATCTTATGCTACTCTTATGTAATGTTCTTTTTGTTCCTAGGTTCGGTTTAGGTTAGAATGGCAGCTTAATTTACCAGAGGAAGGCCTCAGTGCTCTACTCTAGTATAGACGAAGACTTCAGTGTCAGTGGATAGAGAAAGACCTCAGTGGTGACTCTAGTATAGAGGAACCTCTGAGGTGGTCAGTGGTCTACTCCAGAATAGAGTAAGGAAGACCTCTGAGGTTATATAAATAAAGAAAGACCTCAGTGGTCTACTCCAGAAGACATCAGTCCTTAAATGGGGTAGTGTAGTATTTCGGCAGCCTTTGGCTCAGTCAAATCCTTTATTTCCATTTTAGAAGCATTCATACATACAAATACTGCCAAACCTTTGACTCATGCAGGTCCAAGATCTTATTCTTCTCTTATATAATGTACTTTTCTGTTCTAGGTTTCGGTTCAGGTTGGTGTGGCAGTTCAAGTTGCCAGAGGAAGGCCTCAGTGGTCCACTCTAGTATAGACGAAGACTTCAGTGGTCGACTACAGTATAGAGGAAGGGAGACATCAGTGATCCACTCCAATATACATAGAGGATGATAGGATAGAGAAAGACCTCAGTGGTGACTCTAGTATAGAGGAACCTCTGAGGTGGTCAGTGGTCTACTCCAGAATAGAGAAAGGAAGACCTCTGTGGTTATATAAGTAAAGAAAGACATCAGTGGTCTACTCCAGAAAAAATCAGTGGTCCACTCGAGTATAGAAGATGGAAGACCTCAGTGGTTGACTCTAGTGTAGAGAAAGACTTCATTGGTCGACTACAGTATAGAGGAAGGAAGACATCAGTGGCCTACACCAGGATAGAGGATGGAAGACCTAAGTGCTCGATTCTAGTATAGAGGAAGACCTCAATGGTCGACTTAGTATGGATGAAGCACTGAGGTCTTCGACTATATTATAGAAGAATATTTCAGTAGTCGACTCTAGTATAAATGGTCTACGGTCCTCTTTGTACCAAATTTGTCCTCATTTGGGGTAGTGTAGTATTAAGGCAGCCAGTGGCTCAGTCAAATCCTTCATTTCCTTTTTATGAGCATTCAGGATGGAAGACCTCTAGTGTGGAGAAATACCTCAGTGGTCGACTCTGTAGTATAGAATAATACATCAGTTCAGTTATGCTTAAAGTAGCTGCTGGAGTTACCAGCTCACATAGAGCAATTGAGGTCACTATAGTCCGCACAGATAGTCCGCATTGAAACCAACCAATACACAATGTTATCAATAATATAAATATCTTCCCGGACTCAATTCCCAACCTCCAAGCATGTTCCCCGATCAGCCAATGTCCCGTCAGAACGAGCATTTGTAATGTCGTCCCTTTCCTTGCAAGTTCAGAACTTTGCAGTTCTCTGGGATATCCCTCGGATATCTTCTCTAGATACACATATGAGATATAAGTTAAACTTCTCAGCCATCTGCATTTAAGAATCTACCTTCCAAACATGTAACGCTAGTGTTGGTTACTATGTTGACTCAGCCACTTGGTGACTTCCCTTATTTTCATTATTTCAGCCTGATCGACACTGTATAAGTAGGTATCTGGTAGTTTTTGAGATACTCTATAATAAGACTTATTAATTTACAGTGTAATCCGAAGCTAACCTTCTCCTTAAGCTTCGAACTATCTGCATAGAAATGGAGATACTTTCGATGCCCAAGTATTCTGCCAACCTATTCTTCTTAGTTATCTTAGTGGTATCTTCTATAGGCGAGAATGCCGCAAAAAGTATTGCTTTTTAATGTTGTTCAAAGTTTAAACGTTATTAAAAGTTCTATATATCAAGAGAGGCCACCATAGTTAATTCCTTGAATGTAGGGACGATTCAATAGTGCCCACCAGTTCATGCAGGACAGATTCTGTAGACTTTCCCCTGCTGTAAGCATGTTGGTTTCCCGACAAGAGTTTTCTATCCATGTTATCTCTAATGAAAGTACCTAAAAGTCATTCCAGACCTTTTAGCAGGAACGAGGATAGACTAATTGGGTATGAAAAACAATTTGATATCCCTCCATCTATTGGATATATACGAAAGCTAAATGCGTCCTGCAGATTATCCACTGCACAGGAAGATAACACCTATGTCAGCCTTGCGGCGAAGGTATACCATATGCCAATGGTAAATTGTAGTCTCTTGTTTCATCTTGGTCGGTTTTACTACAAGCTATCTTCGGAACCCATATTAACGTGTTATGAATTGCCTTTTGTAGGATCTCTGTAGAAATGCTTGATAATTTCCCTCTACACGCTGTAGACACGTCATCTGCATTGGTAAGAACGTCTGTTCATAGAGAGACTCCATAGGAGAACAAGCAGAACTCCCTCCTGTAGCGTTACTCTGCTGTCAAATCTATGAAGGTCAGCTGGCCCAAAGCTAGCTGAAATGCGTCTCCTAAACAAGAGGTTATGAACGATTCTTCGTATACTTATATCACCCCCAGGGGTACTAGATCCGTAACTATTGCTGCTGCATTTATATTATTGAAGGTCCATTCTGCGTATGAGAAAGCTACAATTGTAGATCTCAGGCCTAACGACAAATTTTCAACACGACCAATTTGAATTTTGTTAAAATTTGATATATAGAAATCTTGTTCAGAAATTCGTAACATTTATGTCAAAATTCGGTTTGGTTCGCGACTTAAAGATGAATTGCACTCAATTTTCAGAAGTTAGTATACTAGATTTGACCTATCATAATTTCCAAACGCATTGTCGATATGCCTTGGATCTACCCTGAATATTCCATAACAGAGAGATATCGTTCAATAAAGTTGACTAAATTATACATGTTGTTTATACCCAACACCACACTGTGTACACACAAGATTGTTTCATGGGAGATGTCTGTAACACCTAGAAATACTGCAGCTAGACCCGTCCGTCTGTTCATATTACGTTGTTCGTGGAGTACTGGTCGCAATTTCACTCTTTCGCACATGGAAAAAAGCTTATTGATATTGGTTGAAATTTGTTCAGATTGATGTAGATGTAGCAGCTCCAATAAATATTTTTCAGATTTAGTTATAGCTTCCACATATATGTTTCGTCCGATTTGGCCCTTTGTCCCTATAGAAGATGTAGTTTACATCAAATCGTTTTGAAATGGTGGAAAGGTAGAGTGTCTTGATCCGTGGACCAACATTGCCGAATTTGAAGAAAATCTATTAATGTTTAGCTATAGCCAGCCCCCATATATATGTTTCGTCGAATTTAGCCCTATAGAAGCTGTAGTTTACATCCAACCGTTTTGAATTTTGCATGGTACTCGTAGAGTTTATTGATCCATGGACCAAAATTTCCGAGATTGAAAAATTTCAGATTTAGTTATAGCTCCCTTATATATGTTTCGTCCTATTTGGTTACAGCGGCAGAAACGCACCAAATGTAAATTCTGTAAACAAATTTCGGTTGAAGTATACAGTGGATATTTCATTGTTATTCAAACTTTTTAGAATCGTGTAGGATATCCTCTAGTCGGCACCGATCGTCTTTAGCTTTTTGTTACTGGTTTTTATACCCTCCACCGTAGGATGGGGGTATATTCATTTTGTCACTCCATTTGTAACACCTCTAAATATTAATCTGAGACCCCCCCCCCCCCCCTCGGTCTTTTGTAATCACGCTACAGGTTGTAATAATAGTGCTAGGGTGATCAAATTGGGTAGAAATATTTCTTGTAGTTGAAGTTTGTTTGGGATTGCAAATGGGATATATCGGTCAATGTTATGTGTTTTGATATGGCTTCCCTATAGAGGTCGCTCCAAAATACGGGTTTTGAGCCATAGATGCCACATTTTTAAAGCAATTTATTAGAAACTTTGCAGTTTGTATTCTATTTTGAAAAGAATTCATCGCACCAAAAATATATGTATTTAAGCCATAAATACCATATTTTCTAAGCATTTAAACTGAATCTTTGCAGTTTGTATTTAATAAAGACAAGAATTCATCATAAATTTTTTTTAATCAGTTCATATTTTGTTGTAGTCCACATATAGATGTCGCTCTCAAAAATGCTGATTTAAGCAATAAATACCACATTTTCTAAGAAATTTAGCTGAAACTTTGCAGTTTGCTGTCTGTAGTCCCCGTGTAGATGTAGCTCTCAAAAAAGCTTTTTCAAGCCACAACCACCACATTTTTCAGGTGAAGTTTGGCTAAAGAATTTGCGGCCTAAAAATTGCAGCGTTCGTTTTTTTAATAATTAACATTTAAAAAAGGATCGTTTCGTGATTTGCCCCATATCCAAAGATTTGTCAGTATTAAAATTTAACGCAATCCATGCTGGAGGGTATATAAGATTCGGCATAGCCGAACTAAACGCTTTTACTTCTTTTTTTTTATTTTCACATGCCGTAGGCATGTTGTCGTTAGAAATGTAGCAGGTGATCACTGTTAGTCCTGTTCTCTTCAAGGCTCTGTGGAGAAATTACGACAGAATAATTTGTCGGAAATCCTTAGGTCCTGTATAGGACGGATTTTCTGATTTGGTACTGAAGATAAACTTAGTTCCTGTACTTGATTCAACCAGTGTATAACTCTTTGAGATAGGAGACCAATATAGCAGCCAATGCCGGAGTGACATTGTCTGATCCTGTCGACATTTTTTTATAGCCCAAAGAATTTTATATTCGATTACAATTTCGTTCGTGACTTGTGATTGTTGCATTTCAAAGGCATCTACAACTGAAGTATCTAATTCATCTTCGGAAATGCTCTGGAAATGTGTATCTAGGAGAACCACCAGCTATTTCTCACTGAACAACGTCCAAAAACTATCATCTTTCTTAATGTACCAACAGTGCAAGGTGTTGATGTTTCCATTTCCCGACTAATTCGGCATATCGTTTCAATGAGTAAAATACTAATCGTTGCCAACCGATAGAAAATAGTCAGTTGGTATCGAAAATTCCTTTATGCAGGCATTGAAATTTTTAATATAATCGACTAAATTTCGATGTAGATTTTTTCATAACGTAAACATAGTGTTACTCGGTTTCCAACTATAAGATAATCTATTTCGAAATCTATTCGATTATTGTCATCAGTTGGCAACGATAATTCTTTTACCCAATCGAATGAAATGCCGAACAAATCTGTCGTTGCCATCTGATGAAAATAATCGACTTTACAAAACACTCTGAAATCTAATCGATTATTTTCGTGGGAAAACAATCGACTTAGGTTGAGAAGTAGATTATCCGATAATGGAAACATAGTACTTATAATACGTTTTTGTTGAAGTTTACAACGTTTAGCTTTCAGCTGAAATTTTTGACATTAAAATGCAATATTTGAATACATTCACTCAGCCCTCCAAATCGCTTATTTTTATAATGTTTTCATAGTAAATAGCAAAAACCAAATGTAGGAATGATGATGAGGATGAAGTTTAAATCGGATAGCCTTTGGTGGCAACGAACAATCGTAGTATATAAGATGGTTTTAGCAAAAAACAGAAACAAACCACGTAACAAATCTGGGCAGGAACATAGTACAGGCGATAATAGATGAATGAAATCAAACTAACGCAAAAAAATTGATTGATTAATGACGAAATAACAGATCAGTTCAAAATAGTAAACATATACCTAAATCGTGTTTGAAAAACAAACGAATATAAAACAAATATGAATTTTTTTAATTAATAGATTTCAAAGGATTTTAATTAATTACACATACCCACACACATATACATATACATATACATAGATATGGATTTATTACAAAGAAACAAAAACCCAAATAGCAAAACAAAAGCAGAATTCAAATTTTGATCAATTCAAAATATTTTTTAAATTTTCTTTAAAAAAAAATAAAATCTAAAATAAATTACAGCGTTGAAAGAAGAAGAACACAAACATAAAATGTCAGTCACATCCTAACACAAAACAAAAATAGAATAATAATAAAAACCAAAAGAATAATTCCACAAAAAACTATCCACTCAACATAAAACGATTTTAAAATTTTAACCATAAAAGTATAAAAAAGAAAACTAAATATAAATCCAAACATATTATTAAAAACGAAATGGCAAAGAATAAATAAATAGAAAGTTACAAATAAAAATTACGAAACGCGAAGCAAAAACCATAAATAAGCTGAGAAATACAAAAAAAACAATCAAATTAACGTATTTAAAAAACAAATTCAATATATCAAAAGAAAATCCAAGACGAAATTCCAAAAATTACAATAACAAAATATCCACCCCCCAAGAACAACATGAAAGCGGGGAAGGGGCAATAGCAGTGGAAAATTTTAGTTATTTAAAAGAAATTATCGATTTTTTAAATTCTAAAAATGTCTCTATAAATGAAAAAATTCACCAAAAATCATATGCCATGATTTGCCCCCTCCCCTTCCTAGTTGATGATAATTTGTTACAAATTTTATAATAATTATTGCAGTTATCTTCATTTATTTTTTGTTTTGATAATTTTAGAATAATCTTAAATTTTGTATTTACATTTCAGTCTCTATATTTTGTGTGAAATTTATTTACTATTTAATTGTATTTATTAAACGTTTGTAACTACTACTAACTAAATACTATTTGGTAATTGTATTATTTTTTGGCTTTGTTTTAAGAAAACGACGAAAACATGTTTGAAAATATTTAAAAAAAATCGGTGATATTTATAAGTGTATAAACAAAATGTTATTTAGAACATGAATGAATAAAGAAAAATTATAAAACAAAACGAAGAGTTTTATTTTAGCTTAAATTAAATTCCCCAATTATAAATGGCTCAATTCGGTAAGTATTATATATATTTTTGTTAAATACTAGCTATGAAAAATAAAAACCATTTTTATAACCGACACCACACTGCACAGTGGGATGGCTTCGTAAATGTTTGTGCAGATACTATAAGGAGTGGTCGTAGATCGCGTGACCAGAAACTATTGAATATCAAAAATAAGTTCATTTTTGGAGGCTTACGGTTTTGGGCATATCTTCTTAACGCTTTATTATACTCTACACCACACTGTTGTACAGGGTATTATAACATTGTTTCATGGCAGATGATTGTAACACATAGAAATACTATAGCAAGACCCACCTTAAAGTATACAGATTGACTCAGAATCACTATCTGGTCGACTTAACCCAGGTATGTCCGTCCTTCCGCCTGTCCATCTTATGTTGTTCGTTAATTACAGATCGTAATCGATCGAAGTCTATTGAAATTGGTTGAAATCGGTTCAGATTTAGATATAGCTTCATATATATTTTTGGTCCGATTTGCCCATTTAGCACTAAAGAAACTGTATTTTACATCCAATCGTTTTGAAATTTAGCATGATAGAGTTTATTGATTTATGGACCAACGTTGCCGAATTTTAAAAAAAATCGGTTCAGATTTAGTTGCATATAAGTTTCGTCCGATTTGAGGATACAGAGGTAGAGACGTACCAATTGTAAATTGTGTAAACATATTTTACTAGAGTGGTGTAAGGTATCATATAGTCGGCACCGCCCGACTTTAGACTTTCCTTACTGGTTTTTAAACATATTTTCCTATACAATTGTTATGCATGTGTATTTCTCCATCGATGCTGATCAATCGTAGTGAACGGACGTGTTTATCACAGAGCGGATAGTCAAAACCTATTACGCAGTAACTAATACTACAATCAAATTAACGTATTTAAAAAACAAATTCAATATATCAAAAGAAAATCCAAGACGAAATTCCAAAAATTACAATAACAAAATATCCACCCCCCAAGAACAACATGAAAGCGGGGAAGGGGCAATAGCAGTGGAAAATTTTAGTTATTTAAAAGAAATTATCGATTTTTTAAATTCTAAAAATGTCTCTATAAATGAAAAAATTCACCAAAAATCATATGCCATGATTTGCCCCCTCCCCTTCCTAGTTGATGATAATTTGTTACAAATTTTATAATAATTATTGCAGTTATCTTCATTTATTTTTTGTTTTGATAATTTTAGAATAATCTTAAATTTTGTATTTACATTTCAGTCTCTATATTTTGTGTGAAATTTATTTACTATTTAATTGTATTTATTAAACGTTTGTAACTACTACTAACTAAATACTATTTGGTAATTGTATTATTTTTTGGCTTTGTTTTAAGAAAACGACGAAAACATGTTTGAAAATATTTAAAAAAAATCGGTGATATTTATAAGTGTATAAACAAAATGTTATTTAGAACATGAATGAATAAAGAAAAATTATAAAACAAAACGAAGAGTTTTATTTTAGCTTAAATTAAATTCCCCAATTATAAATGGCTCAATTCGGTAAGTATTATATATATTTTTGTTAAATACTAGCTATGAAAAATAAAAACCATTTTTATAACCGACACCACACTGCACAGTGGGATGGCTTCGTAAATGTTTGTGCAGATACTATAAGGAGTGGTCGTAGATCGCGTGACCAGAAACTATTGAATATCAAAAATAAGTTCATTTTTGGAGGCTTACGGTTTTGGGCATATCTTCTTAACGCTTTATTATACTCTACACCACACTGTTGTACAGGGTATTATAACATTGTTTCATGGCAGATGATTGTAACACATAGAAATACTATAGCAAGACCCACCTTAAAGTATACAGATTGACTCAGAATCACTATCTGGTCGACTTAACCCAGGTATGTCCGTCCTTCCGCCTGTCCATCTTATGTTGTTCGTTAATTACAGATCGTAATCGATCGAAGTCTATTGAAATTGGTTGAAATCGGTTCAGATTTAGATATAGCTTCATATATATTTTTGGTCCGATTTGCCCATTTAGCACTAAAGAAACTGTATTTTACATCCAATCGTTTTGAAATTTAGCATGATAGAGTTTATTGATTTATGGACCAACGTTGCCGAATTTTAAAAAAAATCGGTTCAGATTTAGTTGCATATAAGTTTCGTCCGATTTGAGGATACAGAGGTAGAGACGTACCAATTGTAAATTGTGTAAACATATTTTACTAGAGTGGTGTAAGGTATCATATAGTCGGCACCGCCCGACTTTAGACTTTCCTTACTGGTTTTTAAACATATTTTCCTATACAATTGTTATGCATGTGTATTTCTCCATCGATGCTGATCAATCGTAGTGAACGGACGTGTTTATCACAGAGCGGATAGTCAAAACCTATTACGCAGTAACTAATACGCAATCGCAGAAAAAAAAATCTGTACAAAGTGTGGAAGGCCTACATCGTAGTACCTATTACGGGCTAATACAGACATAAAAATAAATAAATTCCTTGATGGGGATGCCTTTGTGTTCCGATGGAGCGGGGTTCCCCAATCGTCCTACTGTCCGTCCGTTGGTCTTGGCCAAAGCCGACCACACCAAAAATGGTCAAAATTTCCCCCAGTACTCACAACAGGTGGTACGGTGAGGGAAAACGTCATGTCCGACCGTCAAAACGGAAGCACAATGAGCACCAGATGGTGCTCAGAGTTTTGATGAAGTTGGTTGGTTCGGCTCTTACCGAAAAACAAAAAGTGTCACTTACCTGGGCTAAAGGCGTCATAGATGCTTCGAAGGCCAATGAGCCGGCTGAAAGAGCCACAAATTCAGCTGAGTTAACGGCTAATAAAGTCAAATGAATCAGATCACCTGATGAACCCCTGCCTTCGAAAAAGGCAAGAGGCCCTAATGTCACCATCAACAGGACACTCACCAAGCCCTTCAACGAAGTGGCGAAGGAGAGTCTAGTGATGGCCGTTATAGACAAAAGTAGTGAGGATGGAGCCATGTCCAATCAGCCATTGTGGCTCATAACCTCGATGTCCGCAGAGAAATGCAGGGCAAACCACCAATCTGCAACGATGCAGGATGGCATCAGGGGGAGTAAAGCTCTTACATTTCGGTGATGCCAGATCAGTAGACCTGTATAAGGCTGCTCTGAGTTGAGCGGGTGAGTTGTGGCCGGGTGCCCAGTTAGATGTTGTCGAAAAAAACAACATCCCCAGTCACCCTAGAGCAGTGTTCGGCGGCTGGTTAGGCCGAGCCCCGAACGCAATCGGGTTTTCACACGTACACAACACGAACAGCATAACAAAGAGCACAAAAGTAAGAAAAAAATTTGTCAGTCGCCCATCAGCGTTCAACAAAGCAGGTTCATGTCGCTTTTTATGGGAAAGTTGGTACACTGAGAAATTATACATATTTCCAAAGCGGAGCAAATATTGAGCATCAAAATGTGCAATCGGCATATGACAAAATGTGACAATTACATAACACTATGCAATGAGAAATGCAGAAAAATAATGAACGCATATTTAAGTGTTACATATGGGAAAATATGGATCTCTATTGTAAATGTAAAATGTATTATGACCAAAAACACCTATAAAAATTTAATTTTGTAGATTGACATACATATATCGGTAAAAATATTTAGTATATGAAGATCAAAATAGAATGAGTATATGACCAACGAAATTTACATACGACTGATTTGCCATAATCAAAAAAAGTTGGACACTTTAGAATACGTGATGGTAATAACACTAGTTTATTTTTTTGTCGAAGGGAGGTATATAACATGTTCTAGTTTAATTTTTAATTTCTAGGTTTTTTGTACATTTCTTATTTCCACTTATCATGGAAATCACATTTATTGCTTGTACCTTATTTTTTGATGTACCCAATGAAAAAATTTTAGCATATTTTCTGGAAATAAAGGGTCCGCCAAATAACTTTTTTTTGTTGAAAATGCTATAAAAAAGAAAGTACGGAATATTTTCTCAAATTTCTTTTTTTATTTGAAAGTACAATCTTTCCGGTTAATAATGGAAAATAATTTCATTCAAATGGCTGCCTCGGCTGGCCATGCAGTAGCCTACACGATCGGTCCAATTTTTAAGCACATTATCGATTGTGTGCAACTGTATTTCACCAATGGCTTCACGAATATTGTCCTTTAAAGCGTCAATCTACGGCAAAAATAAACTTGCACATTAACTTTACTTCTATTTAAAAATGAAGGACTAATAAACTGAATTTTCAACATTTACTTTATTAAAACATTCACATTATTTCTAATTTTTATCAACGGAAAAAATAAACTTGTACATTAATAATATTAGTAAAATTTTTCATTTTAATCAATAAAGTTTTGTTTGTCGAAATCATTGGTAGTAATCAACTGGAATGAAAATTATTTTTATTTAATTAAAATATATTTTTCAATTCTTTTAAATTAAAAACTTTGATTCGAATTTGCAACATTTGCGTTATTAAAACGTTCACACCAATTCACATTATACTTAGTCAGTAAAAAAATAATTTTCCACTCTGTATAACACAGCACATAATAACAAAACCAACAATTTTGTTCAGTGCAAACGCACCAATACAGACACAATTTTGGCACGTTCTCTTTACGCCGAACACTGCCCTAGAGCCATCACCTGGGTTACAGAAGAGCCCCACAACCCTGGCATGGCGGAATGAAATTGGGCCCCAGGAAAATACACCCCAATATTTTTATGAACATGGGCCCCAAAAAATAACATGTCAAACAACAACAATTTTTTTTTTGGCTTAATTACATTTTTTGTCTGCTTTTTGGGGTTTCATTTCATTTTTTTGGGGCTTATTTTCATCTATAAATTTAGAAACAGGAGAGGCTTCGCATAAATGATTTGCTCCACGTTGCCAACTTTGGATCCTGTCCATAGGAGAAAGTCTTAAACAGAAGCCGAAGGCCGCAGACCGTAGGCCGACCGCGCAGGAAAAGATTTATAATTAAAAAATAGGTTCGTATAGGTGTATTATTACATACTGCACTGATTTACGAAGATAAAATGTCTTAGTTTTTTTTGGGGTTTATTTTCATTTCATACTGTTTTCTTAATTGGGGTGTAATTTCCTAAATCAGTTTTTGTAACGAAAATAGGCCCCAAATATGGGGTCCACATTCATTTCCATTTTGTGGTTCATTTTCTTGGGGCCCAACTTCCGGCCGCCGGCTGACATATTAGAAATAATAACAGATTCCAATCCTGGTCTGCCGGCCCATAATTGGAGAATCAGCAAGGTGGGTGAGGCGGATGGTAAAAAACGGCAAGTCAATTTGATCCTTAACGCTGAAACCACGCCCATATACAACGTGCAAGTGCAACCCTACAATATGGCTTCGAGACTATAGTATTGACGGTATACAAGCAGGATATAGCTCCCACTGCGGAAGGTGAGTCGTCCACCGTGGTTTATACACGACGTTCTGGAAGTGCGGAGGTACCCACGCCCATTATTTCAGGTAACTCCAACTCTAACAGAAGATCTGTAACGTCCTTCTCTGAGGACGAAAGCTCTACTTCTGACTCAGAGGGGCTGAGGGGGGTCTCCGGACGCTTTGACGCATCTGGCGGGTGCACGCATCTCGATGATACGGACGAAGAGGTGCAGTAGACTTCGTCCTGATAAAGGAGGCCTACGCAGTGGGAGGAAGGGTGTGCGGTATCAGTACCCCCAACTTTAAACTGCTTGTGAAGGCACTCCAAGAACCTGCATTTTGGCCAGAAAAGATCTAAGTATTTTTCTCCTGACTAATTTAAGTGGTAAAGACCAAACAGCTGCTAGTCTGGAGATTGGTAATCGCATGTACTGGGTGGTCTCCAGTTACTTTACTTATGAAGCTGCAATACCGACAGCTCTCTTCAGGGAAGTAGTAGAAGCAGCAACGTCTGACGAGCTCGAGCTGATTATTGGCGCAGACACCATCGCTCATCATACTATCTGGGGTAGTACGGATATAAACAATAGGGGTGATTCGCTTCTTGACTTCATTCTAACTACCAACCTAACTATTTGTAACATTGGCAATAAACCGACCTTTACAATTAAAGACAGACAAGAAGTACTAGACGTAACGTTTGCTACTGACCGGGTGTCAGACAAAATTATTGGGTGGAATGTACTGGATGACCACTCATTCTCAGATCACCATTATATAGAGTTCAAACTCGCCGAAAAATCGCCTAAAGCTGCTGTCCACAGAAATGTGAGGAAGACAAAATGGCACCTGTATGAGAAGAATTTCAAGAAAGTCCTCAACTCCAAACTTCTGTACGAACCGAATGACAAAGCCGGTCTGGATAATCTGGTCGAGCATATCACCACATCATTCAATAGTTCCATTGAAGAAGCCTGTCCAAAAACAAGGTACAAGGGTAAAACTAAACCCCAATGGTTGACTTCTGAGCTAACGGCTATGAAAAAGATCTGCAACAAGGCTAAATCACTGAATGTACTGCTCGACACACATTTCCCGGGGAAGTCACCAACAAAACCCGAAGATCAGCAAGACCAACAAGAATGCGAGTGGACTGCGAGCATTGCTAGCTTGTTGACTGAGAGATCCAGAATAAGCTGGGCTATTAACAGCTTTGAGCCCATCAAGTCACCTGGACCGGACGGCATCACTCCAGCAGAAATGCAGAAAATGTTAAAGTACATTATCTGGAAAGACTTTTAGATTATTTCATTAGGGAAAACCAGGATACAAAACTCCTGTCGGTGAACCAACATGCTTACAATAAGGGGAAGTCTACAGAATCAGCCCTGCACGAACTTGTGAGCACTATCGAATCGTCCCTGCATTACAAGGAATTCGCCATGGTGGCGTTTCTTGACATCGAAGGGGGTTTTAACAACATTCACTCAGATGCGGTAATTGCGGCACTGTCACATCTAAAAGTTAACTCTAGTTATATTAGATTAATTCAAAGTCTGCTCAACAGAAGACGCATAACAGCATGTCTTGGTTCCACGACTCTAACAAGGTTTGTAAACAGAGGGACCCCACTAGGAGAAGTACTGTCTCCACTAATTTGGAACCTAGAGGTGAATGAATTCCTGCTTGATCTAGAACGTTGTGGCTGCAAGGTCGTGGCATATGCGGACGACGTGGCAATCGCAGTGAGTGGCAAATTCGTAAACGTCCTCAGAGGCATCCTACAGGTGGCTCCGAACTAATTGGCTAGATGGGTCAGAAGCAGCGGTTTGGGCGTAAACCCAAACAAGACAGAATTAGTTCTCTTTACTAGGAAGAATAATGTCCCACATGTGAACCCTCCACCTCGGATAAATGGAACAGTTCTAGTCTTTTCTGAAAGTGCAAAATTTTTAGGAATAATTCTAGATAGAAAACTGTTATTTAGACTTACCGTATTGGAACGTGTAAGGAAGGCCAACGTCGCCTTATATTCCTGCAAAAAGGCTGTAGGGTCGCGGTGGGGCCTCTCTCCTAAAATCATCCACTGGATGTATATAGCAGTAGTTCGTCCTATACTGCTATACGGCATTGTGGTATGGTGGACGGCAACAGACAAACTAACCATCACCAACCTACAAAAGGTTCAGAGAACAGCCTGCCTGAGCATAAGCGGAGCCTTAAGGACTACAGCGACCGAGTCTCTACAAGCCCTACTCCATATACTGCCGATTAATATTGTGGCGAGAGAAGTTGCAACCAAAGCGGCAATAAGATTAAACTGCCTATCAATGTGGAGGTACAAAAACTACGGTCACATGAGGATATCAAAGTGTAGTGCTATGGTAACCGACCGAGTGGACTATATACCAACGGTGTACACCTTCGAGAGAAATTACATCACTATGATTCCCGCCAGAGATGCATGGGTTGGATGAATACCAGGTAATAGAAACCATCTCCACTTTTACATGGATGGTTCGAAGCTTGATGAAAATGTTGGCTTCGGAGTACACTGTGCAGAGCTTAGATTGGATATAGCTCACAGACTACCAGATACCTGCAGTGTCTATCAAGCCGAAATAATGGCAATATGGGAAGTAGCCAAGTGGCTGAGTCGCAACATAGTAACCAACACTGGCGTTGTAATTTACTCGGACAGCCAGGCTGCCATCAATTCTCTGGAGGCAACATGCCTAAATTCACAAACAGCTCTCGACTGCCGCAGATCTCTTAACGAGATGGCTGAGCAGTTTAATATACACCTCATATAGGTGCCTGGGCATAGAGATAACCCGGGGAACTGCAAAGCCGATGAACTTGCTAGGAAAGGGACGACATTACAAATTCTCGAATAATTTGCATATATTGGTGCGCCACCATCCACGTGCAAGCTTTGGCTTAGGCAAGAGGCAATCAGGCAGTCCAACGAAAGATGGACAGAAATCGGCACCTGGAGGGTAGCTAGACAAATCTGGCCAAGGTATGACCTGAGAAGGTCAAAATATCTCCTCGCACTAGAGAGGCAAAGATTGTCTACGTTAGTATCAGTTCTGACGGGACACTGCTTGATCGGCGAACACGCCAAAAGATTGGTTATTGACTCTAACGACTTCTGCAGAAGCTGTGGAGATGAGGAAGAAGTGCAGAGCATTGAGCACTTGCTATGCGACTGCCCCGCTCTGAGTAAACGACGACTGGACATACTGGGGTCGGCTTTTCTAGGCAGCCTAACAGATCTTTCCAGTACCGATATTCGTACTATCGACAAGTTTGTATATCAAACAGGTTAGTTTCGATGAGGGGCATTTCAGCCCGTGGTAACACTAGGGACCTAAACTGGTCTATGTGAGCTTGTATAAAAAATACGGCTGCCACCCTAACCTAAACCATCACCAACCTACTAACAAATGTTCAGGGAACTGCCTGCCTGAGCATAAGCGGAGCCTTAAGGACTACAGCGACTGAGTCTCTACAAGCCCTACTCCATATACTGCCGATTAATATTGTGGCGAGAGAAGTTGCAACCAAAGCGGCAATAAGACTAAACTGCCTATCAATGTAGAGGTGCGGAAATCCGTTTTGGGTCATTTTAAGTAATTTGAACAATGCCCGTCCGTCTGCCTGTCTGTCGCGAAGGAAAAATGGGCGAAGTGGTCTCTCCCTTTTTGTTTTTTTGTCAAAAGTTAACTGCTTATGGCTTTAATATCAATTCTTACAAATACTTGACATTTTGTACAGTGTAATGCTTTTATAGTACCTAGAGTCCAGAGAAAAGTGGGAGTTATTGGCACGCCCCTTTTGGTGCCTCCCACACAAATTGACCTTTTTGTACCAAAATATAACAGCTTTTAACTTTAATATAATAATAGTTATTCAATGCAATTTAAATTGATAATAATTTAAATAAAACAAAAAATAAATAAATTCACTAATATTTTTTTGAGACTCAAGGTGTGGGGTTTTTGTGGCAGCACCAAGACCGCAATGTTCGAATGACAAACAATCTGGCAACGTTGTAACGAACAAGAGGAGGAGAAAACAACAGCTGATTCCTAGAGAAGTCTTCGCCGTCAACGGTAGCATTTTTAGTAATACCTCGTAAGATTTTGTGAACTAGTTTTAGTAATAATAAATATAATTAGATAGTTGTTAAATGTAAATACGAACGTCTTATTACTACATCGGCAACTATAGATTCATTGACTGAACTTTCTTACTTGTTTAGTAAGAAACTGACGACTGAACTTTCTTACTTGTTTAGTAATACTTCGTAAGATTTTGTGAACTAGTTTTAGTAATAATAAATTGATTTAAATAGTTGTTAAATGTAAATACGAACGTATTATTACTACATCGGCAACTAATATATAATACCACGTAACACGATTTAGCAGAATTTAAACGATGCAATTAAAAACTGCTTTTGCTATTGAAATAAATGCGCGTTGGCAACATCTAATATAACCACGGCCTATTGTTATCTTGGTATGACAATACCTACAATAAAATAAATACATAGATAAACAATATGTGGTTTATACTTTTGCCGCCAGGGGCTGCTAGTGAATTCAGGTAAGTTCGAATTGTTTAGAGTACCTTATAATTCGCCGAAGCTTTCTGTCTTTATTTTTCCCAAAACATTGCTTCCAACAAACACTGATATTTATGGAAGACCTCTTGCCGACTGCCTCTCTCTCCCATAAAACGCCGATAATCGGCTGAGCATTCAGCCAGTGGAAATCGGGACTAATCAATCACCCATGTGATGACAATCGCGTGAATTGCAAATCGCAAAACGCCAAAATTGTTCCTTCAATTTTAATGTTTTTCGATATTGAATTATAATAAGATGCAGACATGGATGTTGTTATGTTTCCTGTATTTAATAATTTGATTTTTATAATTCCAAATTATTGTGCTAAAAAATAATTGGGTACATCTAAGTTCCGACTTGAAATCACAGTTAGTCCAGATTCACACTCGGCAATTTTTTCCAAGCATGAGTCAATGTTTATGGGAGAGAGGCATGCGGAAAGAGCTCTCTGCCTCTCTCTGCAACAAACTTTAACACTTGCTTGGAAAAAATTGTCGAATGTGAATCTAAATTTACTAATTTTTGGCGAATTCGATAACTCTCATAGTTATCGAATTCACGCAGAAACACTTTGGTCCGTGTAGCCATGTCCTGTCTCGTGTGAATCAGCACCATCTTTGTACAACAACTATCCGATTTTCTCGCTTTTTTCATTCAAATAAGCTCAAAATCGATTTTTTTTTAATTTCGATAATGTAACGGGACTGTGTATTATTAATCTATAATAGGCATGTTTTCGTTACAAGCTAGCAATTTTAGTTTAGCACTTTGCAACGAAAACAACTGACTTCCACTAACTGACACATAAGCAATAAGTGGCGGATTTTCACTATCTGGTAGCAATGGTGTCATGAGTTGCGAAGAAAGCACAGTGCGAAACAGACAAAAAATTCGTGAAAAGTATTTATAAAACATATATTTACTATTCTATGTTCAATTGTTTACACTCTTTTTGCAAATATTAAAATAATTTCCTATTTTTGTTCTTCTTCCCGTTAATTCACAATAATTGATAAAATCTCTCCAAAATTGGGATGCCATATTGCTAAATATAGGGTGCCCAATTTGGCAACATCATACTCGTTTAAGACAGGAACACAAGCACCAAACTTCATCGGGAACTAATAGTGCTTAAAAGTGCTTAGCTCCCCATACAAATTAAGCACTTATGGTGTAACGAAAACACGCCTAATATTATCTAGTTGTTTATTTATAAATCTAATTATACATAAAAATAATTAAATAAAAAATAAAAAAAATAAATATATATATTAATTTATTATTTTTTCAGATTGAGCTCATTTTACAAAAAAATAATATTTTTTATTTCTTTTTCAAATTTTAACGTCTTATAACTAACCGATATATCGACAACATTCGAAAAAAATCGGGTAAAAATGTTTTTTTAATTCAACTATTAATATATTATTGTTACAGAGAATATACATATCCCTCATTTAGAAAAAGAACGTCACAACACAAAATATTTTTTTTTGAAGTGTGTCATACTACATAGTCCTACATTTTAATATTTATTAGCTGATCCAGGATTGGGCTGATTCCTAAGGAAGACAACAATACTTATCCTACTTCAGAAGTTATGTCATCCTATTCTGCCAAATAGTTATTTTTGTATAGATCATTTAATAACGTGAAATATCATATTTTGAGTTGTGACTTTTTTTCTAAATGCGCCATATGTATACGTTTGGTAAAAGTTGAATATGTTCCACTTTATTCACACGAGGCAAGGAGTATATGAGGGAGGAATTCCTCTTTCTATTCCTCCTGCCTCTCTCGCCCAATGATAGACAGAATCGTCGAGCAACTCGTTGCCCCCTGTGAATCATGACTAACCAACTTTAGTTTAGCCGCACCGCTCGAAGCGACGAAAATATCGCAGCTGTAAGTGTATGTCCAGATTTACACTAGGATATTTTTTTCAGCAGCTTATCCGCTAATTCTCTTTTAAACTTGCCTCTGCGTTTAGACACATAATTTTGTTTCGGATATTTCTGTGTGAATTTTTGGTGTTTCAAAGGCCGAGTGAAAAACACAAAACGTTCAGACCGATAAGCCTGAGTACGGGAGAGTTTTTTTCCCCCTCTTGCCGACAGCCTCTCTCTCCTACAAAACGCCGATAATCTGCTGAACATTCAGCCAATGTAAATAGGGACTATCCGTTCAAATGAGCCAAATCAGTCGATTCCAAGTCGTTCTCAGGAATTGGGCGTCTCTCAAACCACACTGTTGCGTATTTTGCTAAAAGATCTTGGCCTTCATCCTTAAAAGATCAAACTGACTCAAGAACTAAAGCCACTTGATCATTTGAAACGCCAAAACTTCTCAAATTGGACTCTGGCAAAGTTAAGGCCCAACTATAATATGCATAAGCTAACTTAAGTAATTCCGTACGGAACGTGCGTTCAGTTTCGCACCGTGCTTAAGCAAATGGGTACTGAGAGAGAGCTGAGAGAAATTAACGAAAAGTTCACTTAAGTACATTATAGTTTGGCACATACGATTTCATGCATTCGCACAGTTGCTTAAGCTAGCTTATGCATATTAGGCATGTTTTCGTTACAAGCTAGCACTTTTAGTTTAGCACTTTGCAACGAAAACAACTGACTTCCACTAACTGGCACATAAGCAATAAGTGGCGGATTTTCAATATCTGGTAGCAATGGTGTCATGAGTTGCGAAGAAAGAACAGTGCGAAACAGGCAAAAAATTCGTGAAAAGTATTTATAAAACATATATTTACTATTCTATGTTCAATTGTTTACACATTTTTTTGCAAATATTAAAATAATTTCCCATTTTTGTTCTTCTTCTTCCCGTTAATTCACAATAATTGATAAAATCTCTCCAAAAATGGGATGCCATATTGCTAAATATAGGGTGCCCAATCTGGCAACATCATACTCGATTAAGACATGAACACAAGCACCAAACTTCATCGGGAACTAATAGTGCTTAAAAGTGCTTAGCTCCCCATACAAATTAAGCACTTATGGTGTAACGAAAACACGCCTATTATAGTTGGGCCTTTAATGTTAGGCGTGTTTTCGTTACGCCATAAGTGCTTAATTTGTATGGGGAGCTAAGCACTATTAGTTCCCGATGAAGTTTGGTGCTTGTGTTCCTGTCTTAATCGAGTATGATGTTGCCAGATTGGGCACCCTATATTTAGCAATATGGCATCCCATTTTTGGAGAGATGTTATCAATTATTGTGAATTAACGGGAAGAAGAAGAACAAAAATGGGAAATTATTTTACTATTTGCAAAAACAGTGTAAACAATTGACAATAGAATAGTAAATATATGTTTTATTAATACTTTTCACGAATTTTTCTGTTTCGCACCGTTCTTTCTTCGCAACTCATGACACCATTGCTACCAGATAGTGAAAATCCGCCACTTATTGCTTACGTGCCAGTTAGTGGACGTCAGTTGTTTTCGTTGCAAAGTGCTAAACTAAAATTGCTAGCTTGTAACGAAAACATGCCTGTTATGTCCTTAATGGAAAACACCTCATATGCATTGCCAACTTTAGCCGTCAAAAACAATCGAAGGTATAGACACCCCATCGGAGTTGACTTTCAAACTAAAAACAATGCTTTCTGTAGATGGCTACCTAAAAATCTTCTCACTCGCATACAATCGTACGCGAAATTGACTTTCCCCCATCTTGTGGAAAAAAAGTTGCAAATACACTAGGATGTCTATACTTTAAATTGTCATTGTAGCCGTTACTAGTCAGAGTTGATTTCTCTGTGTATCTGTTCATTGAATGGCAATGATATGCCTGGTTTTTGCTTTGCTTTTGCAAGTGGAAGATTTTAGAAATCGTCAAACTTAAGGAAGTTATTCTCGACGTAACTTGGCAGGTGGCAAAGCAAATTAGTTACGTGTATAATTAAATATATATGTTTTAACAAAACAATACTCTCCGGATGTTGAAATACCTCAGCTATGTTTTGCATTCCTATTCCATTTATTCATTTAATTAAAAACATTAATGTCAATCTTGTTATTCCCAACAAGAAATGGCACATAATGTACTAAAACTAATCACCGACTGTTAATATGCGGCTAGACTGGCCAAAAGTTTGAAATAATCCGAAATGATCAAACCTATATTTCCATGTTTTTAAGACAAAAACAAAATATCTGTAGCTAGAAGCATGAAATTTGATGGGAGGGTAGCTCTTGGAACATATCCACGAGATAAGACGGAAATTTGAACCTTTATGCACTGAAAAAAATTTGTCATAAAATTAAAGAAATGCTCCAAAGACATCATTAGTCTTCAAAATAAGAACATTTTGTACTTAATATATAGATAATTTCAATAATATTAAGTAATTTACATAATTTTAAGTACATTTTCTTAATTTTAAGTACAAAATGTACTTATTTTGAAGACTAATGATGTCTTTGGAGCATTTCTTTAATAGTATGACACATTTTTTGTCAGTGTGCGCAAGGTGGGACAAAAAAAATATCGTACCAACGATGCAAAGGTCAAAATGGGTTAACTGTGGTACCAGCGCACTATAGGTCAAATGACCAATTTTTTTGGCCAAAATTAATAACATTGAATATATTCGGTTTTGTTGCTTTGTTATTAAAATTTTTAATTAAAGCGTAATACTATGTTCATTGTTCGCGTTGAAATCCCATTTAAAAACAAAGTCGCGAAAAAAACTGCGAAATTATTCGTTTGTGGTACTATGTTTATTTCAACGCGAAAAAGTAACATTTTGCGCCACCACAAATTCAACGCCGTTACAAATTGAACGCCGCAACAAATTTAATGCCGCCACCGTCACACTCCCATTTGTTTATATTTATTTTTGTCCGCAAGAAACTCAACTATTGTAAATATTAGAAATACAATTTCCTAATAAAGCATGGTACTATGTTCCGGTTTCACGCTGAAATCCCATACAAAACACAAAGTTGTGAAAAAATTAGTGAAATTTTTTCATTCGTGGTACCATGTTTTTTCAACGTGAGAAATTGACATTTTGCGCCGCTACAAATTAATTGAACGCCGCAACTAATTGAATGCCGCCAGCATTGTACTCCTATTTATTTATATTCATGTTTGTCCGCGAGAAATTCAATTGTTGTCAATCTTAGCGATAAAATTTCCTAATAAAGAATACAATATTAAATTATCTGAAAGAAAACTAATGCAAAGCTTTGGAACAGAAAATAATTATGTATATTGAATAAACGAGAAGAGCGGCATTCCGATTGGATAGCAAAGCAAAAAAGTGCAAAACACTGGAAGGACATGTAACTATATGTAATAATGCGGAATTTGTCTTATAATTACGTATGTACTTTTACATTTGTATGTTTAGAACAATCGTGACGAAAAGCCTGGAAAAACTTTGTGGACGGCAAACGTTACCGAAGCAGTAGGGCAATGGAATTGGGCAGTGCCTGTGATCTCGGTTTTAAATGGTTATAAACAACATTGTGAGTTCTTGCCAGCCATATGAGTTGAAGGATGAAAATCCGTTTATGGATGGAAGTATAACTTATATATGTCCACAAATATAATGTAAATCCTTAAAAATAATAATAAAACATATTTTTCGGTTCATCAAAACATCATTTTATTTATTTATATTCGTAAAACAGAAGAAATTATTTTGTTATTTGTAACATTGTATTACCCTGGCTTCTGATGCGTCACAAGCATCGCCATCGTATCAACACAAAATAAATAATTTATTTAGATATAACATTAGCACAATGATCTTCAACCATATTTCCATTCTGCAATTTAAATTAACCATATTCTAAGTCGGCATTATTCCATTTAATTGCTTATTGATTCTAATTTAAACTCGTGTTTGTTTTCAAGAAAAGCAAAAGGACAAAAAATGCACATGCTTATACACACACATATACATATAAAAGTGACATTTCGACATACACACTTCAAAAATGCAATGCAATCTTAGTAAAAAAAGCGTTCCATTTTTCAACTTGAAATAACATTTTGTGGAATTTTTTCAAGCTGAAAAAACGTAGTACCCACCTTAACGAATAATAAATTAAATTATCTTCCAAAATAAAGAAAAAGAATGTAAAGATGTGATAGGAAAAATAATTATGTTTATGGAATAAATTATGTTTATGGAGAAATTCCAATTGGATTGCAGTACAAAAGCAAACAAAATGTGCAAAACACTGGAAGGACACGTAGCTAAATGTAATAATGTGGAATTTGTCTTGTAATTAGATTTATGTTCGGATGTTTAGAACAATTGTGTGCAAAAGCCAGGAGAAACATTATGGACGGCTAACGCTACTAAAGGTGGGTACTATGTTTTTTCAGCTTGAAAAAATTCCACAAAATGTTATTTCAAGTTGAAAATGGAACGCTTTTTTACTAAAGTCGCATTACATTGTTGAAGTGTGTGTGCCGAAATGTCACTTTTATATGAATATGTGTGTGTGTAAGCATGTGAATTTTTTCCTTTTTGCTTTTCTTGAAAACAAACACGAGTTTAAATTATAATCAATAAACAATTAAATGAAATAATGCCGACTTAGAAAATATTTAATTTAAATTGCAGAAAGGAAATATTTTTGAAGTTAATTGTGCTAATGTTATACATACGATGGAGATGCTTGTGAGGCATCAGAAGCCAGGGTAATACAATGTTACTAAGAACAAAAAATTTTTCCTACTGTTGTACGAATATAAATAAATTAAATGATGTTTTGATGAACCGAAAAAGATGTTTTATTATTATTTTTAAGGATTTGCATTATATTTGTTGACTTATACAAATTATACTTCTATCCATAAACGGAATTTCTTCTTCCAACTTCTATGGTTGGCAAGAACTCACAATGTTCTTTATAACCATTTAAAAACATGATCACAGGCACTACCCAATTCCATTGTCTTACTGGTTCGGTAGCGATAGCCGTCCACAATATTTTTCCAGGCTTTTCGTCACGATTGTTCTAAACATACAAACGTAAATGTACATATGTAATTACAAGACAAATTTCACATTATTACATATAGTTACATGTCCTTCCAGTGTTTTGCACATTTTTTTGCTTTGCTATCCAATCGGAATGTCGCTCTTCTCGTTTATTCCATATACACATAATTATTATCCGTTCCAAAGCTTTTCATTAGTCTTCATTGTTTCTGATAATTTAATTTAGTATTCTTTATTAAGAAATTTTATTGCTAATATTTACAACAGTTGAATTTCTCGCGGACAAATATAAATATAAATAAATAGGAGTACAATGCTGGCGGCTTCAATTTGTTGCGGTGTTCAATTAATTTGTAGCGGCGCAAAATGTCAATTTCTCACGTTGAAATAAACACAGTACCACAAATGAAAAAATTTCACTCATTTTTTCACAACTTTGGTTTTTGTATGGGATTTCACCGTGAAACGGGAACATAGTACCGTGCTTAAAGCAGTAGGAGAATGGAATTGGACAGTGCCTGTGATCTCGAGTTGGAAATGGTTGTAAAGAACATACATAGTTAAGGTGGGTACTATGTTTTTTCAGCTTGAAAAAATTCCACAAAATGTTATTTCAAGTTGAAAAATGGAACGCTTTTTTACTAAGGTCGCATTGCATTTTTGAAGTGTGTGTGTGTATAAGCATGTGCATTTTTTTCTTGTTGCTTTTCTTGAAAACAAACACGAGTTTAAATTAGAATCAATAAGCAAGTAAATGGAATAATGCCGACTTAGAATATAGTTAATTTAAATTGCAGAATGGAAATATGGTTAAGATCATTGTGCTAATGTTATAACTAAATAAATTATTTATTTTGTGTTGATACGATTTCGATGCTTGTGAGGCATTAGAAGCCATGGTAATACAATGTTACAAATAACAAAATAATTTCCTACTGTTGTACGAATAATAAATAAATAAGATGATGTTTTGATGAACCGAAAAATATGTTTTATTATTATTTTTAAGGATTTACATTATATTTGTCGACATATATAAATTATACTTCCATCCATAAACGGATTTTCTTCTTCCAACTCCTATGGCTGGCAAGAACTCACTATGTTATTTATAACCATTTAAAAACGAGATCACAGGCACTGCCCAATTCCATTGTCCTACTGCTTCGGTAGCGTTTGCCGTCCACAAAGATTTTCCAGGCTTTTCGTCACGATTGTTCTAAACATACATACGTAAATGTACATACGAAATTATAAGACAAATTCCACATTATTACATATAGTTACATGTACTTCCAGTGTTTTGCACTTTTTTGCTTTGCTATCCAATCGGAATTTCTTCTCGATTATTCAATATACATAATTATGTTCTGTTCCAAAGCTTTGCATTAGTTTTCTTTCAGATAATTTAATATTAGGCATGTTTTCGTTACAAGCTAGCAATTTTAGTTTAGCACTTTGCAACGAAAACAACTGACTTCCACTAACTGACACATAAGCAATAAGTGTCGGATTTCCACTATCTGGTAGCAATGATGTCATGAGTTGCGAAGAAAGAACAGTGCGAAACAGACAAAAAATTCGTGAAAAATATTTATAAAACATATATTTACTATTCTATGTTCAATTGTTTACACTCTTTTTGCAAATATTAAAATAATTTCCTATTTTTGTTCTTCTTCTTCCCGTTAATTCACAATAATTGATAAAAATCTCTACAAAAATGGGATGCCATATTCCTAAATATAGGGTGCCCAATCTGGCAACATCATACTCGATTAAGACAGGAACACAAGCACCAAACTTCATCGGGAACTAATAGTGCTTAGCTCCCCATACAAATTAAGCACTTATGGTGTAACGAAAACACGCCTATTGTATTTTTTATTGAGAAATTTTATCGCTAAGATTGACAACAATTGAATTTCTCGCGGACAAACATGAATATAAATAAATAGGAGTACAATGCTGGCGGCATTCAATTTGTTGCGGCGTTCAATTAAATTGTAGCGGCGCAAAATGTCAATTTCTCACGTTGAAAAAACATAGTACCACAAATGAAAAAAATGTCACTCATTTTTTCACAACTTTGATTTTTGTATGGGATTTCAGCGTGAAACCGGAACATAGTACCGTGCTTTAGTTATTGCCAGCCATAGAAGTTGGAAGAAGATATTCCGTTTATGGATGGAAGTATAATATATATGTCAACAAATATAATGTAAATCCTTAAATATAATAATAAAACATATTTTTCGATTAATCAAAACATCATTTTGTTTATTTATATTCGTACAACAGTAGGAAATTATTTTGTTACTTATAACATTGTACTACCATGGCTTTTCATGTCTCACAAACATCGCCACCTCAACAACACAAAATAAATAATTTATGTATAACATTAGCACAATGATCTCCAACAATATTTCCATTCTTACATTTAAATTAACTATTTTCTAAGTCGGCATTATTCCAATTGTTTATTGATTCGAATTTTATCTTTTGTTTGTTTTCAAGAATGTTAGCAAAAAGAAAAAATGCACATGCATATACAGACATACATACATATAAAAGTGACACTTTGGCACACACACACTTCCAAATTGCAATGAGACTTTGTAAAAAAGCGTTCCATTTTTCAACTCGAAATAACATTTTGCGAAATTTTTTGACGGTTACATTCACACCGGCATCATTTTTGAAGAAATATGGACCGATGATTCCGGTACGTCGGATCGGGAATCGGTCAATGGCAAAAAGATAGCTCTTAACGAGATCTAAAATATTGCTCATGGGTGTCAAGGTCGTGGGTCGACTGGAAAGTGATTTTTTTTATTTAAAAAATAAATGCACGTAGCGCAATTGGCAAATTATTATTTTGATAATAGGCGTGTTTTCGTTACACCATAAGTGCTTAATTTGTATGGGGAGCTAAGCACTTTTAAGCACTATTAGTTCCCGATGAAGTTTGGTGCTTGTGTTCCTGTCTTAAGGTGGGTACTATGTTTTTTCAGCTTGAAAAAATTCCACAAAATGTTATTTCAAGTTGAAAAATGGAACGCTTTTTTACTAAGGTCGCATTGCATTTTTGAAGTGTGTGTGTCGAGATGTCACTTTTATATGTATATGTATGTGTCTGTGTATAAGCATGTGCATTTTTTCCTTTTTGCTTTTCTTGAAAACAAACACGAGTTTAAATTAGAATCACAAAATTGAGAATCAATGATCAATTAAATGGAATAATTCCGACTTAGAAAATAGTTAATTTAAATTGCAGAATGGAAATATGGTTGAAGATCATTGTGCTAATGTTATAATTAAATAAATTATTTATTTTGTGTTGATTCGATGGCGATGCTTGTGAGGCATCAGAAGCCAGGGTAATACAATGTTACAAATAACAAAATAATTTCCTACTGTGAATATAAATAAATAAAATGATGTTTTGATGAACCGAAAAATATGTTTTATTATTATTTTTAAGGATTAACATTATATTTGTGGACATATATAAATTATACTTCTATCCATAAACGGATTTTCTTCTTCCAACTCCTATGGCTGGCAAGAACTCACTATGTTCTTTATAACCATTTAAATATGAGATCACAGGCACTGCCCAATTCCATTGTCCTACTGCTTCGGTAGCGTTTGCCGTCCACAAAGTTTTTCCACGCTTTTCGTCACGATTGTTCTAAACATACAAACGTAAATGTACATATGTAATTACAAGACAAATTCCACATTATTACATATAGTTACATGTCCTTCCAGTGTTTTGCAAATTTGCTTTGCTTTCCAATCGGAATGTCACTCTTCTCGTTTATTCCATGTACATAATTATTTTCCGTCCTTTGCATTAGTTTTCTTTATTTCAGATAATTTAATTTAGTATTCTTTATTAGGAAATTTTATTGCTAATATTTACAACAGTTGAATTTCTCGCGGACAAATATGAATGTAAATAACTAGGAGTACAATGCTGGCGGCTTCAATTTGTTGCGGCGTTCAATTAATTTGTATCGGCGCAAAATGTCAATTTCTCACGTTGAAATAAACACAGTACCACAAATGAAAAAATTTCACTCAGTTTTTCACAACTTTGGTTTTTGTATGGGATTTCACCGTGAAACGGGAACATAGTACCGTGCTTTAAACGAGTACGATGTTGCCAGATTGGGCACCCTATATTTAGCAATATGGCATCCCTTTTTTGGAGAGATTTTATCAATTATTGTGAATTAACGGGAAGAAGAACAAAAATGGGAAATTATTTTAATATTTGCAAAAAGAGTGTAAACAATTGAACATAGAATAGTAAATATATGTTTTATAAATACTTTTCACGAATTTCTTGTCTGTTTCGCACTGTTCTTTCTTCGCAACTCATTACACAATTGCTACCAGATAGTGAAAATCAGCCACTTATTGCTTATGTTCCAGTTAGTGGAAGTCAGTTGTTTTCGTTGCAAAGTGCTAAACTAAAATTGCTAGCTTGTAACGAAAACATGCCTAATAAAACTGAATAATTTGTAAACGTTGTACAGGCGTAAGTCTTTCCATGATGAAATGCCAAAAAATACTTAACAAAAATAACATGACAGTATGACACGACTCACACGTGATCTGTCAAAAAAAGGCTATTGAAAAAAGTATCCCTACTTAGATCACCCTATACAAATATCTCGACCTCAACGTTTGAGGCGTAATATTTTACTACGTCAAATACGAAACCTACGACACGTATGCAGTAACGACAATGTTACGTACGACAAGCGGATAAATTCGGAAACATGAAATCATTTCAATAACACTACTGAACGAAACAGTATGGTACGTGCGGTCAATACAATTATAAAAAATAAAAAAAACAACTACGAGTGAAAAAAAATATAACAACAACGGAATGCACACATATACGTACATGCATCCACCACACGAATGAATTGCAATATTTTTGACAAGAAAAGTCAGTCCAATCAGAAAGCGCAACAAAAGCAAACACAAAAAAATTATTATGCAAATTTTCGACAATGAAAAGAATGTGAGATTGTGGAGTGAATTAAACAGTGGCGAATAATACAAAAAAACACATGTGCAAAATAATTTATATTGTTTAAACGAACTTTGTAACTTTGCGAAATTGTAAGTCATTCGATGTTACTTCGATAACTTGTTCGCGCAACGACCAACGACAGTCAAAAAAAATTACCTCGAAAAGGAAAAGCAAAAACAACAAAGACGGGCGAAAATAGTGCAACAAAATATTTAAGAAAATTTCCGGGGATCTATCGACATTGTAATTTCTTTTGACAATGCGAAAAGAATTACATAACTTTTAAATAGATCTTGAGGGGGAACAAACAAACAACTGCAAAAAATTATTTGGTGTCTTATGTGAAAAGTGTAAAGAGCAAAATTGCCAGAAAAATACACCTCCCTCTTGTGTAATGACTTCGGCTTCTACCCAGAAAATAAATTAAAAGTCGTCGGGGAAAAATTATTAATCGGTCATATACGTAATTGGGAACAAATTCACATTACCGCTCTGTCGCTCGTCGCTGCTTCAACAGTGATTTATAGCAACGTTTAAACAAGGTTACTCTAGCATCGGGGATAAAAACAACAACAATTAAAAATTCCGTAGGTTCCTTGCTGCTACTGTCCACCCAACGTTCGTCTAAAAAAAAACAATATTTTGCCACTGTCTGTCTCCTGTTATCAACAATTTCATTTTGTATTTCACTTCATCTGTTACGGCCAGTTATTTCGCGTACATTTTCTTACCCACTACTTTCGTTCGTCGTGGTGCCGCGGTCTGAAAAAGCAATTTTTTTTAACAAAACAGCAACGAGGTTATTTTTTCTCCCCCACACACAATAATAAATCGAATCGATTTTACCGGTTTTTTTTTTATTGTGTGTTTTGGTCTTGTTTTCTTTACTTTTTTGCGAAGAAGCCGGGTTTTTGGTTTTGTTTTGCTAATTGAAAACATAATAAACACACACAAATATTACATACAAAAACCAGCACACACATACAAAACAACCAATATATTTGACATTTGGACATTTGCGTGTCGGGAAAAGAAAAAATCATCATTGCATCTTTTGAAAAAGGTGAAGTCGGAAGTTTATCGGTGTTTGGGCAAACATAGACATTTTGATAATGTCCCAGGGGCAAAGGGATACCCTCATACATTTGGTTGCTGGCGGGTAAGTTGTGCCTACTTTTAATTATTTTTTTTATGTATGATTGTTTTTGTTATTATTTTTATAGTTTTGCGTTAGACTATCGAGTTCAAAAATGTACTACGTAGTAAATTATTTTTCATCAGTTCGTGTGTTTTTGTTTTCTGTAAACAGAAAAACCTTCGTTGAAAAAGAATAAAAAATACATAGTACCCTACATACAAATATGAAATACATATATTAAGGCTGGAGTTTGTGCATTTGTTTGTAACACCCAAAAAGAGAAGAGATAGACCCATCGTTTTGGAATCACTTCCTGAGTCGATTTAACCATGTCCGTCTGGATATATCGTTGTATTCAAAGTAAACATCGTATTTGTGGTCCGATCGTGAAAAAAAATTTTGCTCAGTGCTCTTTTTTGGACCAAGGATTATCCTTATTGAAAGTGGAGAGTATCGGTCCAGATTTTTTAGGCCCCATATATATTTACCTTCGATTGGGAATCTATTCACTAAAGAAATCGTATTTTATATCTGATCATTACCAAATTTGTCGTAAAGGAGTTCATTAGTTTAAGAATGAACACTGTCAAATTTGAAAGAAATCGGTTCAGAATTAGATATAGCCTCTATATCCATACCTCCATTATAATAAAACATGCTAAATCGACTTAGCATGTTCTTAGAGAGAGATTTAATAATCTCCTCACCTTAGAGAAGCGTGTATATATCGAAGGAGTGACATAAGATTCCAAGTACGGGTTACTATATATATTTCTGGCCTAGGCAATTTGACAATCGCTCAAAAAAAGGCTCGTGTCGATTGGTTCAAAGAAATTTTGAAAAAATACGATCGCGGTGTTTCAAGAGACGTTTATAAGATCGTCACAGTTGACGAATCTTGGATCTATGCGTATGAGCCCGAAAAAAAACGCAGTCGACCGTGTGGGTCTTCTAAGACGATCCAGATCCAACGAAAGTTGTTCGTGGAAGAAGCACTTCGATGCAAATGGTCGCCTGTTTCTTCGGCATAACTGGTCATGTGGCGACTGTTCCGCTTGAGCAACGTAGGAAGAGAAGACGAATCATTGCGCACCATGACAATGCGAGCTCTCACACATCGGCTCAAACCAGCGCCTTTTTGACCGGCCAAAACGTCGAATTGATGGGTCATCCGCCGTGCAGCCCTGATTTGACAATGACTTCTTCTTATTCACTCACATCAAGAAAAAACTGCTTGGTCAACGTTATTCGACGCCTGAAGCAGCTGTTTCAACACACTGTAACCAAAACAATTCGCTCTCAAATGACAAGACGGTCTGAGTGAAGTTATGCTAAAAAATGTCAAACTTTCCAATGGAAATGTCAGATGGCGCCAGGCAACACTTAGTGTTGCTTAAGCAAGATATATATATATATATAGTAACCCTCGTATGTTTGGCGGAAATTCGATTTTGGTCATTTAAGCAATGTCCGTTCGTCTGCTGGCTGGTGGGCACGACTACTCTCGAAAAGATTAACCGATTGACTTTCAAATTTTCTGAAATTCCACATATAGTATTATTTTATTTGTCGCAAACATCTCAAGAAAAATGGGCGAAGTTGTCGTGGCCTTTTTTGTCCCACACAAATGGGATGTACCAAAAATTATATTCAGTCAAAGTTTGGGGTTTATCCGTCAATCCAATCAAAAGTTATTCACTAAACAGTACTGATCATTCGATAAAGGAATTCCAAACAAATTTAAATAAAAATGCATTAAACTTTGATCGCCTCTCCTGAAAAACTAAATTTTTCCTGAAAACTACATTAGCGTTGTTTAGACTGGTGGTATCGGTATACAAGTTCCCACATGGCCAACTCATCTAGGATCGGAGATATATAGCTTCTCAGATGTCAGCTATATATGTATAGATGATATTGTGACGCATATATCTCGAAAACTGGAACACATGAATCGTTCGAAGGAGCCCGAATTGGTCAGCTCATCTAGGATTTGATATATATAGCTTCTCAGATATCGTCTATATAAATATTAGATATTGTGAGGCATGTATCTCGTAAACTAGGGTACATGAATCAGTCGAGCGAATAACCACAAGTTGCTGACAGTGAGAGTATAAACTGGGAAAAAGTTCCATATGGAGTTTGTAACACATCGAAATATTCGTAATCGTCGTAAAATTCTAAGAAGATTTAGCCTGTCTGACCGTCCGTCTGATTTAATCTCTCTACCGCATACAATAATTGAGCTAGATGGCTGAAATTTAGAATAGTTATTTTCCATTGCTGAAAAGGCAAGTTGTAAATAAAAATGGGCAACAAGGGTACACTTTTTTTAAAATCCCCCGAATAAATTCTAACGACATAAAGAACAAAAATTTCAACTGTTATAATGGTATAAAAGGTCGTTATAGGTTCATGCTCTATATAGCTCCTATATAAAAGATTCTCTTCGACACAATTATTTAAGACATATTTTTCTCGTTAGCTAAAATTTAAAAAATCTAATAAAATATAATTTATCATATCATATCAGTCTCGCTTCCTAATCAAATGCATAATATTGCTTTTAAAAATTGTGCATATCTTTCCTCGCATAGTTGCACTTAGAAATCTTATCAGTTTTTCTGCTATTTGTTCTCTTACTTTTGTATACATATTTACAAAGGGATTTAGAGAATAAGATAAAATAAATGTAACATCGAACAGCTAAGTTAACCTCAAACAAATCCTTACCTAAACAAGACGACTATCTGTAAATAAATAAAACGAATTATGAGTTGGTGAATGAGAATGATAAAAACAAATATTGTATTTATTTTTCACATATTTGTAACACATGGTAGATACTAATGTCTAGCTTTCAATGGGAAAACGTATCTTTGATTCGAAATAGATTAGAACTTTCTTGAAGTAAGTCTTGGATTCGAAATAGATTAGAACTCACTTCAAATACATCTTGGGCTGGATAGATCATTTCAATTACCAATGACACTGTTAAAGAAATCAAAACTATTCCGAACAATCTTTTTGAATCACTGTGGAGAGTAGTAACAACAGATAGAACACAAAAAAAAAACAAAAATTAGTTATTATTTTCCTATTTGAAAAGTGGATACGAGTAGCTTGTAGAGACAACTTATTTTACAATTATTAAAATTGTTCAATGTTTTGGTTACGTATTCAAACATACAATATTTTTCAAATTTCAACAAAGCTATACCATTTAAAGGAGGCGTGCCGTGTTTTGTATTTAAAAACAATTTTTTGTAATATATTCTAAAAACACGCAAATCCAACAAATGTGGTGGCGAAAACATTTCTCTGCGAAATCATGCGTTGTTCACGTGAATTTTTGAATTATTGTACTATGATTTGCTAAAATATTCCATCCAACAACAATACACCACCAAAGAAACGTCAACAATAGGCAATGGAGCAACAAAAGCAAAAACAAGAGCGTGAGATAAAATTCAAAATAGAAATGAAATAGAAAAGTATGTATATATTTTCTTCGAGGTAACCGCGACAGCAATAAATCTCTTGAATATTGAACTTTAAATAATTTGGTTGAAGAACTGAGCATATGACGCCACATGTCTATAATGTCTGACTTAAAAATATTATCTCTAAATTAAAATGTTGATTTTGTGATTATAATCATTTTTTATTTGTAGATACTTGAACTGTGTCTCATATTTTATTGGAGATATTAGCCACCAGACTGTAAATTTGATAATTCAAATATAAACATCACAATATTTATATACATAGTAGAAAACGACATCGCTATTTTCTTAAAATTTGTTAAAAATAAAGGAAATTATAGAATTAAAAGTGAACAAATAAACCAAAATAATTCTTTTCAGTATACCTACATATTGTATGTATAGTCTACATATTGATTTATTTCAATTTGTAATTTTACTGAAGAATGAATACTAGAACTTATAAAATAACAAGTAAGAAAGTTCAGTCGTGTAAACCGACTTAAGTCCCAAAAGAATATTAGTAAATTTAATTATTTTTTGTTTTAATTAAATTATCAATGTAAATTGCATTTAATATCTTTAAAGTATGTATTGGTATTAAAGTTGTAGACTGTTAACTTTTTGTGTAAAATGGCCCATATGTGTTGGGGGTACCAAAAGGGGCTTGCCAATAACGGTCACTTCTCTGGACTCTAGGTACTATAAAAGCATTGCTCTGTACAAAATTTCAAGTATTTGTATGCATTTGTATTACAGTTATAAGCTGGTAACTTTTGGTACAAAATGGTCCATTTGTGTGGGAGGTACCAAAAGGAGCGTGTCAACAGTGCCCATTTTTCCCTGTGTTGTAGGTACTATTAAACCATTACACTGTAAAAAATGCAGGCCTTTGTATGCACTGGTAGTAAAGTTATAAGCTGGTAACTTTTGGTACAAAATGGTCCATTTGTGTGGGAGGTACCAAAAGGAGCGTGCCAATAATGCACATTTTTCCCTGTGTTGTAGGTACTATTAAACCATTACAATGTACAAAATTTCAGGTCTTTGTATGCACTGGTAACAAAATTTAAGCTATTAACTTTTAGCAATTAGAATAAATGATTTTTCAGGCTCGAGGCCTTTTTTGAGTGATTTATTTATTAATACTTTTATATCGATATTTCGCAATTTTCGTGAATTGCATCATCAGGATGTTTACGTAAAAAACATAAAAGAGAATAATACTTAAAACTAAAGTAGCATCACTACCATCGTCTTCTGTTGTAAATATTGCAACATTTAAAACTAAAGTAGCATCACTACCATCGTCTTCTGTTGTAAATATTGCAATATTTAAAACTAAAGTAGCATCACTACCATCGTCTTCTGTTGTAAATATTGCAATATTTACCTCGAGCTTGAAAAATCATTTATTCTAATTGCTAATAAAAAGGTCGAATAATATACAACAATTATGAAAAATTAACTTTTAGTGCAAAATTTTCCATTTGTGTGGGAGGTACTAAAAGGGGCGTGGCATCTTCGCCCATTTTTCTCGAGGTAATAGTGACTAATAAGCTAATACTATGTGTAGAATTTCAGAGAATTCAAATAAATAGTATAGAAGTTATTAAATAATCTATATTTCAATAAATGTTAACTGTTTGTGGGGTAGGTACTAGAAGGAGTGGACCAATATGGCCCATCTTTGAAATTAGCCGGAGATAGAAGAAAATATTAGCACATCCCAAATTCAGTCAATCGGTTACTCCTTTCAAGAGTTATCGTGCGCACCAGACAGACGGACGGACGGACATTGCTCATTCGACTTAAAATGACCCAAAACGGATATCCGCCGAACATACTTATGGTCTTAGGTCACTCCTTTGATGTGTTATACTTTGGCTCGTAGCAAATGATATATACCCTCCTCTCTAAGGTGAGGGGATAAAAATTATAAAATAATAAAGAACGTTATTGAAATTGGTAAAAACAATTTTGTCCTATAGCCTTGTAGAAGCTGTATTTTACATCCAACAACTTTGAAATTTAGCACGGTATGGATTCTATATCTATGGACCAACATTGCCGAATTTGATGAGAATCGGTTCAGTCCCAAGAATGTGTTTCGTTCCCATATATGTGTTTCGTTCGATTTGGCCCATTAGGTCTCTAGAGGCTGAAGTTTACATCCAATCGTTTTGAAATTTAGCATGGAAGAGTTTCGTGATCCAAGGACCAACATAGCTGAATTTGAAAAAAAAAAGATTTTGTTATAGGGACAGAGAAGTACCAAATGAAATGTGTGTGTCATATAGTCGGCCCGCCCGACATTAGCCTTTCCTTATAGGTTTTTAAATTTAGCAGTGAGAAGTTTCTTGATATATGGATCCACCGCGCCGAGTTTGAGAAAATCTGTACAGATTTAGATATAGCCCCATATATACATATGTTCCTTCCGAATGGCCCTCTATCATTATTTACTATGTATTTCAAAGTCAATCTTTCTGAAATTTAACATGGTGGAGTTTCTTGATACGCGGTTTGAAAATTCTAATAATTTGTAAATAAAATTGTCGCAGAAATTACGAATATTAGAAATCTAAGATTGTAGTGTTGGGAAGTCACCGCGAGAGGTGAAAGTTTTAACTTGTGGATTTGGTATTCTACTACAGTTAATCCAATAAGTTGTTCTCAAAGACTATTCAGATACTATCTTATCAGGCGCTTGGATTACGGCCGTCATGCTCTGTCCGGTTACTTCTCGTGCATGGATATTTGGCTAAAGGGAATAACGACGGCCTTCTTTATTGATAATGCTGTCCTAATCCGATATACGAGTATTCGCTTCAGAATTTAGATTATACAAAAAAAATATCGAGAAAATGTCTTAATTAACCCTTTTCTGGTACCATCCAAAGTGACCGAATCATAAAAAAAGTACTAAGTGAAAGGTAGACATTTGCATTGCATCTGAATTAACTTCTTTCAATATGTTACACTTTTGTGTCGTAGATCCTCTCTTTAAGCTCAATACATATTTTAGTTTATATCACAGACAAGTAAGATTGTAAAACATCAAGGCAAAAAATCGTGTACATACTCTAAAAGTAACAACACAATCACCTCTCAGAGCCGAATTTTCATCAGAAGATCTCTATGGATTTCCTGAAGAAATCCTTCAGCCTTTCTCCGCCACCATTACGCTAAATAAACAAGAAAAACGGAATGTCTTACATGTCGAGCCATATACTTATTCGAATGACATCTACGATGTTCTCTATCTATCGCCCCACATTTTCAAAAATATTAAGCATAGAAATAAACGAAAGCCATAGTAATTGCTAAATGAAATCTTTGGTGTCTTCGACAAAAATGTAACTTAGATATTGTTTTTGTTGACAAAAATAACAGATTTCGAAATACATAGTCCAAACTGTTTACTCTAACACGTAAATTCTGCTGTACCGAATCTTATATACCCTCCACCGTGGATTGCATTCAATTCTATACCCGATAAAACTTTGAAGTGGAAATAATCAAAACATGGAGTGATTTGTTTTTTTTTTAATTCATACAAATTATTTTAAAATTCAGAAGATTTTTTGAAAAATATGTCGTCTACGGCTATTAACCAAAAATATTTTAAAGCGACCTATATTTTTCGTTAATTTTATTATTTTAGTTTGACAACATGGAAGCTTATAATTTTACAAACTCATGAACAATTATTAAATGTGTGTTTAATCGAATGAGGGTTTTTTTTTAACTAAATACAGATATTTACTTATTTAACACACAGAGTTATTCAAATGTATCTTGAAAATACAAAGATGCTGACCCATGTTTATTATACCGATCGAAATATAATTGCTCTCTGAATTGATTTAGCCATACGAGTATATATTTTTGAGATCAAAGTGCAAATATAAGCAAAACAAATCTGTGTAATAAATTCTAGAATGTAATGCACAAATTGTAAACATTTTAGTAATGAAGAATTGAATTGAAAGTGCAAATAAGAACAATCTCTTCGAAAATTTCCCCAACGACTTTCCTCATATTAGGGGAGAAGACTATTAAAAATTGGATATATCATTTATACCAAGATTTTTTAAGTCGATTTATATTTGAATTTGTTTTGTCTTAGAACACACATTTTACGGCCGAAATTTCGCTGTTGAAATTTTATGTGTCATCCCTACCTTAAATGGACTATATCGGTCCATGTCTTGATGTAGTCTATGTAAGAAAGACCATTCTGATCTTTCATCTTGATGCCATGTGGACTGGAATTTAGATATTTATATTTCATTTTGAAGATGGGATAATTTGAATGGGTCTCTATTTGAATTCCTGATATAGGCAATATTTAGGACACTATACTATAATTTGTAAAACAAATGAGCATATGAACACAAGTTTATATAAAACGTTTATATAAAAATTAGCGGCACTCCATTTGAAAAGTTCTACTCTAGATCATCAACAAGTCAAATCGGAAGTGAAGTTATTATGAGGGCTATATCGTCCCATCAATAAAACAAATGCGTATAATAGACTTTGCATAGTTGCTGATCTAGAGAAGAACTTTTGAAATGGGTTTTTGAGGAATTCTAGAGAGCATTTTACCTACTCCATTGGATCCGCTTATTTTTATAATACACGGAAATTAAATTGGATAATTTCTACGTGAGAATGTTTTCTATCCTGTTCACAGGCTTTAAGGAAGTCACAACAGAGGCGAACTAGTCACAACACAACAGAGGCCCATTCGTATTAAAAATGGGCTGTATCGGTTAATTTTTTTTCATATGCGAATAATGCACCCAAAATTGTGCAGAATTTTAGGTTAGGTTAAAAGCCTGTAAAACAGGCTCACTTGGACTATACATTCCATTGTGTTACAACAGGGAAGTTAGGGAAACATAAGTTATACCTAGTCCATCCCGTTGAACAAGTTTGATTGCCTTATAAAGCTCAAAAGATGGCGGATTCCAACATCGGCCAAGTTAACTAACTCAACAAAGAAATAATAACCTAAGGTTGCATGCCACCTTCTAGAGAGAGCAGGAGATAGCTCGGCACTGACACATCTTCTGCAAAAGTTACTATAAAATACCATAAGTTGTTGTAGCAGTATATGTGTTTGTTATCCATTAGTAGTTTTCATTCGCCTTGTATAGTGGGTTCTGAGTAGGTTTGGCAGGGCAGTTAAGAAGATGTAGTGTGTCGTGTGGTCCCTGGTCCCTGGTTACAAACGGACATATGCTCGACGTGGTGCCATCAATCCTTGCCGAGGCCACTGAAGGAGGGTGGTCTCCTAGCACGACATTGACTCTGTAATTATTCACGGCTTCAGCGACTGCGTCAGAGTGTATGTCAGCCAGACCTGTGTTGTAAGCTCTTTGATCTGGAGGTTCTCTCCTGTAGCGTTGGACCTCGCGCTCTGGATCATGAAGGTCTTTCCTGATCTGCCTGGGAGGTGGGCGCCTATCCACTAGATGGTGATTGGAATGGCTGGGACAGTAGAAACCAAGCAGATACTGCTTCGACAGCAAAAATTGTGTCGTCGCACGGTTATGATCTTCGTCTCCTCATGTAAGTGGTCCACAGAAGACATGAGGAGGCACCCTGTCGCAGTTCTCAGGGCGGCATTTTGGCAGGTCTGTATATTCTTCCACTGCGTCTCGCTCACATTCGGTGACCACACTGGTGCTGCATAGTTTACCACATACCGATCTATCGCTTTGTAAGAGTTCAACAAGGTTTCTTTATCTGTGCCCCAAGTGCTGCCGGCTTGCGACTTGAGGACATTGTTCCTACTTCTCATCTTATTGCAAATAGCATGCGCGGTAGACCTGAAGAGCTTGTTCTGGTTAAGACCGCGGATCACATGCGTGAATATGGCGTGTAAAGCAGTAGTCGTACTATGCTGCTTTCGGAATCCGTGCTGATGATCAGCAATTGGAAAATGTCCAATCAGGTGGAGTATTAACGCCTCAAGCGTCTTTGCTACTGGCGAGAGAAGGGAGATAGGGATGTACGATTCTCCCATGCGCGCATCTTTGCCCGGTTTCAGTAGTGTTATCAGAGTGGTTAAGGACAGATTGAGGACCCTAGTCAGATACTCAACTCCCGGTATGTCCAATTGCTTCAACATCAGCATCGTTCCGTCGGGGCCAAGCGCTTTGGATGACTTAGCGCTACAGATGACATCTGCAACATCTCCAGCTGTAAACTGGTACTTCTTCAGCTCGGAGAGCATGGATACGACGCATTACTCTCCTTTCGCTCTGTCACTAACGGGGTGCTCTAGAAATTTTCGGTTAAAATAACGCGCGCACCTCATCGGGTCAATCACAGTGGTGGCACTAAATGTGACTGCCGTCCGGTCGTCTTTCCTGCCTGGATTCGAGAGTGACTTAACCGTTTCCCACAATTTACCAATACCGGAACATAAGTTGCACTGCTTCAGTTGATCTAGCCATTTATTCCGCTTATATTCGTCGACCTATTTCCTATTGATTTCTAGATTCAGCTGGGAAATTAGGTCGTATCTCGGGTATTCGACCAGGGATAGAGCGAGCGGCTGCTGCGTTGATGATGCCTCGGAATTTCTTCTCAGCTACCCGAACATCTGAGGGGATGGTAGTTCACTGAAGCTGCGGTTGGTGAATTCTCGGAACCTATTCCAGTCCGCTTTCCTTTGATTCAGGAAACTACAGCGTTCATAGATAATAAAATCGGATGGTGTGTCTATGTAGAGGATTATGGGGAGGTGGTCTGATCCCAATGAAATGTCGGGCTGCCAGGTGACGTCATTTTTCAGACCAGGCGACACGATGGTGATATCTGGCGAGCTGCTGCAACCACCCATAATTCGTGTGGAGGCGTCCTCATTCACTGTGCAGAACGTAGAGCCATCTATCTGCTCAGCCAAAGCTATGCCTCTATGGTCATTAGCTAGGAGAGAATGCCAAAGTTCAGGATGGGCATTAAAGTCTCCTAGAACCACGCGATTATTGCCCTGCAGTAACGGAATGATGTCCGTCAAATAACGCTGAGAACAGCTACCAATCGGCGGTATATATACGTTGTACAGTTCTATCTCTGCAAACCCGGAATAAACTGCTACCCCCATACATTCAATGTATGGGTCTCTAGATTCAAGCTCAGGCGAGATAGGTATGTATTACACAGAATGGTGTAATAGGAATGCCAGTCCCCCCACCTCCACTTCTAGTGCGATCCTTACGTAGCACATTGTAACCCTGACAACTGTGCAAGCTGCATGTGTCGCTTAGTTTTGTTTCCTGGATCGCAGCGACCTTGATGTTCTCCCGATTCATAAAATCTACAATCTCGTAGATTTTTCCGCGGAGACCATTGCAAGAAGGATGAATGTTCGGGGGTTGGTACAGCAATGTGTGGTGTTAGTTGTGGTGTTGATTGCTGTGCATGTTGCTGTAGGGGAAATTGCGGAGTGTCCCATAAACCGAAGGCGCCGATGACGTAGACGACGGGGACGACGAGGCCGAAGACACTGAGGACTACGATCCTTGAGCCACACTGAGAGGTATGGAGGCACAGCAGGCTCCAACATAGCTCCCTATGCGGCGATACTCCCCGGCGTTCCTAAGCCCAGAGCAACACCTGAGATGCAACCATTCCATACATCGGGTACACCTTACTGATGTTGAGTTGCCACGTATAAGGTTCCCGCAGACGGAGCAGACATATTGTTGTGGTCCGGGATTTTATTCGGTCCCGGCACGGACCAGAAGAATTCGGAGCAGACACTCCTCTCCCCTCCCGAGGCGAAAAAATGGACGAACATAAAACACGTAGTACTGAGGTGGCCGAAGATTAGATCGGGTCAATCCGGCACAAAGAACCGGCTGCCGTGGGTCTCTTTGCTTGCCGTCCAATAAGGCTGACGGCAGAGCAAGAAGCAGTTTTGTTGTTTTTTTTGTGAAAATTGTTTTCTGTGTTTTCTTATTAGAAAGTCAAACCGAAAGCGATACTCTCAGCAAGAGAGCGCGTTTTGTAGCGTTTCTAGCGCTGGTTTGCTTCGTCAGAACACAAATGCAAGAAAGAAAGAGAAAAAACAAACACCATCAATCTTTTTTCTCACTTCAACACATGACTGTATTCTCTATCTCTCTGCAGCCGGCCTGACATGTTGCGTCGTTGTTTTAGCAGTGACTTTGAGCAATTTTCGCATTGCTTTGCTTCGGTGTGCGGTCTTCCGTCAACCTAAGGCAGTGACCCGTCAACAGACGGTAAGTGGACGTCCGGTCTAGACAACGGAAGCAGTGCTTTGGTGCGTTTTGAGTCTAGGCCGGGCCACATCAGCTTGGAGTGTATGCAGTTCCTGTTGCCGTAAGAGCAATATCTCTGCAGAAGAACTTACAGGTCGCTAGAGACATGCCTTCATATTCCAGTTGCCCTGGAGCGTGTAAGGTAGTTCCTAGTCTTGCAAGTTCATCTGCCTTGCAGTTCCCTAGTATGGCCCGGCAACAATATCAGGTTTATATTGAACTGTTTTGCCATTTCGTTAAGAGATCTGCGTGGAAGGTTTTTGAATTCAGGAATATATTTTCCAGGGATTTGATAACAGCCTGACTGTCAAAGGAAATATGTATACCGACTTTGATCAGTACATTGAATATCAGCCATTCCTCTACATCTCTAACTGCTAAGATTTCTGCCTGGTAACAACAACAGTGATCAGGCAGTCTTTGCGATAGATAGCTCAAGTTTCTCAGAAAAGACACTAAAGCCCACTTGGTTATTGAGTTTGGAACCGTCCGTATAGAAGTTAATGAATCTCCTCTGTTCTGGAATACGAACATTCCATTCTGATCTATCAGGTATAATAGTGACATACTTCATGTCAAAGTGTCATAGTGTAATCAACAGTGCCCGGAAGGTCAAGCATTCTGTCTTGAATGCCTGACCTTGTCCGTAGCCATTTGCTGACCATGGTGACAGTTTCCAGAGTCTAATCGCAGTACATGTGGCAGTCTAGCGGCATTAAATGTAGTATAACAGTTAGTGCCTCGGTTGGTGTCGCCATTCGCTGAACCTTGTTTATTATCGCGCAGAAGGAAAATTTGTATTTATGGCTTAAATAAGAATATTACAGAACCACATCTATATGGGGTATATAAGAAAGTATGAACTGATTTGGGTAATTTCTGTTGTTGTGAATTATTTTCAAAGATATTTCCAAAAGAGTGATATGATTTCTTTGAAAACAACGCTTATTGTTAAGGAAATTCAAAAGTTTTTTATTTAATGTGAAGTACAATCGATACAATTATGTTCTAAATAAAACGTCATTCAAATGGCCTCCACGACTTCTTCTGCAGGAACGAATTCGATAAACCCAATTTTCGAGCACTTTTTCGAGCACGTTCAATATTGACTTGTAAAGCTTGAAGAGAGTCTAGTTTATTTCGAAAGACCAATGACTTCAAATAAGCCCACAAAAAATAGTCTAATGGTGTTAAATCACAACTTCTTGGAGGCCATTCACTATCACCATTTCTTAAAATAATCGAATCTCCAAACTTTTCTCGCAACAATTCAATTGTTTCATTTGCTGTGTGGTACGTAGCCACAATTGGTCAATGGAAAAATGATAGCTCCATAGCTCTAGCTCTATTGCTCATGGGTGTCAAGGTCGTAGGTCGACTGGAAAGTGTTTTTTGGATTTAAAAAAAATGGACTTAGCATCATTTTCAAATGTGAACGGAAAGTTTATTCTGCTCTAGCTCATTAACGGTACGTCGGATCGGAAATCGGTCTTAGCGCAAGAAAAGTTGCAATTGGAGAACGATTATTTTGATAATAAAACTGAATAATTTGTAAACATTGTTCTTGCGTATATATCTCCATGACGAAATTGTAAACACTACTGAATACAATGAAAAACCAATGACAGATCATGACATATTACAAATGTCCGAAACGTCACTTCAAAATCATATCGTCCCTATTGGAAAACCCGTTGGAATATAAACTGCAAAGTTTCAGCTAAATTGCTTAGAAAATTATGATTTTATAGCAATAAAAACATATTTGGAAGCGATCTCTATAGGGGAACTATATCAACGATAAAAGAAACGGCTCATTTTCAATCCCAAACGATACGCAACTATAAGAAAATTTTAATGTTCTAGCTCCATTATTACAGATTGTATCGTGCTTTCAACAGACAGACTGACGGATATGACTAAACCGCCTTAGAATTTTACGACGATCCAAAATATACTTTTACAGTATGTCAAGAAAGTGTTTTTATTACATTACAAATAATGTACCATCTGATAACCTTTTTTTTATTATTATTTTTAAAATAATTTTCTTTCGATGTTTGTAAGAAATGTTATTACTTTCTATTAATAAGTTACCCAAAAACAACAACAACAGGTAAAAGCGTTAAGTTCGGCCATGCCGAATCTTATATACCTTCCAGCATGGATAGCATGTGACCTCACAAAATAACTTAAACCTAAAGAAAATAACACCGAAAACATAAAAATAAAAAATAGTAGATGAGGACAGTAGGAATCACAACAAGTTAGATGCTATATATGGGAGCTATATCTAAATATGGACCGATATCGCCCATTTGCAATGCCAAACAACCTGCAACTATAAGAAGTATTTGTACCAAATTTGTTCAACCTAGCTCTATTATTGCGGACTGTAGCGTGATTAACACAGACGGACGGACAGACGAACATGGCTAAATCGTCTTAGAATTTTACGACGATTAAGAATATATATACTTTATGGGGTCTCAGATCAATATTTAGAGGTGTTACAAAAGGAGTGACAAAATGAATATACCCCCATCCTATGGTGGAGGGTATAAAAATGAATGTCCTCGCAAAATTTGGGGTCAAGAAAGACTTTTTAGCTTTTCTATCGGGGCCATACTCCGATCTGTAGTACATTTATGCAAAATTTTTGGCACTATTCTGTTTTCTAAAATAAATATAAAGGTTAGATTACCGGAAAAAATCTATTGTCAAAACACTTTCATGTCATACTGAATATGTTCAATGTGTTACAAAAGGAATGACAAAATTAGTGTACCCCAATCCCACGGCGGAGGGTATAACAATCAATTAAAAAATTTATACAAATATACATTTTTTAGTTGGTATGTTTCGATAATTTTAGAAACAAATAAATTTAGTTTCACCAAAGTTTAGCACTGTTACACAATTTCATTAAGGTTTAGCAAATACAGATGCCATATGCATTCTTAGTTAATTTTTCACACGAAACCCCACATGATAAATTTAAAAAACAATCATATTTGTTTTTGTCATAGAAGCAAAATTGTTCTTTTTTTTCTTTCATTTTTCTTTCTCATCTTGTTATTGTTTATCAACTCAACAGCCGTCAGTTGCATAGGCGGCTAATAAAATAGAAGCAAAACAACAAACGGCAAAACAACGCCAAAACAATATTATATGTATGTATATCTGTAGCTAAAAATAAATTTTAAATATGTACTATAATAATAAAAAAACAGATTAAAATGAGCGCCACCAGCAAACACATGCAAAGCATTTGCAATAGCGGCCAACTCCATTAATGACGAATGTGTGAGAGACACAATATGAAAAAATGCAGTATTACGTCGTTTTATTTTATTAATTTCTTCGAATTTTTGGAAATTTAAAAATTAATGTTTGGGGAACATCTTTTTCAACTTTTCGATAATAATATAAAATTCAACTTTTTTTAATGTTTTGTTATGAATAGGTATTTTTTTATTATTTATGCAATACAATCTGTATATTAATTTTTATGTAATAAATATTCACCTATGTAATTCTATTTGTTGACAAATTTATAATATATGTCTATGTGGATGGATTGGTTTATCACGTAATGCCAAAGAACATGTTTGCCCTTGAAACATTGCCAAGAAAAAAAAGCTATTTGTCATTAAAGTTATTGTAAAAGAAAAACTAAACCATAAAGTGCCGAGAGCATCATGCCATGTCATTCATTCAAAAAATGTTTATAGCCACAGCATGAATAAAGGAAAATATCGAAGAGTCGAGTCGTATACAAATTAATTCCAAACAACTACAAACTATGAAAAATTGTTTCCTATCAATTTCAAGATGGCGAATACAAAAATTATTATTTTTTTTTAATTTTATTGTCGTTGGACTAGGCTTTAATGCTCTTACTCCTTTAAAAGAATTAAATATATTTCGATAGTACGGATCTCTGGACAACAGACACTTTGTCCTAAAGAGACGAATTTTCTTCAATGCAATTGGCATTTAAATCAAATTGTTAGTGTGGCATTTTAAACTCAAAACTGAACAATTATACAAAATATTAAAAAATGATGTTCGATTACAGCCAACAATGTTCGTTCCTTCCTAAAAATTACTCTCAGCTAAGTTTCAGAAATAAAGGGTGTTTTTTAGACGTGTGTTTTGCCATAATGTTTTTAAAATGATTTTGGGCAAGTGGCCGCCACGGCTGCCTCGAATAAATTCCAGCCGAAAGGCCCAATTTCCGACCACTTTTTGCAACATTTGGGGCTGTATGTCAGAAATAACGCGCCGAATATTCTCTTCCAAGTCGTCAATCGTTTCGGGCTTATCTGCGTAGACAAGCGACTTCCCTTAACCGCACAAAAACAGTCCAGCGGTGTTAAATCACTCATTCTTGGAAAGCCACGCCACAGTCCCACGACGTGAGATAATGCGCTCACCAAAAGTTTCCTTCAATAATTTGATTGTTTAGTTGGCTGTATGGCATGCAACGCCGTCTTGTTGAAACCAAAGGTCGTCCACATCAACATCCTCCAATTCAGGCACGAAAAAGTCATTAATCATGGCTCTATAACGTTCCCCATTGACTGTAACATTATGGCCGGCTTCATTTTTTGAAGAAATATGGACCAATGATGGAGCACACCAAACAGTGACATTTTGTGGATGTAACGGCGTCTGAACAATGACTTGTGGATTATCATTACTCCAAATGCGACAATTTTGTTTATTAACGTACTCATTCATCCAAAAGTGAGCCTCATCGCAGAACAAAATTTTCTTGTGAAAATCGTTAAATTTATTAGCATTATTTTGGTAATAAATTTTCACGATTTGCAGACGTTGTTCCGGAGAAATCTATTCACTATTCAAGTGACAGCTGTCAAAAAGACCAACTCCGAAAAAAGGATTGTCAGATTGAAAACCACACGTATACAAAAGAACACGGAAGGACTGCTGATCTATAGATTTTTTATAAAAAATTAACCCTTTCAAGTCTGTAAATTTTTTATTTGGTTGTTGGTCCGAAATGGGTTAAAGTGAATTAGTTGTCATAAAAATGATACCACATGCAGTATTTAAACCTCTAAAGCTTAAATTATTACGAAAAAATCCATTTTGTAAATGTTATTCGAAATATGTGCACAAATTCAGATCAAATGTTATATTTTTCGACTTTGAATTTTTATTTTCGCTTAAATTTGAACAATTGTATAGAAAAATTTCATAATTCTTAAAAATTTCAGATTTTAAGGTTGAAATAATGCGTGTAGGATAAATTTTATGGCAGTTAATTCACTTTAACCCATTTGGGACCAACAAACAAATAAAAACTTTACGGCTTGTTTTTTTTTATTTTTTTATAAAAAATAAAAAACGAGCTTTAAAAAGAGAAAACAAAAATGACTTTATATTGCAATTTGTTTAACGGAAGTCACATGGTCCAGATTATACAGGGTTTTCCAACAAGAGGTGTTATTTTAAATCACCCGGTATTTCGGTAGCTGTCACTTTTGAAGCTTTTATTCTTTGACATTTGACAAGTAGAAACTTCGCCATTACAAAAAAAGGAACGATACCCGATTCAACAACGCATTGAAATTATTAAAATTCACTACAAAAATGGTGAAAATCTTGCAGTTCCATCGAAATCATCTTGAATGATGAGGCCCATTTCCACCTCGGTGGCTACGTCAACAAGCAAAATTGACGCTTCTGGGGCTCGGAAACCCAAAGAGTTACTGTTGAGAAGCCTCTCCATCCTCAACGTGTGTCTGTTTGGTGCAGTTTATGGTCCGGCGGGGTCATTGGACCTTGCTTTTTCGAAAATGGGGTTGGATTGATGATTTTTTATGGTCGGAGTTGGATGGTATTGATCTGGACAATGTTTACTTTCAACAAGACGGCGCTACGTGCAGCGAAACCATTGCTCTGTTACGGGAAAAGTTTCCGGATCGTGTTATCTCTCAAAGAGGTGATCACAAATCTCTCAAAGAGGTGATCACAATTGGCCGCCGAGATCTTGTGATTTAACACCTTGCGACTTCTTCCTTTGGCGCCACGTGAAAGTTAAGGTCTACGCCAACAGCCCAGCGTCGATTCAAGACCTCAAAGATAGAATTCGTGAGGCTATCGAGGACATAGGGCAGCCACTTTGCGATTTGATTAAAAAAGAACACTGTCTTTGATTACAACAATACATCTACAGACGGACATAGTTAAATCGACTCAGGAAGTGATTTCAAGTCAAGTCTGGACCATTTACACACAAATATCCTTCGCTTTTCAACAAACAGAACTTAAATTTATATACACACTAGCGGACCCGGCGAACTTCACCTCGCCCCAATTTAACGCCTTCAGATAAACTCCAGAGTGATAATAAAACACAGATAGTTAAAATTTTAATGCGATTTGTTTAAAAGGAATCGAAATCAGTAGAGAGCGATGTGATAAACAACAAACAACGAAGACAGAAGACAGGCAACGTACAGATGACCGTGCGAAAAACAGGGAAATTCGAGATTAATTCCACAGACTTCCTACGATTTGTCTTGAGATTTATTGATTGTCATCGTAAAAGCCAATCGTACAGGGAACTGAATCCGCTTGAATTGGAATGGAATGCCGCCACAAAGACCACGATTTCAGGCATGCATTAATTTCATCGGCAGTAGATTTCGGGATGACGGGAAGCGTTTGACGAAAATCTCCGGAGAGCAATATCATAGACTCACCAAATTGTCTCAAATCACGTCGTAAATCCTTCATCGTTCGGTCAACTGCCTCCAGAGCTCGTTTATGCGCCATCGTGCATTCATCCGAAATTATGATTTTGCAATGCCCGCAATCCAATAAGATAACCTTACCTCTTATTCTCAAACTTATTATCTGAAAAAATGTTGGAATTGATAAATATCGCGTTGAATTTTAATTGATCGTAATGCTTGTACCGTTTGCCGATGTGATACGCGATATAACTATCCGAAATCAGTGTAACAATACGCAAAACTCGAATGAATTGCAGAAACTTTTTTGTTTAATAGAAAATTAATAAAAAAAATTTGGATTGAAAAAAAGAACAGTAGATAGGAACAGTAGGAATCTCGCAAGAAATAGCTATTTTCGATTTTCCCAATTTTCCGACTTTTCCGGAGGGTTTTCCCAAAATTTTCTTTCGTAACAACCTTCTCCAGGCAAATACGAACAACTGAAAAAAAAATTGATCCAAATCGCTCCAGCCGTTCTGACGTGATGCCATTACACAGATGGACCGTTTCATTTTTATATATATAGATTTACTGCCCAATAAAAAATACATAGTACATTTGAAATATTAATATATATTCTCAATAAAGACATCACCCTAACCTTGCATTTTTCTCACATCAAATGGATGTTTCATGGCTTCTGATTGCGATTTCTTGTTTATTTCAAATTTATACAAATACATACGCATATATATGTGTACGTTGTTAACATATAGTATATAGTATATATTTAAATACAAACAAATAAAGAATGATTAAAAAACACTCAATTTATAATGTTTGCCGGTTGCAACAGTAGTAAGATAAACAATCATATATTCATTGAATATCTCTCTGTGTCATCAACAATCAACAACAGCGAAATGATAAATTTTTTGATAAAAATATTTTCTTTTTCTATGTATATTGTATTTCGAAATAGACCGACATACACACACAGTTGTTTTTGTTACGAAAACTCTGCATAAATCTGAGGTTCTTGGTCAAAATCAGATTATTCTCGATGAGGAAATGTTTTTCTTTTTGTTTCGTTTAGTTTGTTGTGTTTATTTTCAATGATTTGTGATAAATTACACTTACCTACATATGTATACATACACTCGTATTTATATTGCAGGCATTTGAAAACATACATTTTGCGTTTTAGGAAAATTATTATTATTTATTTTGTTTATTTTTAGGGGGCGATATGTGAATTGCGGTAGGGTGGATTTTAAACAAAAATTAAAAAAAGAATATAAGAAAAAACGTAGTTTCACACATTTCTCAAAAAATTCCTTTCAAGTTAATTTCGAAATAAATACCATAATCTTTCACAATGTTTGAAAATATCAGATCTTCTTTAGAAATTTTTACCAACTTTTGTGCAGAATCAAATGCTTAGATCGTGCCAATTTCAAAAGAAAACAAAAATGAAGCTAAAAAAAGCTATCTGAAGTCCTATTACACTGTAACAGTGAAAAAAAATACACGGACTTGACAGTAGAGGTTCGATTCTACTATCAAAGGGTAGTATAACCCTATACTCGGTTTGGCGAAACTTGTGACCAATTTTTTTTATGGGCCTAAAAAATTCTGAAAATCAGTGGGCCCCTCGAAAAAGGTGTCATCAGTTTTTGCCCATCAGCTTATTCAGACATGACGATACCGCTTAACAATAGTTGGCAATCATGTTTTAGGTTTAGGTTGTGGAAAATGAAGGAAAAAAGGATATTTTTTTACTTTTTTCGGCATAACATAGGGACTCCAAATTTTTCACTAACAATATTTGAAACAATTTTAGCTACGGTAAATCTCAACAACGTTTGTGAACACATTCAAACAATCTGATCGCGTCTAGGCACCCTCATAGCTCACGGGTCGGTAAAACATGGAGGCGGGAATGTAATGGTCTGGGAATGTTTTTCCGGTAACGGGGTTGGACACCTCTATAAAACAAACAAAATTATCGAAAGGTTTATGTTAGGGATGTAACGAAAGTGACTTTAGCGAATGCGAATATTGAAATATATTTCTTGCGAATGTGAAAGCGAATAGCGAAATATGCATTTTTGCGAAAGCAAATGCGAAAACGAGTAATAGTTTGACCCTTTAGTACAAACAAAATAAAGGACCAGATTTAATACTTTTCCAGGATAATCAAGTATTAAGGACGTTTTCTATATTTTGACCTATTGTATTCGCGAGAAGTAGCAGAGGTTTTCATTGGTATTAATATGTTCAAAATGTGTGGAGCGGTTAAGATAATTTTAACGAACGGAATCGAATACTGAAATATATTTTTGCGAAGGCGAATATTCCAAATTATCGATGATTTTTGCGAATGCGAAAGCGAATTTAAAAATGATGCGAATATTCGCTACATCCTTGGTTGCTTCCCTATGCGGAGTGGACTATTTCAGACTATTGCAGATGCTCTAAGATAACAAACAACATTATTGCTTACATGCAATAAGAAGCAAAGCCGTCCTTGATAATATAGGGTTTTATATAGGGTGCATAGGCCAACATTATTTTTGTGAATTTTCTCCTTTTTTGTGAATTAAATTTTTAATTTCAAATAATTTAAGCAGCCAAGTTGATATTTTTTGGTGAACTGATGGAAGATCGTAGATAATAGGTAGAATTTTAGGAATATATCACTGATAGTTTTTCAGATTTTGAAGATTGAAGAGAAATATGAAGTATTAACAGGGCGCGGCCCAGGCAATATGAGCCATGTTTTGATATTATGATATCTGGATCAATTTGTTAGCGAGAGTGTTGGGATATTGTGTGCATGCATCTGGTAACGTTCTACGTGATTGGTCCATTGGGCCACCAATATGAGCTCAGGTCTGAAATTGAGGGCGTGAGTATGATATCCGAGGCCCCTCGATCCGACTTAATATTTGGATAGAGCACCTCAAAATAAGAAGAAAAAATTATGAAAATATTTCGATAACTCGCTTAGAGTCCTCCATTTATCGGTCGTTAAATTTCGAAGAAAATCGAAAATATATATATATATATTTTATATTATATCAAAATCGATAACCTACTAAGCTATCGAAAGGGGACAAAAGTATTCCTACATGGCCTGCATTCGGTCGGGTTTAAGGATTTTCTCCTCCTGGGTATTTCCAAATATAGCTATGCGGACAAAGGTTTCGTTGGGTTGCGGGCCTTCGGCCGGGATTAAAGGTGTTCTTCTATGGGTTATGTTGATTAAAGTGTTTCTGTGTGAGAGGCCTTCTGCCGGGGTTAAGGATTTTCTCCTGTGGTGTACGTCCAAAGACGGGAACGCGTCTTACATGCATTAGCATGTAAGACATGTCATTACCCTCTGTATTACATGTAGTTAACAAATAATGACTTACTTATATTGAAATAGATATGTATTTGTAAGTCAATTTAAGATGGGTATTGTAAAAAATGCAACAACAACAGTTTTTATTAAAGAAAAGTTGATTTGATAAAAAAAATAAAAATTGGCGTTGTCGCATATTTTAACAGTACCCGACTTAAAATAACTTACAAATAAGTACATATTTATGTCAATATAAGTAAGTCATTATTTGTTGACTACATGTAATGCAGAGGGTAATGATATGTCATTACCTGGTAATGCAAGTGGTAATGACATGTACTTACCAAGTTTTTGCTGGGTTAACACATCTTTAACCATATTTGCAGACAAAAGTATCATATCCCAAGAAACGTTCTCAGCAGATCCTTTTAAAATTGAGCATATAACAGTTTCTTCAACCAGGAAGAAACCTTGCAAAAATCGTTTCAGATTTTGATATAAATAAATTATTTTTTTTAATACAATATTATTATTATTAGACAAACGACATTTATAAAACTTGACAATATATCTTCGTATTCTGCTCTGAGAGGGTGGTATAGGGTATCATGCAGTCGGCTCAGCTTTAGTGTTTCCTTACTGGTTTTTTTAAATGATTGACTATGTAATTTCTTTTAATTTTGCAATAAATGAACTCTCCGCGAATTTTGAATAGTTCAACAAATTATAAAGTTAGAACATATGAGTTGTGTGAAAATTTTCAAATATTCACCTTGGAAAGTTGAATAGTTAACCATTTAGCATTTCTTTATTAATTAAATATCTTTGAATGATATACATTTCTTTATGTGTATTTCTCAATAGCGCTTGGGTGAAATTTCCGATTTTGATATGAAACTCTCATGTACGAAATGAACGATATGTAAATACATATGTACTACAAGTCGTATATAAATCATTAAGTTGGTCTTCCGCCATTGCGAACGTGAAAATTCGACCCGACCAAAATTTTAGCTCCTGATATATAAAATTGTTATTTAGCTTTTTGTAGCTATTTTGCGTTTTTCTTTTGTTGCACATTCGATATAATTAGTAGTCGCAGTAGAGTTGTTTGTTTCAATGCATTTGTATTTTGTTTTCTTGGCATGTGTTTGCTTCAGTTTGTCATAGACATTCGAAAGACACGCGGGGATGAGATATAAAGGTGGGGAAGGGGTTTGGTGAGGCGAGGCAAAAAAGAAAAGGTTTACAAACTTTTTCTGGCACACTGACTTAGTTCAATGTAATCGAAATGACAACAACAATAACAACAAACACTTGTCGGCTAAGGCAGCGCCAACAGTTGTGCATTGTGGCAGCGGAGTGCCCCATCCCTTCTTAACTACCACCCATTTGCTGTTGTCGCTACTATGGTCGACGCACAGACTACAATTGTCGTCGTCTTGCTAATAGAAACAAATATAAAAATAAACCAAAAAATTAAAACAAAATATACATCAAAACAATGTCAACAAAATTTTAATTGATTGTATCTGTATTTATGTCTGTGACTGTTTGTTTTGCGAGTATTTGAGTTTACCTGTCATTTGGCGATGGTGGGTCATTTCACATACTATATAGCATTTTTATGGGCAAAAATATGTGTAGAATTACAAAAATCTGTACAAGTTTTAATTGGGCCTCAAACATCGGACGATGTGAGAGTGCAACTGTTAATTTTTATTTTCTCTTGAAATACACACCTGCTTATGGTGATTTCGTTTGTGCAAAACAATTTTAAATTTTTTCTACATTTTACACTGAAACCGCATTTTTAGGTTCGTTTGTAAAAATGATGCAGCCGTATGAACGGTATTGATTTTGTTTGTAAAATTAAACATCGGTCGATCTGAGAGTGCAACTGTTAATTTTTATTTTCTCTTGAAATACACACCTGCTAATAGTAATAGATACACATGTGGAAAATCAAAGCTTATGGTGATTTCGTTTGTGCAAAAAAATTTTAAATTTTTTCTACATTTTACACTGAAACCGCATTTTAAGGTTCGTTTGTAAAAATGATGCAGCCGTATGAACGGGTATTGATTTCGTTTGTAAAATTATTATACTCCGCAAATTCGAAAATATCGCATTTTCCACACTCAGCCCAGTCCACGGTGTGGAGAGTTGCACCGTCAAAAATCAAACTTCAGAACCAAACCTAATTGAAAGGGTACATTCTTAATGCACTATCAAATGGTTGCGCCATAATGTAGGTATGGGTTTTACCCACCGCACGATTTTTATTCGATTGTTTGCATGCAAAATGCGAAATTAGCAGTGAGTGCAGGGGGAATTTTTAAAATGTCGCAACATGATGTGGTGATATTATTTTTCAGAAACGAAATCACCATTAGTTTGAACATCAATCTAAATTGTAAGAAACTTCTATCTAAATTCTTCTTGGCACCTTGACACTTGCTGACTTTCAATACATTGAAACGAACAGTTTTAGACAAAGGACATTCACCCATGGTAAAAATATCGCCGTTTTCAACATTTCTGAAACAGGGGGAACAATGCACGCTCACGTTTCTGTTACGTTTTTCAAAACGTCTGTATTTACGGACAAAGTGCAAGTAATCACGACGGATGGCAATGGTACGTTGCATTTTTGTTTTACGTACGGTACCGGTTAAGATGCGACCACGAATTCTAACGTTGCCGGTGAAGGGACATTTCTTGTCAATGCAGCTACCATCAATAGCATCATGGGGAGTTTTAAAACCCAAACCAATGTCACGGTAACAGCGCAAGACCTTCTTCTAGACGATACCGGGCTTATCCTTTCTGTTTAGGTTAATACCGTATTGTTTTTGAAAGGCTTTTTCGTTTTGCTGATTATGTTAAATTTATGCGATCAATCTTGAAATACGCTTTCGAAATGTATGGGTTTTTAATTTTTTCCACTGAACATTCCAATCTGGTAATACCATTTGAAAGAAAACAAGTAAAAGCGTTAAGTTATAGACCCTCCATCATGGATTGCATACAATTTTATTACTGGAAACATCTTTGGATATAGAGCAAATCATGAAACGATCGTTTTTGCTTAGGTAAATTATTAAAAAACGAACGCTGCAATGTTTAGGCCTCAAATTCTTTAGTCAAACTCTTCACCTGGAAAATGTGGTATTTATGGTTTTAAATAGCTTTTTGGGAGCTACATCTACACGGGGACTACAACAAAAGAAATATTTATTTGTATACATTTTATTGAGATGAATTCTTTCCAAAATAGAATATAAACTTCAAAGTTTCAGCTAAATTTCTTAGAAATCGTGGTGTTTAGTGCTTAAATAAGCATTTTTGGGAGCGACATCTATTGGTGGACTATAACAAAATATGAACTGATTTAAACCTCTATAGGGTGACAATAACAAAATATGAACCGAGTTGTAAAATTTTTGCTGTGATGAATTCTTGTCAAAATAGAATACAAACTGCAAAGTTTCAGCTAAATTGCATTAAAAATGTGGTATCTATGGCGCAAAGCCGTATTTTGGAGCGACCTCTATAGGCGAGCTATATCAAAACATTGACCGATATGGCCCTTTTGCAATCCCATACAACCTGCAACTATTAGAAATATTTCTACAAATTTGATCAACCTAGCTCTATTATTACGGACTGCTGCGTGATTACAACAGACGGAGGGACAGACAGACGGACGGACAAGCGGACATAGCTAAATCGTCTTAGAATTTTACGACGATTAAGAATATATCGATGGCTTAATGTAGAAAGGGCGTAAGTCGATTTTTCGTTATTTTACAGGAGAAGGAAAAGCTTAATAAAATCTTGAAAAAATGTAATATAAAAAATTGGTTAATGTCATATATAATAAAAACGATCGACGAATTCAGTTTGTGAAAAGATTTTTTTTATTTTTTTTTTATTTTAATGAAGTTATCTAAGATAGGCCCTTTTATATGTGATATTTTTGAAAAAAAGTTGACTTAGGGCTTTTTAAAAAAAATAAGATAAAGTAATGTAATAATTCATGTTTTATGCAATAAAAAGATCATTTCAAACAAAAATGGAGAGTTTAGATATGAAGTTAGATTTTATAAGGTAAGCTGTCATAAAAATGATGACAATCGGCGGGCAGGAACTTTTTTAGGTCCTGTAAGTGATCCCATTTCTTTTTCGAGAGTGGTATTTTCTCTTTATAAAGAGAATCAGAGTGAATGTTGTTAATAGAAGAGTTCGATCTCTGTGGGAGTAACTGATATTCGTCCATTATATCTGTTTTGAAATAAATTAATCCTGACGAATCATATGATAAGGCTCGTAGCAAATTTACTGTGGGGTCACCAATTCTTCTACCTTAAATTTGAGATAAAGGTTTGGATATATAAATAAATATATAGAATTTCTTTAGTAGACAATATTTTTACCTGGACGAATCGAAGAGTATTGCTTAGTAATAGTTTCGAAATTTAGAAAATAGTCATATTGCAAATGATGAGCTGTTAGGGGTACTGGAACTTTTCGAGCCTCCCTTATGAGTTGCCCAAATTGAGACGGCAAGTTTATTTGCTTATTTTTAATTTTTCTTTCTATAAGCGAATGAGTTGCATCACATTCCATTTGTGTATGCCCACTTACTAAATACTTCTGTTCAATCGTTACATTGGTTTCCTTAGAAAATGCCAGCAAGGCATTAGACAAAGTAACATTGCGATTTTGATAGAAACATCCATCTGAGTAAATGATTATGTGATGAATTTCTGGCGATCGAGCATGAAATTTCCTCAAGTGTTCAATAATGCATGTCGCAAAAGTGGAAGATACGAGGATTCCATCTGTTTCATCCCAAACATAATTTTCCGATTCGTGCGTTACAATATTGTAGATTGTGAAGTTATGTAGTTGTAGTTTCATTTTATAATATGATGCACTTGCTTTTAGTTGAGGTACTAGTTTTACTGCTTGCACATCCATGCATAAAACTGCACATAGTCCGGATTTAGCATGTATTTCTTTTCCTGATCTACATTCGTCAACATAAAGCTTGTAAATTTCCTGATATGAAGAAAAATTTGATTCAAAGTATAATTTTTTTGTATCTTTTCGGCAATAATGGGACTCCAATTTTGGCAACTCTGCTAGGAAATTTTTTAGAAATTTACGTCTTTGTTCATTTTGCTTTCCTATGGCAGACGACCGTTTAGCGGACTTGCGCAGATTTGAAGAGCTATCGGGATTGTCTTGCGTACCATGTTTACCACCACCGGTAATCCAATATCGAACCATCTTTTCCTTTATGCCTAGTGTTGAATAAAACATTTGACGGCACACTTGCAATCTGCTAGAATTATGCCTTAAAAAATATTTTATTGTTTGACTCCGTCTCGAGTTCTCAGTGCAATTAAGTTTTTTCCCAGAAATGTTTGTAAGACCTGTGACATACATCCGTTTTTGCTCCCAAGTCATCTTCCAAAACAAATTAAAGATTTCGTTTCGGGTCTGCTCTGTAAGCGATGAACAATTTCTAAGCGCACTTTTTTTACAAAATTGAGATGAACATGACTCTCCTAGTTCCCTAGACGGCTTTTGGCAAATTTTGTTTTTCGATAGTCCCAAATATTCTTCTCCTTCCATTCTTTTTTTCTTATTAGCGTTTCTTTTCCATTCGGATTTGTTTGCAATATTACTCCTCTTTCGAACATCGTCAATCCCTGCACTTGAGTCAGAAGTTTCGCTTTCACGATTCATATTATTGAAACTTTTAATATAAAAACTTTTCACAGTTCAATAATATTTTTACACAAAAACAGACGTACGTGGTGACAGTAACAGAAAAACTATTTTTTCGGGAAGTCCCGGTAATCATGACAGAACAAATTACACGTTTTTGAAAACAAGTGCTAACATAGACCAAAATATAAATTCAAGTACAAACGAGTTAGGGCTTTTTCTTTCAAACATTTTTTGATTAGACTTAGGCCCTTTTGTAAAACAACTATAAAACCGTTATTTTCAATCACAGAACTCTGAAATTTGTAAGAGAGGTGTATTTCAGAACGGTCAACCATATTATGTAAAAAACGAGATTTTGGAAAAAATCGAGTTACGCCCTTTCTACATTAAGCCATCGATATATACATTACGGGGTCTCAGATCAATATTTAGAGATGTTACAAACGGAGCGACAAAATGAATATACCCCCCCATCCTATGGTGGAGGGTATAAATATGACAAGGATTTGTTCAATATTGTTCAATTCAATTTTTCACTTCCCGATAACCGGAGATTTTCTTCGGGAATAATAAATTTTAAAAAATTTTATGAAGTGCTATTCTCTTTTGTTTTTAATATAATTCTGAATTAAAAAAATATTTCTGAATAAGATGTCTAAAATACAACAAAAACAATGAATGTAATAATAACTGTTCACGATTCCCTGGAATTTTGAAACCCTAATAACAGTACATATATGAGTCATTCCATGCCAAACGGGACGATTTTTGACATCACTCTTTGTGATTGCTTCGAAATTTTGTGTATGCATTATTTATGTAAAAATATCTTATAAGTAGTTCAAGAAAAAATTTTAAAAAAATTTCTTTAAGAGTTATGAGCAATTTAAAGTTGACGAAATTACGTTTTTTTCTAAAAGGTGTGTTCATTCTTTAGCGTGTATCTCCTGAAATACATGACCGATTTTAATGTTCTATACATTGTTTTGAAGGTAATTTCAACTACTACAACTAACTTAAAGTAAGCACTGCAACAAATATAAGATTTTTTTATGTTTTTGCCCTTTTATACTTACTATTGCGATTTTCAAAATTATTACACCCTTCGATTTTTTGGAAATTTTAATGTCGTGTTCTTAGATGTCTTTGTTAACTACTGTATGAATTTGGAAGTGGTGAATTGATGGGAACTATTTTTTACGGTTTTTTATAAAAAAACAATTTGCATAATTTCTGTGAATGTGCTTTAAAAAATTAACAGAATGATAATTTTTAGTCATTAGTTTGTTAAAACAGTAAGAACAATAAAACATTAAAGAATAGAATGACAATTATTAATAAACTGCATACTTATGTAAAAATAAGAACAATAAAAAATGTATGAGAAAGATTCGAATTAAGTTATACTATTTACAGTAAAAAAGAAGAAAATGGGTATAAAAATATTAATCAATGTACATCGTCTTAACACAGCACTTTTTTGAACACACATTTTTTTATCGGACAATGGAATGTATGCGTGGAAGTTTTGAGTTCAAGAAATTACTTTTGCTTTATTATTGCTTTGCATCGTCGAATTGAATGTGAAAAACTGACTAACAAAGTTATTATATTTTTTTTCTACATCAAAACCTGAAATCCAGGTTGCTGTGATTTTTAAAAAATTTTCATCTCAGAGTATAGTTTAACAAGTACTTTCTTATCTTTTGACTCTTGCTATTGTTTAAGGAGTTTTGTTTTTTAAATATCAAGCCATCGCTGATTTTTGCGTTTTTGCTAAATTAATAATATTTATTGTTGTTATTGTATTATATTAATAAACTAACGGCTAAAAATTATCATTCTGTTAATTATTTAAAGCACATTACCAGAAATTATGCAAATGTTTTTTTTATAAAAAATCGTAAAAAATAGTTCCCATCAATTCATTACTTCCAAATTCATACAGTAGCTAACAAAGACATCTAAGAGCACGACATTAAAATTTCAAAAAAATTGAAGGGTGTAATCATATTGAAAATCGCAATAGTAAGTATAAATGGGCAAAAACATAAAAAATTCGTAGATTTGTTGCAGTGCTTAATATAAGTTAGTTGTAGTAGTTGAAATTACCTTCAAAACAAGGTATAGAACATTAAAATCGGTCATGTATTTCAGGAGATACATGCTAAAGAATGAACACGCCTTTTAGAAAAAAACGTAATTTCGTCAACTTTAAATTGCTCATAACTCTTAAAGAAATTTTTTTAAAATTTTTTCTTGAACTACGTTTAAGATATTTTTAGGTAAATAATACATAAACAAAATTTTGAAGCAATCAAAAATAGTGATGTCAAAAATCGTCCCGTTTGGCATGGAATGACTCATATATAACTTTATGTGTGGAATTATATAAGTTTCGGATATGAAGTTAGAAGTATTAGAGAATCAATATTTCCTTAAATTTTAACACTTGGTGTGGAAGGTAGTTGAAGTAGAGGACCGAATATAGCCTGAGATAGCAAAAAAATGTAATCACATAGAGTAATCGTGGGCACCAGCCAGACATACATAGTAAAGTTAAGTTATATCAGGTTTATTGCGTCTTTTCTACAAGTTACTCGTATACAGCTTTCAAAAAATTATATAAAATTATAATATAATATTATAAATAACTTTGAACTATAATGTTTTGTTTGAATAACCATTAATAATAACTTTAAACAATTAGTCCATTTTGCCTACATATTGTTGTTCGTGTTTGCTCCCGACACTAAAAGTAACCTGAGAGTGTGTCTCAAATTAGTTGTACTTAATTCTAATTATAATCTAAGCTTAATCTAACCTTCAAACTAACCTAAACTACTTAATCTAAGTTTCGGTTGATATTAGGCAATTTTATTGCAATAACATATATTAAATAATAAATAATATAATACCTATCATAAACATTCAACCGATCTAATATTTAGTTTAATACAAAAACAAACAATTATTAATGCTAACCCCTGTGAATTCCGGGTGACACCTGAGTATAAAATTTAGGACACAAAGTGTACAGTGATGCCAACTTTTTCCGAAGCAAAAGCGTAATGAAAGCGCGTAAACTCCAAACAAAATGGCGTAAAAAGCACTAAACGATAATATTGCTTTAGTCAGGCGGAGACGACTACATTATACCCTACCCGACCCCATCTTAACACAGCACTTTTTTGAACACACATTTTTTTATCGGACAATGGAATGTATGCGTGGAAGTTTTGAGTTCAAGAAATTACTTTTGCTTTATTATTGCTTTGCATCGTCGAATTGAATGTGAAAAACTGACTAACAAAGTTATTATATTTTTTTTCTACATCAAAACCTGAAATCCAGGTTGCTGTGATTTTTAAAAAATTTTCATCTCAGAGTATAGTTTAACAAGTACTTTCTTATCTTTTGACTCTTGCTATTGTTTAAGGAGTTTTGTTTTTTAAATATCAAGCCATCGCTGATTTTTGCGTTTTTGCTAAATTAATAATATTTATTGTTGTTATTGTATTATATTAATAAACTAACGGCTAAAAATTATCATTCTGTTAATTATTTAAAGCACATTACCAGAAATTATGCAAATGTTTTTTTTATAAAAAATCGTAAAAAATAGTTCCCATCAATTCATTACTTCCAAATTCATACAGTAGCTAACAAAGACATCTAAGAGCACGACATTAAAATTTCAAAAAAATTGAAGGGTGTAATCATATTGAAAATCGCAATAGTAAGTATAAATGGGCAAAAACATAAAAAATTCGTAGATTTGTTGCAGTGCTTAATATAAGTTAGTTGTAGTAGTTGAAATTACCTTCAAAACAAGGTATAGAACATTAAAATCGGTCATGTATTTCAGGAGATACATGCTAAAGAATGAACACGCCTTTTAGAAAAAAACGTAATTTCGTCAACTTTAAATTGCTCATAACTCTTAAAGAAATTTTTTTAAAATTTTTTCTTGAACTACGTTTAAGATATTTTTAGGTAAATAATACATAAACAAAATTTTGAAGCAATCAAAAATAGTGATGTCAAAAATCGTCCCGTTTGGCATGGAATGACTCATATATAACTTTATGTGTGGAATTATATAAGTTTCGGATATGAAGTTAGAAGTATTAGAGAATCAATATTTCCTTAAATTTTAACACTTGGTGTGGAAGGTAGTTGAAGTAGAGGACCGAATATAGCCTGAGATAGCAAAAAAATGTAATAACATAGAGTAATCGTGGGCACCAGCCAGACATACATAGTAAAGTTAAGTTATATCAGGTTTATTGCGTCTTTTCTACAAGTTACTCGTATACAGCTTTCAAAAAATTATATAAAATTATAATATAATATTATAAATAACTTTGAACTATAATGTTTTGTTTGAATAACCATTAATAATAACTTTAAACAATTAGTCCATTTTGCCTACATATTGTTGTTCGTGTTTGCTCCCGACACTAAAAGTAACCTGAGAGTGTGTCTCAAATTAGTTGTACTTAATTCTAATTATAATCTAAGCTTAATCTAACCTTCAAACTAACCTAAACTACTTAATCTAAGTTTCGGTTGATATTAGGCAATTTTATTGCAATAACATATATTAAATAATAAATAATATAATACCTATCATAAACATTCAACCGATCTAATATTTAGTTTAATACAAAAACAAACAATTATTAATGCTAACCCCTGTGAATTCCGGGTGACACCTGAGTATAAAATTTAGGACACAAAGTGTACAGTGATGCCAACTTTTTCCGAAGCAAAAGCGTAATGAAAGCGCGTAAACTCCAAACAAAATGGCGTAAAAAGCACTAAACGATAATATTGCTTTAGTCAGGCGGAGACGACTACATTATACCCTACCCGACCCCATCTAAGCAGAATTAAAAAAAAAATATGTTTCGAAAATCGTTATCAGTTTTATTTTCCTAATGAAAATAATATGTCCAAAAATTTTTATTTTAAGGCGCTTACATTCAAAATCAGGATATAGATACATACAGGGGACATACTCGTATCTGAAGCTAAACCTATTTTTAAATTTGACAACGTTCCCATTTATTTCAAGAATATGATATCTGTTAAAAATTATATACATCTGTTGACAATGTCGATTTAAAAGCGCCTACATTCAACATCGGTATATAATTTTTAAATTATTATTAAATTTGCTCATTATTTTATATATAAATAGATTGCAAATAAAGACATATCGTAAAAAAAACATCCGTATATAGGTGTTATGGAGTCTATATCTAAATCTAAACCAATTTTCCTTAAATTTGGCAGGGTTCATTCCTGGTTGAAGGAACCGCTATATACTAAACTGTATGTAGATCTGATGAGAAACGGGTATTCAATGGGGCTAAGACTCGAAAGATTTAAACCTGAAAAAATGTCTTAAAATGTGGCAGAGTTTATTATACGCACAAAATACTTTCCTATACCAAATTTAGTAAAGATTTGATACAAATTGTGGCGTCTATGCCAAATCGGTATGTACATACATATGGTGATGCAAAATAATATAATTTCTTTATGTTACCAGATGTGATCTGACAGATGTACAAAAACAGTAAAAAGCACTAACGAAAAATTTGAAAAGCGTACAGTTAGTGCTTTTTTTCGTCTGGCACTAACTGAACACTTTTCGCGTATTGGGTAGTCTGAAAAGCACTTAATCTGGTGCGAAAAGCACTAAGTTGGCATCCCTGAAAGTGTATGTGAGGTCCATTGACACATCAATATTCAGTGCTGTGATTTAAGTGGTATTAGCCCAATTGTAGCCGGCTTGTTTGAGTATAACGTCGTGATTTATGAGTTCATGCGTCAGAAGTCTGTTTACATATCGTATCATAAAGTCCATTAAATACACTAGAAACGCTTGTTAAATGATTGGAAATTCTTCGCGATGCAGCAACGATTCTTTCATGATTCCAAATTCTTTCATTACTGTCGGTGATATTGAGAACCAAATAAGGAAAGCGTAGAGGAGAGCAGACCTCGATATAATAAATATTAGTAATTTAGTCGGTGTGGGAAGAGATCGGCTATTAAACAATCTCCCGAAGATCCCTTTAATGCGATATGCTCTGCTCAATACGATCGCGCATTCTTGTTATTGAAAGGGGACACCTAAGTATGCTCTGCTCAATACGATCGCGCATTCTTGTTAAACTTAACCCGCGTATTGAAAGGGGTCACCAAATTTTTTGAGGCTATCTCTGAATGGTATCTTCACACCATTCAGAAACAGTTTCAAAGATTTGCTTTAAGGTACTAACATCTTTTATGCTTCCCCGAAGCGTTTCTAAAATATAATGGTGTTAATTTGTATACCCCATTCTAAACCAGACATACATACATATGGAGGGACGAGCCTTGCTCAGATGACTTAAGAATACACACACTTTTCATTTTTCATCCGATTTGAACCAAACTCTGCAGTTAGACATTTCATCGTTAAAATATAGAACATTGCAAAAAATATGCACAAATCCGAGATATATTGATTAGGTGGCCGCGTTGCTGTTTTTCTGATGTTACAAAATTGTTAAATACATATAGTAAATGACAGAATAAGTTTTAGTAAACCTAAGAAATAAACATATTAGTTTTATTAATTAATTATTAATAAATCAGTTTTACATTTATCGTTTATGCACGTGAGTTTAAAGTAGACAAAATCTGTTTAACCATTTCGTAAACTGTTTACTATTTATTCATATATCAAAGAATGCAGTACAAACTGATTTCCCCCCTCTCTCTGTAGTTTGTATTTAAATTACTCTATTACAGTTCGTTTAGATTTTGTAAACAAATATTGTCACGTTTTCACTTGTATCACATCATGCATTAAAGCAGTAAATAAAAAAATTAAATTTTGTTATGATGTCTTTCCAACATTCAATACCTTAGGAATACTTTAAATGTCAGAAGATTTCAATTGAATTAAATCATTAGGTCGGATGACATTTTGCGGTATAGTTTGAAGGTTGAATATTAGCTGATAGATGTGATACACATTGATAGTTTTTAATGGCCTCAAACTGCCATAAAATTTAAATGCTTGTCATTTAAAATACTTTTCCATGTATATCAAAATATAAGGAGATAGCATATTGAAAATAAAAATTACATCAAGTTCAAGATTTTGCTCCAAAAACGTTCTTATCCTTCAAACAAAGACACTTCATACCTAAAATTAGGATAATTCCCTTCGTGTGAAGTACATATTAATAATTCTGTTTATTAATTGTACTTGGCCATGTAATGTTTTCCATTGACAATGTTTGATTACTATTTTCCCACCGGATAAAATCAGTAAACCTATTGCATTTGAATTCCAAATTAGTGCGCTGTGAAGTCGGTAATACTTTAGGGTTACTTATTGAAAATTAACATTTGAAAATTGCGTTTTTCTCTGTACTGAACGCCTTTCAACTGTTCTCGAAAAGTGAATCATAAAATTAAACTCGATTAAGAAAATACATTATTAAAGTAAATAGCCTTTTTTATGTAGGGAGTATGTATTCACATTGTACTGTCAAGAAAACAATATTACTTGAGAATGTCCTTTGTTGCAATCTCCCTTTATTTAAAAGTGATCGATGACGATATCTACACTTCCATTTTATCTTATATTGTCAGTTAAACACATCGATCACCGGATTTAAAAAAAAACGTATATTATTCACAACCTCACATAACCCTATGAAAAAATATTTGCCATCACAATGTAAATTGTGTAATGCTTTTGTACTAAGACTAATTTTTTGTTTATTCTACAATACAAATCTATATAGACAATTATGACTTAAATGATTCTCAATAATTGTACTAATTATTTTTATTTGCACGATTCTCTCCAGCATTTCCTATACATCTATTACAGTCACGTGGTCGAGCACATTATTATCAGAAGAAAAAAAACGTAGACAATAAATAACGACTGAAGATTAAAAGTTAACAAACGTTTTCTAAAAGAAAAAAAATGTGTCAAGGTTAGACAAAACCAAATGCGAAAAATGGAATACGATTATTTGTAGTAAATTATAGATAGCGGAGAGATAAAAGATGCCATAATCGGTAGACATTAGATTTCCAATCAAATTAATTAGCAGTTAGAATTTTTCTAAAAGCTGAGCAATATCACCTTCGTAGATGGAAATCGTTGGTCACAAGTCTATAATACATTTTCAGCGAGAATTATAAAAGCTCATCAATTCTCCAATAAATTAATTTGGTCAAATATTCCATATATGTACATATTATACGAATGATGGAGGTTTTTTTATTAATACCTGGCAGTTTGACATTTTGACTCCTCATCGTTTTTTAATTTTTATAAATTACAATTCATTGAACTCATGACATTAAGCTTTCTTTATTTTCAAAAAATATTTTTTCTTAAAAATTATAGGATTTACTAAACATTTGACATGACTCAAACGATTAATAACACTATTGCGACAGCCAAAATCGGAGGGGGTTCTGACTACCGGGAAAAGTTATATCGGTCAAAAAAAGTTGTACGTGTCCCAGCGGTTCGCTGGGCCAAGTCTAAGAATCGAGATAAATATATCGATATGAAGTTAGTACATATACGTATCATATAGAGGAATCTGTCATGTTTGGGGGTCTTTTGTTTGGCATAACTCGAGAAGCTAGCTTTCAAAAAAATGTAACAAACTTTTTTTTCGTGCCAATAAAAAACGTTTTTTTTTCCAATTATTTTTAAGGCAGATGAAAACTGGAACTTCCATTGGAAAGTATGAAATTTTTTAGCATAACTTCACAAGATCGTTTTGTTGTAACCGTTTATATGGACTGGTATATTAACGTTGATATATTAAATTGTGGTATAATTTGGCCATTTTGTGTGGGAGGTACAAAAAGGGGCGTGGTGATAACGCTCATTTTTCATTGGACTATAGGCATTATAAAACCATCACACTGTACAAAATTTCAAGTAATTGTATACACTGATATTAATGTTATAAGCTTTTAACTTTTAGTGCAAAATGGTGCATTTGTGTGGGAGGTACCAAAAGGGGCGTGGCAATTTCACCCATTTTCCTCGAGTTGATAGCGACTAACAAACTAATACTATGTGTAGAATTTCAGAAGATTCGAATACGTACGAGGGCGGCTCGGAAACTTCTTAGCCTATCAATGAAAGAGAATCGTTAGGTTTTCAGAAATATTTTTATTTTTCAATATAATCTCCTGAAACTTCAATACACTTAGTCCAACGCTTATCTAGCAATTCTATCCCTGGATTAAAATAGTTTTCCTCAAGGTCTTCAAAATAGTCGTTTACAACTGTAATTGCATCTTCATTTGAGGTAAAACGCTTGCCAGCAAGGAATTTTTTTAGATTTGGGAACAGGTAAAAGTCACTGGGAGCTCGTACTTTAATTCGTTGATTTTAGCCATTGTTAAAACACTCTTGTGCGTTGTCTTGATGAAAAATTATTTTTTTGTGTTGTAAGCCAGGACGTTTTTCTCGAATTTGACATTTAATTGATCCAAAAGGTTGCAATAGTACTCTGAATGTATTGTTTTACCCTTTTGCAGATAGTCAATCAATAAAATACCTTTGAAGTACCAAAAAACCGTTGCCATAACCTTACCAGCCGATTGAATTGTTTTTGCCTTCTTTGGGGCACTTCCTCCAGCTTCAGTCCATTGTTTGGATTGTTCTTTTACCTCTGGAGTTATGAAACGACGCTTTAAATCCATTTTATTTCGCATAAAACGATCCAAACAAGCTTGAGAAATGTTCATTCTTATGCGTTTTTGGTCGACTGTTAACAAGTGCGGCACCCATCTTGCAGAAAGCTTTTTCATCTGTAGTTCTTCATGCAAAATTAAATGGACTCGATCATTTGAGATGCCCATGATATTAGCTATTTCACGCACTTTTATTCGTCGATCATTTAATACCATATCATGCACTTTGGCTACAATTTCTGTTGGTTGTTGCTGTTTTTGGATGTCCACTACGTGGTTCATCTTCAATGCTTGTACGACCACGTTTAAATTCATTATGAAGGGGCACTTTCACCTAACACATTCACCATATCATTATGAATTTCTTGTCCCTATAAACCTTTTTTATGTAAATATTTAATGACACATTTCTAATTTTTCCATTGTAAAAAAATCGCGGATGCGTCTTTTGTGAACACCTGTTTCTATATGAAGGAGTTGCCAGATCGAAACAAAATTTAACATGTGTTCATAGCAGAGATGGAAGTTTCCAAAACACTTAACTTTTTCTGTTTATACCGCGCTTTTTGTGCTAGGCTAAGAAGTTTCCGAACCGCCCTCGTATAATAGCAGTTATTAAAGAATCAATATTTCACAACATTTTAACCCTTTGTGGGGGAGGTACCAGAAGGAGTGGACCAATATGGCCCATCTTCGAACTTAGCCGTAGATAGACAAAAATATTACCACACACGAAATTCGAAGTCAATCGGTTACTCCTTTCGAGAGTTATCGTGCGCACCAGCCAGCAGACAGACGGACGGACATTGCTCATTCGCCTTAAAATGACCCAAAACGGATTTCCGCCGAACATACTTGGGGTCTTAGGTCACTCCTTCGATGTGTTACACTTTTTTCCGTAGCAAATGATATATACCCTCGTCACGCTAAAGTGAGGGTATAAAAATGGCATACACTCCTCTTTACAATGAAGTAAACATCCGTCCATTTCCCTTAAAATATATATATTTTTTAAATGTCAAAAAATAAAACCTTTTATTGGAAGACCCGTTATAATATCTCCGATCAATATTTCCTGGTCTTGCAAACGGAATGAGGTGATATAAAGTTATTGAAGCTATTAGTCTGAAAGGTACACTAACACAAGCCACTCAAAACGTAATAATTCGGTTACATGATTCGCCTGAAGTTCAAATTCCAATGGCCGCTTATGTTAAACAAATTTCGTATATTTGTTTAAATGATTATTAACTGTCTCCGAGAAATTGTAGTATAAACATTTTCCCCTTTTTATTTTGTTTTCTAATTAAGCTCATTGTTGCCGCTGTTATGTTTTCTTTTTATTAGCCTCAAATTAATCTCACAACGTTGACAATGCATTAAATGATTATATCAACAGTGACCAGAAAGGAACGAAAGATTGCATATGATCTGAATATGATGTACATATTTTGTACTGTAAGGCGGTCGGATGTGGGCCCCACAGAAAATGCGAAATGGAAAATCTAGAGAGCCCTCAAATATGGTAAATTTTTTTTTTAGAAAATTAGCTTTAGGAAATTACATCCCAATCAAGAAATCAACAATAAATGGTAATGATGAGTACATTCATAATTATGTACGACTGAGAACGCCTTTTCTTTATAACAAATCACTTTCAGTGTGGTCAATCAATTTCATTAAGATGTTTTTCTACACCGAAAAAAAAATTAAAGACATTGTCATTGATTTGGCGCCAAAGAAAACAAAATATTTAAATAAGTAAATTTTGTACTTAAATACTTAAAAGATAATTTAAATAGTACTTAATATAATTTCTTTAGTTCCTTCAGTTTAAGTATGAAGTGCTTTAAGGTTTTCTTCTCTTTGGTACCAAATCAATGTCAGTCTTTTTTTTTAACGAACGGTCCCAACGCCTCCACTCTTACCCGCCCCTTCCGACCGAGGGGGCCACAACCCCATGACGTAGAGATTGCGTACACACCATGATCCGGACCATGTCTTCAATATTAGGACACTTTTTTTCGATGTTGGATTCACTTAGCAAGCATTTAATGGATAGCCTCTTCCTTTGATAAATTTGTAAATGAAAATAATTCCCCAAAATCAGTAAAAAGTACACCTCGAAAAATTTCGATTTTATTAATATTAAATATTAATAAAAACATTGGACTGTATTTACCTGGGGCCCATCTTGATTCCGCCGTATCATATTTATATCCGACATCCGCATGCTGGCACACTCGTCGTCGTTCGTTCATTCATCTCATGATAAAATTATTTTAACGCATTGTCAGGTTGTTGGCTTCTGTTCTGTACTGTTGTTTTAAATTGTTTTTGATTTTGTTCGAATGTCATAAGAATAATTATAAAAACAAAACAAATCCCAAACAAATATACTATAAATACGAATGCATTTGATATTTACTAAAATGCATTTTATCAAGTTTGGATATTATAGCAATGCACGGTGGTGCATTCGAAATGTATTAAATTTGAAACAGTGGATATGTGAGTTATTTATTTATAAGAGAAATTTGAAATAAATAAATTGAACTGATAATTTGGTAAGCACCAAAATATTTGGTAAATGGAACTAAGCTAGTGTTTTCTGAAAGTGAAAAATTTCTAGGTACAATCCTAGACAGGAAATGGTTCTTCAGACTTAATGTATTGGAACGGGAAGGGAGGTTCAACGTCGCTTTATATTCCTGAAGGAAAGCTATAGGAGCACGTTGAGGCCTCTCTCTAAAATCGTCCAATGGATATACATATGAATAAAGCCGAAATATTGTATACCAAAAATGTAATAAAAATTCCAGGTGGGTGATTTCATAAATCATTATTTTGCGGAACATTCTGCTGATCTCACCATTGAAGTGAAACGTTCAGCAGGTTCTATAAAATATAAATTATAATACTATATAAAAATGTCCGCAGAATGTTGTCGTTTTAACGTATTGAAATTATTGTGAATGCGACACTTTCAAAGTGTCACAATGTCCACAAAACCGATGTCACTACGTCCATGGATATAGTGGGCATGGAATAGACCATTTACTCTCTAACCACTACTGCCGGGGTTAGAGATTTTCTCCTCTGTGGTATGTCCAAAGTTGGCTGCGCAGAACAAAGTGTCTCTGCGTGGCAAGCCTACGGCCGGGATTAAAGATTTTCTGCTCTGGGCCCAGCTAAGCGGAACAAAGTGTCATAAGGTCCATGGACAATGAGACAAACCTTAGCGACCCCTGTAGATTTAGCCTTGTTGAATAGCTTGTTGCAGCTCTTTTTCATAGCCGTTAGCTCAGAAGTCCACCATTGGGGGTTAGTTTTACCCTTGTACCTTGTTTTTGGACAGGCTTTTTCAAGGGAACTATTGAATGATGTGGTGATATTCTCGACCAGATGATCCAGACCGGCTTTGTCGTTCGGTTCGTACAGAAGTTTGGAGTTGAGGACTTTCTTGAAATTCTTTTCATACAGGTGCCACTTTGTCTTTTTAACACATCTCTGTGGACGGCAGGTTCAGGCGCTTTTTCAGCGAGTTTGAACTCAATATAATGGTGATCTGAGAATGAGTGGTCGTGCAGTACATTCCACCCAATAATTTTGTCTGACAGCCGGTCAGTAGCAAACGTTACGTCGAGTGCTTCTTGTCTGTCTTTAATTGTAAAGGTCGGTTTATTACCTATGTTACAAATACTTAGGTTGGTAGTTAGAATAAAGTCAAAAAGCGAATCACCCCTATTGTTTATATCCGTACTACCCCAGATAGTATGATGAGCGTTCGTGTCTGCGCCAACAATCAGCTCGACCTCGTCAGATGTTGCTTCTTCTACTACTTCCCTGAATAGAGCAGTCGGTACTACAGCTTCATAAGGCAAGTAACTGGAGACCACCCAATATTTGCGATTACCGATCTCCAGACTAGCAGATGTTTGGTCTTTACCACTTAAATTAGCCAGGAGAAAGATACTTAGATCTTTCCTGGCCAAAATTCAGGTTCTTGGAGTGCCCTCACAGTTGGCCACAAGCAGTTTAAAGTTGGGTGTCCTGATACCGCACACCCTTCCTCCCACTGCGTAGGGCTCCTGTATCAGGACGATGTCTACTGCACCTGTGGACATGCGCAGCAATAGAGCCGCTGAGGCTGCTTTAGCGTGATGGAGGTTAATCTGTAAAATTCTTACCATCATTGGTAATTGACAGATTAACTTCCACCCCGACAAGGGTGTTATCGAACTCTTAGTCCGTATCATCGAGAAGCGTGTCCCCGCCAGATGCGTCAAAGAGTCCGGAGACTCCCCTCAGCCCCTCTGTGTCAGAAGTAGAGCTTTCGGCCTCAGAGTAGGACGTTACAGATCTTCTGTTAGAGTTGGAGTCACCCGAAATAATGGGCGTGGATACCTCCGCACTTCCAGAAAGCTGTGTATCAACCGCGGTGGACCCCTCACCTTCCGCAGTGGGAACTATATCCTGCTTGTATACCTTCAAGACTATAGTCTCGAAGCCATACTGTAGGGTTGCACTTTCACGTTGTATATGGGAGGTGGATTCAGCGTTATGGATCAAATTGACCTGCCGCTTTTTACCATCCGCCTCACCCACCTTGCTGATTCTCCAATTATGGGCGGGCAAACCAGGATTGGAATCTTTTATTATTTATAATATGTCAGCCGAGTTGGAGGGCTCTTCTGTAACCCAGGTGATGGCTCTAGGGTGACTAGGGATGTTGTTAACACAGCTGAATTTGTGGCTCTTTCAGCCGGCTGATTGGCCTTAGAAGCATCTAAGACGCCTTTAGCCCAGGTAAGTGACTCTTTTTGTTTTTCGGTAAGAGCCGAAACCTCAACAGCCTCCAACATCGTCAGAACTCTGAGCGCTATCCGGTGCTCATTGTGTTTCCGTTTTGACGGTCGTACATGACGTTTTCCCCTCACCGTACCACCTGTTGTGAGTACGGGGGGAAATTTTCACCATGTTTGGTGTGGTCGGCTTTGGCCAAAACCAACGGACGGACAGTAGAACGATTGGGGAACCCCGCTCCATCGGAACGCGAAGGCATACCCGCCAATGAATTTTTTTTCTGTATTAGCCCGTAATAGGTACTACGATGTAGGTACCTATCCGCTCTGTGCTAAACACGTCCGTTCACTACGACTGATCAGCAACGACCCTAACATAAACCTAAAAAAACTATACCTAACTGGTAATACGTGGAGCTCAAAACAAGCAGGTTCTTTTTTCTTGAAATTAAACAGGGTTTTCCAACAAGAGGTGTTATTTTGCTTGCTTGACTGTTTGGTGCGGTTTATGGTCCGGCGGGGTCATTGGACCTTACTTTTTCGAAAATTAGGTTGGATCAACAGTTACGGTGAATGGTTTGCGCTATCGAGAGATGATTAATGATTTTTTATGGTCGGAATTGGATGGTATTGATCTGGACAACGATTACTTTCAACAAGACGGCGTTACGTGCCACACAAGCAACGAAACCATTGCTCTGTTACGGGAAAAGTTTCCGGACCGTGTTATCTCTCGAAGAGGAGATCACAATTGGCCACCGAGATCTTGTGATTTAACACCTTGCGACTTCTTCCTTTGGGGCCACGTGAAAGATAAGGTCTACGCCAACTGCCCAGCGTCGATTCAAGACCTCAAAGAAAGAATTCGTGTGGCTATCGAGGACATAGGGCAGCCACTTTACCATTTGGTTATGGAAAATTTTATGAAAAGGATATGGTCCTGTAACCGTGGTCGTGGTGGCCATTTGGCTGATGTTGTTTTTCATTATTAACGGCATAACTTCCTCTTTATTATGAAATAAACATCCGATCATTTATCTCAAAAATGGCATTTTCCTTTGAATACCAAAATAACACCTCTTGTTGGAAGACCCTTTATACTTCTAAAAAAAGGTAACTTCTACATTAATCCCTGGATTCTCTTCAAATCAACCTTTTTTCATCGTCAGGCAAGAAGCATTTGAAATTGAAACAAAAAACTTTTAACCAAAAAAACCTTTTTTAATGTAAAAATTGTGTTCAAATAAATAAATAAATACGTTTAATTTAAAACAAAATATTAGTTGAAATAATTATGATCAAAAATAAAAAAAACATACAATGTATTTTATAGAAAGTATAGGGTGATCTAAGTAGATATACTTTTTTCAATAGCCTTTTTTGACAGATCACATGTGATTCGTGTCATGCTGTCATGTTATTTTTGTTAAGTATTGTTTGGCATTTCATCAAGAAAAGACTTACGCCTGAACAACGTTTACAAACTTTATTACGAAAATTCACGTTCTGTGAGGAATATGTTTCGTGCACTTCGCTGAACTTATGGTCAACATAATCGGCCTACTGAGCGTACTATTCGCAACAACATCACCCATCTTGAGACCCAGCATTCATTATTGGATAATATTCGAAGGAATAGACCACGTCCAGTACGCAGTGAAGAAAATGTAGCGGCCGTAGCTGAGAGTGTCCACGAAGTCCGTGGAGAGTCTATTCGGCGTCGTTCACAGCAACTCCGACTGACGTATGGAACGACTTGGCGCATTTTACGTCGAGATCTTAAACTGAAAGCATAGAAAATACAGCTTGTGCAAGAACTGAAGCCGCCCGACCTTCCCAAGCGACATCGCTCTTCTCTATGGGCTCTTGAAAAGTTCCAAGAAGATCCGACGTTTTCGAGCCAAATTTTATTCAGCGATGAGGCCCATTTCTGGCTCAATGGGTATGTAAAAAAGCAGAGAGAGAGAAGAGCAACCTGAAGAGATTCAAGAGCTGCCGCTTCATCCCGAAAAAAACAACGGTTTGGTGTGGTTTGTGGGCCGGTGGAATCATCGGTCCATATTTCTTCAATAATGATGCCGGTGAGAACGTAACCGTCAATGGCGACCGTTATCGTGCCATGATAACCGACTATTTGATGCCTGAAATTGAAGCTCGTGATCTCGGCGACATTTGGTTTCAACAAGACGGCGCCACTTCCCACACATCGCATCAATCAATGGATTTATTGAGAGAACACTTCGGTGAGCAGATAATTTCACGTTTTGGGCCGGTCGATTGGCCACCAAGATCGTGTGATATCACACCGTTAGACCTTTTCCTGTGAGGATATGTAAAGTCTAAAGTTTATGCGGACAAACCCGCTTCGATTCAGGCCTTGGAGCAAAACATCACGCGTGTCATTCGACAGTTACCAGTCGAAATGCTCGAACGAGTCATCGAAAATTGGACTCAAGGGATGGACCATCTGAGACGTAGCCGCGGCCAACATTTGATAGACATAATCTTCAAAAAATAAATGCCAAAGAATGTTCTTTCAAATGATAATAAACATTCCCCATTCAATTTGAATTTTCTGTTTTTTTTTTTCTTTAAAAAAGTAAGGAACCTCGAAATGGATCACGATTTATAAGTATTGTTTAAGTTTAGAACGCCAAAATGCAGCAATTCATATGAACTAAAAATTCAGGCATAACTTGACCCCAGACCATCATTTACAGGACTCCGACATATTTAGACAAGACCTACATGTTTTCGTTTTAGAAATCATTGACGATTAATAATGAAAAAAATTTTATACTCGTATATAAAGATTTAGGGAAAATATTTTAATGTTATTGTTTTGAACATGAATATCGCGGTAACGGTATAAAATATCCATTTATATATATATATCGACTAACAAAACCCACATTAAACATAAGCTTGACAGCATCTCAGCTACGTGTTTGTAAAATTTCGTTGCAATCCACAGTTTGGAAAAGAACCGTCAGATTTATTTTAATTTTTTTTCGAAATTCCCCTACTGTGCACAGATTCCTAGAAATCGTCAACATATATCAGCTACATTGTTTTGTCAATGATGACATTCGAAATGTTTATAATTAATAGCCCGAAAATTAAAAACTTTAAATGTTTACAACAATAACAAAATACATTAATATACTACAAACTAAAGACATATTTCGATATACCAATTGGTGTGAGAACAATGAAAGATCTTAACGATATGAATTCAAATAGAAAAGCATATTCACAAACCATACATCGCCAGTTATTTTAATCACTATACAGCATTAAAATTTTTGCGTCACAAGGAAAATATAGAGGTAAAAAATGATGTGTAATCATGTTCGTAAGGTTTAATCGTTAGGCAATTGTGAGAAAGAAGTTCGAAAGCTATGTAAGTTACAAAATATGGGAAAATTCCACAAAATACGTGACTTAGAAACACCCATTTATTTAATGTATAACAATTTATTTTTAATTAACTTGTATTAAGAAATAATGTAATGAAGAAAATGCCAACCATTCACCCACTTCACATTCCCTACGTTCCATTTTTTTATTTTTTACTTTACCTGGGGTTTACACTAGGCAGTTTTGCGAAAACAATAGCAATACATTTACACTTTTTTACTAATACACTAACACATATCTCATTGTCTTTGTACTGTCTTTGATTTTTTGATGACAGTAAATTCGGCAGTTTTCTTGACGGAAGCCGCCATTTTGATGTAAGCAGCCAATCAGAGCGCGAAACGACACTAACGAAGGTTGCTTCAAGTGTATTTTCTTCATTATTGTCTTTTGACAGCCAGTACATATTCTCAATTGTCTTGTGTAAACGCAGGTTTAAAGTCAATATATTTGTTGTCCTATCTGCAGTACTACACTAGAAGAAAAAGGCACATAGTATGACAAGGATGCTATGTGCCAGCATTTTTGAATTTTCACACGTATAGAAAAATATAGGGTCCCCTTGTAACCATATAATGTTTTCAATTTACCATAAAATGTTTCCATATACATACTTATGAAATAAATATTAGACATTGTTCGAAGTATTAGCAAATTCACGTTGCTGCAGAAAAGAAACGGTTAAAGGCAATGCGCTCATTTTGACAAGCGTATGTTATGTTGTTTACAGAAGGATATTGTTTTACGTAGCAGTTATAAAAAATGGAAATGACATTCAAACTCAAACGTTTTATTGTTGTGCATTTGGCTGTAAACTATCTACCAGCCATTGTTAACGACCTATTAAATGATCATAATCGTCGGAAATGGTTCGAAAAGCCACTAAGCCCACACAGAGAAAGATATTTAATAACTTTAAAGACAGTGGCAATGATTTCAAGCCAAGTACAAATAAACTTTAAATGAAATGCATGACATTCTTAAAATTAAAACAATTTATTAAATACTAAGTCAATTTTCTTAATATTTAAAAAAAAATTGTTTTAAATTTAAGTAGAAAACATATTCATACTTTGTGTGGGACCAGAAAGGAGGAATACATTTTACTCAGTCTATAGTCATTGCAAAAGGTGTCTAAAATAGAAAACATGAAAAGATGTAGATGATTGCGAAAACAGTTATGATTGCGAGGAGTTATGTGGATGTTTCATACGAATGGATCTGTCAATTTGTGTGACAGGTACCAGAAGGGGTTGGACAAATTGTTTGACATTGGTGCCATGTTATATATTACTTATGTCAATAGTTTCATTGACCACTGTTAATTTTATACTATCTTTATGTCATTTGTCATGCAATTGATGTCAACATGTTTATGGTAAACGTATCATTAATGCGATTACGACTTTTTCTTTGGGTGTGTAATCCGTACATATGAACAATTCTTGTATATTTTATCGAAAACATACATATGTACATATATACATACATCCAAATGACTTGCCTCATCAACATTTTAAGTGGTTTCTATTGTTAGCCTTCAACTTGTACATATGTATGAATTAAGTATTTAGCCTTCTTTCTTCACCATCATCGTCGTCGTCATTTTTGTAATCATTGTCATCCACGTCCTTCTCCAGAGAGTCTACTTGTCTTATCGGTGCCTAGCACAAAAAAGTAGTTCAAAACTTAGCACAAATTATCTATGGCCGGAATTAAAGAGAAATGTTTGCGAATCTTAAAACAACAAAAGAAAAACAAAACAAAACAATCGTCGTCTGGTATGTCGTCGTACTACGTTTTATTTTATCTTATCTCTTTGTGAAATTATTTCGACAGCCAACCATCATGCATAAATCCTCAGTGTTTATGATTGTGGCGGTGAAGAAATGCTTATTGCAGGGCGTAAAACGTTCATAAATAATTTCGGCTACCAACTCTGACAAATATTTGAGATGAATAATCCTTCATTCGTAAATTACACTTCCCTAAAGAGAGGGAATCATTCTGGATTTCGTTGAATTTCCTAATACACAAACACTACTTTATGCCACAAAATTAAAAAAAATTGCATCTACTAGTATAATTTATAATTATTTAATTTTATTTTTTTTTAATCCCTGTAATAGTTTTGAAAATATCTAGTTTTGAAATATCCGCATAATTGCGGACCGCTAAATGGAACGGCATTAGCCGTTTTTCCTATGACATCGCGTTTTCGGGATATTTAGTCACAAAATTTACTGGGTAACCAAAGAGACTAGTAAATTCAGACACAATTTTAGTGTATGAGGCTTCTGAATAGATATTCCATGTCAATGAACAAAATAAAGGAGACACTTCTAGAAGTATTTGTCATAAAAAAGTATTTATTAAAGTTGTGGAGGGCGCTGTGCCGCTCGAAGCGACGAAAATTTCGCAGCCGTAAGTGTATCCTTTCAAAATCAGCCAAATCAGTCGATTCGGCGTATTTTGCGAAAACATCTTGGCCTTCATCCTTATAAGATCAAACTGACTCAAGAACTAAAGCCACTTGATCAGTTGAAACGCCGAAAATTCTCCGATTTGGCTCTGGCAAGTTAATGTTAGGTCCTTAATGGAAAAACCTGTATATATATTGTCAAGAAGTCGCTTGGGAATGAACCTTTATATGAGGGGAACAGGATTTTCACATGATTCCTTTATTTATTGTTACATGTACTTGAACTGAACCAAATTTTTTAGGTAAAAGAGGCTTAAATGTACAAGGGAGAACAATCCGTAGTTCCCAAAAAAAACTCTAGATTTATTTCGAGTTTGCTCCCCGAAATGCACCCACGGTGCTATATGTAGAGCACATATCGTCCCCTCAATAAAACAATAGCGTATACGCATATACACCATTATTTTTTTTATTGCTTTATAAGAATCTAAGCAATCGATTCTATAGCTGGTAAAAATTTGGTGCAATTGTACTTCCACAAAGTGGGTCAAAAGTTAAATTGAAAAAATAGTGTATATATTTGATCCCATTTATATAGAATTAACGCACTTTTAGACAAATAGAAAATGACAAGAAATTGAAAGCATCGTTTCTCTTCTAAAATATACATATTTATCTTCCAAGAAGTCGAATTTCACAAAAACTTCAAATATGATTTTCCCGAAACTACAAACAAATTATACACTATTCTTTTATTGAGGGGACGATATTATTATAGAAGTACAGGGTCTCCCATATTCGACGGACCCATCTGGCAACGCCATAACTTTTGACAGAGATGTCAGATCGCTTAATGACATACCGCGTTTGAAGCGTCAGTCCAAGCAGATTTTTACCATGGAACAATACACGCCACGCGAGCGCTCTGAAATAGTTGAAATTTACATTCAACAGAAGAAGTCAAGTCAACGTGCTTTTAAAATATTAAAAAATGTGAGAAGTGCGCCTTCTAAGAACACCATTAAGCGTTTATACGAAAAATTTTCGACTGGTGAGGCTCTTTCTAATCCAAAGAGGCCAAATAAAAGTCGACCAAGGCGATCGGCCGAGAATATCGCTGCCGTACGAGCCAGTGTTGAAAGGTCCCCAAGAACATCCCAAAAACGCCGTTCTCAGCAGTTGGGCATGGCTCGGTCCACTTTACAACGGATTATTCGCGTTGATTTGCATTTGTTCCCGTACAAAATTCAATTGACGCAAAGATTGTTGCCTGCGGACAAGCCTCGTTGATTGGAATGGGCCCAACGAGTCCGTGGGTCCGTCGAATATGGGCAACCCTGTATAAACAGTTTTGAGGAAAATATAAGATATATTCCAAATATAAAATAGTCTGTACACTCAGAAAAATGGCAATCGTTTATGTGAGTAAAATCCATATCTCAGTTTAGTTCAAGATTTTTACTCATGTTTAGTTAAATTTTCCTCAAAACTGGGAAATTTTACTTTCAATGAGTAAATTGAACTAAATTCAAAGATATAGCAAATTGGTTACATACTCGGAAATGGGATATGATTTTACTTACTTAAAATTCCATCGACCAAGTAAAAATTTCCTACTATTTGGTAACTTTTGACTTTTACCGAGGAAGGATTTCCTAGCGTCGAAGAAACATTTACTACTCCTCGAAAATAAATCATTTTAGGAAATTTTAACTAGACATATCCAAATTTCCTTAGTTCTAGTTCATGTTTTTCTGAAATTTATAATACGGTTTTCAAATAATCCTTGAATATTCGTTAAGCAAAAAATTCCCGTTCGTTTCAAGAGATTCTTTCCTTAACTACTCAAATATCATTTCAAACAGCAGCTGCGAAGTTAAGTAATTTAACTTCGCAGCAAATATATGGGATTATATGTGAAATACTTAAGACATAAGATTGAGACATTGAATGAGAATTATGTTTGTTTCAGGTTTTTTGAATTTTTTTCAAATACATTGGAGCAAAATATTTATTGGAAAATTCCCGAGAATATTTTGCAGAATTATATTAGTAGTAATGAACTAAAATTTAGTTTACTTCTACAAGTTGCAAGTTCAAAAATTACTCATTTATAGTTAAACGTTTCTTACATTTTAGTTTAATTTTCGTATATTCAAGTAAAATTGAACTTGATTTGAGGAATTATTTTACTTCTATTTAGTAAAAATGTATTAAGTTACATTTAGTAAAAAAAATTACTTGATTTTAGTTAAAATTTTCTTAATTTTTAGTAAAAATTTCCTGATTTCAAGTAAAAATGTACCTGATTTTAGTGAAAATTTAACTAGATTTTTTTTTTCAAATTTCATGTAAATTTTTTTAAACTGAGTTAATTTTTCCTTAATATGAGCTCAATTGAATTAGATATAAAGGAATATTTACTTAATTTATGTTAGTATTAACTAAAACTAAGTTCAAAACATTTGATAATATTAAGGACAAATGTGAACTTGATTTGGGAAAAAATTGCTTTAGCGCCATATGAAGTTTAATTTTCCTGAAGTTTAGTTCATTTTAACTTATCTTTGGGTTCATTTTTTTCTGAGTGTAGGTATCTGAAAACGGCTAATGTCATTCGATTTTGGAGGTCGAATTTAGATTAGTAAGTTTTTTCATTGCGGATACATTTTCAAAGTACATTTTAAAAACACGAGTGTAATTATATATGATAATAACCATATATGTATATCGTCATCAGAAACGAAAAAGGGCGTAACAACAAGAAAAATGGAAATTCAGTTTTTGATTGACTTCGGTGTACTGCACCAAAATGCACATCCTGAAAAATTTTTTGCTACCTACTATCAAAAATGGTGAATTTATTAACAAAATTCAAAAGAGCCGAACAACAAATTATGTATATTTTCATAGTTACAAATACCTTCTTCACGAAATTTTTACAAACAATTCAAAATTCAAAACAAATCATGTTTGTGTGAATTTAAGTATGCATCATTATGTATTATCCTGAAAACACCGTTTTCCTAACGACAATATTTTTCATTTTATTTAGTTGTTTGGACCTTTATATATCCCGTTTTCATACCAAACAGAATAAAAAAATCTATTCATTTGTGCAGCGAGTACCTGCCTACATTCCAAATTCATTCATGTCAAATGAGTGCTTTTTTAAAACCGATGTCTTTTGATCGCATAGAAACTTGCGCCAAGTTTAGTCCTATTGGATAGTAGTTATGACACAAATTTTCAACGATTTAACTGTCATACTGCGTTGACAGCTAACCCTTTCGTAAGTTCTATCTAAGCTAAAACCAAAAAACCATTACTATTTAAAGTAAAGAATTTCGAAAAATTATTTGCTATCCTTCGTATAACTACTAAGGATAAGAAATATAAGCCACGCGCCAATCGTATTACTTTGGTATTAGTACCATATTTATCCCTTTTTGTCCTTAAGCTAAATATAGCTCCGAAAAGTGAGAATTTCATAAACATTCTTATCTCTCGATTACCTCGCAATAGTGTGTCTCACATCGAATTTCGTAATTCTATTTTTATCCGTTTGATCTGGCAGTCGGTCAATCAATTGTTCAGTCACGCAACAATATTATATTTTATAGATTGGTCTGAATAGCCGGTTTCATCGACTCTACACTGGATTACTCTGTAAGATTTTAAATCAATCTACAACGTATGCTGTTATTTACTTTTCTAAAATATGACACCGTTTCATATTTTTATAGAGTAATATGACCAGCCATAGCCAGTCTATTTTTTTGAATTTTCATTCAATTCTACCCCGGCTGGCTGGCACAACAACAGTGAAATCTCAATTCACAGATTTCGTTTGTGATTTTCAATAATTAAAATCTTCTTGTTGATTACACGGTCAGGGGGGTTATCATTTTTGGTTCGATGTTGTGTCAGTTCAACTGGTATTAACTGGTATACTTGGGACGGCTGCACAGCACTTACTATTATATACCGCAGAATAACAATTCGAGGCAAAATATTCCCATTTATCCGAATGGATGGATCTGTTTATTAAAAATGTATATATATTTAATACTCTTATTTTTTTTTGTATATCACCCCGAACTGTCTTCCAAGACAGTCGCAGAGTACTACTTACTCACGGAGTGTTGTAGTAGACATTGATGTGTTTACTTTGTTGTTATTTTCTATTTTCGTTTTGATTAATTAATTGCATAATTCAAGAGCTCTGACGAGGGTTCTCTTTGTACAATTTTCATTTAATTTCATTAATTCACTCGCAATCGGTTTAGAGATAATATTGCAAGCGGCAACGTTCGTTGTTGACTTGCCATCAACAAAAAGTCTAAAAATACATTTGTTTCACATTTATTGATCAAACTGGTATTTGTCATTTTTACTGGAATTGGATTAAATTTCATTCTCGTACTTACGGGGCATGTAACGGAATTCATGTTTTTTTTTTGTAAATTATTTTCCCTTTGGCAAAATTATGGAGAACTCGGTGCCACGCTAGTCAAGGGGAATATATTTCACATTCCTTCAAGGGGAATACATTTCACATTCCTGGGAATACATTCCATTCTTTTTGGACTGTTGTTGTTCTATTAGGGAAATGTCATCTGATCCTGGTGACACGAACGGCTCAAAGCTGTAAATCGCCTAATTTTATAATATTTTTTTAAAGTTAATATTTACATTCACGGATATAAATATTACAACATGAATGCGTACCATTTCTGCATTGGGCTCACCATCCAGTCACTCAGATGATACGTCTTCCTGCAAAATTAAAATATAAAAATATTAACAACAATGACCTCTCGTCGAAGAAACCTTTATTGTGGTATATACTCGTATTCAACAAAGAATCTGTATTCATTATTCTATATATAAGAGTATATATATTTATTTATTTCGTCTATGGAAATACAATTCCTTACAGACTATTGCTTAATAATAAATTAATTCTAGTATACTTTTAAATTTAGACATTTTCATAGAAAAATCCAGATTATACAATTTAAAAATTTTGTTAAATTCCCTAAGGGATCTAACAATAGGCTCATTAAGGCCATAATTAGTTATATGTAGTGGTACTTTAAAAAATTCATAGTTTTTTAATCTCCTAGAAGGCACATTAAAAGGAATTAGATTTAATAAATGAGGGCAATCAATAAGTCCACAAATAACTTTATATAAAAACATTAAAGATTGTAAACATCTACGCTTAGATAATATTGGAAGGTGAATAAGTTTACACCTGGATTCATATGAAGGAAATGCATGAACAAAGTTGAGTGAAGACAGTTCAAATTTAACAAATTTCCTTTGTATTCTCTCAACCCTGTTGACCTGTGTAGAAGATGACGGGTTCCAAACAATTTGCGCGTATTCTATTGTTGAGCGGACAAAAGTCATGTACATGTTCCGAGTATATGGGTCACTAAAATCACAACTGTGGCGTTTAATAAATGCAAGAAGTTTATATGCTTTTGGAATGATGTAGTCAATATGAGAATTAAAGCTAAGTTTCGAATCAAACAAAATGCCCAGATCAAGAATTTCATGAACTTGCTTGACTCTCTCACCATTTGCATAAAATTCCATAAATATAGGACAGCGTAAGCGTGAATAACAAACGTAAAAGCTTTTTCTAACATTTAGGCACAGTTTATTAAAAACACACCAATCTGTAACAGATAAAAGATCACATTGTAAAAAAGTAGCATCTAATAAATTATTTATACGTTTAAACAGTTTCACATCATCTGCATAAAGCAAGCATTGAGAGTATGATATACATTTTGAAATATCATTGATAAACAAGTTAAATAGAAGTGGCCCCAAAACACTACCCTGAGGTACACCAGAAGTAGCAACGTAGGGCAAAGAACTGGAACCATCGATATAGACCATATAGACTCTGTTGGTTAAGTACGATCGTAACCAATCAAGGGATTTTGAATAAAATATTATATGCATTCAGACTGTGATTTATTGTACAAAACCTCAATTCTTTGCTATGCCATGATGAAAAAAGCGAAATATTATTGATATCATTATACTAAGAGACCATGACCTTGTGCAATATTATTTCTGAAATATTTAAAATATCTCGATTGCTAAAAGTACAGGCCAGTTAATAAGTTATTGGCAACAACAATATGTTTATATTGAACTTGTGACTAGAAATATATGTGACTGACTGACTGAGTGACTTATATTATTATTGAGCCATACCAAAAAAAACTTATCAACAAAATATAGCCAATGGAAATTTACAAAAAAATCCAAACTTTGATGATAAGAGCTACGCATGTATAACTGATGGTTTTTTTTAAGAGAATTTATGAAAGTGTTCTCTATAATAGTAGGGGGTATACGTAGCTTTTTTGCTGGCATTTTTTTTTTTTCAATGCCTCGCAAATTTTTTTCTTGATTGTTCTTGATTGATTATACTTTGTATGCCACTACATAATAAAGAAATTCTGTTAAATATGTATCACATTGTATTTTTTTGTGAAACCATTTGTCTGTCTGAATTTTTGGATTTTCCTATACCAAGCACAGATAGCTGCCTCTGTGCACTGTGGAGAAATTTAACAAAAGAGATGAAATAAATCAGAAATTTCTTAAACAATAAGATAACCCCGTTTCTGCATTTCCAACGAAAGCCTCTGCGAACGAAAACCAGTCACGTCGTCGGGAATTTGGTTTCTCTAAAGTTTGTTCGTCCGTGGCCCCAAATAAACCCTGGGTGGGTCAGCTGACTAGAACCAAGATTCATTCATTTCTTTCTCTCTCTCACGTCTCAGTCATTGAGCACTGGTGATATTTTCCATCTTAGCGAGCTTCCGCAATGTTGACTTCTTTATGCTTAAATGTGTATACAAATTTATTATTATTTAATTAGTTTTACCATAATTATATAAATACCTCATTGTTCCTATAAGTCGACAAATAAAACAAAGTGACGCGATCTGACATTAGTGTTCGCCAGGTGACAGCGAAGAAAGATAGAGAAACCAAAATGTACACTGAAATGATTACGTTTTTGTACGAGTTCATTATGGTGACTGCCATCCGACTATTCGTTCCGATGGCAGTTTGTGGAACCAAAATCAGCTGTTTGTCGCCTGGCGAACGAAAGCAAATTTTCAAGTTACAGAAACAGGCTTATAATTTTATTGTAAGTTATGGCGCTTACTACCTCCACACGTCGGAAATACTACCTCCACAATATGGATATAATAACTTCAAATGTCCATATCTTTTGTCTCAGTGGATATAATTTCATTAAATAGAATTTATCTAATGCCTCCTCGGTTGTCTGGTTAAGAAATGGCGGAATTAGTTCCCTTTTTATCCCCTCACCTTAGAGAGGAGGGTATATATCATTTGTTACGAGCCAAAAGTGTAACACATCGAAGGAGTGACCTAATACCCTATGTATATTCGCGGATATCCGTTTTGGGTCAAATTAAGTCGAATGAGCAATGTTTGTCTGTCTGTCTGCTGGCTGGTGCGCACGATAACTCTCGAAAGGAGTAACCGATTGACTTAAAATTTGGTATGTGGTAATATTTTCTTCTATCTCCGGCTTAGTTCGAAGATGGGCCATATTGGTCCACTCCTTCTAGTACCTTCCCCACAAAGGGTTAGCATTTGGTGAAATATTAATTATTTAATAACTTTTATACTACTTGTTTGAATCCTTTGAAATTATACACATACACATTAGTTTATTAGTCACTATTACTTCGAGAAAATTGGGCGAAGTTTCCACGCCCCTTTTGGTACCTTCCACACAAATGGACCATTGTGTACCAAAAGTTACCAGCTTATAACTTTAATACCAGTGCATATAAATGGACCTTTTTGTGCCAAACTTTATACCAGTGCATACAAATACTTCAAGTTTCGTTCAGTGCAATGCTTTTATAGTAACTAGAGTCTAGAGTAAAGCGGCCGTTATTGGAGCGCCCCTCTTGGTACCTCCCACACAAATGGACCATTTTACACCAAAAGTTAACAGCTTGTAACTTTAATACCAGTGCATTTATATACTTGAAATTTTGTACAGTGTACTGCTTTTATAGTACCTAGAGTCCAGAGAAAAGTGACCGTTATTGGGTCGCCCCTTTTGGTACCTCCCACACAAATGGACCATTTTGCACCAAAAGTTAACTGCGTATAACTTTAATACTAGTCACACAAATACTTGAAATTTTGTTCGGTGTAATGCTTCTATAGGACTAAACAGTCCAGTGAAAAATGGGCTTATAATTTTATTGTAAGTTATGGCGCTTACTACCTCCACACGTCGGAAATACTACCTCCACAATATGGATATAATAACTTCAAATGTCCATATCTTTTGTCTCAGTGGATATAATTTCATTAAATAGAATTTATCTAATGCCTCCTCGGTTGTCTGGTTAAGAAATGGCGGAATTAGTTCCCTTTTTATCCCCTCACCTTAGAGAGGAGGGTATATATCATTTGCTACGAGCCAAAAGTGTAACACATCGAAGGAGTGACCTAATACCCTATGTATATTCGCGGATATCCGTTTTGGGTCAAATTAAGTCGAATGAGCAATGTTTGTCTGTCTGTCTGCTGGCTGGTGCGCACGATAACTCTCGAAAGGAGTAACCGATTGACTTAAAATTTGGTATGTGGTAATATTTTCTTCTATCTCCGGCTTAGTTCGAAGATGGGCCATATTGGTCCACTCCTTCTAGTACCTTCCCCACAAAGGGTTAGCATTTGGTGAAATATTAATTATTTAATAACTTTTATACTACTTGTTTGAATCCTTTGAAATTATACACATACACATTAGTTTATTAGTCACTATTACTTCGAGAAAATTGGGCGAAGTTTCCACGCCCCTTTTGGTACCTTCCACACAAATGGACCATTGTGTACCAAAAGTTACCAGCTTATAACTTTAATACCAGTGCATATAAATGGACCTTTTTGTGCCAAACTTTATACCAGTGCATACAAATACTTCAAGTTTCGTTCAGTGCAATGCTTTTATAGTAACTAGAGTCTAGAGTAAAGCGGCCGTTATTGGAGCGCCCCTCTTGGTACCTCCCACACAAATGGACCATTTTACACCAAAAGTTAACAGCTTATAACTTTAATACCAGTGCATTTATATACTTGAAATTTTGTACAGTGTACTGCTTTTATAGTACCTAGAGTCCAGAGAAAAGTGACCGTTATTGGGTCGCCCCTTTTGGTACCTCCCACACAAATGGACCATTTTGCACCAAAAGTTAACTGCGTATAACTTTAATACTAGTCACACAAATACTTGAAATTTTGTTCGGTGTAATGCTTCTATAGGACTAAACAGTCCAGTGAAAAATGGGCGTTATTGGTACGCCTCGTTTGGTACAAAAAATAAATAAATTTACTAATATTTTTTTGGGACTCAAGGTGAACTTTCTTACTTGTTTAATTCCTTCCACTGTACAATGGCTTGTGGTTCGATTTTCACCGGAAGCTTTAGTCTGTCGCTACCCGCTTCTTCTTCGAAAATATATAATATAATCCATAATAGAATTTCAGTTTAAATTAAAAAAAGTCTTTTTAATTCAAAGAATTCCAATTGCACTTCATTTTTTTAAGTTTGAATTTCAAATGAAATTTCTAAACTTCAATTGATATTTTTCGAATTGCGTTTAAAATAGTGTAGACTTTTGCATCCCACTTATTTTATTTGTGGTTTTACATATCCCACTTAATCGTAAACGGTAATTGTCATTTTTTTTATACGAATTAAAGCAGTAAATTTTACCCCCACTGTTTGTAATAATACAAACAACAACATTTAGAACAGATTGCGCACAGTAAAATTTTTATAACCTTGAAATAAACCATTCGGTTCTCAATTGACAATCAATGTGAACATTTTCTCTCCCCCTATTTCGCAATGCCATTCAAAGTTACGAAATAACATATAGATATTAAAGTGGGTACTTCGGCTAATAATTCAGTAATTCAAATCACCATTTAAATTTTGAAAGGGAATATACAGAAGATATTTGGATTTTCGTTGTTTTATTTTCTTCTGATAAAAACTCAAACATATGTAAAGAGTTATTATTTGAAATACCATACGTTTCTTTTGAATGAAACCAAATAATAGAAATTATACATATGTAAGACCCACTTTAATAATTCCTTCTCATATAAAATATGAAATTAAGCATTTCCATAATAAACTACTCGCTTCATAGATAATTGATATATTGCAAGCGAGTAATAAACGTGCAATTACTCTCTCATATACTAATATACAAAACGATAGTAGGTAACAACAACAATACCATATCACCGCAATTTTCTTTCCACTCCCACCCTTCCTTACCAAAATAGTACAATTATTCATAATCCTCAGTAGACTATAATCAGATCCAGATAGACATAATATTCATAAATCGATATAAAGATACAATGAGAAAATTTGATTTTTATGATAATGATCGCTAGTAAAATATAATAAAAAAATATACAAATATTACGTTGACAAATCACAGAAACGATTTGTTTTTAAATATAAAGCAACTACTATATATATTTTTTTTATGTTCTATTGGGGTTTTCCTATTACAAAAATAAGAAAAGTTGAAAAAGTTATCGAAATGGAATTGAACCGCAACAATGTTATTGTTCTGTATTTGGCTGGTAAATAACAATCAGCGATTGTTAATGAGCTATGCCTTTTACGTGTAGACAAAATTGTTTGACTTAAGGAACATTACACGTTACTATGAGCTGGTAGCTGAAGCAATTTAACGTTTCAACATGGCTCGGCACCATTTCATGAGGCCCGTAAATCAAAAAGTGATTAGAAGAAAAATTTCCCAGCTTCATTTCATACTAAATTCATACTAAGTAGTTTACTAGTTTAGTACTAAGTAGTTTACCGTGTAACATATTACTACATATAAACTGACAAAGGTTCGCATATTCTACCTTTACGATTGTCGAAAATGAGGAAATGTTTTGAAATGTTCATAAAAATTGGCGTAATTTGCAAAAGCATGTAATTTGGGAAACAATATTTATCCACATGTTCTTTTCTCGAAATCCATGATTTTTGCTTTTAGACTATTATACGAGTATATATGTTATACCATTTTTATAACATCCTTAATACATATAACCAAAATACTACCTTTTCGCAAAAAATCTGCAAAACTTCACTTTTTTAAATATAAATTGATATGGCCATAATTTTTATCTCAGTTGGTACATCTGACGAAATTTTTTACATCTCATAGCAAATTTTTGTCAATTCAGAAAAGATCTGCACTGGGACAGGATCTGAAAAAAAAATTAAAAAATCAATACTGGTAAGCAGAAATAAATGTATAAATGTATAAATGTATTTCTATGAAATATTTTGTAGTTTCTAGGTATTGACATCATAAATCGAAAGTTATTAGCGAATCATTATATTTGCACAAGTCACTCACATAAATTCGAAAATACCAAAAATGGGATTTTTTTATTCCCTTACTTTTTTACTTCCCTCTATTTTCTACTTCTCCAAATTCCTTATGAATTTTTAATTGCACACCATACCACATATAAAAATAGTAAAGGTTTTAATATTTTGGCTTTGTGATTGCAGGAAATGTGGTTTACTTTAGAAATTTTTGTAATGAATGTTGTAAATTGGAGAAGCTTGGCAACATTACCATTGAATATTTTTGACCCGTTCTTTCTTCGATATATTCTCTAGAAACTTTCCTATATGATGAATGTAAAAAATACACATAACTTCAAACGTTTAGATTGGCTCAATATTTTTTATTCTTATAAATAATTTCCTATTAAGTTTGACTTTCTGTTAAAACCTTTAATCGGACATTCTTCACTGTCCTCCATTTATTTAAGTTAACTGCTAATAGCTTTAATATCAATCAGTTCATGCAAATACTTGAAATGTTGTACAGTGTAATGCTTTTATAGTACCTATTGTCCAGTAAAAAATGGTCGCCATTTGCACGCCCCTTTTGGTACCTCCCACACAAATGGACTACTTTGCACCAAAAGTTAAAAGCTTATAACTTTACTACCAGTACATACTTTAAAGTTATTAAAAATTAATTATTAATTAAATTTAAGTTGATAATCATTTAATTAAAACAAAAAATAAATAAATTTACGAAGTTGCCACTCCCCTTTTGGTACCTCCCACACAAATGGACCATTTTGCACCAAAAGTTAACTGCTTATTGCTTCAATATCACTCCATACAAATACTTGACATTTTGTACAGTGTAATACTTTTATAGTACCTAGAGTCCAGAGAAAAGTGGGAGTAATTGGCACACCCATTTTAGTACCTTCCATACTAATGGACTATTTTGCACCAAAAGTGGACAGCTCATAACTTGAAAACCAGTGCATACAAATAGTAGAAATTACAGTGTACAGTGTAATGGTTTTATAGTACCTACAATCCTGTGAAAAGTGGGAGTTATAGCTATGCACCTTTTGGCACCTCCCACACAAAGGTTCCCTTTTTGTACGAAAAGTTTACAGCTTATTACTGTAATACTAGTACCAACAAATACTTAAAATTTTGTACAGTGTAATGTTTTATAGTACCTACAGTCGGGCGAATAATTGGCATTATTCTCACGCCCCTTTTGGTACCTCCTACACCAACGTACCATCTTGTACAAAAAGTTAAAAGCTTATTTCGTGAATATCGTGAATATCGTGAATATCGTGAAAATCAATACATACGAGTATATGTATATCTGTGGCATTTTGACAAAATAACCGATCTCAAAACAAAATTATTTTTGTCAAAAAACACATCACAGTTTTTGGTCATTTTCTCTCCAACCGATATACCTGGAAGAATGATATAACTTGGAAAATAAAGGTACACGAATTTCTTCAAAAGTAGTATTCTATATTTGCTAAAATGTCTCTTCCCAGTTTTTTTGGCCCCATAAAGTGTCCGTTATTTTCTTCTAAAATTTTGGTTTTTAAGATATGTAGTTTCTTTTGTAAAATGCCACAGATAGTACCTCCCATACAAGAAGAGCCAAGACATGCTAAAATTATATAGCTCATAATATTAGTACATATACCAGTACATATTTACTTTGCTCACAATGTGAGGGTATACCTTAGTCGTTGTACCCTCACGGTATACCCTTACTAGAAAAGCAAAAAAACTTACCCATAGAAATTAAAATATCGACCTATTTCGTAATAAAAACATTTTTCTATACTATTGCATAGTGTTATAAGGGATACAAACAATCTAAACATAGTTTTTGCACCGAAACTGTATTTTAAATAATATTAAGTATTAAGCATCTTTAAAAATAAATAATACCATTTGCAATTTTATTATTTTTAAGAGCAAATTGCGTCAGAAAATACATTATTAATTTAAATTTTAATACACAAATTTCACATTATAACATTAAACATATTGCAAAAATTAATCAGTTTACAAAGACATTTTAAAATTAAACTTTGCCAATGAAAATAATCTGCCTTGAAATAATTTCATCAACTTCCATTAAAATATTCAATAATAAATTTGTCAGCATGTTATGCAATTACGTTATTCAATCACTAATGTGTCTGATTGACGTGTTCTCATGTATAATTAATAAATAGATATGTACGTACATACATATCTATCTGTCTGTACATGTGTGGTTATTTACATGTTTAATTTTCACATGAAAATGTCTGTTGTACAATTCCATTCGTTTTGACATTCTTTTGCTAAAATCGAACGTACACACAGTGGGGGAAATTTTGAATACAAATAAATAATGGAAATTATCCAGCTATATCTTTACCAGTCGAGTGATCAGAACAATTGTTATATGGGACACTATTGATGCCCTATGGCTCCGCAAAAGACCAACATTTCAAAATTAATTTCTACACCCTTAAGTCTACACAAGTTTCATTGCGATCGGTTGACTGGATATCAAACGATAGTTTTTTTATTTTCTTTTACAATGCCCCACTGTGTGTACGTTTTGAGTGGCAGCGTTAGATGAAATGTGATGCTGTATTTGTTTGTGCTAACGTCATTCGCGGAAAAATTAAATGATTTAAAAATAAAGATCATCCCAAGAAGTGTAGAACACGGACAGACTGCAGAAAATGTTTAAGTAATGCCTAAATGTCAATGCAATTGGGTAATATGGATTTAGAAACAAGTAAGAAAGTTTCAGTCGGGTAAACCGACTAAGGTATACCCTCACTTTGTGAGTAATGTAATATATAACATTACACCAATAAATCTGTCAATTTGTGTGGGAGGTACCAGAAGGGGTTTTCCAAATACACATATTTTTCGGTAAACAGTACATTCTTAAATACATTGCATTGTGCTGAACTATAAGCGTTTATGTGCACTGCTATATTAAAGTTACGAGCTATGTAATTTTGGTATGATTTGGTCATTTTGTGTGGGAGGTACAAAAAGGGGCGGGGTGATAACGCCCACTTTTTACAGGACTATAGGCACTATAACAGCATTACACTGTACAAAATTTCAAGTATTTGTATGCATTGGTATTTAAGTTACAAGCCGTTTACTTTTGGTACGAAACGGTCCATTTGTGTGGGAGGTACCAAAAGGGGCTGTACGATAATGCCCATTTTTTACCGGACTATAGGCGCTACAAAAACATTATACTGTAGAAAATTTCAAGCATTTTTATGCACTTGTATTAAAGTTATAAGCAGTTAAATTTTGATGCAAAATGGTCCATTTGTGTGGGAGGTTCCAAAAGGGGCATGCCAACTTCACCCATTTTTCTCGAGTTAATAGCGACTTATATACTAATATTATGTGCAGAATTTCAAAAGATTCGAATAAGTAGTATAGAAGTTATTAAAGAATCAATATTTCACTAAATTTTAACCCTTTGTGTGGGAGGTACCAGAAGGAGTAGACCAATATGGCCCATCTTCGAACTCATCCGGAGATAGATCAAAATATTACCACATACCAAATTTGAAGTCAATCGGTTACTCCTTTCGAGAGTTATCGTGCGCACCAGCCAGCAGACACACAGACAGACAGACAGACAGACAGACGGACGGACATTGCTCATTCGACTTAAAATGACCCAAAACGGATTTCCTCCGAACATACTTAGGGTCTTAAATCACTCCTTCGATGTGTTACACTTTTTTTCGTAGCAAATGATATATACCCTCGTCACACTAAAGTGAGGGTATAAAAATGCTCATGACATCATCACCAATGTTCAAAGAAAGTAGGAACCTGAAGATTCCTTTTTTTATATCCTCAATTGAGTGTAACAACTCAAAGGAGTGACATAAAATCCCACATAGTTTTGGAAGAAATTTGTTTCATTTGTAGGAACATGTATTGTAGGCGTGAGTGTTTGTGATTAGGTATGGGTCATATCGGCCTATAGTTTCCGTAGAAAGTATATATTATTTCTTTAGTCATAGAAACCACAAACTTCAACCGATTGATTTAAAATTTGACAGTTTTTATTTCATGATGCCTTAGAAACCACAAATACCAAACTATTGGGCTGAAATTGTATAAACTTGAATTTTTTGCCAACCTGATCCATTCATACGAGTTAATGGTCTTAAAGGTCGTCCAAAAATGGCCGTTGTGCCAGAGAACATTGATGCCGTGCGTGAACTGATAATGCAAGATCGTCATGTGACATACCGTGAGATATGTAGAGGCATCCTTGGGCATTTCTTCCACTAGCATACATTCGATATTGCATGAACACCTGGCCGTAAAAAAGGTTTGTTCTCGTTGGATCCCGCACAATTTGACAATCGCTCAAAAAAATGTTCGTGTCGATTGGTGCAAAGAAATACGATCGTGGTGCTTCAAAAGACCTTTATAAGATCGTCACAGGTAACGAATCTTGGATCTATGCGTATGAGCCCGTAACAAAACAGCAATCGACCGTATGGGTCTGCGAAGACGAGCCAAATCCAACGAAAGTTGTTCGTGGAAGAAGCACTTCGAAGCAAATTGTCGCCTGCTTCTTCGGCAAAACTGGCCATGTGGCGACTGTTCCGCTTGTTCCGTAGGACGGTCAATTCTGAGTGGTACACCACAATTTGTTTGCCTGAAGTCTTCGGAGAAATTCGAAAAACAAACAAGAGAAGACGAATCATTGTGCATCATGACAATGCGAGCTCTCACACATCGGCTCAAACCAGCGCCTTTTGACCGGCCAAAACGTTGAATTGATGGGTCATCCGCCGTACAGCCCTGACTTGGCACCCAATACTTATTTTTATTCCCGCACATCAAGAAAAAAATGCGTGGTCAACGATTTTCGTCGCCAGAAGATGCTGTTGAGATGCTTTTTGACAAGACGTTTCATTTTACACAGTACGAAGATTACGCTACGACTGAACCACTTTTTGACAAGACGTATCTCACTCTTATAGCTGTTAGATCACAATGCAATGGTGGTATCCCAGGACATATGTGATTTGTTAACTTCTATACATATGGCTGACAGATCACAATGGAATAGTATCCCAGGACATATGTGATTTGTTACTTTCTATACAGATGTCTCCAAACCGAACAATGAAGTGGGCTTTGGTGTCTTTCTGAGGAACTTGAGCTATCCATCTATCAAAAAGACTATCTTATCACTGTAGCTTTTACCAGGCAGAAATCTTACCTATTAAAGAGGTTGGAGAATGGCATAAAATTAATGTTGTGACCAAGTTTAAGTTAGGGTGGCAGACGGAGTTACCAGCTAGTACTACCACGGGCCCAGTTGCCACTCATCGGAACCAAACTGTTCGATACACAAAGTTATTAGTTATACGAACATCGGTGCCCACAAGATCAGTCAGAATTCCTAGAAAGGCCAACCCCAGTATATCCAGACATGGTTTACTCAATACCGGACAGTGGCAAAGCAGGTGCTCAATACTCTCCACTTCCTCCTTATCACCACAGGCTCTACAGAAGTAATTGGACTCAATTCTCAGCCTCCCGACGTGTTCGCCGATGGCAATGTACCTGACACTAACGACAGACAGCCTTTTCCTCTCTAGTGCGAGGAGATATTTTGACTTTCATAGGTGTTTTTTTGGCCAAATTTGTCTAGCTATCTACAGGAGTCGATTTCTGTCCATCTTTCATTGGGCTACCTCTAGCCCAAGTCAAAGCTTGCATGTGGACTGTGTCGCACCAATATATGAAAATTCTTCGAGAATTTGTAATGTCGTCCAGCAAGTTGCCCAGGTATATATGATGCATATGTTAAACTGCTCAACCATCTCGTTGAAAGATCTTCGGCAGTCGTGTGCTGTTTGGGAATTTAGTTATGTATGTAGCCTCTAGACTGTGGGCTATATCAAGACTATGTTTTTTACAGAGCACAGTGGTCCCAAACACCCATTTCTTTGGCCAAAAGTCAAATTTTTGATAAGGTTCAAAGTATTTCTGATAACACCATATAATAGTAAACACTCCAAAACACAAGAACAATATATTTTTTAGTAGTCACTTCTTCGACGTTCGACCACAAGCCTTCAAAACTCAATTTTTATGAGTAAAAATATTTTTATTTTCGGAAAATTGATTTTGTTTGCTATAGTTAAACTTATTACCTCCGAATTCAAGAAGTAAGTTTAAGAAATGCAACAAACATAAATGGAGGATATTGGTGAGTAAAATAGTACAAACATTTTAAATCTGCAAAAAATTAAGCTGATATTAGGCTGATATTAAATTTTTTATGTTTTCTAAATCTAGTATGACTTTACAATTTATGTCTAGCGTAAGAATGCAATAAGAAGTTAGTTTGAAGTGTCCTGTTTTTTAATATATATAAGTCTCCATGTGCGATTTTTGGGAAAAATACGTTTTTTCCAGGCTTCTATTTGAATAATTCTGAAATTTTTAATATTTGACCTACAAAGCAACAAAAAGTGGAAAAGAATGAAATAGTTTTCCGATATTTATTAGAGAAAACGAATATGGATGAATGTTCTGATCATATTGAGCGTTCATTATTATGCGAATTGGTGCAAATGTCATTGAAAGGAAGATTATTTTCGTCGAAAACATTCAGATTGGATTGCCCAAAAAACTAACTAAATTAAAAAAGATACGACATCGAAAAAACCATGTTCGAATAATATTAAACCGTTCAATGGACGCCCACCACTGAATAATTTGAAAAAATCGTAGTAAGAGCAGCATCAACATCGGCTCGAAAGTGGGGAGATTTATATTTGGCATTAGTCTTAAAGTATCATTGACAGTCCATCCGCACCGGCAAAAATCCGAAAGTTATTTGGTCTGGATAAAAATACATCCCTTTCAATGCCAGTGGAAGATGCATTAGGATTTATATTGGAAAATAATATTGGAAAAAAACAAGGTACACAACTCTGAATTTTCGAGAGCATAAAACGATTGATTGGGAAATTATTTTTTCGCTTATTTTCATATATATAGATAAGTTGTGAATCACCTTTGGAACGATATGCTGAAATTTCATCAATATCTACAAATTAATGTTAGAGTTATTAGATCTCACGTAATCGAATTATGATAGGAAACGGATGCGGGAATTAGGTCCCTGTACTTAACGGACAACTTAAACCTAAAAAAACACAACATTTTTTTTAATTTTGTTAGAAACTCAAAAGAAGCGTTTAAATGCTACATTTACTACTTTTGGCCAAAGAATGTTGTATTTGGGACCACTGTGCAGTGAAAACCTAAGATAATCTTCTCACCAAGCTTCGAACCATCTGAGAAAAAATTGAGAAAAAATTTAATTTGAATGCCGGTCCGATTTCAATTTCACAATAAAAATCGGCAGTAAATAGAGTAAGACTTAGAGACTCTGTCGGTGTAGTCTCTAACGTCCCGCATATGCTTACGCTAGCAGCTCTCTGAACCTTCATTAATTGACTAGTGATGGATAGCCGTAATGTTCTGACCAAAGTCGGTATCAAATTTTTTTCCGATAGTCAGACTGCTGGCAAAGACCTGGAAAGTACATTCCTGAATTGATAAACTGCCATCGAGTGTCGCAGATCTCTTAACGAGATGGCTGCACAGTTCAATCTTCGTCTGATATGTGCGCCGGGAACTGTAAAGCAGATTAACTTACAAGACTAGGAACAACCTTACACACTCCAGAGGAACTGGAATATGTGGGCATGCCTTTAGCGACTTGCAAGCTCTTCTTGAGAGATAGTGCCCTTACGGCAATAAATTGATAATTGTAAAATTAATAATTGTTTGTCTTATTTTACTGATTTTCGTTTTTTTTTTCTTTTCAGAACTGCTGGTACAGTTGGTGCTGTTGTAACATGTCCATTGGAAGTTGTTAAAACTCGTTTACAAAGTTCAACAGCATTCTTGACACCGCCGCGGATAGAAAGTAACTCAACAACAAATGCATCCTCCGAATTGCTACGACCTGAACAACGACGTAAACTCAGTACGACGATATTACGCAACAGGTCCCAACCACAGGTGATTGGGGGTGTCCGTAGGGTAGTACCAAACATCTTATTATTTTATTCTTCTTCTGTCTTATCATATCTCTATAACTTAGTTTCTCCTTTTTTATCTGTCTCAACTCTGTGTGTATATTAAAAAGTAAAAATAATTTTTCCTTGCTGTTGTTTGATAGAGTCTCCTCTAGCAGATATTTGATCGTTTTTATTATCTTCAATTTAATGAATTGTTTTTTCTTTTTAATTTTATATCTCGATGTACTTTCAGATAATGGCAATATCACACTGCGGCATCTCATCCACATCCACCAAAAGTATGAGCATAATACAGTGTCTGAGGTAGGTCATGGTATTGAATATAAGTACACTTTTTTACAGTTATTTCGTCCAACGGAAGTGTGTATAACATGTGTGGCATTCTGAACTCGAAAACAATTACATACATATATACTGTCGTAAGTTTGGCCGGGCCGAACCATCTACCGTGTATCATATTCAATACTCTTATAAGAAAATTTTTTGTATTGGGTTTTCCAATAAGAGTGATACGATTTCTTTGAAAAAACACACTTATTGTTAATAAAATTGAAAAGTTTTTTATTTAATGTCAAGTACAATCGCTACAATTCAAGTTCTAAATAAAACGTCATTCTAATGGCCTCCACGACTTCTTCTGCAGGAACGAATTCGACGAACCTAATTTTCGAGCACTTTTTCCACTAAATCAAGTCGTATGTCATGAATGGCACGTTCAATATTGACTTGTAAAGCTTGAAGAGAGTCTGACTTATTTCGAAAGACCAATGACTTCAAATAACCCCACAAGAAATAGTCTAATAGTGTTAAATCACAACTTCCATTTAATATCACAATTTCTTGAAATAATCGAAACTCCAAACTTCTCGCAACAATTCAATTGTTTCATTTGCTGTGTGGCACGTAGCCACAATCGGTCAATGGCAAAAAGATAGCTCTTAACGAGAGCAAAAATATTGCTCATGGGTGTCAAGGTCGTAGGTCGACTGAAAGTGTTTTCTTTTTTTGTATTTTAAAAAAATGGACTTAGCGCACGAAAAGTTGCAATTGGAGAACGATTATTTTGATAATAAAACTGAATAATTTGTAAACATTGTTCTTGCGTATATCTCTCCATGATGAAATTGTAAACACTACTGAATACAATGAAAAACAAATGACATATCATGAAATATTACAAATGGTTTCGGCCATTTCAAAATCATATCATCCCTATTGGAAAACTCGTTACTTTGTAGAGGAGCTTTTAAACGTACTTTGCCAAATATTATAGATTTTCAAGAGCTATAAAATCATACTATATCATACCTGAATTTCCACTTCCGGAAAATTGTTCAAATCTCATACCTCGAATAATTATACATATAAACATTTAGCAAATATGCGTTTTAATTTTTAACATATTTATGGCCAATTCCACAATCTTCGGTTATCCTACAGTTAGAACTATCCTACAGTTATTGATGTCAAATTGTATGCAATTTTTATTGTTTAACTGTGAGTTAGCTCTAACCGGAGGTTGTGAAATTGGAGGTTAATATTTATCTACTCACCTTAGAGAGGAGGGTATATATCATTTGCTACGAGCCAAACGTGTAACATATCGAAGGAGTGACCTAAGACCCTTAGTATATTCGTCGAATATCCGTTTTGGGTCATTTTAAGTCGAATGAGCAATTTCCGACCGTCTGTCCGTCTGCTGGCTAGATAGGAGTAACCGATTGACTTCAAATTTGGTATGTGGTAATATTTTCTTCTATCTCCGGCTACGTTCGAAGATGGGCCATAGTGGTCCACTACTGCTAGTACCTCCCCCACAAAGGGTTAACATTTAGTGACATATTGATTATTTAATAACTTCTATACTACTTATTTTAATCCTCTGAAATTCTACACATAGTATTAGTTTATTATTCACTATTACCTCTAGAAAAATGGGAGAAGTATCCTTGCCTCTTTTGGTACCTCCGTCACAAATGGACAATTTTGAACGAAAAGTTAATAAATGTATTACCAGTGCATACAAAGACTTGAAATTTTGTACAGTATAATGGTTTAATAGTACCTAAAATACATTGAAAAATGGGCATTATTGCCACGCTCCTTTTGGTACCTCCCACACAAATGAACCATTTTGTACCAAAAATTACCAGCTTATAACTTTAATACATGTGCGAAAACTTGATATTTTGTACAGTGTAATGGTTTTATAGTGTCTAGTGTTTTGGCGTTATTGGCACGCCCCTTTTGGCACCTCCCACACAAATGGACATTTTTGTACCAAAAGTTAACAGCTTTTACTTTAATACCAGTGCATAAAAATATTTGAAATTTCATACAGTGCAATGCTTGTAAAGTACTTAGAGTCTAGAGAAATGGACCATTTTACACCAAAAGTTAATAGCTACAACTTTTATACCAGTGTATATAAATACAGGAAATTTTGTACAGTGTAATGCTTTTATAGTACCTAGAGTCCAGAGAAAAGTGACCGTTATTGGGACGCCCATTTAGGTACCTACCACACAAAAAATAAAAAATATTTTTTGGGACTCAAGGTGAGGGGATTCATAAGTCGGTTTACCCGACTGAACTTTCTTACTGGTTTTGGTTGTTAATAAATAATTTTCTTTATTTTTTTTCAGACACATAGTACAAAATGAAGGCCCCCGAGCATTGTTTAAAGGTCTCGGGCCGAATCTCATTGGTGTGGCGCCATCACGTGCCATTTATTTTTGCACATATTCAGAAACCAAAAATTTCCTCAACAAAATAGGGTAAGTTGACTACCTCATTAGATAATTGTTATAGCATTTTGGACAAGACAATTACTCTGGTCGACACGATTTTTGGTTTTGACTTCTGTGTCAAATTTTGGTTTCTTTTTTTTTAATTTTTTTTTGTCAAAGTTTGATTTTGTAGAAATTAAAGCAAATTTTGAAATTTCAAGAGAAGTGGCAGGTTTCCTCTCTGACTTTTAAGGCCCAACTGTAATATGCATAAGCTAGCATAAGCTAGCATAAGCAACTGTGCAAATGCATGAAATCGTATGTGCCAAACTATAATGTACTTATGTGAACTTTTCGTTAAGTTCTCTCAGCTCTCTCTCAGTACCCATTTGCTTAAGCAAGGTGCGAAACTAAACGCACATTCCGTACGGAATTACTTAAGTTAGCTTTTCGTTAAGTTCTCTCAGTACCCATTTGCTTAAGCAAGGTGCGAAACTGAACGCACATTCCGTACGGAATTACTTAAGTTAGCTTATGCATATTATAGTTGGGCCTTTAAGTGTCAAATTTTGGTTTATTTTTTTAATTTATTTTTTGTCATAGTTTGATTTTGTAGAAATTAGACCAAATTTCAAGTTTCCTCGCTACACCTTTTTAAATTAATTATGCATAGATTTTTTTGAAATGGTCTCATTTTCTTCATAACCGATCAGACTATGAATTTATCATTTATTTAAAAAATATTAACATTTTTCAAAAAATATGATTTATCGCAATATTTTGTAAGATACGAGTATAGTCGAAACTGCTGAACGGATAGAAAATTACATCGTAAGAAGTTGAAGGCTACTTAATTTTGAAAATTTTAAAACTTTCCTGATCCATTTCGATGAAATGGTTCTCTGGTTATGCCATAATATGTGGTTGAACCTATTTTTTTCTTGGCCTAAACGGTTGTTTCTTTGTTTCTCGCGATACACCGTGATATTGAAATAATAGAGAGGCTGAACCACATATTTTGGTATAACTCGAGAACCTTACAAAACTATTTTACATTCGTTCAGCGGTTTCGCCGATATCTTACAAAACATTGCAAAAAAAATCATACTTTTTGAGAACATTTTAATAATTTTCACATAAAAGCCCCATAAAACAGTCTAAAAATGCACAATTGTTATATTTTTACGATTTTATCTTAAAGTCAGATCAGTAATAAATTAAATGTCGGCATTCCGAAGAAAATCGATGCATATTGTAGCAAATTTAGTAAGGCTAATTTTGAAACTTTCTTATCGATGTAAAATTTACAAAAAAAAATTTTCAAAGTTAAAAATGGATATTTTGGCGTTTTTTGATGTCAAGCATCAGAATCTATGCATTAAAGCAGAAGCCCAAGAAGAAAGTTTATTTTTGTTGACCGTGTTATCGAATGTTAACAAAAAATCAAATTAAATTATATTATTAACATTCGTGTTTAAGGAATTCCCAAAGGCGTCAATACTTTAGAGGCTGAACTTGTCATTGTTAAACATTTGCAATAGATGTCGTAAGGCATTTTTATCAATCGGTTTGATGATTTCTATCACTGATATTTATACACTTACTTTAGTGGAGAAGGTATATGTATATCATTTGCTACGGACAAAAGTGTAACACATCGAGGATATGACCCAAAGTCCTAAGTATATTCGGCGAAAATCCGTTTTGTACTTTTAAAGTTATTTGAGCAATTCCCGTCAGTCCGCCTGTCTGACTATGTGGAAAGGAGGAACCAATGAAGGTAGACATTCTGTGAAATATTAATTACCGAATAACTTTTATACCATTTTTTTGAATAGTATCTTAAAATTGATATTGATTAATATGTTAAAAATGGCGTTATTACCTTCCACACAAAATTGCCGAATCCTACCTAAATCGAATAGCTCACAACTTTAAAAACTATGCGAACATACACTAACAATTCAATACATTACAATGTCTATGAAGTATATACTATTCAGAGCATATAGGTGCATTCGTCAAGTCTCATGTTGACCCAAACAAATTAACAAACGTTGTGTATTTATTGATTTGAGATCTTTGAATTCCTTTATTTAAACAAAACATCATTCACATCTTTGTTAGCAGTTTAATTAACATTTACATTTTCCCATATTCCAACGTGTACATTTATTCTCTTGGACTTTTTCTGTGAATACAATTTTGTTATATAACTAATTTTACATTCCCATCTACCATTAGATTAGTACAACCAGATTCACCACAAGTTCATATTATGAGTGCAGCTAGTGCCGGCTTTGTCTCCTCTTCCATAACCAATCCGATTTGGTTTGTAAAAACACGTTTGCAATTGGACTATAATTCAAAAGTAAAAATGACCGTCAGACAATGCATAGAACGTGTTTATGCTCGTGGTGGTATTGCAGCGTTCTACAAGGGTATTACGGCCAGCTATTTTGGTATCTGTGAAACTATGATACATTTTGTTATCTATGAATTCATCAAATCCAAATTGGTAGGTTGTTGCACCTTTCCGAGGGAGGATAATAGGATTTTTGTGTTTTAATATTTGTTTGTCCTTCATTGCAGATTGAACGACATAATAAACGTGCGTCGGATACCACAAAATCATCAAGAGATTTTCTTGAATTCATGATGGCTGGTGCCATATCAAAGACTGTTGCCTCCTGTATTGCTTATCCTCATGAAGTGGCGCGAACGCGTCTACGTGAAGAGGGTAATAAATATAATACGTTTTGGCAAACATTACATACTGTGTGGAAGGAGGAGGGTAGACCTGGTTTATATAGGTAAGTGACTGAACTTAAGAGAGTAAAGAAATAAAATAAAAACCTGCAAACAGCAACAAAAATTAGTATCACTAACTGCTTTATTCATATTTTCTACTGAATTATTCACATTACAAAGATAAATAAAATTTTAATTTTTTAGATAAGTTTTTTTCTATACCTCTACTTTAGTGAACGAGGGAAGGATATATATCATTTGATAAGGGGCAAAAGTGTAACAGATCATAGGGACCCGAGCTTATGGCCAGAGTTCACCAACGCAATCAACTGCGCATTTAAAAAAGTGTATTGATTCCTTATTTGCCAGCCTACTCCGGAAAATTTTACGTTTTCGCTATTCCACTTATCTAAGAGTATGTGCTTCATAAGCTTCTCTTTAAGCGGTCGTCATCTTTAGAGCTGGCTTCTTTCTAACTTCCGCCAACTGCGTAGTTTTCACAACATATTTTCCCGACGCTTGTCGGAACGACGCGTGTTTCTTCGTTTGCGATTTTATTTTTTATTTATTTTTATTTATTTATTCAATATCAATACAAAGAAAGCCAAAAAGGCCAATTATACATGTATTGTCAGATATGTACAGCATTAACAAACTTCTTAAACTAAATGTATTATTATGAATTATAAAAATAGTTCAAAAAATAATTAAAGATTTAAAAAATGGCTCCCCAGCCATATGAATAGAGGAAAATGTGGTTATAAAAAAAAGGCCTTAGAATAGCTAGGACATGCGTAAAATTTCAAGTTAGTATTACGGCAGAGTGCCGTTGTAGTAATCAGTAAGGTGTCTCTTATATGTGGTATAAGAGTAAGAAAACATTTTCAATCGATTAGGAAGGCAGTTCCAACTACGGTAGACTCTAACCAAAAAAGAAAATTCAAGAGCTGTAGAGTGAATAAGGGGGCATCAATCTGAACATTACGCGTTGAATTTATAAATGAAAATTGATTCACCAAGATTTCAGGCTTTCCTATTTTCATTATCTTATAAAAATGTAGTAGAATACGAGAGTTTAGATAATCCCTAAAAGTACACCCTAAAAATACTGGGGTAAGTTCAGTTACACGCTCGTGATCTTGTATTTTCAAATCGAAAACATAACGTACAATTTTTCTTAGAATCTTTTCAATGTTATTAATGTTATAGGTCCAAGTCCCAGAAAAATTTCTATACCATAATTCAGTGTGGACATTAACAACGAATGAGCCAAACGACTTCTTACATGCCTTGGTGTGTAAGCTTTCAAAGAGTATAGTCTTCTTAATGTAATACATACTTTATTGGTTATTGAATTTATATGGTTATCAAACTTAAGATTATTATCAAGTATCACACCAAGGCATTTAATAGAATCAACGAAATAAATCATCTGGTTATTGATAACAATTCTAGGATTTGAAACATTATGGTGTCGCGAATGGAAACTTATAGCTGGGTTAATTTTAAGACAATTCAAATACATCCAATTGGCTATAGAGCTGAGATGATTATTAATATCAATCTCTAAATTATTATTTTGCAAGGACTCGGTTTTGTACAATAAAAATATATCATCAGCAAATAAGTATGGTTGACAAAATTCATGTTTCATTAGTGGAATAACGTCGTTGAGATACGTTAAAAAAGTATGGGGCCTAAAACAGACCCCTGAGGTACACCAGAAGTAATATCACCCACGCTAGAATTTAAGCCATTGATTGAAACATATTGGGACCGATCTAAAAGATATGAGAGAACCAGTTTGCATGCTGATTTGGAAAAATTAAATTTGTCATGTAACTTTCTTACTAAGACAGAATGATTGATACTATCAAATGCCTTAGAAAGATCTAAAGAGACCAGAGTACAACCTCCTCTTTTGTCTAATATTTGTCTGATAGAATCTGTAATTGAAAGTAAAACAGAAGTTGTGTTGTGGTTTTTGCGAAAAGCAAACTGATTTGGATGAAGAAAGGAGAACATTTCACAATGAGTAAGAATTTGGGTTTTTATGACATTCTCAAGAATTTTAGACATAACAGGTAATATGTTTATAGGTCTCAAGTCATCATTGCACCGATTACCATTTTTCGAAATTGGTACATCGCGTCCCAGCTTCCATGCCGATGGAAAAATAGAGACTGTCAAAATTGTATTAATTAAGTGAAGAAGCAGAGGGGAAATAAGGGGGAACATTAGTTTGATAAATTGTATGGGGATGTTGTCATAACCCATGGCATTTGACTTAATAGTATTAGTTGCTAAAATGAGTTCATAGTCAGTTATTGGACTAAATGAAAATGAATTGTCACTGTCAATAAAATCATCCAAATTCAACATTCCATAATCATTTGGGTTTTGATTACTTAAAAAAGTCATGGCAATTGATTCAATATCAGCTTCATTAATTTCGCATTCGTTACGACCAATACAACCCAGCTTACGTAATCTGCCCCACATCTGAGAATTATTCCCAGAAGAAAATAACTTTTTTCCATAATCCCATCGAACTTTTCTAATCACTGATTTGGTTTTATTTCTTTTGCGACAGTAATCTTTCCAATTTTCAGTTGTGCGGTTTCTAAGATAAGTTCCATAAGCTTGATCTCTCAGTTTCCTAGCCTGAGATATCTCTCTTGAATTCATCCAATTATAGTCATTTCTCATGGTTCTAGTTCTAGATGTGGGTACGATTATGTGGAGGTTATTAATTACATCGTTAAGCATGGATAATTGCACATCAACATCATTAGTGTAAAAAATTGGATTCAACTGCATTTGACTGAAGTGATTATAAAGATCATCAAAATTGACACGACTATAGTCTTTGTACTCTACCAAATTTTGATTTAGTTGGGGAACAAACTCTATGGAAACAAAAATAAAACTATGGTGAGATGAGAATAGAGGGAATTGTAGTTGGCCATTTAGAGCTAGACAAGGCTGGCTTAACAAGAAGTAATCTAATAGTGGAGTAGTTTTATTCGGAAGGTTAAAGTGAGTAGGCAAAGAATTGTGGACGCATTGTAGACCACATCTTGAAATCAAGGATCGGAGGTGATAAGACTTAAGAGGATCAAAAAGGTTGTAATTGAAGTCTCCCATAATTATGATATTAGAAAATCGATCAAAAAGATCGCTATGTAGCTCTTCAAAAATATCTACACAACCATTAGGTAAGTAAACGACCCCCACAAGTAAAGACACCCCATTTCCAAAAATTTCTACAAACAGAGATTCGCAGACGCCATAATGTTTACCTCTAAAAGCTACTTTGTAACGTAATTTATCGGAAATGTAAAGGCAAACACCTCCAGCTCTTCTAGGGTGACCACTAATACTCCTATCAACATTGCCAGGGCGATCATTTCTGATTAATTTATAATTAGGCAGGGCTAAGGACTGAGAAAAAATATCAGGTTTAAACCATGTTTCCGATATTCCAATAATATCAAGATTGGAGTCGAAAAAGGTGTTTTTGAATTCCTCAAGTTTAATATTGGAATTTGAAGGACACAAACTTTGGGCTTTGATGTGACCAATATTTAAATTGTCAGTGAAAGGAGATAGGTAATTTTTTAAAGAACAATTGTCTCTAGCTATAGGACCTAGATTATAGTTATGGGTCATTGGATGTTAACCAATATTCATATTTAGGGGGGAGCCAATAATTAATTATAACAATAGGTTTTATAAAACAACTAGATTTTAACATTTTTAAAATGCAATATAAATTCATTATTCGTGGTTTCCACTTGATTGATAATTAAAAAATAAAAAGTAATACTTTTGCGAAAATGAGATCAAAGGATATGAAATAACAATAAATCAGTACGATTAAGTATGTGTAGAGTTCGTTTTAAACAAGTCAATACATTCCTGATAACTTAGAATTTTGATTTCATTGTTAATCATAACTACTTTAATTTTTAGAGTTTCTCGGTTAATTAAACTGTATCCTTTTATTTTGTTCTCGTTCTTATATTTCCAGCAAACTCTCTGTAATTTGTTGGCTAGTGTGGAGTAGTTGTCATTCAAATAAACTCGGCTCTCATTATTACCACCAAGAACATCAGAAACTTTAAGCGATTTATGCTTAAAATAAGCAGACATCAATTTATCTCGCTTGTAAATGTCTCTGAATTGCACTAGAACTGCATGACCATTTTTTATATACATCACTTTATGTATGTCTGGATGGGTAATATCAACTTTCAAGTGTGCGCACAAAAACACAACCACATCATTAAGATTACTCAGCTTATCAGAAAGGCCAGTTATTATAATATCCGATCTGTTTTGACGGTGTTGTAAGGCATGGTTAAACATCTCTAGCTCCATAAATTTAGCTTTGTTTGATATGTCATTAGAAATTACAAGATTTTTGCAGTTTGCAACATCATTCCTCAATTCGTCTATACTTTTATATAGTTCAGCTCGTATTTCACGGACGAAAGACCCGAATTTGGCTTTAATTTCATCATTCTCTTTCTTCATTTCATTGGTATGGACTCTGAGACTTTCCTTAATGTTGGCAAATTCCTTCCGCATCTCGGCTTTAAAGGCAATGTCCGAATTATCCGGTGGGTTTTCCATGCAACGCGTACAAGTATACGCTACACAATGAACTCTTTTCAGAGGTTTCTGTTTTGAGGTTGTAACCATTGACGCAGCCAGTCGCGAAATAGAAGGCGTTTCTTGATGAAGCGCCTTTCCTGATCTGATAGCAGATCATGATCTCGTCCAACATACCTAAAAAGGTAGCGGCGTGATCTTTTATAGCCGATCTTGCTTTACCTTCTGCTCTCTGATCTTTGTCTTATCCTTTTTCGACCCCGCTCTGTAAGCAGTTTTATCTGCCTCCAAAGCATTATGTCGGACAAGGGTAAAGGAACCGGTGATTTCCGATCCTTCCTGCAGTGCTGGATTATTACTCCTGCCTGAGTTTTCAGTGCTGTCCAAGTTTTTGACCGACTCAAATGATTTCCCACCTATATTTGATGAGGCTGAAATCACTTTGATATCCAGCTCCTCATCAGATAGAGTGTGGTCATCCTTTAAGCCGACAGCGACGCTTTCTTGATTTAGGCCCGATAGGGAGTCTTCATCCTTTACTGCGGACAGCTGCTGCTGTAACACAATTTGTTGTACCATTATACTGTCATGCAGCGTGTCCACCTCGTCTCGATTAGTTATGGTCGTTGGTCCAGTGCCTTTCAGAGTACGTAGATCACGTCTTCCGACCATACACCACATTTTATTGCATGGCCGCTGGCGACACGTAGATTGGAACATTGCTCCACACCGTGCCTGCCGGATGTCGCAGCCGATTCTCTCTCCGACATGTAGGTGTATACTACAACCTGCGTACGATAGAGACTAAACTAGTCTCTCCCCCTGCACGCCATTAAGAGGTCGTACTCGGTAGGATCCCGCCCCAGAGTGTGTGGTTGTACGATCTTTTCTAAAGGATCCACAAAATGGGTTTTCTCTACGTCTGTAGAGTTTACTCGCTGTACTAGATTACAGTATAACAGTCAGCTCTCATGACGGACGGTGGAAAACTTTTGGTCGCCCCGTCCCTTCTGACGCGACTACAGTGCTAAGTGAGTCCGAAAAGGAGATCAAGTGTCACTGCAGTTACGAAAGGGTTGGGCGGATCTTAGGACCCTACGACGCGGCAAGATTGTTACTCTGGTAGAGGTATAAATACATATCAGTATAGTGGTTAGTGGAAATAATTCTTGTTGCTGCCTAGGGTTATTAACTTAATGTGATAATATATATTTACTTTTGTTTCTTATCTTTTCGCAGAGGCTTAGCTACACAACTTGTGAGACAAATACCAAATACCGCTATACTGATGGCGACCTATGAAGCTGTGGTTTATGTGTTAACACGACGTTTTAATAATAAAAGTAATGAATTCTATGATTTTTAAGAATTTATGTATGCCACCCAATCATCCTCTTCCTTCTTCCCTAATCCCCACTCCTCCACAATTATTCTTAGTTAGGTTTATATAGTTATATACATACATAGTTAACGAAACAAACAAAACGAAAAAAATTGATTTTTCAAAATCGAACTTTCAAAGTTTGAAATTGAGCAGAAGAATATTTTGTAGAGAAGACTTATTTCAAGACAATGTAAAGAAGAGCAAACATTTTCCAAACAAAAAAACGAAGATAAAGAGAAATCCTCAAAAAGTATAACACTAATAATATTACTACTACAACTATTTTTGGCCTAATTTTTAGGCTTTTGAAAACCAAAAATTAAAAAAAAAATATTTAATTACAATTTGTATTTAGAAAGAGAGAGAGAGAAAGATGAGCGCTTTGTAGTTTAACTTGAACAAAAAAAGTTGCTATGTAACTTTAAAATTATATGAAAATTTAACAAATAAAAACTGTGGAAAACTTCCTCTAAAAGAATCTATTCCAATGAACAACAAACACATATACCAACGAAAAAAAAATTCTCTATATTGAAAAATGTTTGATAAGAGCACAAAAATGGAAATGCTTTAAAAAATTAATAACAACAGCAGCAGCAAAAAAACGCACGAATTAATTATTAAGCTCAAGTCAAATGTGTCTAAAGTTTTCATAAATGCATACAAGCCATTATTGCAACCCATTCAAATCGGAAGCCTTGTAGAACATTTTTAAAAAGTTGCGCTCTTTTTTTGTTTGTTTGTAAGGAAACAAATCAAATTTGAACATTTTGTGATCTTTATTCGATCTTTAGTCCTTATTATTATTAATATTTTTATTTTATGTTTTTTTATACATTATCTTTATGGAAAAATACATACGAAAAAAACTTGTTATACATATACTGTTACAATTACTTATAATAATACCACAATGTCCTTATATGAAAACAACAAACATGTACTATTTATTACAAAACCAGAAAAAACCTTTGAAAAGGTTTTAGTTTAGTATAAAATATACTTAAATTATATTCTTAAAATTTAAACCCAAAAGGAAGGTTCTAAAATCCTCAACTGAATTTAGTTTATGGTGTATTTTATTTTTAGCTTCAAATAAAAAACATTGCTCTATTTGTTGAAGTTCCTTTATTTTAATAATACGTGTACATATAAATTCATAGGTTTTATTGACAAATTTCTTTAAAATGGTTGATTGATAGTTAACATGCTTGTATTGTACTGATAACAAATCGAACAAAAAACAGTTGCTTTTGTTAAACTACTACCCTTTTGGTTGGAGAGTCGAGTGATTTTTTCTAATTTCTGAAAAATACAACTGTTATCTTAGTTCAGAAGGGCATGACTGATTTTTTCGAAATCGTGAATCGCATTCTGCAAGAACGCTGATATGTGAAGTGAATCTGTTACGCCTTTTCTGAACGCTAAGTCAACGACGATATGTATCAGGGTTAGTTGTTATTTTTAATAAAACCACTTTCAGTTTATAGCAAAATTGAAATTTCTAAAACACTATGTATTTCGAGGCTGTTTGCGTCAATCAGCATCCACTACTTCAGTCATTAACTTTCGTTAGTCTTTATTTAGCTTTTTAAGTCTTGCAAACATTTTGTGTCATTATTCTATTTAAATTAAAATTTATAATATATACAGACATATTTATATTGAAAATATGTTATGCTTAATGTAGATCATAGGCTTGTTTTTACTGTAATTACCAATACTATGTGTTACAGGGTTAAATTACACTGAAGCTACCTACATTCACTACATTTTCTTTTTCATCTTTTATGTCAATATATACTATTTTTGGAAAGAACCTAATACATTTTATTTAAGTTAAAAAAAAAACAATGCTTCAAGTATATATTAATAATGTAACTAATGATAATGATATCTTTAGAGAAAATTTTCTCATTCATATTAGATACAACCTTTTGGAAAGTTCTCATGTAACAATTTGATTCGTTTTCAATTTGATTTCAAAATAAACCATTTAACTCCTCAATGAAATTGTAATTGTTTCAAAAACTATACATCATCTTTTTATGACAACAATTTAGATACATAAAATAATAGTTTCATCGAATTAATTCTTGTTCTCGAGATAATCCATTCTTTAAAAAACAAAACTATTCATCTGAGTTAGTTCAAAGAATTGGAAATTCTTAGTGATTTTATTTTATTAATACAATACAAATTAAATAATACAATACAAATTTTTAAATACAATTTTTAAATCCGTTAAATAGTTTCAGAAAAATCTGACATGATGCTGCAACTTCAAACCCGCTTTATTTCTTTCGTTTTAAATAACTTTATGACTCTTTATTAAAATACAAATACATTTTCTTTTAAAATACAATTTTTCATCATATCTTATTAGATATATCCGAATCCATGTAAAGGATGAAAATATGCTATTTATTAGTAGAAGAAAAAAATAAAAATTAATTTTTTTTAAATTGTTTGCATCTAAATCGGACAAATCGTTCTCGAGTTATGGTGAAATATAGGGAACAATCTTTCCACATTTTACTGAAATAAATCGTTTGACCAAACCATCAATTATAATATTATTTTAACATACATTAGACGAAATTAATCTAAAATTTACTAAAAGACCAGACCCCATGCCTGTCAACAACAAATGGCGCCCAATATTATTATTAGAATTTTCATTAGAAATTCAACATTTTTGTATTTTCTCCTGTATTTGAATTTAAGTGGAAACGAGAAATCAGATTTATTACTCAACAAATGTCAAATATCGATACCTCCATTCTAAAACATGCTAAGTCGTCTTGGCATATTTTTAGGGAGATTGCATTTTTAATTTTTAAATATTCCAAATTATATTCAGTCAAAGTTGGGTGTTTATCCGTCAACCCAATTCACAAAACAGTATAGGTCGTTCGATTTCCATCATAAAGGAATTCCACACAAATAAAAAAATCAATTTTAATCAAATCAAACTTTAATTGCCTCTCCTCAAAAACTACCTTTTTGCACTCAGCATCGTTTAGAATGATGGTATCGATAAATTTCAATATTTTTAACAATTCTTTGTCAACATTTTTATCAATTCAATATTTGATTTTCCAATAAAAGTGATATTAAGAACTAGTGAGAATACAACAGCAACAAATGATACGAATAAAATCTTGGAGCTAGCACGTTAGAACATATAACATATACACATAAGTCGTCAATTGATTTTTTTTCTTATTTCCTTAAATTTTGTAAATATTTCTAATACATCTTTAGGCATGCATAAAGAATAATTAATATAATAGTATGTATGTATGTGCAAATTATTCGAAAAATGGCAAAATTGTTTGACCAAAACTACTGTGAATTAATATTTAAATATATTTTAAAAGGTAAAACAACAAAATAAATCAACAATACATTTTACGAATAAAATAAATTGAATGAACAAAAGTTATATAAAAAAATATAGCCAGTGTTTTATTTGGACTTAGGGGAACATAGAAGAGAATACTTGTACATATTAAAAAATATTATGTATGCACATCATAAATGGGAAGGATGACTTTAAATAGCGATTCTTCTATACTCTTCATAATGCTGTCGAATGGACATGACATGATATCTGTGGTTTTCTAACATAACAGCACATCTCAAAGGATCAAAATGTTCTGGAGAGCCAACATACTTTTTCTCTCGCAGTACATTTGACTTTAAATAAATAAACGATAAAACATCTTAATGCAATCGGACGAAAAATTAAAAATATGCAAAAATCCGAGGTCTATTAATAACACTGTGCGACAGCCGAAATCGGCGGGGTTTCTGACTACAGGGAAAAGTTATATCGATAAAAAAGTATCTGCTCCATTGTTTGAAAGCTAGTATCCTAACGAAGAAAACAATGCCTATTTGAAGAAAATCTATGGATAAAAAATGTAGAAATTATATCACTTTTGGTAGAATTAAAAGAATTTAATTTTCCAAATCTTTAATTCTTTATAGGACATTCATTATCCCCTGGCTGGAGAAAATTTATGTAGGCTGTATCAGGCTTTCATACATCCCGAATCGATGGAGGGATACCAAAGTGGTATTCATACCAAAACTCTAGTCGGTGAACCAGCATGCTTACAATAAGGGGAAGTCTACAGAATCAGCCCTGCACGAACTTGTGAGCACTATCGGATCGCCCCTGCATTTCAAGGAATTCACCGTGGTGGCATTTCTTGACATACAAGGGGTTTTTAACAACATTCACTCAGATGCAGTAATTGCGGCACTGTCACATCTAAAAGTTAACTCTAGTTTGATTAGACTAATTCAAAGTCTGCTTAACAGAAGACGCATAACAGCATGTCTTGGGTCCACAACTCTAACAAAGTTTGTAAACAGAGGGACCCCACAAGGAGGAGTCTTTCTCCACTAATTTGGAACCTAGCGGTGAATGAAGCCAGTGCATTTTGCAGTGAGTGGCAAATTCGAAAACGGCCTCCGAGACATTATACAGGTGGCTCTGAACAAATTGGCTAGATGGGCCAGACGCAGCGGTTTGGGCGTAAACCCAAACAAGACAGAATTGGTTCTCTTTACTAGGATGGATAATGCCACATATGTGGACCCTTCACCTCGGATACATGGAACAGATCTAGTCTTTTCTGAAAGTGCAAAATTTTTAGGAGTAATTCTAGATAGAAAACTGTTATTAACGTTTTGGAACGTGTAAGGAAGGCCAACGTCGCATTACATTCCTGCAAAAAGGCCTCTCTCCTAAAATCGTCCAATGGATATATATAGCAGTGCTTCGTCCAATACTGTTATACGGCATTGTGGTATGGTGGACGGCAACTGACAAACTAACCGTTACCAACCTACTAACAAAGTTTCAGAGAACAGCCTGCCTGAGCATAAGCGGAGCCTTAAGGACTACAGCGACCGAGTCTCTACAAGCCCTACTCCATATACTGCCGATTAATATTGTGGCGAGAGAAGTTGCAACCAAAGCGGTAATAAGATTAAACTGCCTATCAACGGTCACATGAGGATATCAAAGTGTAGTGCTATGGTAACCGACCGAGTGGATTATATACCAACTGTGTACACCTTCGAGAGAAATTACATCACTATGATTCCCGCCAGAGATGAATGGGTTGGCAGAACACCAGGTAATAGAAACCATCTCCAATTTTTAAACGGATGGTTCGAAGCTTGATGAAAAGGTTGGCTTCGGAGTTCACTGTGCAGAGCTTAGTTTGGATATAGCCCACAGACTACAAGATACCTGCAGGGTATATCAAGCCGAAATAATGGCAATATGGGAAGTAGCCAAGTGGCTGAGTCGCAACATAGTAACCAACACTAGTAACCAAAAACAGCCCTCGACTGCCGCAGATCTCTTAACGAGATGGCTGAGCAGTTTAATATACACCTCATATGGGTGCCTGGGCATAGGGATATCCCGGGGAACTGCAAAGCCGATGAACTTGCTAGGAAATGGATGACATTACAAATTCTCGAAGAATTTGCATATATTTGTGCGCCACTATCCACGATGAGGGGCATTTCAGCTCATGGTAACACTAGGGACCTAAACTGGTCTATGTGAGCTTGTAAAAAAATACGGCTGGCACCCTAATCTAAAACTAAACTTTATAGGACTTACACAATGGACCTTTAGGTCTCCGAGTGGAGTAGTGCACGCCAATTGGTAGTGCACTACGCGTCCTTTAACCTAACCTAACCTAAGAGAATTTCAATATAATCCTGTTTTATACCCCCACTTAGTGATGTCAAACAGGAAATGCCGATCCCGAATCCCGGGATTTTTTAAAATTAATCCCGGGATATTTTACTAATAATATTTATTTATTTTATTTATTGAATCCATTTCAGTAATACAAACAGTAATATAAGGCCAATGAATTATATTACAATATATGAAGCTGTCTGGTATAAAATATTTAGTGAAAGATGGATAATCTCTGTCGAAAATGTAAACTAATGAAGCAAATTGTTAACATAAAAAAACATTGACATACTCCGGTGAAAAAATTAGAAATTTGGAGAAGAATTACAAAGTATATCATAAATGTAATTATAAATAAGTAAACTTAAAACAAGACCACAAATAGAGTTTGTTGCCCACAAAACGAAGATGATTGTATTCTATTCTTTCATATTTATGAAAAATTCCTAATATAAGTTCTGATATGGATCGAGAAATCGATTTGGTCCCATAAATACGGAATTAGTCAAACTGATTTCTCAAGTTGAAAAAATATTTTTTGTTCTTTAATGGTAGAAAATTATAACATCAATAATAATTCAGACTACGAACTGAAATTGGATTGGATTCATAGCTAAGATGTTGTGAAATATTTTAATAAAAGTTAGTAGTTTTTAACAAAAATTAATGTATGCTTTAGCTGTTTTTATCCTTATTTAACTTAAATTAAATTAAAACTGTACTAAAATGTTTGTATTCCATTTCGAAATATCACATTATTAAGAATTAAAAAATCCCGGGATATCGAACAATTTCGGGATCACGAAAAATCCCGGGATCCCGGGATTTGCAATTTAAAAATCCCGAATCCCGGGATTTGTGAAAACCAATCCCGTTTGACATCTCTACCCCACTAATGAGAACAAGGGTATATATCGGATGCTGCAAAAAAGTGTAACACATCGAAGGAATAACCAAAAGAGACCTCAAAAATATTTGGCGGAAATGCGTTTTGGGCCATTTCAAGTAATTTGAGCAATGTCAGTCTGTCTGGTTGGTGTGCACGATAACTTTCGGCGACTATTAACAGAAATACAGCGCTTTTAGTGGAGAATCGAAACTATAACACTCAAATAACATCCATTTTCTAAAATTTACAGACGAATGTTTATTTACAACCGGACATATCGGCATATTTACAATCGGATATATGCCGGAACGAAGTCTGTAATAGAAACAGACTTAATGATTATCAACTCAGCGTCTCCAAGCTGCTACAACAAGAACCTACCATTTGTCGCACTGCATAACATTAGTGTTCCGGCCATTTTATCCAAAGGGCGTGTACAATATTTTTACTAAGGCGATCTGAACTAGAAATATTTAAAAGATTGTTAGGATGTTTTTTTTAATTTAAATTTTTGACGGAGGTCTCTATCACACAATCACTTTTTGAGTCGATTTATCCATGTCCGGCTGTCTGTACGTCTGACCATATGTTCTTGAGAACAAATTGCAGATCGCAAATATCAAGCTATCTTTATTAAAATGGGGCACATCGGCCCATGTTTAGATATAGCCCCCCTATAACGTTCCCCACCGATGTCACTTCTTGACGCTCTGGAGAACACAATTTTCAATTAATCTGGCTAAAATGTAAAATAATCCCATGTGGTGCACATCGAACAATGTTTCTATATAGCCCTCATATAAAGCTCCCCTCTGATGACACTTCTTGACGCTCTAAAGAACAAATTTTTCTATTGATCTGACTGAAGTTTAAGCACTTATCCTTTATTTTGCATATAATCGTCTATAGTAAAAATAGGGAATAATGGTCCCTCATATAAAGGTACCCACCGATTTCACTTCTTGTCTATAGAGAAAACATTTTTTTAATTGATCTTCCAGAAATTAAAGTATTAATATTTTATATTGCCCTCATTGTGGGGCACATCGAACTATGTTTCTATATAGCCCCCATATAAAGCTCCCCTCTGATGACACTTCTTGACGCTCTAAAGAACAAATTTTTCTATTGATCTGACTGAAGTTTAAGCACTTATCCTTTATTTTGCATATAATCGTCTATAGTAAAAATAGGGAATAATGGTCCCTCATATAAAGGTACCCACCGATTTCACTTCTTGTCTATAGACAAGTATTTTTCAATTGATCTTGCAGAAATTAAAGTATTAATATTTTATATTGCCCTCAGTCGTCTCTAGTAAAAATGGGGCACATCGGTCCATGTTTTGTAATAGACCCCATGAAGGTCACAGACTTTGATTTCTTGGTGGTGTTGATTTTCTTGGTTGGTGGTGTTTTTTCGCGTGTGACAGTTCATTCCTATTCGTTCGAAAGTTCATATTCACACTTGCAATTCTGCGGGGTTGAATTCCAAGTGTGAATATGAACTAACTGTTAGATCTTGACTTTTCGGGCGGACGGCACATCTGTCTAATTTAAGGTCTGTGGACATATCTTATTATTTTTGGATCGAACCTACAAAAACGTATTTTTTCAAATGCCATATTTAAATAATGATGTTTGAAACTTTTTTGCTCAATTAGCCAGCCAATGGTAAATTAAAATTGCTAAATGCGATTTTTTTTTTGAAAATCCTTAATATTTCACGGTACCTCTGGATAGGATAGGACCAAGCCTGTTTGTTAAAAACGGAATAGGGTAACTGTTATTGCCTCCTCTTATGTTTTAGTTAGTATAGTGGTAAAGGAAACTGCCAACTTCAAATTAATTTTTTTTTGAAAATCCTTAATATTTCACGGTACCTCTGGAAAGGATAGGACCAATCCTGTTTGTTAAAAACGGAATAGGGTAACTGTTATTGCCTCCTTTTATGAGTTAGTTAGTATAGTGGTAAAGGAAACTGCCAATTTCAAATTAATGTTTTAATTTATTTAAATAATAACGAGTACATCTAAATCTCTTCTACTAAACGAAAACGTTGGTGCTGTTTTTCCGGCACCACATTAAAGAACTTCTTGTGTATGGGCTGACCCTCACGACCGGCATAATTGCGCTGCACCCACGTATGATCCCAGTTTGGATCCAATGGTTCACAGGTAACATACACTTTGCCGTGATCCATGGCGAACAGAGTGCCATTGCGACCAAAACCGACCTATGCAAAACAAAAGGAAATAATATTATGCACTTATTCATGTCGAGGAAGTCATTCAACAATCAATACATTTAAACCCGGATGGAATCTAGTTGTCAACTGTGTGGCCAGTAGGGTTCCCTGTGAGACCCAATGGCCGTCTTGTACGCGCCATCCACGATGTTTGGGTCTTGGGTGGCCTTTTTTGTTTCGGGTACTTCCACCGGTCTTCTTGCTAGCATTACGTATGGTGGCTGGAAGTAAAGCATACATTTGTTACTATATAAGAGCAAGTATATTCAGATATATTTACTTAACAGAGGTTGTTCGGTCTTCAAACAAGTGAGGGACAGTTTCTGCATTATTGTGAAGGACATTTTTAGTAATAGTTACTGTTTTTCTTTTCGAACCGAGCTGTGCCACTGGAAAATAGTTAAATAACAAATGTTTTTTCCTCAGCTGTTTTCTTATACCCAGTAATACTAACTTAGCGTTTTTCGCACTAGATTTATTGCTTTTCAGAACCCCATGATACCATGATACAATAATATAAGGTAAAATCATTTGCCCAACAACAAAACTCGGATCATCCCTGTAAAGTGTTTTCGTACAATAACTTGTCAAAATAGGCAGTCGACTCTACAGCATGATACAATAATAGAAGGTAAAATCACTTGCCCAAAAACAAAACTGGGATACAACCCTGCAAATTATTTTCGTACAATAGCTTGTCAAAATAGGCAGCCGACTCGAATAGCTGACCAACAATTGGTTGTCAAATAAATTATTTATTTGAAATTTGATTTTCTTGGAAAAGGATAATATTTTCTTTAAAGTAAATCTGGTGACTGCAATTTTATTCAGTTTAACAAGTTTTCTCTTGTATTGGGATACACACACAATGTAAGTTTTGTCTTTAAGGAACTATAAAATTTAAATAATTTCCTTATTTTGATAATTTCCTGAATGCGGCCATACGTGTCACACAGAGCACCCATATTAGTAAAAAGGCAGAACAGAAAAAATGGAGCAGTAAATGCATAAAATGGAAGAAAGCCGGCCTCCCGTGCAATGGAATTAACTCAAAATGCCGACAGCAAGATCCAATACTGCCCGGTCGAGCTTTCCAACGATTTTATTTCTTTGGAATACATTTTTTAAAAGGTTTGTCTCTTCAGAGCTTGTCTTTACAAATGAGTGGCGAGAGGCATAAGCTGAATGCGGCCATACGTGTCACACAGAGCACCCATATCAGTAAAAAGGCAGAACAGAAAAAATGGAGCAGTAAATGCATAAAATGGAAGAAAGCCGGCCTCCCGTGCAATGGAATTAACTCAAAATGCCGACAGCAAGATCCTTTTGGGCAGAATGGGCCTCCTGATGACGTAGAGAACTTTGGGTTGAAGAGCTACTCCTCATGTTAAAACCAATTTTCAGGTTGTATTTATTTTCTAGTTAGGAAATAAATTTTTCATGTTATAAGAAAATACATACTCGTACATATGTATATGGAACATTTATTAAAAAATATGATGAACAAATAAGGTAAAAAGATTTGAACGTATTATATATATTTTTTAATTTAATAACAAAGTTTGTCGTTGATACAAATAATAAGTTGTTAGCTGCAACATTGTTCAAGCTACATCTGTTGAATTGTCCATCAATTATTCAGTTTTTGAAAATGGGTGTTGTCTTCCGCCTAGTTTACCATTTGTTGATAAACAAAATTGAACAAACAAGAGTTCCAAGAACGTCCAATTCAAATCGAAAAAGTTGCTGTTTGATGTGGATTTGGGGCTTTCCAACTTCTTTTGAGCTGAATTGGATGATATGGACACTAACATGTGGTTCCAACAGGACGGCGCCATAGCCATACAGCTCATGCTACATGGCATCGTCATCTCACGAGGAGGTGATGTGAACTGGCCTCCGAGATCGTGCGATGTGACTCAATTAGAATTTTTTGTGGAGTTTTGTTAAGTGGCACGTCTATGAGAACAATCTACAAACCATAACAGCCAACACAACCCTTGACATCGGTAAAATTCAGTTTGTCTCATGCGCCAAAGTCATGGAAAATTCGAAATTACTGATTCGCGACTCTGCGAAACCGTGGCATACATTTGCAAGACAATTCCATTTATAATGACATCAATAGGACTTTAAAACGAAATTAATAAAGTTATGTGATATCACACATACACACTTTGCTTTATTTACATTTAAATATAGGAAATGTTAAATACAATTTACATTATTTTTAATTTGCGTGAATTTTGTTTGATTGTACAAAATTTTTTAAAACGCTCCCAACAACAAAATGCAAACAAACAATCAAACGTCATCCATGAGTTTGACAGTTCATTGAGCTCTGAAAAAATGGCGAGAAAATCAGCTGTTCGCTGTACGCTACCTTGTTCAATATACCTTGCTCTACAGCTGATCAACAAGTGGTTGCCAAATAAAATTTTTATTTGAAATTTAATTTTATTTGAAAAGGTTAATTTTTTCTAGTATTTCAACTTACGTGGAATTACCCTATAATGTAAATATGGTGACTGCATTTTAATTCAGTATAATAAGTTTTCTCTTGTATTGCGATACACAAAAAATGTAAGTTTTTTTTTAAGAAACTATAAAATTTAAATAATTTCTTCATTTTAATCTTGAAAGGGCAGGCGTTTGGAATATGTTGTTGATCATATGAGAAAGTGTCAATATCCGACATGGCACCCAGATGTTTTTGCTGTTATAGCACGGTATCTACTAGTTATGTTCCGGTTTCACACTGAAATCCCATACCAAAAACAAAGTTGTGAAAAAATTAATGAAATTTTTTCATTTGTGGTACTACGTTTTTTCAACGTGAGAAATTGACATTTTGCGCCGCAACAAATTAATTGGACGCCGCAACAAATTGAATGTACTGTTGAATGAAGCATTGCACTATTTATATTTATGTTTGTGCGCGAGAAATTCAACTGTTGTAAATATTAGCAATAAAATTTCTTATGTTCAGATTCACACTCGGCAATTTTTTCCAAGCAAGTGTCAAAGTTTGTGGGAGAAAGAGAGGCAGGCGGAAAGAGCTCTCTGCCTCACTCTCCTACAAACTTTGCTTGGAAAAAATTAATAAAGAATACTAAATTAAATTATCTGAAATATAATAATAATCTGAAGAAAACTAATGCAAAGCTTTGGAACGGAAAATAATTATGTATATGGAATAAACGAGAAGAGCGACATTCCGATTGAATAGCAAAGCAAAAAATGTGCAAAACACTGGAAGGACATGTAACTTATGTAATAGTTTGGAATTTGTCTTGTAATTACGTATGTACATTTACGTTTGTATGTTTAGAACAATCGTGAATAAATGCCTTGTAAACTTTGTGGACTGCACAAAATCTTAGTGGAGTTTCACACAAGGCAACTTTTTCCAAGCAAGTGTCAAAGTTTGTAGGAGAGAGAGGCAAAGTGCTCTTTCCGCCTGCATCTCTCTCCAACAAACTTTGTGAAACTCGACTAACATTTTGTGGAATTTTTCTAGCTGAAAAACATAGCACCCACCTTAATGTTAAAAATAATTGAACATATTATATTTTTTTAAAAATTCAATAAAAAGGTTTGTCGTTGATACAAATAAGCTGTTAGCTGCAACATTGTTCAAGCTACATCTGTTGAATTGTCCAGCATTTATTCAGTTTTATCAAAATGGGTGTTGTCTTCCGCCCAGCTTACCATTTGTTAATGAACAAAAACTTTGAGACGATTATAATCCATATGAATTCCAAGAACGTCCAATTCATACCGAAAAAGTTGCTGTTTGATGTGATTTGAGGCTTATCAATTTCTTTCGAGCCGAATTGGATGATGCGGACACTAACATGTGGTCCCAACAGGACAGGTCTACGGCCATACAACTCATGCTATATGGCATGGTCATCTCACGAGGAGGTGATGTAAACTGGTCACCGAGACATCAGTAACATTCAACTTGTTTCATTCGCCAAAGTCATGGAAAATCGGTAATTACGGATTCGCGTTCCGGCGAAACCGTGGCGGACATTTGAAACATATTATATTCCATTTATAATGACTCAATAGGCCTTTCAAACGAAATTAATAAAGTTTTTTTTTTTTTTTTTTTAACGAACGTTCCCAACGCAACCACTCTTACCCGCCCCTTCCGACCGAGGGGGCCACATCCCCATGACGTAGGGATTGCGTACACACCATGATCCGGACCATGGCGGGTTAATAGTAGAGGGTGGAAATACCAGCTACAGAAAAATTTCATCAGCCGGCACATGCAAACAATAAAAGTAGTCTACTTACACATTTAAAAAAGATATTATTCTAGATCTAACTACATCAATTTCTACATCAATGTCAATAACTTCATATAAAGTGTTAAAATCCATGCACATTCTACGAATGGGCTCTGCCGAAGCATAATTGGTACGTTGAAAATCAATATGTAATAATTGGTAATATCTGGAAGGTCTACAAGGTACATTGAATCCAATCCTAGACAAAATAAAATTAGAAGGAACATCACCATTTATAACTTTCAGCACCATGGTTGTGTTCAGCATAATACGTCTACTCTTGAGAGTAGGCAGTCTTATCAAACTCAACCTGCTAGTATAGGGTGGAAGACTAAAATCACTATTCCAATGAAGATGTCTTAAAGCGAATAATAAAAATTGTTTTTGAACCGATTCAATCTTATCAACGTAAGTCCCATACTGGGGGTCCCACACTACGGACCCATATTCTAGAATAGGTCTAACTAGTGACGTATATAACTGCCCAGTTACATATGGATCTACGAATTCTTTCGCCCATCGCTTTATGAAACCAAGCACGCCATAAGCTTTATTCACCATTGTAATTATGTGATTATTGAAATTGAGTTTAGGATCCATCAATATACCAAGATCCACAAAGGATTCAACAGTATCTAAATTGGAACCATGAAGACTAAAACTGGATGGAATCGCCCTCGACCTAGAGAAACACATATGTTTACATTTCTTAAGATTGAGGTCCATGCAATTTATATCACACCATTTTCCAAAATTAATCAAATCATTTTGAAGCAGCATTGAATCTTCAGATGTTTTATAAGAATAAAATATCTTAACATCATCTGCATACATCAGTAAATTTGAACTAGAAATTGAATTTGGTAAATCGTTGATGAATAGCAGAAATAGAATGGGGCCAATATGGCTACCTTGGGGAACCCCAGATGGAACCAAGATCGGATCAGAGCAGGATATACCAAATTTCACAATCTGAATACGACTATCAAGATAAGTTGATATCCAACGCAATAAGTTGTTACTAAAACCAATAAGATCAAGCTTATGTATCAAGAGTTTGTGATTGACTCTATCGAAAGCTTTACTAAAATCTGTATAAATCACGTCTGTCTGATTACCAAGAACAAACTCGTTTATAACCTGAGAAGAGAATTGCACCAAATTTGTCACAGTTGAGAGACCTTTACGAAATCCATGTTGGAATGGACTTAGAATAGACGATACTTTATGAGATAAAATCTCAGTAACCATTTTCTCAAAAAGTTTTGGAATTATACTTAATTTTGCGATTCCACGATAATTCCCCACATCAGTGAGGCTTCCAGATTTATGAAGAGGGGTTAAGTAAGATGTTCTCCAAATGGATGGGAAATAGCCATATTTTAACGAAGTATTAAATAGTAATGTGAGCGGAAGGGCAAGACTTTGAGCACAATTTTTGAGGATTATACTAGGTACGCCATCAGGACCAACACTATTGGAAGAATTAAGCTTGACCAAACTCGAAAATACAAATGGAAAATCAAAATAAGGTATGCTAAACTGATTCAATGAAGGAATATTGTAAGGGTAGGGGACGTCTAATTGTCTCTGTTGATGAGAATAGGTTGATGTAAAGAATTTTGCAAAAGCATTGGCGATTGATTGGTCACCACAGAATTCCTCACTATCCATTCTAACCATAGAAGGTCTTGGATTAGATCTACGTTTCATATTTACAAAATCATAGAAAGATTTAGGATTAGACTTAAAATTGAGGGCTAACTTCTGTAAATAGATTTCATAACATCTGCTAGATTCAATATTAAATTGAGATCTGGCAATAGCATACTTTGCATAATCGGTCTCCGAACCCGATTTTTTAAATTTTTTAAATAGTCTGCTCTTCAAGTTCTTAATAGCAGTCAAAGCAGGAGAATACCATGGTGGTCTATTAGAATTTTTAACACGAATCTTCGGAACAGATTGTTGAAAACAATTATTCAATACGTTATAAAACTGCTCAATAGCTGAGTCAATGTGAGTTGAATCATCACAACAGCAGATACAATCCCAATCAACGTCGAGGAGCATAGCATTAAGCAAATCAAAATTTGTTCTTTTGAAACAAAAAACTGCACCCTCATCACATGGGGTGTGTACACAGGGAGTGTCCACCATATCATACGTCATGGAAATACCCAGCGTAGGGTGGTAATTATCCTCCGGTATAGAAATTGGAGAAATTCTGAAAACATCGAATAATTGGGAATTATCAACAAATACTAAATCAAGTAATTTATCAATTGAGTTATGAATCCCATTAATCTGGAATAGATCGAGATCAGAAAAACGCCTGACAACATCGCAGGTCCACTCAAAAGAGCTTGATGAAGAATTTAGGGGAATAAATGCCTCAGTATCGGGCAATGAAAGCCAGGAAACGGAGGGTAAGTTAAAATCTCCTAGAATTATAATTCGATCAACATCAAAGTTTTGTGATACCACACATACACACTTTGCTTTATTTACATTTAAATATAGGAAATGTTAAATAAAATGTACATTATTTTAAATTTGCGTGAAATTTGTTTGATTGTACACAGTAAAATATAAACAGTCAGTAAAATGTAAACAAACAGTCAAACGTCGTCTATGAGTTTGACATTGAGCTTAAAAAAATGACGAGAAATCCGCAGATCGCTGTACGCTACCTTGTTCAATATACCTTGGTTAAGTCTATGTATTTATTTTCATGATACAATAATTGCATGATACAATAATTGTAAAGGTAGTCTCATAAGCCCAACAACAAAAAGTCCGGTACAACCCTGCCTGTTGTCCTGTTGTCAAATTGAACTGACAGATAGACGTCAGTGACAGAGTGAGCACGACAACAACAATTCAACAACAAACTCGGAATTTTGTTTGTTAAATAACAAAAGTTAGTGAAGAAAAATAAAAATGTCATAAATTCTCGATTTTGATTTTTGTTATCTTAATGTGACACCCTCCGGTGGTACTGGCCAAGGTACCTCATCGAAGAGAAGACGTAAAAAGTGCAGTAGTTTGAGATGTGATGTGGCAGTTGCAGTAGCAGCTAAATTCTTCGCCAAGAATTTGGAATCTTGGGCTACAGCAATGCAAAAACCACAAAGGCAACGAAAAGGATTTTTTTGCAAGAAAACAAGGAGTACTAAAAACAACGGTTCTCCTCCCCCTTATGGAGTATAAATAGAGAAACGACGGCCACAGGAGAAACCATGCAAACCATTCAACAGCCTAAGCAACGTGACCTGTACCGCAATAAGGATAAACATCACAAACATTCCTGGAACGCAACAATCGAACGCCACGTATGTCAGTGGTGGCTTTTGAACGTATTCATATGTAACAATGAAAAAAGTGAAAAACCCCCCGGAAACTGAAAAACAAATGGAACAACCTTCAACTAAAAAGAAAAACAGCGGCAGAAGATAGGCCGAAACGAAGAATTTGGAAGTCAATATGGATAAAGAAAACAAAGACGGCGTCCGGCATCTTCAGTGAATATTGCAATTCTAATGCAATACCACTAGCCTGACACCACTTCCATCGGAGATCTCCATCTTTCGGTATTTTGAAAAACGATCCATTTCCATGGTCATCACGTTTGTCACAAATGCGACACTTGCGCATTTTTTCTTATTAGAAAAGTATATATTTTTTTAAATAAAAACAAACACACAGTATAATTTTATAACAACAATAATTTTTTATTGTTTTCTCCACTTTATATTATATTTTTTCACTCAGTCTTATTTTTTTCACTTCCTATTACTTTTTTCCAATTTCAATTTAAACTCATACGTTTCCTTTTTTCGCTCTCCACTGCTGTCAAAAAATGTAAACAAACATTTGGAATGTAAACAATGAGATTGACAACCAAAATGCTGTCAAACACGCCAAAATAAGAAAATTGTAATCAGCTGTTAGCTTGAGACTACCTTTAGGGCATCTCCTAAATACCGGTGAATGCGTCCTGCGTCTGTCAAAAAAACGCATGATGGATAATTTTTAACGCGCGCTGTACCGAAATACGCAGTAAACAAATAACAGCTGATTTATCATCCCCATTTCAGAAAAATTTTGTTTTTCTACATTTGGAGTGGATATTCAGAGCAATATCTATATTATGGATGATTTAGTATATGTTTTGAAAATATTCTGGACAAACCACAAAGAAGAAGGAATTTAAATATATTCCAAAACCAGGAGGCATTCGAACAGCAATTAATCATTTTCAGACAGCAATTAATTTTCAACCTTCTAACTAAGTTTTCTTAAGGAAAGATTGTAGAAGCTGCACTGAAGCAATTTGATAGTTTGCATTCGAGCAGTATTATTGTGTATACACCCCAATGACACAACGTTTTTTAACTACAAAATTTCCATAGCATTGTAGTTATATGTTTTAATTTGTTTGTTATGCAAGATGCTGTCTTTCATTAGAGACGAACGGAAACATTGCTAATATATCGTGGAGTATCTAAAGATGTTGATTTTGTCCACCGAAGTCAAATTATGATTCTTAAACTCTTTATTGGTTGTGCAAAATGTAAAGACCTGTAATTCTCCTCCTGACTTTGTAAACGACAACCAAATCTATCGAAGCTGTCGGCACTTGCCATGTTGGGACTAAATTGTGTTTTATATCACATGGCAGTGTCGCTATTAAATCAAATTCTATCTTATAATCATGCTTCAAAGTAGAGAATTGTTTATTGGCCAGTTTCAATTGATATTTCCAAATGTCCTCGTTGAACATTGAATTCAGTTGCAGCATCGTAAAGCTATGGAAATAAAAACTATTCGGACAAGCTCGTGTCACATGCTTCATTCTAGGAAGAACAAACACCTGGACTACCGATTTTCTTAGGTTAGATCCGACCGGAATCAAAATGTGTTCTTGAAATGGATTCCTTGCGTCCAAGCAGCATGAAATGGTTTCCCACGTTTCTGTTGAATTAATAAACATTAATACAAAAATGCTGGTACATATTTTAAAGTTTTGGAATTTACTTGGTGTTGACAACTCCAGAGAAATTGCTTGCCTTGTGCCCTTCTTGATTTTTAGACATTTGTGGAGAGGCTCCTTTGTATTCCATAAGTGGGCAGTGTCCCAGCTATTTCAATCATTTCTTCGCTGTTAATCTGAAAAACACATTTTGATATAAATTATAACAGTAAAATATTAAATTCTTACCAGTTTGTATTTGGTATTTCCAGCAAATTCAACATTTAAAATTTTTCTACTTCGTGTTCCAAGATAAAAAATAAAATGCTCCTTGTCATCTGTTTGTGTTTATGTTTTCTTTTGTTGTTGTTTTGTTTTCTTTCCTTGTATGTGTAAGCGCACTGTCAAATTCGGATTTTTTGAAACTATCCGGCGTATCCGTGTGCGTATTTCGGTAGCTGTAGTACATTTTCATATATTTGAAATCGAGTTTGACAGACGCAGGACGCATTCACCGGTATTTAGGAGATGCCCTTACAATTATTGTATCATGTTTATTTTGTAGAAGAAAACAACAGCTGATTCCACGAGAAATTTTCGCATTTCAGCGGTAGCATTTTTAGTAGTACTTCGTAAGATTAAGTTCTAATAAATAATAAGTAGTTGCTTTAAGCAAAAACAAAACTTTTACCATTACAACGGCAGTTGTAATTCGTTTATTTTCACATTACCATAAATATGGAATGCACTCCGTCAACATCGCCTGAATTAGCATCACCACATCTGTCTCCAAAAACAGTTGTTCCCACAAAGTTGTTGAGGGAGAAAATACGTGAATATACAAAAAAGCACCGTGATCAAATTCGAGCGGATGTATCTGATTCCTTAAGATTCGAGCTGGGGGAAATAAAATCCCGTATCCGGGAATTGGAAGATCTTTCGGAGAAAGATGTTGCTGGTCTAGCGGCACGCATCAAGCGACGAAAACATGCCACTGTTGAGGATATGTATAGGTTTTCTCATGCCTTTCTGCAGAATGTAAAAAACATTGAAGCATTCAATAAGATCACTGGTGCTCTACAAGTGCTGATAAAAGAACTCACTGGCAATGATGCCGAACGTCAATTGTCCGCAGCCGAATGTCTGTGTAATCTCTCACTTGGTGAAGCTCCAGTTTGTGAGAAAATAGCTACCTTGGCCGGAAGTTATTTGGTGACTTATTTGCACAGTAATGAATCTCAATTGGTGCGTCTGTGCCTATGGATTATAGCAAATATTCTTGCAACGGGTCAGAAAGGACCCTCAACTCTAATGAAAATGCAGCTACTCCCACAACTATGGAAGATGTATTGTGATGATGAGGTGGCCGATCCCTGTTCAGACTATAGGGAAGATGCTGCGATTTGCTTGCAGTTGATTGCATCGAACGCCGACCATCTTTTGACACAAGAAGATAGAAATTTTGTTATTCAACAAATGGCCGACAAAAGTCCCACAAGCGTGGCTTGTGAATATCATCTTCAAATAGTATTTCTTATAGTATTTTCCCAAACGGAATTGATTGGCTCCCTCGATCCTGCAGATTCACTTTATTTACTAAACTATTCTCTAATTAATCTAAACAACACTAATAATTTTATCACTGAGCCACAACGTCTGAAGATTATTTTTTCTGTACGTATTTTAAGCAATTTACTCGTTTCTCAGCCCTTACTCTATTCAACTTTACTCTTACAAGTATCGTGTGTCTGGAAGTCGAACATTGTTGCCTTGGTTAATAAATTGTTTGCATTTCATAATGAACATTTGACCCAAGAGACTTTGTGGCTGTTGAAAAATATTCTACGTTTGGAGCAAGAAAATGAATTTATGCCTCCAAATCTATTAGAAAGGATACATATTTTTCAGGAAAATATGCTGTTTCCGGATGAATCTGTCATGGAGGAGGACTTGGCAATGGCTACGACAGCTTAAGCTAGGATCAACAATGTCTTTTTGTATTAAATTTTAATATCCTGTAAATATATACTTATTATATACTTGTTTTTTACTAAATTGTTCTGCTGAAATACAACTTGAAATTGAATTGAAACTTGTACTTGAAATACAACAAATTTTTTTTTTCATTCTTGATAAGATAATTTTAAGATAATTGATATGCAGCAAGAACAAATAATTCCTATAACCAAAATTTTTAAAAATTATTTTCTTATATTTTTACATTTACATTTTGATTTCGTTTCAGAAAAATAATATCACCACATCATATTGCGACATTTTAAAAATCCCCCCTGCACACACTGCTAATTTCGCATTTTGCATGCGAACAATCGACCCATACCTACATTATGGCGCAACCATTTGATAGTGCATTAAGAATGTACGCTTTCAACTAGGTTTGGTTCTGAAGTTTGCTTTTTGACGGTGCAACACTCCACACATTGGGCTGGGCTGAGTGTGGAAAATGCGATATTTTCGCATCTGCGGAGTGTAATAATTTTACAAACGAAATCAAAACCCGTTCAAACAGCTGCAACATTTTTACAAACGAACCTAAAAATGCCGTTTCAGTGTAAAATGTATAAACAATTTTAAATTTTTTTGCACAAACGAAATCACCATTAGTATACAATGGTGATTGAAATGCAATCATAACATAATTCATATCAATCAAAAATTATCGCGAAATAATAAAAAAGCATTATTGGGGGAAGGCAGAAAAAATGTAGCATTTTTGGCACAAAAGAAAACACCAAAAATAGGCCTAGCGATTTTGGACATTTTCTCCTTTTTTAATTAATATTTTAAAATAAATGCGAAAAAATATGTATATTTTGTAAGAAATACGCCACAAAAGAACTTTGTAGAGCGTCCCAGTAGGTGAGTTGGTAGCGTGCTCGCCTATGAGCAAAAATGCATTTTTTAAAATTTTAAATCCCATAAAATTTCGAATTGTTTTTGAAAAAAATTGTAGCGAAGTTTTTTTTATACCATTTAGCATCATTTTAGACAAAAATAAAATTCATAGTTTTTCCTTTATTTATCTTTTTTAGCTATTATTTTATTAAAGTATTAAACAATCATTTAATTGTAAAGTAAAATACGATATAAAATAAAAGAATGAAGAATTTTTCTCAGCACTGACAAAAACTGTCATTATAGGAAATTAAAACCATAAAATGTTAGCCATTGCGCAAGTACGAAATTTTGCCTACAGTATTTTTTAAAAATATATGCATTTTGACACCACAGTTCTATATTATATTTCTGTTACCGGAACGATCGTTTTTAGTAAACCTTAAATGTAAAAAGAGGAATTCTAAACAACATGATCGTGTAGTTGAAGATATTGTTGCTCTATTGTTTGTTACTAAATTCTTACAGGTGTTTGGTTCCCATATAAATTCCTGTCTCAAGATAGTGGTTTGGCTTATTACAAAAATTCCCCTTTATAATTATTGTAATCTATCTATTTTATTATTTTTGGCTAAAATGTTTATAAGCAGTTACAAATAGGTAAAATAAGATCTCGCTATTATTTTTGTTTAGTTTTTGTGTTTTACGAAATTTGTAATTGCTCTCGAACGGTTTTCTTCACAGAATATTCGTCGACTCTCACAAATCCAAACCAGTACAAAAATTTTGTGTTCAATATTTGTAAAAGTTATGGACGAAATACCAAGACTAGTCTGAAAATGTTCGTCTATTTTTGCAAAACACTGCACAGTGGTACGAATTCAAAAAGGGGAAATAATTCGACCGTTTCTTAACCAAACAACCGATTGCGACCAAACTTGGCATGGTAGATGAAGAGAAGTTAAGTTTTATATTTGGGCTCCCCATTGTCAGACAGGGGCGGAGCTAAGGGGCTTCAAAGTTGGCCACATCGGGTGAAGAAAATGTTCAAGCGCGTGTAACTCGTGTTTGTCGTCCGATTTATAAATTTTGTGTGTATTCTACTAACTGGGGTCTACATATAAACTGTTTACATCTAAGAGTTATCTCGTATAGTTAGCGAGATATCTGCAATTAAAAATTTAATTTTTTCCCTTACCGTGTGCTAGTATTTTGTAAATATCGCAGCACAATATGCACAGATTTCATCCGATGGGCAACAAACATTTCCTATAAGACAAAAAAAAATTGGTTCGATATACCCAATAGTACAAAAGTTATGACAACTTGAAGTTATATTTTCGAAAAAAAACAGTTTTTGTCAATATTTTTAGGAAAAAAATATGTATATAAAATTTAAAAAAAAAATCGAAGCGAGGCTATTTTTTCTACAATTTTTACAAAAATGACGCATTTTGTGATCTTTAAAACAAAGTAAACTTTGCAAAAATCGGTTCAGCCGTTCGAGAGCAATTACAAATTTCGTAAAAACAAACAGTAATCTTTTTAATTTTCTCAAAAATTAAAATGCCTACATTTTTTCAAAAAAATTATAGCGAGATCTTATTTTACCTATTTGAGACAATTGAGCCATGTCCGTATATCTTTTGAAATCACGCTACAGTCCATAATAATAGAGCTAGGTCGATCAAATTTGGTAGAAATACTTCTTATAGTTGCAGGTCGTTTTTGATTGCAAATTGGCCATATCGGTCAATGTTTGATATAGTTCACCTTTAGAGGTCGCTTCAAAATATGGTTTGGGCCGTATATACCACATTTTTAAACCAATTTTGCTGAAGCTTTCCAGTTTGACAAGAATTCATCGCAAAAAGTCCTGTTTAAGCCCCAAACACCACCTTTTTAAGCAATTTAGCTCAAATATAATATAAGAAAGAGCGCCCCAGTAGGTGAGTTGGTAGCGAGCTGGCCTATGAGTTTGGGGGTTGTGGGTTCGATTCCCACCAGAGGCTCTGGTCTGTCGCAACAAAAATTTACAAGCAACATGGTCTTTGTCACCCGGCTTCTCCCTGGACCGTAAAATTAGAATATAAATTAACTTTGTATTGTAATTCATATAAATAAATAAATAATATAAGAAGACATTCCTTCAGGCCGAAACGTCAAAATCTATCAGTTACGAACGAATAGGAATGAATTGTAACACGCGAAAAAACAGTATTCCGCGAACATTGATTGAACTTGATTTTATCAGAGTAATAGAATTGAGTGCAATACATGATGGAGGGCATATAACATTCGCCAATTGGTATTTCTTATTCAGGGTTGTTGTGGAGACCGATTATCTGAATCGGAATTGAAATCGAAAAAAACACTATTGGAATTGAAATTAATGAAAATAACTTACTATTTCGATAAAAATAACTTACTATTTCGATTCCGACTACAACCGGTTTCCGCAACAACCCTGATTGAAAAAATAATGACAGGCTGTGTAGTTACAGAGATTCTTCTCAAGTCCCTAATCAGAAAAAACATTCAAATGACTTTCGGAACGGGTGCGTTTTATATAGATTTGTAGACATCAAAAGTAATAAAAAGTACATATTTAGTATTTGTTGATAGAAGTATATTTATTGATTTCAAAATAATAATAAAAAATAAAAAAAAACAATACTATCATGTGGGATTGTATATCAGAAATACCTTTGGTAGTAAAGGTGTGGAGAGAGCGATGGACCACAAGTCAGCTCCGAGAATGTCTGGTACAACTGCATAATATTTCCGTTACATAGTTATGTGCTGCAATTCTAGTCATCATCTTACTATTTGGGGATGCAAAATCGAATGTAAAAGAAAATACGATTAGATTACATTGGCTTATTTCATAATTTTTTGCGCTATTTAATTTCTTGTAGAAGAGAAACAACGACAATCTGAAAGGCTTTCGCTACATGGAAAAAGCAATTGTACGGTCGCATTCAGTCCGCCCGACGCCTTAGAGTATATCTTCATGGTTCGTTGTTTCTCTTATGCTTATAAATGTTATCATCTATCTTGTTACCAAAACATACCAATCGGTTAAACTCCAGTAAAATCATCTCCATATTAACAGTTATTGTTCCACCAATGCAGTAGGGATAAATCCCTTACAATCATGTAGTATTCTGGCGGCTGAGCTTTAATATGCCCAAATCTGTAATGGAAATAAAACTGACTTTAGAACCGGGTTGTTAAGAATGGCAAAGTTCTTTAGAAAGGAAGTAAGTAATCTGAAAGGCTTTCGCTACATGGATATAGCAATTGTACGATCGCATTCAGTCCGCCCGACGCCTTAGGGTATATCTTCATATTATTTCTTCCAATCTCTGTTATGAATAATAACAATATTTCTGAAGGCATATGCCACATTATACTTACTTTGTATGGCGTTGAGTATGGGTATGCCTCCCCAGTAAATAGTCGATAATCGGACATCAATTTCTGTAACTGGACTATTAATACTGCTCCTATAAGATTTATTTCAAAATGGTTGTATCTCTAGACTCTTGAATAAAAGTGAATATATGAACTCTGCTCCTCACTGGAACGACGGGAATAAATATATATATGTGAACGCTGTATATATTCTTTTTACAAATATTTTCTGTTCAGAGTGTATTGTTTTTTCTAGTTCTGAGTTGTATGTATATAGTTTTCATTTAGTATGTGAACAAAAATTATTTAAATGTATAGTTTTTTCATGTATACATTTTTACACATCAAATTGATCACTTTTTAAAGGAGATATTCGATAGCTACCATAGCAAGGTGATTAAGTTTGGAGACATCACTAAAATCATTTTACATTATTTTTTACTAAATTTTCAATCCACCTGTGTAGTTTCTAGATTATCTTGAAAGCCTCTGAGCAGATTTTAAATTTTAAGCTCTAAATTTAACTTTAAATAAGCTCCTTGTATGTTGTTAAGAGGTTCCGATTTGTCCTCCCATTTCTAAACTGACAAAACTAAAGCCTTTTAAACGGCTTGGAAAATTAAATAAAAACGTATGCTGATCATTTCAGGTTAAGACGGTTTTTTTATTAAAAAACAAATACATTTTTGATGGCCTAATGTATTCCACGAAATTAAGAGGTAAAAGATGTCCTGGAATTAGAAAAGAAAATTACTCTTTAGTTACTGGAAATAATCATATTTAAGGTAGTCTCGTTTGAAATTATATATGGAACTCAGTTCAGTTATGGTAAAACTAGAATCATTCAGCAAATGTCTGACGTGCTAGTATCAATCGTCACTGTATAAAATGAATTGTTTTTCTCCGAATTAAGAGTTTCTAATATTTACCTTAACTTAAGCAACCAACAAGCAGGCACCACCGGCCTTCTTGATCTTGTTCTCAGCCTTCTTTGTGAAGTATTTGGCCTTAACAATGACGGGCAAATTGGGGAAGTGACCGCGGCCCAACAACTTGTAGTAACCCTATAATGGAAACAAACAAAACAGTTTTAGCATAAAATGTTTTCAAGACATATTAGGTAAAGTTGAATTTCTATAGAAGCAGAAAAGTAATCGGAAAGGCTTTCGCTACATGGGAAAAGCAATTGTACGATCGCATTCAGTCCGCCCGACGCCTTAGGGTATATCTTCATGTTAATTCTCATGCTTCTTTAAAAATTTACGTTTATTGCAAACAAACTTACAAATTTGACCAAGTCAATGACGGGGGCTTTAGGAGTCTTCTCCTTTTGCATTTCAGCAACTTTGTCGACGCCGACCAAGGACCACAACTTATCCAAGTTAAGAGTGGGGCAGAATTTGTGTTGGCGACGCAAGTGGAAGTTTCTCATACCAACTTTACCGAAGTAACCTGGATGGTATTTGTCGAAGTTGATGCGATGATGGTGCATACCACCAGCGTTACCGCGACCACCAGGATGCTTACGGTGCTTGCCAATACGACCGTGACCATGACTCACATGACCACGCAACTTTCTGGTCTTCTTCCTCTTGATATTCGACTAGAAGCGCAGAAATAAAAGAGAAAAAAGGAATCTTAATATATTTATATTCATTTTCAAAAGCCAAACACGTGTTTGGTTGTCAGCGAGTCGCCACGGAAATACACATCACTTCTTTTTACACACAAAAACAAAACTGGAAATTGATTATCGAAAGATTATTTCGTGCTTACTTTTAGAACTTATCCACTTTTTGTGCTTTTTTTATCTATAATAAGAGTCTATTGAGCTCCTCAAAATCAGTTTTTTTGGCTCATGTTTTCATTTCACTTCAATTTATTACATTTGTGGCGACTCGAGTAAAGAACAACATCCACTCACCATCTTTAATTTTTACGAAAGAAAGAAGTGAGCGAAGTTGGCCGCGTACCCAAGTTGTCATCAAATTTCTGTGAGGTGTGTTCAGTATGAACATGGTTGCATTTTACAGTACGACCTAATCACATGATATTCATTATTGTGTTCCTATTTCATATACAATAATTTTGATAGTAGTCTCAACCGAACAGCTGATGGCATAAATCTAGTTTAGCACAAGTGAACCGATTTGCTCAAACCTATCCACTGAGTAAAAATTATCATTTTAAAAAAATCGCACGATTTCGTTATTGTTACACCATAAGTGCTTAATTTGTATGGGGAGCTAAGCACTTTTAAGCACTATTAGTTCCCGATGAAGTTTGGTGCTTGTGTTCCTGTGTTAATCGAGTATGATGTTGCCAGATTGGGTACCCTATACAATTGAAATAACTGATAATTACTTAAGAAATGAACAGACGATTGCCAGATCGGCCAACATTATCATCCCTGTTAAAGTGCTGCAAATGTACGGACAATGACAGATTGTTAGGCAAAGGTGAATTGACAGTTCAGACGATTGCAAGAAATCCTTAGAATTTCACATATTTGCATAATATATATTTTGTAAGTATTTAATATAAATAAAAATATTTTATAGACAGGGTTACCAATAAAATGTTTTTCTGTCAATGGAGCCGTTGTCACATGCATAAACTTCGCACATCTAAAAAAACTGCAAATTTTCTCGCAATGACTTTTCTGCTAACGTTGCCAGACAAAAATTGTATGTTCACACGGTTGTAAATTAACGGGGTTGTATTTTTCCGCCATTTTCGGATCTTTTTCTGTTATGCATCTTTCGTTCATTCGCTCATTCATTTTACCATTCATCTCTGTCGAACAGCTGTTTAATTGTTGCCAAATTTACAGAACAATAGGCGTGTTTTCGTTACACCATAAGTGCTTAATTTGTATGGGGAGCTAAGCACTTTTAAGCACTATTAGTTCCCGATGAAGTTTGGTGCTTGTGTTCATGTCTTAATCGAGTATGATGTTGCCAGATTGGGCACCCTATATTTAGCAATATGGCATCCCATTTTTGGAGAGATTTTATCAATTATTGTGAATTAACGGGAAGAAGAAGAACAAAAATGGGAAATTATTTTAATATTTGCAAAAGAGTGTAAACAATTGAACATAGAATAGTAAATATATGTTTTATAAATACTTTTCACGAATTTTTTGTCTGTTTCGCACTGTTCTTTCTTCGCAACTCATGACACCATTGCTACCAGATAGTGAATATCCGCCACTTATTGCTTATGTGCCAGTTAGTGGAAGTCAGTTGTTTTCGTTGCACCAAACTTCATCGGGAACTAATAGTGCTTTAAAGTGCTTAGCTCCCCATACAAATTAAGCACTTATGGTGTAACGAAAACACGCCTGTTCCTGTCTTAATCGAGTATGATGTTGCCAGATTGGGCACCCTATATTTAGCAATATGGCATCCCCTTTTTGGAGAGATTGTTATCAATTATTGTGAATTAACTGGAAGAAGAACAAAAATGGGAAATTATTTTAATATTTGCAAAAAGAGTGTAAACAATTGAACATAGAATAGTAAATATATGTTTTATAAATACTTTTCACGAATTTTTTGTCTGTTTCGCACCGTTCTTTCTTCGCAACTCATGACACCATTGCTACCAGATAGTGAAAATCCGCCACTTATTGCTTATGTGTCAGTTAGTGGAAGTCAGTTGTTTTCGTTGCAAAGTGCTAAACCAAAATTGCTAGCTTGTAACGAAAACATGCCTAATGTATACCACAATAAATGAAAAATTATTTTTAAAAAATCGTGCGTTTTTGGTTCATAATGTTATCAATTTGTTTTTTTCATAATTGTAACATGTAGTAACAATTGAAATAACTGATAATTACTTAAGAAATGAACAGACGATTGCCAGATCGGCCAACATTATCAACCCTGTTAAAGTGCTGCTAATGTACGGACAATGACAGATTGTTAGGCAAAGGTGAATTGACAGTTCAGACGATTGCAAGAAATCCTTAGAATTTCACATATTTGCATAATATATATTTTGTAAGTATTTAATATAAATAAAAATATTTTCATTTCATTTCATTTATTTCGTACAAACTTGTAATTCAAAGCCGTCTGGCCAATTAAACATTAATTACAATATGCATTTAACTAAGCTTTTTAACCAAGGGTAAAAAACTACTCAGTGGTATATGATTTGTTTAAACCTAAGTAAAATAATAAGGAATAAATAATAATGAATAAATAATAAGGAATACATAATATGAGTACAGATTGGGTATACGGAAAATTATTTAGGATAATTAAATAACTACTCATATATGGAAATAATCAAAATAGAGACAGAATTTATAAGAAATTTATTGAAGATGTTGAAGAAGCCGATTAGAGTAATATGTAATTGATAAACGAAAGTTTTTTAATTCAACAGGTAAAGCATTGTATAATCGTGCTACTCTTACAAGAAATGCGTCATCCAAAAGGTGAAATACCCTAGGTATTAATATCTGATTTCTTCTAGTTGAGTGACAAAACTCAAATGATCTCACCAGGAAACTCGGACACTGATTCCTAATCAGCTTGTAGAAGAAAATTAATAACCGGGAATTCAAAAAAGTGGAGAAACTACACCCTAGAAATTTTTCAACATAAGGGGTTATATGAACTCGTCGATTTAATCGGTACACATAACGCACAGCTCTGTTTATAGCCAGATGTATCAGACTTATGTTTCTCTGTGTAGTCCCAGAATATATCTCCAAACAATACAAAACAGTTGGCATAACCAGGGCATGCACAAGCCGCTCCCTAACAAAAAGTGGCAGAGATAAATCTGTACCATACAGGTTTTTTAAGGTCAGATTCACCCTCGAAACTACCGTATTAATGTGGTGTTCAAAACAAAGCTTATCATCTAACTGAACTCCGAGGCATTCCATGCGACAGACAAATTCAATTCGAGTGTTATTATATATTAACTGAATATTATTGTAGCAAACGGAAGAAAAATATAGTGCTTTGGTTTTTAACGGATTTATGCAAAGCTTATTATGCAACATCCAAACACTTAATGTTTCGAAAACAAGATCAATTTTAGACTGAAGAGTCCCCGCAAAATGATGGTGGCCTTTAAACAGCAACTGAATGTCATCTGCAAAAGCATAAGGAACACACCAATTTTGTAAACGGGGGAAAAGGTCGTTTATGTATATTATAAATAGCAACGGCCCCAACACTGATCCCTGCGGAACACCACTTTTAACAGGAAGAATATTACTGTACCTACTATCAACATATACCAATTGACGCCTATTAGCAAGATAAGAGCACAGCATGGTACATGCACTACTCGAAAAACCATATGTATCATATAACTTATACAACAAAGTGGAATAATCCACTCTGTCGAAAGCTTTTTCCAAGTCCAATGACACAAGTATACAAAATTTCTCATTGCCATAATTACCGCGAATGGAATCAGTTAGACCTAACAATAAAGCTGTTGTACTCCTGCTGTTTCTAAACCCACACTGGGCATCATGGATGAATCTATTATTTTCCATATATGTCAACATTTGCGATTTCATTACATGTTCCACAACTTTGGATCAAATTGGTAAAATTGAAATAGGACGGAAATCATTCATTGAGTGTGAGGCTCCCTTCTTCTTAACGGGAACAATTTTAGACGTCTTCCAGTCAGATGGGATTACAGATGACAGTAAAATCGTGTTTACAAAATGCAAAAAATGGAAACAAATAAATGGGTATATGATTTTTAAAAATTTTAAGGTAAACCCATCTAAGCCAGCAGCATTAGATTTTATACCGAAAAACGCCTTATCCAAATCTTCAATGCCCACACACTGAAAAGAAAAACCATAATCTCTATACGGCCAGCTCTGCAAATCGTCAACCATGCAAGGTGAATTTAACTGATTTTCAACGAATACTTGATTCAGGCTGTCAACATTCAAATTGCAATTATAGGATTTCGATTGTGATAGTCCATTGGTTTTGATAAGGTTCCAGAAATCCCGACCACTGGAGGCATTATTAAATAGAGAAGCATGTGCATCCCTCTTAAATTTCCTTACAACGGACATTGCCTTGTTTCTGGCCTTACAAAAGACTTTCCAGTTCGTGCTACATTTATTATCGATGTACGCCTTAAAGGCCAGGTCTCGTAAGGAAATGTAGTACGAAATCTGAGGGGAATTAAACCAATTTTCATTACAATTATAAACTCTTCTTCTTCTTCTCAACGGAAAAATAGAATGTAGTAAACTAAAATGTCTTTCCAGCATTTCCCACTGGAAATCAACGTTATTTGTGGAATATATGTCGGAGAAATCCATAGATGAAACATGGTCCTGTAAACAATCATGATTTACTGCATCATAATCTGTAAATTCATAAAATTGCTGCTCTGTACAAATTTCAAAGCGCAGGGATATAAAGATAAAAGAATGCTCAGAAACGCCTGGGCAAATAAACTGGTCTACCAATTGAATAGACTTCATCGAAGAAACCAGAAAGTAGTCTAGAAGAGAAGTTGAATTATGAGTCACACTGTAGTGAGTAGGACGGGAGTTATGAACAAGGGTGACATTTAACCTTCTACATGCTTCTCTAATACTATTAGAAGAAGCAATATTAAAAAGATCTGTATTAAAATCTCCTAACATCACGACCTCCGAGTATTGAACCAGCAAATCAGTTATGTCATCTTCAAAAGACCGAAGATTCCCATGTGGCAGATAGACCACACCAACAAGAATTTTGCGCCGCCCTACTAGCAACTCTACAAACAAACTTTCTGAAATACCATATAGACTACTCATAAATGTCATTTATAGACAGGGTTACCAATAAAATGTTTTTCTGTCAATGGAGCCGTTGTCACATGCATAAACTTCGCACATCTAAAAAACTGCAAATTTTCTCGCAATGACTTTTCTGCTAACGTTGCCAGACAAAAATTGTATGTTCACACGGTTGTAAATTAACGGGGTTGTATTTTTCCGCCATTTTCGGATCTTTTGCTGTTATGTATCTTTCGTTCATTCGCTCATTCATTTTACCATTCTTCTCTGTCGAACAGCTGTTTAATTGTTGCCAAATTTACAGAACAATAGGCGTGTTTTCGTTACACCATAAGTGCTTAATTTGTATGGGGAGCTAAGCACTTTTAAGCACTATTAGTTCCCGATGAAGTTTGGTGCTTGTGTTCATGTCTTAATCGAGTATGATGTTGCCAGATTGGGCACCCTATATTTAGCAATATGGCATCCCATTTTTGGAGAGATTTTATCAATTATTGTGGGAAATTATTTTAATATTTGCCAAAGAGTGTAAACAATTGAACATAGAATAGTAAATATATGTTTTATAAATACTTTTCACGAATTTTTTGTCTGTTTCGCACTGTTCTTTCTTCCCAACTCATGACACCATTGCTACCAGATAGTGAAAATCCGCCACTTATTGCTTATGTGCCAGTTAGTGGAAGTCAGTTGTTTTCGTTGCAAAGTGCTAAACTAAAAGTGCTAGCTTGTAACGAAAACATGCCTAATGTTATCTCAAGTGCTGTCAAACTAAATTTTTTTTACAAAATTAGATGCTGGTGTCGTTCGGAGGTATTAATTTGTTTAACTTCGCCAGTCTTTTACTTCGCAGGGGCGCCCAGAATTGCCACATTACATACACATCACACGCGTTTAACAGTTGTTATTTAAATATAATGAGCAAAACATAATTAAATAAATTAAAAATATATTTGAAATTTCCTTGTCTGGAAAAATGGTTTTAACGCGTTCATAAAAGAAGACTGAACGAGTAAACAAACAGCTGTTGTGATGTTTGACCGAATGAATGTCATTTGAACGAAGGAGCCAAAAGGAACGATGGACGAAAAGACTGAACGAGTTCCTTTACCGGAACGGAACGAAGAGGACCGATCCGTTCAGTGAACCAACATGCCCAACACTAAAACCTGTGATATACAAATTTATCGATAGTACGAACATCGGTACTGGAAAGATCTGCCTAGATTATCCGACCCCAGTATGTCCAGTCGTCGTTTACTCAGAGCGGGGCAGTCGCATAACAAGTGATCAAAGCTCTCCACTTCTTCCTAATCTCCACAGCTTCTGCAGAAGTCATTGAGTCAATACCCAACCTTTTGGCGTGTTCACCGATCGAGCAGTGTCCCGTCAGAACTGATACTAACGTAGACAATCTTCGCCTCTCTAGTGCGAGGAGATATTTTGATCTTCTCTGCAGGTGCCGATTTCTGTCCATCTTTCGTTGGACTGCCTGATTTCCTCTTGCCTAAGCCAAAGCTTGCACGTGGATAGTGGCACACCAATATATGCAAATTCTTCGAGAATTTGCATTGTCGTCCCTTTCCTAGCAAGTTCATCGACTTTGTAGTTCCCCTATATATCCCTATGCCCAGGCACCCATATGAGGTGTATATTACACCTTCTCGTTAAGAGATCTGCGGCAGTCTAGGGCTGTTTGTGAATTTAAGGGTGTTACCTCCAGAGAATTGATGGCAGCCTGACTGTCCGAGTAAATGACAACGCCAGTGGTTACTATGTTGCGACTCAGCCACTTACTTTGATATCCTCATGCGACCGTAGGCAATGTGGAGGTACAATATTAATCGGCGGTATATGGAGTAGGGCTTGTAGAGACTCTCGGTAAGGCTCCGTATATGCTCAGGCAGGAGTTCTCTGATCTTAAAAATTTTCTAAAAATTTTGCACTTTCAGAAAAGGCTAGATCTGTTCCATTTATCCGAGATGGAGGGTCCACATGTGCAACATTATTCATCCTAGTAATGAGAACCAATTCTGTCTTGTTTGGGTTAACGCCCAAACCACTGCTTCTGGCTCATCTAGCCAACTTGTTCAGAGGCATCTGTAGGATGTTTCTAAGGACGTTTACGAATTTGCCACTCACTGAGATTGCCACGTCGTCCGCATATGCCACGACCTTGCAGCCACATCGTTCTAGATCTAGCATGATTTCATTCACCGCTAGGTTCCAAATTAGTGGAGACAGTATTCCTCCTTGTGGGGTCCTTCTGTTTACAAACCTTGTTAGAGTTGTGAACCCTAGCGTCTTCTGTTGAGCAGTCTTTGAATTAGTCTAATCAAACTGGAGTTAACTTTTAGATGTGACAGTGCCGCAATTACCACATCTGAGTGAATGTTGTTAAAAGCCCCTTCTATGTCAAGAAATGCCACCATGGTGAATTCCTTGAAATGCAGGGACGATTCGATAGTGCTCACAATTTCGTGCAGGGCTGATTCTGTAGACTTCTCCTTATTGTAAGCATGTTGGTTCCCTGACAGGAGTTTTGTATCCAGGTTTTCCCTAATGAAATAATCTAAAAGTCTTTCCAGACCTTTCAATAAGAAGGAGGATAGGCTAATTGGTCTGAAGTTCTTGGGCCTAGTGTGTGATATCTTCCCCGCTTTGGGTATGAATACCACTTTGGTATCCCTCCATCGATTCGGGATGTATGAAGCCTGATACAGCCTACATACATTTTCTCCAGTCAGGGGATAATGTACTTTAACATTTTCTGCATTTCTGCTGGAGTGATGCCGTCTGGTCCAGGTGACTTGAAGGGCTCAAAGCTATTAATAGCTCAGCTTATTCTGGATCTCTCAGTCAACAAGCTAGCGACACTCGCAGTTCACTCGCCCCCTTGTTGGTCCTGCTGATCATCTGGTTCTGTTAGAGTTCCTCGGGAAATGTGTTTCGACTGCTCGCTGTTTTTGGTCCAGTTATTTGCCTCATCCTGTAAATATCCCGCTGTACAGGGTGAAGCAGATAACATCTTCCTCAGCCTTGAGGCGTCGGATACCTTTTCCACTTCGCCACAGAAGGTATACCAAGAGCGTCTTTGCGCCTTCATAAGCTCCTTCTTATAGATCTTGAGTTGCTCTTTATAGGCATCCCAAACATGCGCGACCCTAGTATAGCTTCATGCAGGCCTTTTTCATATCCGTTAGCTCAGAAGTCCATCATTGGGGCTTAGTTTTACCCATGTACCTTGTTTTTGGACAGGCTTCTTCAAGGGAACTATTGAATGATATGTATCCAACCGGCTTTGACATTCGGTTCGTACAGAAGTTTAGAGTTGAGGACTTTCTTGAAATTCTTCTCATGCAGGTGCCGCTTTGTCTTCCTCACATTTCTGTAGACGGCAAGTTTAGGCGCTTTTTCACCCAGTTTGAACTCAATATAATGGTAATCTGAGAATGAGTGGTCGTCCAGTACATTCCACCCAATAATTTTGTCTGGCAGCCGGTCAGTAGCAAACGTTACGTCTAGTACTTCTTGTCTGTCTTTAATTGTAAAGGTCGGTTTATGGCCAATGTTACAAATACTTAGGTTGGTAGTTAGAATAAAGTCAAGTAGCGAATCACCCCTATTGTTTATATTCGTACTACCCCAGATAGTATGATGAGCGTTCGTGTCTGCGCCAATAATCAGCTCGACCTCGTCAGACGTTGCTTCTTCTGCTAGTTCCCTGAATAGAGCAGTCGGTACTACAGCTTCATAAGGCAAGTAACTGGAGACCTATGTGAAATACGATGTTATCGAATTCTGCTCGCTTTTTCTCGAGACTACTCCTGTGTGCTGGGTTTTTGTTCTTGTCTTTGTAAAATGAGATTACCGATCTCCAGACTAGCAGCTGTTTGGTCTTTACAACTTAAATTAGCCAAGAAAAAGATACTTAGATCTTTCCTGGCTAAAATGCAATTTCTTGAAGTGCCTTCACAGTCGGCCACAAGCAGTTTAAAGTTGGGTGTCCTGATACCGCACACACTTCCTCCCACTGCGTAGGGCTCCTGTATCAGGACGATGTCTTCTGCACCTGTGGATAGGCGCAGCAATAGAGCCGCTGAGGCTGCTTTAGCGTGATGGAGGTTAATCTCTAGAATTCTTACCATCATTGGTAATTGACAGATTAATATCCACCCCGACAAGGGTGTTATCGAACTCTTCGTCCGTATCATCGAGAAGCGTGTCCCCGCCAGATGCGTCAAAGATTCCGGAGACTCCACTAAGCCCCTTTGTGTCAGAAGTAGAGCTTTGGTCCTTAGAGACGGACTTTACAGATCTCCGCTTACTCACTCATATAAGAGCTTTACTCACCCCTGATGCCATCCTGCATCGTTGCAGATTGGTGGTTTGCCCGGCATTTCTCTACGGACACCGAGGTAATGAGCCTTTTTGTCCTTGATGAAGGATCCATCCTCACTACTTCTGTCTATAACAGCCATCACTAGACTCTCCTTCGCCACTTCATTTAAGGGCTTGGTGAGTGTCCTGTTGATGGTGACATTAGGGCCTCTTGCCTTTTTCGAAGGCAGGGGTTCATGGGGTGATTTGATTCTTTTGACTTTATTAGCCGTTAACACAGCTGAACCTGTGGCTCTTTCAGCCGGCTCATTGGCCTTAGAAGCATGACGCCTTTGGCCCAAGTGACTCGTTTTGTTTTTCGGTAAGAGCCGAAACCTCAACAGCCTCCAACTTCGTCAAAATTCTGAGCGCTATCCGACATGACGTTTTCGCCTCACCGTACCACCTGTTTTTTGGTGTGGTCGGCTTTGGCCAAGACCAACGGACGGACAGTCGGACGATTGTGGAACCCCGCTCCATCGGAACACGAGGGCATCCCCGTCATGAGAATTTATTTATTTTTTGTCTGGATTAGCCCGTAATAGGTACTACGATGTAGGCATTCCAGACTTTGTACAGATTTTTTGCGATTGAGTAATAGATACTGCGTAACAGTTTTACTATCCGCTCTGTGATAAACACGTCCTAGTCAACGGACTGCTCAGCAACGATCGATTTACTGAAAGGCAAATCCGATAAACGTGTTATCTCGAGAAATGGTCCGGTCGAATGGCCACCTCGTTCATGCCATTTAACGCCATTGGATTTCCTTTTATGCAGCCACATCAAGTCAGTGGACTATGCCAACAACTTTAGACGAGGTAAGAGAGACAGTGCCGCAATTACCACATCTGAGTGAATGTTGTTAAAAGCCCCTTCTATGTCAAGAAATGCCACCATGGTGAATTCCTTGAAATGCAGGGACGATTCGATAGTGCTCACAATTTCGTGCAGGGCTGATTCTGTAGACTTCTCCTTATTGTAAGCATGTTGGTTCCCTGACAGGAGTTTTGTATCCAGGTTTTCCCTAATGAAATAATCTAAAAGTCTTTCCAGACCTTTCAATAAGAAGGAGGATAGGCTAATTGGTCTGAAGTTCTTGGGCCTAGTGTGTGATATCTTCCCCGCTTTGGGTATGAATACCACTTTGGTATCCCTCCATCGATTCGGGATGTATGAAGCCTGATACAGCCTACATACATTTTCTCCAGTCAGGGGATAATGTACTTTAACATTTTCTGCATTTCTGCTGGAGTGATGCCGTCTGGTCCAGGTGACTTGAAGGGCTCAAAGCTATTAATAGCTCAGCTTATTCTGGATCTCTCAGTCAACAAGCTAGCGACACTCGCAGTTCACTCGCCCCCTTGTTGGTCCTGCTGATCATCTGGTTCTGTTAGAGTTCCTCGGGAAATGTGTTTCGACTGCTCGCTGTTTTTGGTCCAGTTATTTGCCTCATCCTGTAAATATCCCGCTGTACAGGGTGAAGCAGATAACATCTTCCTCAGCCTTGAGGCGTCGGATACCTTTTCCACTTCGCCACAGAAGGTATACCAAGAGCGTCTTTGCGCCTTCATAAGCTCCTTCTTATATATCTTGAGTTGCTCTTTATAGGCATCCCAAACATGCGCGACCCTAGTATAGCTTCATGCAGGCCTTTTTCATATCCGTTAGCTCAGAAGTCCATCATTGGGGCTTAGTTTTACCCATGTACCTTGTTTTTGGACAGGCTTCTTCAAGGGAACTATTGAATGATATGTATCCAACCGGCTTTGACATTCGGTTCGTACAGAAGTTTAGAGTTGAGGACTTTCTTGAAATTCTTCTCATGCAGGTGCCGCTTTGTCTTCCTCACATTTCTGTAGACGGCAAGTTTAGGCGCTTTTTCACCCAGTTTGAACTCAATATAATGGTAATCTGAGAATGAGTGGTCGTCCAGTACATTCCACCCAATAATTTTGTCTGGCAGCCGGTCAGTAGCAAACGTTACGTCTAGTACTTCTTGTCTGTCTTTAATTGTAAAGGTCGGTTTATGGCCAATGTTACAAATACTTAGGTTGGTAGTTAGAATAAAGTCAAGTAGCGAATCACCCCTATTGTTTATATTCGTACTACCCCAGATAGTATGATGAGCGTTCGTGTCTGCGCCAATAATCAGCTCGACCTCGTCAGACGTTGCTTCTTCTGCTAGTTCCCTGAATAGAGCAGTCGGTACTACAGCTTCATAAGGCAAGTAACTGGAGACCTATGTGAAATACGATTTTATCGAATTCTGCTCGCTTTTTCTCGAGACTACTCCTGTGTGCTGGGTTTTTGTTCTTGTCTTTGTAAAATGAGATTACCGATCTCCAGACTAGCAGCTGTTTGGTCTTTACAACTTAAATTAGCCAAGAAAAAGATACTTAGATCTTTCCTGGCTAAAATGCAATTTCTTGAAGTGCCTTCACAGTCGGCCACAAGCAGTTTAAAGTTGGGTGTCCTGATACCGCACACACTTCCTCCCACTGCGTAGGGCTCCTGTATCAGGACGATGTCTTCTGCACCTGTGGATAGGCGCAGCAATAGAGCCGCTGAGGCTGCTTTAGCGTGATGGAGGTTAATCTCTAGAATTCTTACCATCATTGGTAATTGACAGATTAATATCCACCCCGACAAGGGTGTTATCGAACTCTTCGTCCGTATCATCGAGAAGCGTGTCCCCGCCAGATGCGTCAAAGATTCCGGAGACTCCACTAAGCCCCTTTGTGTCAGAAGTAGAGCTTTGGTCCTTAGAGACGGACTTTACAGATCTCCGCTTACTCACTCATATAAGAGCTTTACTCACCCCTGATGCCATCCTGCATCGTTGCAGATTGGTGGTTTGCCCGGCATTTCTCTACGGACACCGAGGTAATGAGCCTTTTTGTCCTTGATGAAGGATCCATCCTCACTACTTCTGTCTATAACAGCCATCACTAGACTCTCCTTCGCCACTTCATTTAAGGGCTTGGTGAGTGTCCTGTTGATGGTGACATTAGGGCCTCTTGCCTTTTTCGAAGGCAGGGGTTCATGGGGTGATTTGATTCTTTTGACTTTATTAGCCGTTAACACAGCTGAACCTGTGGCTCTTTCAGCCGGCTCATTGGCCTTAGAAGCATGACGCCTTTGGCCCAAGTGACTCGTTTTGTTTTTCGGTAAGAGCCGAAACCTCAACAGCCTCCAACTTCGTCAAAATTCTGAGCGCTATCCGACATGACGTTTTCGCCTCACCGTACCACCTGTTTTTTGGTGTGGTCGGCTTTGGCCAAGACCAACGGACGGACAGTCGGACGATTGTGGAACCCCGCTCCATCGGAACACGAGGGCATCCCCGTCATGAGAATTTATTTATTTTTTGTCTGGATTAGCCCGTAATAGGTACTACGATGTAGGCATTCCAGACTTTGTACAGATTTTTTGCGATTGAGTAATAGATACTGCGTAACAGTTTTACTATCCGCTCTGTGATAAACACGTCCTAGTCAACGGACTGCTCAGCAACGATCGATTTACTGAAAGGCAAATCCGATAAACGTGTTATCTCGAGAAATGGTCCGGTCGAATGGCCACCTCGTTCATGCCATTTAACGCCATTGGATTTCCTTTTATGCAGCCACATCAAGTCAGTGGACTATGCCAACAAGCCAACAAGCCAACAACTTTAGACGAGGTAAGAGACAACATCCAACGCAAAATTGTCATCGGTCCGGTCGAAATTTGGGCAAGAGTGGTGGACAATAGGTCCAAAGAATAGATCGCTGTAGACGGGCTCGTTGTGGTCATATCACCGAAATCGAATTTTAATCTTAAAATGTAACATTACACCTGGAATACATTTGAACTCTATCGGGCCTGTTCTGTAATCACGCGTTTTGATATCACGGTGATTTCAAAACATCATCGATTTTAAAATCATTATTGGTGCTCGGAAATGGTACGATTTATTGTTTAAAGTAAACAACAATCAATTTAAACCAACTATACCAAAATCGGACGATTTTCGAACCCTCCAAGAGTGATTTTAAAATCGTTGATAATACTAAACCACCGTGATATTAAATCGCGTGATTTCAGACCAGGCCCGTATATCTTAAATATTCTGAGTTTTATCTATATATGAGGGATTCCTGGAAAACGGATCATAATTTTTTTTTGCAAATTTTTTTTTACTGATTCGGCAGATTAAGCGCGTAGAGCGTGCTGTTCAAAATACGCGAAGTGAAAGTTTGGAGTGAATTCGTCATATCTTCCGATGAAAATGTCATATCTTCAGATTTATTTAAGATATTTTAACGTAATAAAATGCGATGTAAAGGTAATTACCTGAGGGATTCTGAATATAATAAGTGCTGCGACAGTCTAACAAAAATATTAATTCTTTTTTATTTATAAATTTTTTTTATATAGTGCCCCCTTTGATTTTAATTTTTTTTCTTCATAATATTAGCTCTATATGTTTATTATTAATCCCAAAAAACAAATTGGTGTTCATGGAATACGCCACCATTACGCAAATACGTATAAGGGGGTATGTGTTTACATGGCTTTCACAGTGCAGTGTCTTATCTTTTCCAATACACCACAAGAACCTCTCTTTCGAAAGGAAGAGTTGATCGAAAAAGCTGAATAATTCGATCATTAACAAAAAACTTCTAAAATTTATGTATTTGTATTTGTCAGACAAAGGAAAAAAGTAAAATAAAATTTTGGAAAAATTACTTTATTCACATATTATTTTTTTTAAACCAAGTTGCATTGCCATACGTTTTTAAATAAAGACTCATTTTTGCCAATGAATTACTTTCATATAAAAAAGTAAAAATGCCTTTACAGGTTTGTTTAAATCCATTTAATTTGATAATCACAAAAAATGCAATGTTCCTCAAAATATAAGAAAGGAGAATGGATTATGTGAAAATGTTAAATTGTGTAAGTCTAGATTCACACTCACTTCACTGACAGTTGCCGTTGCAGAATATATATGTCATAGTGTAAACATAGTATTTATTGTATTCATTGTATTTATTCGTCGATTATATTAATATTCTATATTATAATAATATTTTTATTATAATAATATTCTTCAACAAGAACGGTTGTTTTATATACAACAATTTTGGCGACGAGGATTACGAGACGAATCTCACGTTATTCATTTGGAGATATACATTTTGTACAGTACAAGTGTACGGAATGTGAATAAAATGGCAGATTCTGGCATTTCTTTAACTTTGATGCTTTTGATCCACAAAAGATTTCTTGGTGTCGTTGGGTGAAACGATTTGAGACGGCTATGAAGCTGTACGATTGTAAAGAGGACAAGAAACAGTCATTGTTGTTGCATTTCATCGGTACAGGCGCCTACAACGTCTTATGCGACAAATTGACACCTAAACAACCAGAGGAAGAAACATTCGCGGAAATAATCAAGGTGTTCGAAGAACACTTTGAGCCGAGGCCCAGTGAGTTGGTGGAATGTTTTCGGTTCAACATGCGCAGGCAACAAGAGTCTGAGTCAGCAGGTGACTTTGTGGTGTCATTGAAAAAGTTGGCGGTTGGTTGCGAGTTTGGTGACTATTTGGGTAAGGCTCTCAGAAATCAATTTGTATTTGGTCTATGTGATAGTAAATTGCAAAGTCGGTTGTTGGAAAAGAAAGATCTGACTTTGGAGGATGCGTTAAGTGTGGTAACAGCGAGTGAATTGGCAGAAAAAGGCGGCATGGAGCTACAAAATGGCGGTGAGAAATCGAATGTGAATAAAATAAAGAAGAAGAATAATACCTCGCATATGGCAAACCAATGCAAATACAAAAATTGTACATGTCATTTTTGTAACCAAAAGGGGCATTTGAGAAAAGTGTGTTATAAGGAGAAAAAACAAATACAACAAGTTCATGAAAAAGAAACGGCAGTTGAAGAATTGTTGGTGAAAACTAAAGGCGAAGTAAATAAGTTAAGCAACAAAATCATGCACAGTCTGCGGGTAAATGAAGAAATGATAACTTTCGAAATAGACACGGGATCACCTGTATAAATTATTAATTTGTCAGATGCCAAACGTTATTTCCCGACATTGAAAGTGTTTCATCCCGATGTGGAGCTTGTGAGTTATTGCAGTACAACTTTGCAATGTGTGATACATATGTGTCGCAGTGACAGGTAGCGATGAGGAGAACAAATTAAAATTGTATATTTTGCGATCGAAACAAAAACCAATTCTAGGAAGAGAATGGTTACAGAAAATTAAATTAAATTGGCAAAATATTTTTGGAGCAGAGGGCTGCGGTTCAGTAAACGAAATTTGTTGAAGGAAGGCTATTTTTAGTACAGAATGCCCTAAAAAACCATTTGAGAGAGTTCATGCTGATTATGCTGGACCAATATTTGGTAAATATCTGTTTGTTTTGGTAGATGCGTACACAAAATGGCCTGAGGTTCATATCTGCTCGAATATGAATACTGATACTACTATCCAGAAGTGTCGCGAAATTTTTTCCCAATTTGGGATTCCAAATATATTTGTGAGCGACCATGGGAGGCAATTCGACTCGAATGAGTTTCAACATTTTTTAAAATTGAATGGAATTGTTCACAAACAAGGTGCACCATACCATCCTGCAACAAACGGGCAAGCGGAACGTTATGTTCAAACAATCAAATCAAAGTTGATGGCATCCAAGTGTACACCCGATACGATACATGCGGAATTGTCAAAGATACTGATGGCATACAGACGGGCTATACACTCAACAACAGGGAAATCACCAGCAATTTTAATGTTTGGCAGACAAATTCAGTCGCGTTTAGATTTGTTGATTCCTAACGATGTGAATCAGGAGGCAGACGATCAATTTCGCGCTGTCCCATCAAAGAAATTTTTTGAGGGAGAGAGTGTTGCAGTGCGAGACTACTTATCAAAGGTGAAGTGGCGATATGGAAATGTAGAGAAAATATGCGGCGAACTTCATTATGATGTCAGTTTAGACGACGGTCGTATTTGGTGAAGACATGTAGATCAAATACGAAAATCAGCGGTAAATGAATGCGTGAATACGTTGAAGATTCAAGACCGGTACCAACTATAACAAACAACACATCAGCTGGAAGTTTACCTTTACCATTGATCCAACAAAATCGATTGCAACCAACCATTCCGAATGTTCCTGGAAATCAAATACACTCAGACAACCAAGCAGACTCAAATCCAACTGATAAAAATGTTCATGTTCCCGACGAAACTCCGAGAACAGGAAATACCACGTCAACTCCTGACGAGCTACGCCGATCAACAAGGCAACGAAAAGTAGCTCAACGTTTAGCAGATTCCTACCTTGAATTTGATTAAATTAAGGGGGGAGAAATGTCATAATGTAAACATAGTATCATTGTATTTATTCGTCGATTATTCCTATTATATATTCGATATCGATTACATGCATATGGATTATTCATATTCATCACTAATAGGTGAATATCACAATTAAATACTATAGACGTCGCATGGTATTTACAGACTACATCCGCCAGATGGCGTCCGAGCAACCTTTCTCTCATTCTCAAATTCCTCTCAATATCTCTCTCTCTCAAAACATGCTGACTTTTTTTGTACTCTCAGAAAATTTCTGACAACGGATTTGAATTTTTCAGTTTGTTTTGTTGTGAACGTAAATAGGGCATAATAAAATTAATGATGAAAAGGAGGTAAATTGAGATTTGTAGACGTTTTAATTATTAATAAATATTTATGAATTTGTTTTTTAGGGACAACGCGGTGTATTAGTGGTTAAAGTCGCCTTGATTCCCTGTCTGGCGATAGTTGTGTTGTTGGAGGAAGACGTCTGATGATGGCTGGCAATGGTAATGGTGTTTTTGGCAGCAGCGGTGTAGGGATTGTGTGATCATATCATCCTATGGAAAATCGAGTTTTTGTTTGGGATATTTTTTTGCAATCAGACACACGTATTTTGTCAAAGGGGAAATCGTCAGCTATAGGTAATATCAGACAGGTAATGGGACAATTCATCATCTGACAGACATTCTGAGATATGTTTTGTACAAACAATCTATTTATCTTCAATCTATTGCGTCTCCAAACTGTTACAACAACAACACCCGAAGAAGAGGGCACCAAATCTTAAGAAAGTCTATAAATGCCCTCATTGTTTAATATAGACCTCTACAGCCCCCAGATTTCATTGCAATGTTCTTATTTTGTTAAAATAATTACGGTTAGTTTGACGTAATACTGTTCTTTGGAAGCTAACTTACTAATTACACGTATATCTGAAATGATATGTCTGAAAATTTTTTATAAAATATTCACAGTACTAACTGGTCTACTGATTATAAAAATCGCATTGCGTCAATTACCACCACCCCACCAAAAAATATTAACAAATTATCCCCTAAAAAAACCCCATTAGCATAAAAACCCTAAATCTTGGGGCAAAACCCTTAATCTGGCAACTCTGATATTGCTTTATAGAAAAAAAAAATATTTTCTTTACTCTCTTGGTCTGCATTTACATGATACTTTTTTTTAAGTATTAAGTATACTTATCGGCGTTTTGTTGGCGAGAGAGGCAGTCGGAAACGGGGGGAAGAAAAGTATGCCGTACTCGTACTTATCGTACTCATCGTTTTGTGTTTTTCGTTCGCACTTGGAAACAACAACAATTCACACAGGAAAAGCCGAAACAAAACAAATGAAAATAAGTATAAGTATTGAAAAAAGTACGTGTGTGAACGTAAATACAAAAGAGAATAAGTCGATAAGTTACTTAAAAAAAAAGTACCATGTAAATGGGGACTTGGCACACATTTACGACAGAGAAAAAGTTTTTTTCTCTCTTTGCAGAACAGGTGTTCCTCCGGGTACAAGCGCCATCTACAATGTGCAGACAAACTAAACGAACTGTCAACACCATGCGACGTCTATACTATTTAATTGTCATTGTATCACCACTAAAGGTGTGTACAGACGATTGCCAGATCGGCAAACGTTATCAACCCTGTTAAATTGTTGCAAATGTACGGGAATTGACAGGTTGTTAGGCAAATGTTAATTGACTGTTCAGACGATTGCAAGAAAACCTTCAAATTTCATATATTTTGTTAATATTTATATGCAGGATTGCCAATTAAAATATTTTATAGACAGTGTTGCCAATAAAAAGTTTTTCTGGCAATGGCGCCGTTGTCACATGCATAAACTTCACACATCAACAAATCTGCAAATTATCTCACAATGACTTTTCTGCCAACGTTGCGAGACAAAAATTGTTTGTTCACACGGTTGTACGTTCACAGGGTTGCATTTTTCCGCCATTTTTCGGACAATGTTGTCCGATCAGGCAATCGTCTAAACATACCTTAACACTAAAGCTGAGTATACACCCAAAATAAATTGTTTGCTGTTAATAACAAACAACGTCTGCTAATTTTTAGCAAACATTTTTTCTGCTAATACAGCACATTTTCTGCTGTAATAGCAAAAAGTTTGCAGTTTTGCATTAGCAAACGCACTGCTGAAAAATTTGCAGTTTGCTGAAAATTTTTGCTGTTAATCAAAATATATGAAAATAAGACAAAAGTTGCAATAATTTACATGATAAAGTTCAACTACCATTGAAAATCAAAAAGGTTAAGGTCATTCGTGCGATGAGAAAAGTATATTTAAAAAAAAGTTAAATAATTATTTGGCGATATCTATTTTCCGAGTAACGGTTATCAATATTTTTACTTTTTCATTGGACTTTAAAAATATTGGAAATAGGAGTCGATTAAAACTGTAAAAAGTAAAACACAAATCGATAACGAATATGATTTGACGATTTCAAAATCTTAGTTCCGGATATACAATTAAAATTAATCTATAGTGTTTAGATTTTAGTTTCTAATTTTTTATATTTTAATGAAACCAAAGCTAAACATTAATATTTTATGTGCGATTTGTAAAAATGTTTATAAAGTCTGATTCACACAAGGCAATTTTATTTCAAGCAAGTGTCAAAGTTTGTAGGAGAGATACAGAGAGCACTTTCCGCTTGGAAGAAATTGCCTCGTGTGATCTAGGACTAAGTATTATGTATGCAAAAAAGTTAAAAAAATCGAGAGAATTCCTAAAGGCTTAGGGTGAGTATTAAGAGAAAATTTCGCAAGATTGTATCATCCTGTGCAAAGACGATTTTTATGCGGTTTCCACGGCTATTACTGTGTGTATTGTTGTTGTTTCAAAGTGCGAATGAAAAACAAAACGTTCAATCGAGTACGAGAGTTTTTTCCCCTCCCTTTCCAACCGTGTAAATTGGGACGAACATAGACACCTCAACACACGCGGTAATTCGGCGTCTCACTCTCTGTCAAACTTTGACACTTGCTTGGAAAAAGTTTGATGGAGAGAGAGGCGGGCGGAAAGAGTTCTCTCCTACAAACTTTGACACTTGCTTGGAAAAGTTGCCGAGTGTGAATCTGAACAATGGGGAAAGTAGTTTCTTGTGCTGGCAATCCGTTTTTTTTCATTCGCACTTTGGTGCCTTTATATCCAACAAACACCGAATTTCCCCGTGTGAATCGGGACATAGACATGCTTTATGACGGAAAAAAAGAAAATTAAAAAAAAGCGGCGTTTAATTTATATTCCTTACCACTGAAACCAATTGTTTCCATTAAAATGTGCTTGCGATAAGTGACATATATATTCATATATGTGCAGATGACAAAATCTCATATAAAATGTATATTTCGCATATCAAAAAATATTGACAGACGTAATATGCTTTCACTAGCAATCAAGAGTTTAAGTAACACCCTTTGAAGAGTAAAATATTTTACGCCGAACAAATTGAATTGAAATTTTCGTTCTGTTTGTTAATTCGAATTACAAAAGCATTCCGCGGGCGGAGTAAAGTAAACTTTTTGGCAATGAAAAACGAAGATAATGCAAATGATTTTAATAAGTAAAACGGTTCCGGGACGGCTTCGACAACACTTACAAATGGCTAAATAAAAAAGGCGAAATTGCGTATGCTTTGGAGGATCAATTAATCAAGTTGCAACAGGTAAGCGTACACAAATTGCAAATTTCACTATGATTGTGTAAGTCTTATTTCTGGTTTTTTTCATGATTCTCAGCAAGCAGTGTCCTATTAAAACCCTCTACTTTAATACGGCTACAAAAGTAAACTAAATATTTGCTGTCCATACAAAGAACTTGTGATAGCGATGGACTAGCAATTTATTTCCGTGTCTACTTTTCCAAATCTCATAGACCTCTTAGAAGTGTGGTCCTAATGAAAATATCTGCAACAACGTAAGTAATTGTTTTGTGATTTTTTTTTCTTATTTCATTAATTACACCTGTATCACCAGAAATGACAACATTAATTTTTGTACACCATATGCTTCAACCATGGTTGCTAATATCAGCATAGCGAAGTAACCTTTTGGCTCAAAAAAACTCGGGATAATTTAGTCTAATTGGGATGTAATCCATCGATAAGATAATTTGGGTGAACCCAATTGGCTAACGCGTAGGACTCACTGATCATCATACGGTCTTGGAGAACATCAAATATAACCAAAGGTCGTACGATGTATGTTCTTTATTGTTATCATTCGGACAAAGAATATAGTTATTAATGCCAGTGACCGGTAAGTATTGTGCGTAGCTGCTCCTATTGCTATTTAATTTTCTAAATGATTTATATTTTTTGATCAAGCCTACACAAATGCACATAAAGGACTATGTTAATTAATCAAGACGCAACAGGTAAGCGTACCCAAATTGAATATGAAATGTACGATGATTATAAGACTTATTTCTGTTTGTTTTCAAGATTCTCACCAAGTAGTGTCCCATTAAAATACGGGTATAAAAGATGATCTGAAATTTCGTAGCAACTACTATGTATAAATTCAGATAACTTGTGTCATGGATGGACTAGCCATTTATTTCCTTGTCTACTTTTCCAAATCGCATACACCTCTTGGAAGTGTGACCCTAATGATAACACCTGCAACAACTTGTAAGTATTTTTTTCCTTTTTGTGATTTGTTTACCGAAATGGCAACATTGATTATTTACTCTATGTGTTCCAACGATGGTCGCTAATATCCGAATCACGAAGCAACCTTTTTGCTCCAAAAAACTCAGGATAATTTAGTCTAATTTGGATGTAATCCATGGATATGACCATTTTGCCCAATGATATGGCTCTGGACATGTACAATTAGATATCGTGTCTATAGGGTAAACCCAACACATTGGCCAACAGAGTTCGCGTCGATGTCGTACGATTTATGTTCTTTATATATCCTTCGGACAAAAAGAAGATAATTCTTAATGCCAGTGACCGGTAAGTATTGTTTGTAGATACTCCTATTGATATTCAATTTTATTAAATGATTTATTTTTCATTTATATTTTTAGCCTATATACAGATTTCACAGTTCGAAACGCTTATCAATACATGGGCTGAATAACTTCAGGTTGGAGTCCTGGTTGATATACTCTTCTCAAATATCAGGAAAATATAAAATTTGCATTTCTTTTATTAAAATAAAAAAGAAAGAGACGTATGCTGGAATAACAAAAATAGTTTGTTCTCCCAGCCGCTATTTTCTGTTAAATAATAGCAAAATTGTTTGCTAAAACGACTGTTCTAGTTTGCTACAGTAGCAGGCAAATTTATGTGCTAAAATAACAACCATAGGGTTGCTAAAATTACAGACGAAGTCTGCTTTCCCTTTTTCAGCAGACACAGACTGTTGAAACAACAAACATTTTTGCTAATGATACTCACAAAATTCTTTGAGTGTAGCCGATTGCCAGATCGGCAAACGTTATCAACCCTCTTAAAGTGCTGCAAATATACGGACAATGATAGATTGTTAGGCAAATGTGAATTGACAGTTCAGACGATTGAAAGAAAACATAACAATTTGATATATTTACAATATATTTTGTAAATATTTATATGCAGGATTGCCAATAAAAATACATTATAGACAGTGTTGCAAATGAAATAATTTTCTGGCGATGGCGCCGTTGTCACATGCATAAACTTCGCACATATAACAATCTGCAAATTATCTCGCAATGACTTTTCTGCTAACGTTGCAAAACAAAAATTGTGTGTTCACACGGTTGTAAATTCACAGGGTTGCATTTTTCCGCCATTTTTCTGGCAATGTTGTCCGATCAGCAAATCGTGTGTACTTACCTTAAGAAATAAATTACTCTAATAATATTCTTCAACAAGAACGGTTGTTTTAGTTACAACAATATAAATAAGGTTTAGGGTATCTCTTAAATACCGGTGAATGCGTCCTGGTCTGTCAAACTCAAATTTCATCCTATTGTTTTATGTACATACAACAACACTTTGACAGACGCCGTGCGCAATTCACCGGTATTTAAGAGATGCCCTTAATGATGTTTATTCAGATCAGCGTTACCGTTGGAAAATTTCAAAAAGGGGATTTTTTCGAAAAAAGGGGCAACTGATTATTAAAAAAGGGGGATCAATTTTAAGGTTTTTATTTAAAGAAAACAACAATAAAAAAACAAAGCTTAACATAAAAAATAAGTAGGTAACATTAAAAAATGCATTTACACGAAAACTAAACAAAAAATACAATGTTATAGAAAACTTCTTATGATGTATACTAAATATATTTTATCACATACATTTCTTTATTTATAGTTACTTTTTTGTAACTTTTTTTTTATACTTTCTAATTAGATCTGTGCTTGGGACAGATGTGTTTTGTATTGAGTTTTTTTGATCTCACAATAGATCTGTATAGAAAAAAACTTATATGTTTATGTACATCAACCTAATGAAAAATACTTATCCATATATTTATTACATTTAAGAAACCACCAGCAAACAAATTGGATTTTTTTATAAACGCCGACCGATTCGAAAAAATTAATTTTCACCATATATTGTTACATTTAAGAAATCACTCAAATTATTTGTATTGTTGCATAGACGCCGACCTATTCGCAGAATTTTCACCAATAAGATGAAACGGTGGAAATAAATTCTCATATGCATACACATACAAAAGATAAATTTAAATCGTTTTAGCATATGCGTATATCCCATTAAATAAATTCAGAACGTAGCGCGTGAGGCATTTCCGTACGTTAGTACGAAAGTGTTGTTATAAGAGTATAAAAAGCAGATTTTTTTTCAAAAGCCAAAAAGTGGCACAAAAAATCGAAAAGGGGCACATTTAAGGCCGGGTTAGGCATACGTAACCGTAATTTATCTTTACCGTTGCCGTAACGTTGCCCGTTTGAGCGACTAGCCAACGTTGAGATAACGAGTCATATGTTCTGACAACAACAACACATAAGTAAACAAAAAAGCCGCGATTTCTTTTTGTTTAGGTTTATTAAAAGTGAAGTTAAAAAGATGTTTATTGTTTTAGCACAAATTTGCTTTTTAAATCTGTGCAGAATTTACAATTAAAGTAAATCAAGAAAATATCGTCGGATAAGAAGATGGGGTGGATGTCCTATAAACAGTGACTGAGTTAACTACGCCAAGGCAACGGATTAGACCGGCAGAGAGACTAGCAATAACACCACTGTATGTCAAATATTGCTTTATCCTACGATTCCATGTTGGGTAATCTTAACATTCTATTCGGTTGTTCCATACAATCGATTGCATGGAGTCACAGGCTGGGGAAAACAACAATGCGAAATATTGTTTTAGAATACAGTGAAGTTTTGCTTTCGCCGATTTAATTAAGTGAACTAACTACACACATTGCGAATGATTTTCAACGAATGTGGGATATGCCGAATTGTGTGGGAATCTGCGATGCTAACTATACATTCATATCAGTTAATGTTGGAAGTTGTGGCAGCCAACACGATGGGGGTATGTCCATTAAACTTATATTTAATTATAATCTATTTTAATACAAACAATTTCCATTTCTTAATTTAAATTAAATACAGCTATATTCCAGTACTCTCCGTTTGGTCAGTCAGTTATTTTAGGTACAGTACCTGTACCTCCTAGTAAACCATTATCGTCAGCATCCTCTGAAGCATTTCCTCATTTTTTTATTGACGATGCGGCGTTTTCCTTGAGGAATATCCTTGGTCTAAGTCAACAACTATAGACGAGCTCAGAGACAACATCCAACGCGAAATTGCCAACGCTCCGGTCGAAATGTCGCTGTTGACGGGCTGGTGGTGGTCATATGACCGAAATTGAATTTCATTCTTAAAATGTAACATTTGCACTACACCTGTAATAAATTTGAACTCTATATCTTAAATATTCTGTGTTTTATTAATACTTTTACTTATGTCTATTTCCATTGAAGAGGGACTCAGCCAAATCCAATATCTATCTATAAATAAGTCCACGTTTGTAGAGACGCTTATATTGCTGTCAAATTAACCCACAATGAAGAAGATTGGCGCAATGATTGTCTCGTACTGTCGCCAAAAGAATCGTGAAGCAGATTATAAATTTAATTTTTAATGGAGTGAGCCGCGATCTTCATAAAACTCACCTGTGACGCCCAGCTCCTTGCCAATTTGCTTCCAAGCTTCTCGCTTTTTTTCAGATATCCTATATGCTGGATTATATCTATATATATAAAGAAGAATGTGTGTTTGTTTGTTTGTTTGTTGGTTTGTTTGTTTGTTGGTTTGTTTGTTTGTTGGTTTGTTTGTACCGTATAGACGTCTAAACGGCTGAACCGATCTTCTTGAAATTTTCACAGAATGTACATGTGTGGGTCGTGGTGAAAATAGGGTACTTGAATTTTCGATATATGAAGTGGTCGTGGCCCCGCCCACATAAGACAAATTTTAAAATGGAGATATCTTGCACAATTTGTTAGTGAGAGTGCTGCAATTTTGTACATATGTATCTGGTGGCAGTCTACGTGATTGGTCCAAAAATGGGCGGAATCGGACCAATGGGCGTGGCCCCGCCCATATAAGCCAAATTTTGAATTTGAGATATCTTGCACAATTTGTTAGCGAGAGAACTGTAATTTTGTTTATATATATCTGGAGGCAGTCTACGTGATTGGTCCTAAAATGGGCGGGGTCAGACTAATGGGCGTGGCCCCGCCCCATTAAGCTAAATTTTGAAATCGAGATATCTTGCACAATTTGTTAGCAAGAGAGCTGTAATTTTGTGTATATATATCTGTTGGCGACTTACGTGATTGGTCAAAAAATGGGCGGGATCGGACCAATGGGCGTGGCCCCGCCCATATATGCCAAATTTTGAATTTGAGATATCTTGCACAATTTGTTAGCGAGAGAGCTGTAATTATGGGTAAATATATCTGTTGGCGACCTACGTGATTGGTCCAAAAATGGGCGGAATCAGACGAATGGGCGGGGCCCCGCCCATATAAGCCAAATTTTGAAATTGAGATATCTTGCACAATTTTTTAACTAGAGTGCTGTAATGTTGTACATATGTATCTGGTGGCAGTCTACGTGATTCGTCCAAAAATGGGCGGGATGGGACCAATGGGCGTGGCCCCGCCCTTATAAACCAAATTTTTAAATTGACATATATTGCACAATTTGTTAGCGAGGGTGCTGTAATATTGTGCATACGTATTAGGTGGTAGTCTACTTAATTGGTCCAAAAATGGGCGGGATAGGACCAATGGGCGTGGCCCCGCCCATATAAGCCAAATTTTGAATTTGAGATATCTTGCACAATTTGTTAGCGAGAGAGCTGTAATTATGGGTAAATATATCTGTTGGCGACCTACGTGATTGGTCCAAAAATGGGCGGAATCAGACGAATGGGCGTGGCCCCGCCCATATAAGCCAAATTTTGAAATTGAGATATCTTGCACAATTTTTTAACTAGAGTGCTCTAATGTTGTACATATGTATCTGGTGGCAGTCTACGTGATTCGTCCAAAAATGGGCGGGATAGGAGCAATGGGCGTGGCCCCGCCCTTATAAACCAAATTTTTAAATTGACATATATTGCACAATTTGTTAGCGAGGGTGCTGTAATATTGTGCATACGTATTAGGTGGTAGTCTACTTAATTGGTCCAAAAATGGGCGGGATCGGACCAATGGGCGTGGCCCCGCCCATATAAGCCAAATTTTGAATTTGAGATATCTTGCACAATTTATTAGCGAGAGAGCTGTAATTTTGTTTATATATATCTGTTGGCGACTTACGTGATTGGTCCAAAAATAGGCGGGGTCGGACTACTGGGCGTTGCTCCGCCCCTTTAAGCCAAATTTTGAAATCGAGATATCTTGCACAATTTGTTAGCGCGAGAGCTGTAATTTTGTGCATATGTATCTGGTGTCAGTCTTCGTGATTGGTCCAAAAATGGGGGGGATTAGACCAATGGGCGTGGCCCCGCCCTTATAAACCAAATTTTGATATATATTGCACAATTTGTTAGCGAGAGCGCTGTAATGTTGTGCATATGTATTAGGTGGTGGTCTACTCAATTGGTCCAAAAGTGGGCGGGATCGGACCAATGGGCGTGGCCCCGCCCCTATAAGCCAAATTTTGAAATTAAGATATCTTACGCAATTTGTTAGCGAGAGTGCTGTCATTTTGTGCCATGTATCTGGTGGTAGTCTTCGTGATTTGTCCAAATATAAGCGGAATTAGACGAATGGGCGTGGCCCCGCCCATATAAACAAAGAGTTTAAATTGACATATCTTGCACAATTTGTTAGCCAGAGTGCTGTAATTTTTGCATATGTATTAGGTGATAGTCTAATTGGTTGGTGCAAAAATGGGCGGGATTGGACCAATCGGCGTGGCCCCGCCATTATAAACCCAATTTTGAAATTGACATAACTCGCACAAATTATTAGCGAGATTACTCTAATTTTGTGCATATATATTAGGTGGCAGTCTACGTGCTTGGTCCAAAAATGGGCGGGGTCGGACAAATGGGAGTGGCCCCGCCCATATAAGCCAATTAAATTTTGTGTTTGATATATCTTGAGCAATTTGTTAGAGAGATCAATGTAATTATGTGCATATATATTTGGTGTCAGTCTACGTAATTAGTCCAAAAATTAACGGGATCGGAAATCTGAAGTCTGGGGCAACGAAGTGGACCGGGTCCAGCTAGTTTATTGTATAAATACTCGTGCGACTGCACCAATGAAATCAAATATTCATCTTGTTTATTTGCACTTTTAAATAACAAATAATTAATAAATTATATTCTTTACTTTTTTCGGCGAACATACAATTGTAATTGTAAACAACATGTAGTATCAGCTGTTGTCAAATTGTACGTAAACGGAACGTCCAATTCTGATTTCAACAGATTCAGCCGTCCGTTTAGTTTCTGTTGGCTAATCGTTTACACCGACTTCCATATGACAGATTGAATCAGCTGATTCGTTACGCTACGGGGGCGTTACGGTTAAGTTTTCCTAACTGTGCCTTTAGTATCAAAAAATAAAAGGGGCGCGATAGTAGCACGGCTGAAAAAAAGGGGGCAAATATGCCACTTTAGTCGCACAACGGTAACGCTGATTTAGATGCCGAATATTCGGACAACGAATATGTCGCACAACGGTAACGCTGATTCAGATGCCGAATATTCGGACAACGAATATGTACCAAAAAGAAAGAAGAAGAAGGAATAGAAAATAATGGAAAAATCTAAGGCCCTTAGTCCCCATTTACATGGTACTTTTTTTAAGTAACTTATCGACTTATTCTCTTTTGAAAAAGTATTTACGCTCACACACGTACTTTTTTTCAATACTTATACTTATTTTCATTTGTTTTGTTTCGGCTTTTCCTGTGTGAATTGTTGTTGTTTCCAAGTGCGAACGAAAAACACAAAACGATGAGTACGATAAGTACGAGTACGGCATACTTTTTTTCCCCCGTTTCCGACTGCCTCTCTCGCCCACAAAACGCCGATAAGTATACTTAATACTTAAAAAAAGTATCATATAAATGCAGACTTATTCATAAAAATATAATGAAGGTTTGAAGAACGCTTCAAAGAAAGTAGATTTATAAAGAAGTTCCGTCCCGTAGCGAGTATTCTATCAGTGACGAACGAATAAAAATTTGATTTCGGCGAGTGATTTTTTTAACATTTTAAGACCGATTTTCGAGATTTTTTTGTAATTATCATATTTAGAAAATTAATATCGTTCGTTAAGTACCAAAAAAGTTCAAAAAAAGACTCCAGAAAACTATTTTTTTCGCGTTTCAAAATCATTCCTATTCGTTCGTAACTCACGCAAATGTAAACAAAGTCACGACGGAACTTCTTTATAAATCTACTTTCTTTGGAACGCTTTAACACTGCTAAAGCGTTCCTCAAACCTTCTTTAACTTTTTATGAATAATGCCCTAATACTTTATCTGACTGAACAAATTCTCGATAGTTTGGTCTCAAAATTTAAGCACACTGAAACAACAAAAACTCAAAAGTTTGAAATACTTACGTTTATGCCGGATATATGGCCCATTCGTAAAACAATGGACGTCTTTGACTGTTCATATAGGATGGCAAGAAATGCTAAAAATACATGGAATAATAGGAATAATGACATCGCAAACATCTTCATTTAAAAGAGGAGTTTCTGATGAAACAAAAGAGTATGTTTCAAACTTCTATCTGAAAGGCCGTAAATAGCCGTATTTTTGTGTATATGTGGAAGCCTACGTGATTGGTCTAAAAATGAGCGGGATCATACTGGGCGTGTCCCCGCCCATATTACCCAAATTTGAGATATCTTGCACAATTTAGTAGTGATAGTACTGTAATTCTGTTTATATGTATCTGGTGGCAGTCTACGTGATTAGTTCCAAAATGGGCGTGATCAGACTAATAGGCATGGCCCAGCCCATGTAAGCCACATTATTTTATGTATAATGTATTTGGTGGCAGGAAATCTCAAGCTGGGCAACGAAGTGTACCGGGTCCAGCTAGCTAATATATAAAATTGTTATGTCCTTAATGGAAACCCCGTTATATTGCATAGACAATAAAAATTTCACTTAATGTTGGGGGTACCGTTTGCAAAATTTTTTTATTTTAATTTTTGAATGGAGAACCTCTTAAAAATATTGTGTGAAAATTTAAGATGAATCGGAGCAAAACTAACGAAGATGCAGCAGTCTAAGCAACTCAGTACATCAGAAAAACTTTAAAGTGCTTTTCCCACAACCCATGTTTTTAAAGTCGGTGTCCATGAAAATTCCAAAACTACTGCCCCAATCGTTTTGAAATTTAAAACTCTATTTTTGTACAAAATGTACGATGTAACGTGGAGAGTTTTTTCAAATTTGCTAATATTTGTCATTTTAATAATAACAAATTTGCCGACTTTTTTTAACAATCGCGATTTTCAATTCAAAGTGTTCTCAAAAATTGAAAAATAGAAATTTCGAACAACCCTCCCAGCGTTACCTTGGAAAACGATTATCTAACGATATAACATTGGTTTCTCGATTTGAGATGATCCATCACCAAGTTATGATGGACACCGCAATATAACTTTCGAATATTTTTTTTACATTTCTTAATTTTTCCATGAGTAAATTAGTTCTTAAATGCTTTTAAAATAGTGAAAAATATGTTTTTTTCATATGAGAAAATTGTGGCAGAAGAGTAAAAAGGTGGCACCAAGAATGTGTGCAAATTTAGTACCACAAAAGAAAAGGGGCGCAAGAGTATCACGGCTGAAAAAAGCGGCAAAATTACACCTTTGGTCGGACAACGGTAACACTGATTGAAATGTTTATTCGCAATTATCTAAAAAGCAGCTGTTATTGTTGTTTACCGGTAAGAAGGGGTAAACCGGGTTAGGGACATGCGACTGGCAAATAGTGGGTCATATAAAAGGATGAGATAAGTTGTTGCTATAGTGAGGAGTTAGTAGTATTAACCTTGGTTAGGGTTACATTTGTATAGTGGTCATCAATTAATTTTTTCTCTTGTACCTAGAAAATCATATTGTAGAGCGGAATAAATAACGCCCACTTTCACCTGACAGTTTTATTGTAATTTAGTTGTCGTATAGGAAACAAAGAAAATTTAGTCATTCCATACTTCTGTAAACAAAAAATTGTTACATCATAAATTGTAAACTCAGTTTAACCTTGGAAATTTGCGGAAAAATCTCAAAGTATGGCCGAAGGACACTATAAAAAAGTAACTCATTGCATTTTTGATATGGATGGCTTGTTATTGGGTAAGTTTAGTTCCCGTTTATTGTGAAATTTTGCTTCTCTTCATTGGGAACAACGCCAACATTTTTTAGAAAATAGTAGAAAATGCTATCAAGATATTCTCATACATATGTATGTACATATACTATACATATGTATGTACGTGAAATTTGTCTCGCGTTACTTACAATAATGTAAGTATGTAGATATAAATCATAAATGTCAGCAACTAAAAGATGCCCTTTTTTACACCTGTATCCTGCGAAAGTATCAAGTGTCTGCAGACGATCTTAATTTGCCACCTTCTTTGTAAGAATGCCGTTTTATGTAAAAATAAATTTCTGTTTGCTGCGCATATATGTATGTATGTACATGGGTGACGTGGCAGTTTTCTTATTTGTGTAAATGCGATATTTCCATCAATGTGTCTTCTAAACTATCCCTTACACTTTAGACACCGAAAAATTATACACAGAGGCCACCCAACGAATCTTGAATAAGTTTGGCAATCAAACATATACATTTGATGTAAAACTTACATTTATGGGAATGGTCCACATGGATATGTGCCGTAGAATAGTTGAGATCTATAAATTGCCTATTACACCGGAGGAGTATTCCGTACTACAGAAGCAGATCAATTCGGAAATAATGGTCAACTCTCAACTAATGCCAGGTAATTTTCAAAAGAACAGACAAAACTAATTCCATTTTTCTTTCCTATTTCTCTTTTTTTATGTCCTTGTCTTTGTCACATTATACCTACACATTGGATGACGACGACACAGACACAGAAGCTGTGTACGAGGGAGTCATTAGGCAAATAACAGAAACATTCGATAAACCATATCCGTTCGAGGTCCGTATAAAGCTTTTGGGAACAACCGAGCAACGCACAGCTGATATTGTTGTTACTGATTTGTGTTTACCATTAACTAACGACGAATTTCTAGAAAAGTTCCACAAGCTATGCAGGGAAAGATTATCCGATTGTCAACTAAATAAAGGTAGACGGTCAATGAATTATTTCAATAGATGTATATACAAAAATACTTTATTGTTATGCACGTTGTAATTTTTATAACGTATTCTTGGGAAATAAAGTTTGATAGATCGGCCACAAATATAGACAAACTGGACTTTGACCAAATATGTACAAATTGGACTGACTTCATACTTATGTTCAATCGGTCTATTATGGCAATTTCAACACGACCGAAGAATACCGCGAAATGATTTTAAGATTGGTTTAGAATGAAAGGGGCCAGCTCAAACCCAGACCAGAATCCCATTTAAAATCTTTGAGAAATTGTCAACAATAAGATAAATCGAGAAAGTGTATGTGCAGATAAAATAATTTCATATATACGAAGATAACAGACAATCCTAATGCTTCCATGCAAGAAGAAGCAAAGCCGTCCTTTATAATAAAGGGTTTCCCGCAAAATCATAGAAATGAATTTTGCTTTAGTTGTGCGAAATATATTTTTTTTTTTGTGAAATAAATATTTATTTTCAAATAATTTAAGCAGGCAGATTGTTATTTTTTTGATAAATTGACTCAATTTCGTATATATTAGGTACAATTTTTAGAATATATCATTGACATTTTTCAGTTTTTGGCGATTGAACAGAAGTATGAGGTTAGTCCAATGTGTATTGTCCGATACTGTATATCCACACAAAAACTTTTTCCATCGATCTATCAAACTTTTCGTTTTGCCTGTATATATTTGTGTGTATTTGTAGTTCTCAGTTCACATTCTTCATGGATTTGGTTTATTTGATTTCGTTACTATTGTTTTCCAAGCAGCATACAGAGTAAACATGATTTTGTGGTTCTTTTTTGCTCTATATGCTGACTGTTATTTGCCTTTTGATTTCCAAAATATTTTTGATAACAGTTACACTCTATTTATTTATAAAAATATAAAAAGAGGCAATTTTGCTTAGCTGTAGAAAGTAATTGCAGTTTAGAAATATTTACTAAAACATTTCGTATTTAATCATATTCGTATAATCACAAATATTCAACTTTTAAATATTTTCGAGTCTAAAGTAAATTGAATTGAATGTTTGCGGAATAATGGGGAATATTTGCGGAATAATCATTGGCTAAGCATTGTTCTAAGATTTATTTATTTTGTATTTGAATTACAATTCCTCTGGCGGGAATCGAACCGACGACCCCCACACAAACTAGCATATAGATATATAGCTTCATTTCTAGGAATCCAATAACACAAAAAATTGATAAAAATATAAAGCTAAAAAATTACACCCATATTTTAGATAGATTGCTCTACAAAATAATAAATATTGATCCGAACTCCCTATTATAGCATATATGCGATATGGAAATTGTCGGGTGTAAACGTACTTGAATTAAGATTTTCATATTCAGTATTGATTAAATGTTCTGTTTGCAAAATGTTCGTGTCATAGCTTCAATATATTTATCGTGGCAAGTAGTTTTCTTTTTTTAGTAGGTCGACTGCCCTATATAGAAACCTATTAAGAACTTTATACCCAAAAAAAATCGGAATAGCGAAAATATTACCGACAAAATTTTAACAATATACATGATAATTTGGGAAACAAGGAATCTGATTATCATCATTACTTCATTATATGTATTTAATTAATTATATCTCTTTAATATTAATAACGTTTAAGAGTAGTTAATACATACTAATACGTAAACAAATAATAGGATCTTTAAAAATAACAATAATAGATATGCGGAGTAGTATGTCGTAAAATGAATTAAAAATAATATAAACAATAAATACATATGTATAAATATAAAAACAGAATAGCAAGAAGATAATAAATAAGAGTATATATGCTATGACTACTCGACAATAGTTTCGAGTAAGAATTTAGTATTTTTTTTTTAATTCCAGCTCACTATCTTCACTATCTTGAATAAATAAATAAAAAAAATAAAATAAAATAAATAAAAAAATTTGACATTTTAGAATAAAATTTAACATTTCATTTCATTTATTTCGTACAAACTTGTAATTCAAAGCCGTCTGGCCAATTAAACATTAATTACAATATGCATTTAACTAAGCTTTTTAACCAAGGGTAAAAAACTACTCAGTGGTATATGATTTGTTTAAACCTAAGTAAAATAATAAGGAATAAATAATAATGAATAAATAATAAGGAATACATAATATGAGAACAGATTGGGTATACGGAAAAGTATTTAGGATAATTAAATAACTACTCATATATGGAAATAATCAAAATAGAGACAGAATTTATAAGAAATTTATTGAAGATGTTGAAGAAGCCGATTAGAGTAAGATGTAATTGATAAACTAAAGTTTTTAATTCAGCAGGTAAAGCATTGTATAATCGTGCTACTCTTACAAGAAATGCGTCATCCAAAAGGTGAAATACCTAGGTATTAATATCTGATTTTTTCTAGTTGAGTGACAAAACTCAAATGATCTCACCAGGAAACTCGGACACAGATTCCTAATCAGCTTGTAGAAGAAAATTAATAACCGGGAATTCAAAAAAGTGGAGAAACTACACCCTAAAATACGAAATAGAATAAAAATAATCAATTGTCTGAAATTTTAAATGATTTTATCTCTGTAACAAAATATATAGCCAGAATAGCAAATCTATTACCCAAAAAAAAACATTCTGGAAAACAGAAATAAATGGGTAATGCGTTACTCATTTTTGCTTCTCTTTGAGATTTCCGGCAATGCCGACAAATACTTGTGTCTTAGATATAAAATGTTTAGAGTACTGCATTCATAGAATTCAGAAAATGCATTTTAAACAAACATCAATACTTATTAACAGCGTTGTCATATACTTACATATATAGTAATTTATTTTCCTATATTTTATTTCAAATATAATTGCATGTATGTTGTTGTAAATAATATAGATTTTCATTACAATACATTTTTTTTGTATTACCATATTACCCATTCATTCATTCTAGGTGCTGAACGTCTTCTGCGTCATCTGCATAAACATAAAATACCTTTCTGTTTGGCTACCAGTTCGGGTGTAGATATGGTAGAGGTCAAAATCAAAAATCATCAGGAAATTTTTAAACTCTTCAATCACCAAGTTTGTGGTTCCTCTGATCCTGAGGTCAAACAGGGCAAGCCAGCACCTGATATTTTCCTAATTGCCGCCACACGTTTTCCTGATAAACCAGATCCCTCAAAATGCTTGGTATTTGAAGACGCACCGAATGGTGTGAAGGCTGCTCATAGTGCCGGTATGCAAGTTGTGATGGTGCCCGATGCTCGTGTTCCATTGGAAATGTGCTCGCTGGCCACCCAAAGAATCTTATCTCTGGAGGATTTCCAACCTGAATTGTACGGTCTTCCACCATTCGATAATTAACCCTATCCTCTCGGTAGATGAATTTAACTACTTTTGCAATTAGCGTGTATGCTTCAAATGATCGTCCAAATAGTAGTATATATTTTAGAAAAATCTAATGTACCTTTTATGTAAACCGGAGAAATAGTATATTGCATAGCAAGGCTTAACGTACGAGTGTACATATATTTAGAAAACAAACCTATTAATGAATAAATGTGCAACATTGTGAATAAATCAATTGTTTTTCTTATTCAATTTTATTTACTTATATCGTACAATTTCTCAGAAGAATTCACAAATACCAAAATAGATTCTACTACGATTATTTGCCGACAGAATCGATGTGTTTTTGAATGTCCTGGGCAGACTGATTTGTCAATGGCACCGATGTTTCCTTGCCCAAAGCTATGAGAGAACAAAAAGTTACTGTTAATATTCCGATATATGCCCCTCTTGATCCCAAATGAAAATTTAGGTCTATTGGTAATTCGGCAGTGAGGAAGATTGTGGATACTGCAAACCAATCCAATGACTTGATTACCCGCTTGGGATCACCTTCAGCGCTAACTACATCAACATAACTTACCATAACGAGCCCACAAACGAGGTTGAACGCCTTCACATTCCCTAATCAAAATGGGCAACTCGGGATTGTTCTTTTTCAAAGCTGGGTAGAAGCGTTCCACAAACTCTCTGCAACATAACGGATAAAAGTTGGACGATAGTTTTTATTAACATCTCATCCAGTATTATGTAACCTCAAACATAGGCTCGACATTGTCTATTTACCTGGCACCTTTAGACGCATCACCGGTTTGACACAAGTGAATACGCAACTCCTTCAATTTGGGTCCCATTTTGGACAATCTAGAGATAGTTACGCGCATCTCGTTAATATTTTCCGTGTTAAAAATCTAAAAATCGGTATTGTACACGGAACCGCTTCCTGAATGTATAAAAACAATACGTCAAGAACAGCTGTTTCTGTTTTGATTCATTTCTGACGTAAATTTGAGTTTGAGGGCATCTCTTAAATACCGGTGAATTGCGTCCTGCGTCTGTCAAAGTGTTGTTGTATGCACAGAAAACAATAGGGTATCTCTTAAATAACAGTGAATGCGTCAGCGTCTGTCAAAAAAACGCATGATGGATAATTTTTAACGCGCGCTGTACCGAAATACGCAGTAAACAAAAACAGCTGATTTTTCATCCCCATTTCAGAAAAATTTTGTTTTTCTACATATGGAGTGGATATTCAGAGCAATATAGATATTATGGATGATTTAAATGTTTTGAAAATATTCTGGACAAACCACAAAGAGGAAATAGAAATTTACTCCAAAACCAGGAGGCATTCGTATTTTAAACTTTTTTAGACAGAATAATTCATTTTTCTTCGCCTTCTCAACTTTCTAACTAAGTTTTCGTACGGAAAGATTGTAGAAACTGGACAGCACTGAAGCAATTTGATAGTTTGCATTTGAGCAGTATTATTGTGTATACACCCCAATGATAACGTTTCTTAACTAAAAAATTTCCATAGCACTGTAGTTATATGTTTTAATTTGTTTGTTATGCAAGATGCTGTTTTTCATTAGAGAAGAACGGAAATATTAGTAATCGTGGAGTATCTAAAGATGTTGATTTTGTCCACCGAAGTCAAATTATGTTTCTTAAACTCTTTATTGGTTGTGCAAAATGTAAAGACCTGTAATTCTCCTCCTGACATTGTAAACGCCATCCAAATCTATCGAAGGTGTCGGTTCCTGGTGCCACTTGCCATGTTGGGACTAAATGGTGTTTTATTTCACATGGCAGTATCCCTATTAAATCAAATTCTATCTTATAATCATGCTTCAAAGTAGAGAATAGTTTATTTGCCAGTTTCAATTGATATTTCCAAATATCATCGTTGTACATGGAATTCAAATGCGTTACAGCATCGTAATGCTATGGAAATAAAAACTGTTCGTAACAAGCTCGCGTCACATGCTTCATTGTAGGAAGAACAAACACCTGGACTAACGATTTTCTTGGGTTCAATCCGACCGGAATCAATGTGTTCTTGAAAATGGATCCCTTGCGTCCAAGCAGCATGAATAAGATCCCCACGTTTCTGTTGAATGAATAAACATTAAGACAAAAATTCTGGTACATATTTTAAAGTTTTGGAATTTACTTGGTGTTGACAACTCCAGAGAAATTGCTTGCCATGTACCCTACTTGATTTTTACACATTTGTGGAGAGGCCCTTTGAATTCCATAAGTGGGCAGTGTCCCAGCTATTTCAATAATTTCTTCGCTATTAATCTGAAAAGCACATTTTAATATAAATTATAATAGTAAAATATTAAATTCTTACCGGTTCGTATTTATTATTTCCAGCAAATTCAACATTTAATATTTTTCTACTTCGTGCACTGTTCCAAAATAAAAAATGAAATGCTGCTTGTCATCTGTTTGTGTTTATGTTTTCTTTTGTTGTTGTGTATGCTTTCTTTTGTTGTTGTTTTCTTTCGTTGTAGTTGTAAGCGCACTGTCAAATTCGGATTTTTTGAAATTATCCGGCGTATCCGTGTGCGTATTTCGGTAGCTGTAGTACATTTTCATATATTTGAAATCGAGTTTGACAGACGCAGGACGCATTCACCGGTATTTAGGAGATGCCCATAGGATGAAATTTGAGTTTGTCAGACGCCGGACGCATTCACTGGTATTTAAGAGAGACCCTTAAATACCGGTGAACTGCGTCCGGCGTCTGTCAAAGTGTTGTTGTATGCACAGAAAACAATAGGATGAAATTTGAGTTTGACAGACGCCGGACGCATTCGCCGTTATTTAAGAGATACCACTAAAGTACAAAAAAAAGGTACACTCCATGATACAATGATTCATGGTAAGGTACAACGATCAGTCCCCATTTAAGGAGGGTACTATGTTTTTACGGCACGAAAAAATTTCGCAAAATGTTATTTCAAGTTGAAAAATGGAACGCTTTTTTACTAAAGTCGCATTGCAGTTTGGAAGCGTGTGTGTCAAAGTGTCACTTTTATATGTATGTATGTGAATTTTTTTCTTTTTGCTAATATTATTGAAACCAAACAAAAGTTAAAAATCTAATCAATAAATTAGAAGGATGCCGACGTAGAAAACAGTTAATTTAAATCTCAGAAAGTAAATATTGTTGAGATCATTGTGCTAATGTTATACATAAATTATTTACTTTGTGTTGTTCAGTGGCGATGTTCGTAAGGCATCAAAAGCCAGGGTAGTACAATGTTATAAATAACAAAATAATTTCCTACTGTTGTACGAATATAAATAAATAAAACGATGTTTTGATGAACCGAAAAAAATGTTTTATTATTATATTTATGGATTTACATTATATTTGTTGACATATATATTAGGCATGTTTTCGTTACAAGCTAGCACTTTTAGTTTAGCACTTTGCAACGAAAACAACTGACTTCCACTAACTGGCACATAAGCAATAAGTGGCGGATTTTCACTATCTGGTAGCAATGGTGTCATGAGTTGCGAAGAAAGAACAGTGCGAAACAGACAAAAAATTCGTGAAAAGTATTTATAAAACATATATTTACTATTCTATGTTCAATTGTTTACACTCTTTTTGCAAATATTAAAATAATTTCCCATTTGTGTTCTTCTTCTTCCCGTTAATTCACAATAATTGATAAAATCTCTCCAAAAATGGGATGCCATATTGCTAAATATAGGGTGCCCAATCTGGCAACATCATACTCGATTAAGACATGAACACAAGCACCAAACTTCATCGGGAACTAATAGTGCTTAAAAGTGCTTAGCTCCCCATACAAATTAAGCACTTATGGCAAAGATATAAATACCAAGATAGAAAAATAAATTGTTTACAATTTCCAAAAGATGTCGTAGCACGTTGTTAAAAATGGGAAATAGATGTCGATAGGCACTTTTTCTGTGTATCCATTTTAACCAGAGTTGCCGCTAGACAGTTTTATATTTCACGCCCAAAATTATCTCAGAAACTCCCCAAATCCATTAAAACCGCTGCATATGAATGATTTTCTGATCAAATTTTCTTTTCAGTGAAGTATTTTTAATTTTTGTAATAAAATTACCTATTTCAGAAATTCCAACGTAACTAAAAGTCTAATATGTCCAAGGAAGCAGAAGAAAAGGACGGCAAAAAAAACTTTTGGAAGAGAATCCTGATGAAGGAAAGCAAAAAACCGTTAGAAATTGGAACGAAATAAAAGCAACTGCAAATGATAGAACATCCTGGTAGATGTTTTTATAGGCCCCATGCTATACATGAGTTAGGCGCAAGAGAAGAAAGAAGAGAGAAGAAGAAGATGAACAATATATTTGTCTATTTTTGTATAATTTATGTTAATTTGTATTGGGTTGCGGTCCTTTTAAACAATTTGGAATATTCCTAATATACCATTAGCAAGATCCTTCCTTTACAACAAAAATCTATTTGTTTGTAAAACATAGGAATTCCAAAGTGTGAGGTTTTTCGCTGATTTTCAGCCCGATTTTCCCGAATTTTTTGTAATTTGTAAAATTATAAAAAATTAAATATTAATCGATAAGCACAAAAAATTCAAACAATGTTCGCGGAAAACTGTTTTTTGCGTGTGACAGTTCATTCCTATCCGTTCGTAACTGACAGTTTTTGACATATTGGCCTGAAGACATATCTTAATCTATAGTTTTTGGTGCAAGATGGCCAAATACGAAGGAGTCAAATACGAAATTGGGTGCCTCTTAATGCGTAGTTAACCCAAATGGTCGTCTAAGGAGTAGCAAATATTGATCTGCAACGATTCAAAATTATATAATTTTGTATTATGTCAGCGCTCCACAGATTTTTCTTAGAATATTTACTTTTTTTGAAGAATAGATTCTTTTTTTGAGATTAGCGTTTTTCCGATTGTTTGGAATTATCTAAACGTCCAAAAAATCAAATTAAAAACACTGAAGGAATATATATAGGATTGTTTTAATATTATTGCTACTGCTCCCAATGGGCAGTGGACCATCATTTGAAAAAATTTATTAATTTTAAAATAAAACGTATTTAGTCAAACATATATAATGTTTAAAACATTCCATGCATATCAAAAACATCGACTTTTCTACAAAACATTATTTTTCTGTCTGCAAACTTTTTTCATTTTACATATGCACATACATTTCATTTTCTCCAGTAAAATGTTCAAATTTGATAGTCGGCAACACCAAATATTTGAATTCATGTGTAATGGCTACCCTGTTGTTTATTTATGCCAGCAGAACGCCATCTATGAACTAGTTGTGAAGAATTCGTTGTGAATGGATACCGTTCTATCTTGGTATTCATATCTTTGCTTATGGTGTAACGAAAACACGCCTATTATACTTCCATCCTTAAAGGGAATATCTTCTTCCAACTTCTATGGCTGGCAATAACTAACTATGTATGTTCTTTACAACCATTTCCAAATCGAGATCACAGGCACTGTCCAATTCCATTGTCCTACTGCTTTAGTAGCGTTAGCCGTCCATAATGTTTCTCCTGGCTTTTGCACACAATTGTTCTAAACATACAAACATAAATGTACGTATCTAATTACAAGACAAATTCCACATTATTACATTTGGTTACATGTCCTTCCAGTGTTTTGCACATTTTGTTTGCTTTTGTACTGCAATCCAATTGGAATTTCGCTCTTCTGGTTTATTCCATAAACATAATTATTTTCCTTTTCACACCTTTGCATCCTTTTTCTTTATTTCGGAAGATAATTTAATTTATTATTCTTTATTAGGAAATTTTATTTCCAATATTTACAACAGTTGAGTTTCTTGTGGACAAAAATAAATATAAACAAGTGGGAGGGTGACGGTAACGGCGTTAAATTTGTGGTGGCGCAAAATGTTACTTTTTCGCGTTGAAATAAACATAGTACCACAAACGAAAAAATTTCGCAGTTTTTTTCGTGACTTTGTTTTTATATGGGATTTCAACGCGAAAAATGAACATAGTACCACGCTTTACATGGCACTTCTTTTAAGTATGTCCCCATTTACATGGTACATTTTTTTAAGTAATTTATCGACTTATTCTCTTTTGAAAAAGTATTTACGTTCACACACGTACTTTTTTTCAATACTTATACTTATTTTCATTTGTTTTGTTTCGGCTTTTCCTGTGTGAATTGTTGTTGTTTCCAAGTGCGAACGAAAAACACAAAACGATGAGTACGGCATACTTTTTTTCCCCCGTTTCCGACTGCCTCTCTCGCCCACAAAACGCCGATAAGTATACTTAATACTAAAAAAAAGTATCATGTAAATCATGCAGACTAAACATTTATACATCTGAGATATTTGAGCCATCATTCATCGGTGACATTTCACACTTAGATGTCTACTATAGTTGGCAACACTATGTTGTGGTAATCGTATTGAAAGGAGCCACCCGATTGAAATTAATTTAAATTATTCTGAGCGAAAAATTACAAATTGTGTCTTAATAACTTCAAAACCACTTTGCTTTTGCTGTTCATGTGAAATACGTTCACGAATTTATCGCAATTTATCTTTTTTGTAAAGTAAATTCTTCTATTTTGGTGTCTTCTCTGCATTTCTGGTGCCTTTCTCCAACGCACGGTACGTAATAAGCTACTGTTTACCACAACCTAACCTCAACATAAAAACAATAAACTGTTTGCATTGCTGCTTCTGTGCAGCAGCTCAAAACAAGAAAATTAAAAATATGGGTTTGTGGAGTTTGTAATGTGACATTTGGTTCCACACCGATTGTGAAAACGTTTCCAAGACTCTGTTCGCAACTTTGGATAAAAATCGCAACCTTGCATATACCTGTGCTGGATGTATGAAGGACCCCCATGCAACTTGGATGCATGGTTCAGTGTGAATCTGAACTAACGTTGCAAAAGAAAAATTGTATGTTCACACGGTTGTAAATTCACAGATTTGCAGATCGGACAATATTGCCAGAAAAATGGCGAAAAAATGCAACCCTGTGAATTTACAACCGTGTGAACATACAATTTTTGTTTTGCAACGTTAGCAAAATTAAAAAAGTCATTGCGACTCGCAATTTGCGAGATAATGTGCAGATTGTAATATGTACGAAGTGTATGCAAAGAGATGTCGTAGCAGTCGCCTCTCAACTCTCGTTGACATTAGACTAATTAGTGCCGGTCACATTTTTTCTTTCTTTCTCTTTGTTTACAATAACAACAAAAACACAGTTAACCAAACTCAATCATACAAAAGAAAAACAACATTCTTTATTGTTTTGTTTCTTTATTTCACAATAACAAACAGTAAAACTTAATTGTGACACCGTAACTTACTTCAAAATGGATGACGAGGATCCACCTCCTCCGTCAGATCCGAGGAGACGACAGAACATTCTGTTGAATCCAGAGAGTAAAAAATTTAAAAATAACCAGCCCATAAAGAGTAGTGGACAGCTTCTTAAACCACAATCTGCTGCACAGTTGAAAGAAACAAAAAACAACTCTAATGATCCAGGTGCCAGTACATCAGCTGCTGCAATGGAAGAAATTGAAAACGTTTACAATTACAGCATTTATGAAAACAAACAAATTTTGTACCCTGATCACCATCCAGGTCCCTTTTATTTTCTGGTATCATCAGAAGAACCCATCTGTTCAAGGAGGAAAAACTCTGAACTTCATTTATATGCCAAACTTAAAAAAGCCAATATTAGTGGTAATTACATATCAAAAAATATTGCATTTAAAACATTTAGGCTTGCATTTAACAACTGCATTTCTGCCAACAATTTCGTCTTCAACCCCTCTCTGCAAGGTATTGGTTTAAAAGCCTTTATTCCAGATCACTTTGCGCAAAAATTCTACGTTGTTAAATTTGTCCCTCTTGAGTTCACCGGTCAAATGATAATAGACAGCATAAACAGCAGCGATAACCAGTTTGAAGCCGTATCTGTTTTTAGATTCAACAGAAAGGATGACAATGGTAGATATGTTCCATCGGAAACCATTAAAGTAGGCGTAATATCTGAAAGCAAGGTAACATCTATTAATATGTTCAACACAAAAGCTTCAGCCGAACTTTATACGACACCTGTTCGCCTTTGCAAGAACTGTGGAAGACTAGGTCATATTGCCAATCGTTGCCGTTCGAGGAAGAGGTGCCTTTTCTGTGGCCAAAACATAGTTTGTCCAAACAACTGCACTGAGGTAAGATGTGATTTCTGCATGACTACAACCAAATGCCATATACCGTGCATAAGTCCAAGGTGCATTCTTTGCAATCAAAATGATCACACTTCTTTAGACTCCAGCAAGTGTACTAGATATGAAAATGAAAACAATATCAGAGAAATTATGGCCATGTCAAATCTGTCGAGGAAAGAATGTCTTCAAACTTACCCAACGAATAATTATTACGCCATTTTAGACGAGCCACAATATGAAAATGCTTTTCCTCTAATCAGCAATTAGTCAAAGCCTCCAACTAGAACTATGGAAGAAGAAATTAATAGAAAAATCACAAAAATTAAATACAACAAAATAGCTGCAACTATCCCAAAAAGAATTCTGCCAACAGCTGAGCCTGTTGTATGTATGTCAGCCAACCAAACCAATATTTGAATATCAAAACTTTACAAAAGTATCAGATCTTGAAAGAATTGTGTCTTCCTTTACTAGACAAATGTCTTCAATTCTTGCAGCTGCAAATTGTCCAGAAGGACTTAACATTTTAAATCATTTCCAAAATGCCCTAAAAACATCGTCTCAATCAGTAGTAAATTCGAATATAGATAATATGACACTCACGCAAAACTATGAAAGTCCTACAACATAATATTCAAAGTTTAACAAAGAACAAAAGCTATCTAGAAATTTATCTGAATAAGTACTCAATTGACATTTGTTGCTTAAGTGAAATTTTTAATATTGATGAAAACTTAACTAATTCATACATAAAAAACTACAAAATGATTTCAAAAAAGAGAAGTGATAACTATGGTGGTGTAGCAATAGTACATAAAAATAATATCAATATAAAGAAATTATCGTTTCCAACAAATCTAGACATATTAATATGTCAAACCACAAACTTATCGACAAACTTTACTTTGGTTTCGGTATACTTCCCTCACTCGGTCAAATGTAATATACTAAAAAATGAATTAAATAAACTTCTAATATTTCTGGAAGGGAAACCAAATGTTATAATCGCGGGAGATTTTAACGCAAGATCTAAAACATATGGCGATGTATTTGATTCTATTAGAGGATCAGCAGTAAAAACGATTATGGAGACATCTGTTTTCCGCTGTTTAAATGATGGCTCTTCGACATTCAAAAAGTCATTTTTTGACAATGTAGTAGGCTCAGTTTTAGACCTTACCTTTACAAACACACATTCTCAATCATCCTGGGAGGTTTTAAATACAACCATTGGAGGCAGCCATCACCTACCAATCATAATTAACTTCAATGTCATCAAGACAAATAAACAAAAATTCCTTTCAAAAAAACAACTTCTAAAAAACCTAAGCCAGGTGGAAATCGGCTCAAATATTGATGAAATTCAAAACAACTTAAAAATTCAAATCGTAAAATCAAGTTTTTATATAGACTCCAAAACAAACCTGAAATCTTGGTGGAATGATGAGGTCGACAAATTTCGCCGTATTAAAGATGCAGCAGAAAAGAAATTCGCAAAATACAAAAGCACGGAAAATGCTGAGAATGCTATAAATTCCATTAAAAATTTAAAAAACGCGGTAAAAAAAAAGCAAAAAAAGTGGATAGAATTCAAAAGCTTGATAATCTTAATAAAAATGCAAACACGAAAAGTCTTTTTCGGTATGTAAAAACTGCAAATCTTTCTTTGAACCAAAAATCAACTCTAAATGGTGCCCCGAAAATGATGAACAATTCCTAATTCACCTTAAAAACCAGGTTCCTCACAACAATCAAGTTATGGATCCTATTACGTACATTGGAACGTCAAACGATTTCTCCTTTGAAGAACTTCTAAATGTCCTCGCAGAAAAGAAAAAACCATCTTCAGCTGGTCTGGATGGCATAACATATGAAATGGTAAACCATCTTTCAAAAGAGGTAAAATACTAGCTATTAGAAGCCTTTAACAAGCTGTGGAAAAACTGTTCAATTGTTGATGAATGGAGGGAAATTTAAATAATTCCTATACCGAAAAAGGGTAAAAATCTTGAAATATTGACCAACTTCAGGCCCATTGCTTTAATATCTGTTCTAGCAAAAATTATGAACCTTATGGTTAAGCAGAGACTAAATATATTTCTAAATCAAGATCATATACTACCAAACAGATCCTATGCATATAGGAAAAACGTATCCACTTCAACCTGTATCAACGATATTCTTCACACCATAAACATTCACAAGGAAAACAATGAAAAAGTAATTCTACTTTCAATGGACATCTCTAGCGCTTATGAGTGTGTTGACATAAATGTTCTACAACAAATTCTAATCGAACTAGAAATTCCAAATCAAATTTGTACATGGATCCTTAATTTCCTGTCTAAAAGAGTACTCAGAATGGGCAAATCATCACTAGATATATATAATGGCATTCCACAAGGCAGTTGTCTCAGTCCAACTATTTTCAATATCTACACAATGGGCCTACATGGCATCGCTGATAATTCGACACAACTGTTCCAATATGCCGATGACTTTATCATCATGGTCACCAACAAAGATTTCGAAACCGCAAACTCGATATTGCAAAGAATGTTAATAAGTTTTTCGTCTCTTCTTAGAAGACTTAACTTAAATTTAAACATAGAAAAAACTTCAGTAATGTGTGTGGCTAAAGGAGGCAGGAAAATCCCGAACATTTCACTAAACGGAATCAACATCAAGGTGGTAAATACTGTTAAATTTCTTGGCAGGAACATAAAAAACAGCCTATCTCTAAAAGAACATTATGAAGATGTAATTGATTCATGCAAAAACTCCCTAAATGCACTTAAACTAGTTTCTGCCACTAAACAAGGCATACACCCAACAAAGGCAGTAAATCTCACCAAATCTATAATACTTTCGAAAACCGAATATTCAATATCGTCAATGGCGCACCGGCCGACCTATCTTAATAAAAAGCTAAGCAGCTTTCAAAACCAAATCTTAAGAAGGAATCTAGGTCTAACTCCTTCAACCCCGGTCCATGTTGTTTGTGCACTGGCCGGAGTACTTCCTACCAATTTGAGAGCACAATTCCTAACAGCAAAGGAAATAATAAGACTTAAGATTTTTAACAAGGCCCTTTTCAATAACTTTACAAAGAATGCATCTAACAAAACAAGCATAGGTTTCACATACATCAAATTTAAAGATATATTTGACAAATTACAAGTTGGTTCTTTGGTGAATAAATCCACAAAACTACAAATAAATACAAACGTCTTCAATGTGGCGAATAATGAAATGGCGGCAGAGATAATAAAAGCAAAATTTTCGGAAATCATTAATAACTTCAAAATTGAAGGTTTCTCTATTTGGGCAACTGACGCCTCTGTAGGCAATGCAAGTACTGGCTGTGCAGTATGCAACATTTCCTGTAGACAAAACTTTGTTTTCAGGATACCAGAAACTATCTCATCACTTTCTGGCGAACTTCATGCTATAGAAAAAGCTATAGATCTAATCATAGAGGACGGAATCAGCAAGGCAGCTATATTCACTGACAGCAAAAATGCATGTCTCCTACTCATGAACAATACTACACATAACTACACTGTCACCAATATAATCGACAAAATCAACAAATCAAATATAATAACACTCACTATAATCTGGACTCCATCACACGTTGGGATAACTCCAAATGAAACTGCAGATTATTTTGCCAGACACGCCGTGGAATCCGGTTGCCACATACAGGGTTGCCCATATTCGACGGACCCACGGACTCGTTGGGCCCATTCCAATCGACGAGGCTTGTCCGCAGGCAACAATCTTTGCGTCAATTGAAATCAACGCGAATAATCCGTTGTAAAGTGGACCGAGCCATGCCCAACTGCTGAGAACGGCGTTTTTGGGATGTTCTTGGGGACCTCTCAACACTGGCTCGTACGGCAGCGATATTCTCGGCCGATCGCCTTGGTCGACTTTTATTTGGCCTCTTCGGATTAGAAAGAGCCTCACCAGTCGAAAATTTTTCGTATAAACGCTTAATGGTGTTCTTAGAAGGCGCACTTGTCACATTTTTTAATATTTTAAAAGCACGTTGACTTGACTTCTTCTGTTGAATGTAAATTTCAACTATTTCAGAGCGCTCGCGTGGCGTGTATTGTTCCATGGTAAAAATCTGCTTGGACTGACGCTTCAAACGCGGTATGTCATTAAGCGATCTGACATCTCTGTCAAAAGTTATGGCGTTGCCAGATGGGTCCGTCGAATATGGACAACCCTGTACACCATAACCTCTCAGCAACAGACTCCCAGAATCTCATTGAAAATACCCTATGGAATGAATGGGTCAATGATTACAAAGAAATATCAAAAGTTAAAGGTATTTACTTTTCCCAGTTTTTCCCTCACCACCCAAAAAACCATGGTATAAGAACTTCCAAGGCACACCTGTAAAGATTAAAATTATAAATAGACTGTATACGGGACATACCTTCAGTAAAAAATACTTACACAAAATGGGTATCCAGAACAGCAACCTATGCGAAGTGTGCAATGCTGTGGAAGATGAAATCCACCTTATCTTCAGCTGCAAAAGATATGAAACAAATCGTAATCAGTACAGTATATTTGATTGCTACACAAACTTACCTCAACTATTAAAAACAAAACAGACAAAGGATCTAAAATACCATAATAAGGACAGAACCGAACCGAAGGAGTATCTACCGGGACAGACTATTTTCGTCAAGATAAACAAACGTTTAGGAAGAAAACTAACGGACAGATACAAGGAGGAAGTAGTGAAGAAGGATCGCAACTCCACAGTAGTAACTTAAAGTGGGCGAGTTGTCCACAAAAGTTATATTAGGAACTAATTAGAATCTACCTATTGTAATACAGCTTTTTATTACTGCCCATTCTATGCATGGGGGAAGTCCAAATATTGGACTATTCCAACTCAAAACATTTTTGTAAATCAATTTACAAAAATGTCTAACGAAATAGTAAAAGTCCTACAATCCGAGCTTTATCAGGAAAATTAAAGAATAAATGAAATTAAATAAAAATTAGAAATTTTGAAAAAGAAATTTCAAACTTCGAGCTAGCAATACACCTGGCTAAAGTTGATGTCATTAATTCATTTATCCTCTCATCTATGGAAATAGAAATATTCGATAATATTTTTGATAAGGAGTATATACCGATAGTTGCCGATGTAATAATAAGACGTTCGTATTTACATTTAATGTAGTGGATACACGCAGTTTTAATATTTAAAATGTTTATTGACTGAACTACAAAAATGGAATAATAATTTTCAACAAACTTCAAAACGAACAATACAGAAAATTGATATGTGTACTACATAAAATTAAAATATTAGTGCAAAGTATCAAATATGTAGTATACCTACATTACTCCCCCTTCTGAAGTACTTATATTTAATAAATTGTTAAATTGGTAAAAAGTTACCTTCTTAGGACTATTTAAATTATTGGAAGTGTTACGATATTCATTTTCTGACGCCTCGACGAAAGCCGGTTTAAGTCGGTCAATTGATATCGTTCTAATATCTCCGTTCATTTCAAACTTGAAGTATTTTTCATTTTTCTCGATTACTTTATAGGGACCTTCATATGGAGGTTGCAACGATCGCTTACGTTCAACTCGTAGAAATACATATTTGCAACCTGCGAGGTCTTTGGAAACATATCCCGCCCTATTAGTGTTCCCATGATGAGATAAGCCTGACCGAACATTTTTAAAATATTCTTTTAATCTATCTAAAAAGTCAGACGAAAATGCGTCTGAACTAGGGAAGACCATCTCTCCGGGTAAACGTACATCCTGTCCATAAACCATCTGCGCAGGTGTTGAATCTAAGTCTTCCTTAAAAAGACACCTGAGCCCCAATAAGACCATTGGAAGACCATCGTACCAATTTTCCGAATAATCACTTTTCCCAAGTACAGCCTTAAGTTGGCGATGAAACCTTTCAACCATACCATTCGCTTCTGGATGTATGCTGCGGTACTAATTCTATGGCTACCAAGTAATCTGGTCAACTCCGAGAACATTGTCGATGTAAACTGCGTCCCCCTGTCCGTGGTAATTGTGAGTGGTACACCAAATCGACTAATATAATTAGAAAAAAATGTTCGAGCAATGGTTTCCGCCGAAATATCTTTAAGTGGGTAGACCTCCGGCCAACGGGTGAACCTGTCAATAACTGTCAATAAGTAGCGATGGTTACGAGACGGTGGTAAAGGCCCTACTATATCCATATGGATATGTTCGAATATACCCTTTGGTATATCTATCCTATCCACTGGTGATTTCGTATGCCGTGTAACTTTATATTTCTGACAACTAATACAACTTCTTGACCAATAATTAATTTCTTTACTCATATCCGGCCAATAGTATCGTCGAGAAATCAGACGTCGAGTGGGTCTAATACCTGGATGTGAGATGTTATGTAGCTTTTCGAAAACTATTCTGTGCAGCCCTACAGGTACAAATGGGCGCGGTGCATCATTAGAGACTTCACACCATAAATCGACATTAAATAAAGGAATAGGAATTAATTTCAAGTTAAGGTGTTTACCGCCACTTTCCAATATTTCTCCCAATTGTTTATCCTTCAGCTGTTCGGAACATAATAATTTCAAATTCAAATCGGAGTTTTGTACCGCATCTAACTCGAAAGACCCGGATAGCGTGTCAGCCACTAAATTAGAATTCCCATTCACATGCTGAATATCAGTAGAAAATTGTGATATATACTCAAGGTGTCTAATCTGTCTTGGGCTCCTCTCTGTTTATGAATCCATAGCGTGTATTAAAGGCTTATGGTCTGTATAAATCGTGAAACATCTTCCCTCAAGCATGTAACGAAAATGTATAATATTCGAATAAATTGCATGTAACTCCCTATCAAAGGCACTGTATTTCCTCTCTGACTCAGTCAATTTCCTTGAAAAAAATGCCAATGGTTCACTGACATTATCACGGCTCTGCTGTAAAACCCCACCTATTGCAATGCCAGACTCATCTACAGTCAATGTCAATTTCGCCTTTTCGTCAAAGTGATTTAACAAGACCCGTGTAGCGAACGCCGTTTAATACTGTCAAAAGCATTTATCGACGTTTCGTCCCATGTCAAAAGTTTTCCTTTAGACTTTAGTGCACTGTGAATGATATCATGTAAAGGACTGCAGAGTTCCGCCAGCCTAGGTATATATTTATGATAATAGTTTACCATACCTACGAATTTCTGCATCAGTTTTGCAGTAGCAGGCCTTTCGAAATCATTAATCGCCGCAACCTTCTTCTTGGATGGCTTAATACCATGTTCCCATATATTGTGTCCCTGGAAATCTGTATCCGGAATCCCAAATGTACATTTTCCTGGCTTAATGTTCAGACCATACTCATCTAACCGTTTGAATATCACATCCAAATGTCGTAAGTGTTCCTCCTCATTTTCGCTAAAAACCAACACGTCATCAATATAAACAAAAACAAAAGTCTAGTCCCCTAAATACCTCATTTATAAATCTTTGAAAAGTCTGTGCTGAATTCCTTAAGCCGAATGGCATCCGTATAAACTCAAACATTCCAAATGTTGTGATTGCCGTTTTGTATATATCCTCTGTCGCCATATGGATCTGATGATATGCTCGAACTAAAGGCCCAACTATAATATGCATAAGCTAGCTTAAGCAACTGTGCGAATGCATGTAATCGTATGTGCCAAACTATAATGTACTTAAGTGAACTTTTCGTTAAGTTCTCTCAGCTCTTTCTCAGTACACATTTGCTTAAGCAAGGTGCGAAACTGAACGCGCATTCCGTACGGAATTACTTAAGTTAGCTTATGCATATTATAGTTGGCCCTTTAATCTAACTTCGAAAAAATCCGTTTGTTTCGCATATTCATATTCCAGTCCTGTATATGAGGCAATGGGTACCTATCAGGGAACGTAACTAAGTTCAAACGTCTAAAGTCGGCGCACGGCCGCCAATCATCAGGGTCCTTTTTAGGAACCAAGTGCAAAGCAGAAGCAGTGCAAGAGTTAGAAGGCCTGCAGATTCCTTATATACTTAACAGGATCCAGCCGTCTCGGTTTCGAATATGGTAAAGGTCCATTAGTCACAATTCTATGCACGGTTGAGTGTTTAACTGGTTTAGAGTAATCCGGTTCCGATGTAAGTGAAGGAAACCTCTTCAGCAAATTCGTGTACTGATTGTCACAAGAAAATATTCTTGGCAGCTGAACCGCACAAAGATGCGAAGATGCTCCAATGGACAGCTTTGTAAGGGGATCAATCAATGCCTTGTTTCTGATATCTATCAGAAGCCCGTATCTGCGTAAAAAATCAGCACCTATAATAGGTTTATCTACCTTAGCTATAGTAAATATAAAAGGGAACTCGCGACGTAATCCCAAATTCACATTTAACATCTTCTTTCCATATGTGTGAACCTCCGATCCGTTAGCCGCCGTCAGTACTACATCCGAGTGTCTTTTGTCAGTCCTAAACTTCACCACAGGTAAAACTGATATATCATCTCCGCTATCCACTAAAAATCTTAATCTGTTTGTCTTATCATAAAGAAAAAGGCGACGTGTAGATAAGTGTATGTTCCCATTGTCAGTCGCCCCTACAATGGGTCTAATTAGTTTGTTGAATTTGTTCTATCTCCAGTTGGACCAAAATGCAGTCGCGACCGTCTGGGCCGACATGTCCCTCAGAGGAACAGCTTCAGGCCATCGTGAAAATCGATCGATCATGGTGAGACAATATCTATAACCCTGTACTAACGACATTATCACGATGTCGAAATGAACATGATCGAACCGATTGTCTGGGACATCTATCTTGTCTGGAGTAATGCGGTTGTGTCTGGTGATTTTTGCTCTTTGGTACGATATGCAATTCCGAGACCAATTTAGGATTTGTTTCTTCATTCCTGGCCATATGTATTTCTCACGTATCTGTTGAAGACTAGCACGGCCGCCAGGATGTGAAAGATTATGAATTGAATTGAAGATTTGTTGACGTAGTGACTCACATACATGCGAACATATCCTGTGGATACGTCACAGTATACTGATGTCGTATCAAAATGTACCATTTGAAGTTTTAAAGAATTTGCGCCATCCAAAATAGTTTTCAACTCTTCGTCCAGCTCTTGAGCTGATTGGAGTTCCATTAGAGTGACTGATGTTGGCATTGAAATTGCGTTAAGGCGGGACAGTGCATCCGCCACTGCGTTTTCAGAACCCGACAAGTACAAAATTTCTGTCGTGAATTGCGAAATGAAATCAAGGTGCCTCAATTGTCGAGGCGAGGCTTTTTCCGGTTTTTGCGAAAATGCATAGACGAGCGGTTTGTGATCGGTCCGAATTATGAAACGTCTTGCCTCCAGCAAATGGCGAAAATATCTTATGGCCTCGTAGATAGCAAGCAACTCTCTGTCATATGTGCTATAAATTCTCTCAGCCGCAGATAATTTTCGGGAGAAAAAACCGAGTGGTTGCCAAATTCCATTTGCTTTTTGTTCCAACACAGCTCCAATGGCGATGTCTGATGCGTCGGTTGTAAGGGCCAAATCTGAATTGGGTGCTGGATGAGCTAGCATAGTAGCTTCACGAAGGCTGCGTTTACAAGATGCCAAAGCATTTTCAGCTTCAAGTGTCCAAGGAACCTTCCTCTTATCATTTTTCTTGGAGTCCTTAAGGAATTCATTGAGTGGTGCCTGTAGCTGAGCGGCATGTGGAATGCAACGACGATAAAAATTGACGACACCGAGGAATCTGCGAAGTTCGCAAATAGTTTCAGGTTTGGTGTAATTTTCAATAGCGGCAACACGATCTGTTGGAGGTGTACAACCATTGCCGTTGATGATGTAACCAAGAAACTGTACTACAGATTGTCCAAATTTACATTTATTTACGTTCATTGTTAGACAGTATGGTCGATGTTTAAGCGAGCTTTTTCGCTTTTAGAAATTGCAGCAACGAATCTCATTGGGCTTGGTAGCAATACCAAGTCTCTTGACGTCTCAGAAACTTTTCTTTAAAATAAAACGCCGATATCCACTTTGGCCACTTTGTGGCAGTTAACAATATACTTTTATTTTATTCTTCAGTGCCTTTGGTACGTACACATTTATTCTTTTGCTTAAAATTCAATTTAAATTTTCCGAAGAAAGAGACGATCACGCCGCTGCGAATATTTTTTATTCAATGCCAAAAAAAAAAAATGATTCGACAACAAGGGCCTGTTTCTGTAACTTTTTTTCGTTCGTCTACTGCGAACGATCAAAAATCACTCAATTATTCCGAGAAATCTATAAGTCACAGAAGTTTATAATTCGTTGTGTCTGTAGAAAATCATGTAAAAAGCTTGTTCCTAAAATATTTCTAACCTGCGTTTTATAGAATTCAAGTAATAGCTGAGAGAATTTTGATCGTTCGCCGTAGACGAACGAAAATAAGTTACAGAAACAGGCCCCAAGTGTTCGGAAAGGCTTAACAAAACAACGATTCGACCACTGGCCTAAATGAAGTCGTATGAAGAAAGCGTATTTAGTGATTCTAATTCAAAGGCACATCACTAAATGAAATGCGTTGAGTTTCTACGCATTTCAAACGAAACTTACGATTTCTATTTACGATTTCAAACTAAATTGACTACTAGTTATTATGTATGTTCAAATGTTAAACTAGTTCAATAATATATATATATATTACGAGATTTCTCAGCTCTCAACTGCTTCAACACCGGCCCCGTTGCAAAACTGCGATTCAGTTTGCGAACTGTTAACAGAAAGCAGGACCAGCTTATGTATGGGACGTCTATATGTATCGTCTTTGGTTTTTATTTCGGCGACTCGAACTTGGTTGTCTGTACTGGTTTCCACGGTGATGACCTTGCCGATTAACCACTTCTGTGGCGGAAGATTGTCTTCGTGTATAATAACGACGTCCCCGATGTTGACGTTGTTGGTTGGACTCTTCCACTTGACTCGATGCTGGAGCTCTCTCACGTAGTCCCGCCGCCACGCATCCCAAAAGTGTGCCTTGAACTAGGACATCATTCGAAATCGCTTCAAGGAATCGGCCTTGCTGCCTGATTCTCCTACGTCTGGCAGCGCTTTGAGCGAGCATCCTATCAATAAATGCCCTGGAGTGAGTGCCACCTCGTCGTTCGGGTCTTCTGTAAGAGCTTCGATTGGCCTCGAATTGAGAACGGCCTCTACATCTACCAGCACCGTCGTGAGCTCCTCGAACGTTACTGCGGCGCCGCCGATCGTCCGCAACATTAGATGCTTGGCTGACTTCACCGCCGCTTCCCACAAACCGCCAAAGTCTGGTGCTCGAGGAGGGATGAAACGAAATTCTATTCTCCGCGGTCACCTGTTGAATTCGAATTTGGCTCTTGACGTTCCACAGTCTCGCGGTCCCGACAAAATTTGTCGCGTTGTCGCACCATATTGTTTTTGGTAGACCCCTTCTGCCAACGAATCTGTTGAGAGTACATAAAAAAGTATCAGTTTGTAAATCCGATAAAGCTTCTAAATGCACTGCTTTAGAAGCAAAACAAACAAACACTGCTACATAAGTCTTAACTGGAGGTCTGCCCCTTAATCTGAGCGTAGTTAATACTGGACCACACAAATCAACTCCACATATCCAAAAGGGAGGACAGCCTGTCAATCTATCACGAGGAAGATCACCCACTATCTGGGAATTTAAATTAGGTTTAAATCGGAAACAAATGACACAATTGTGAACGACCCTTCGAGCTAATTAACGAGCGTTTATTACCCATAGTTTTTCACGAGATAAACCGAGTAAAGCCTTTGGTCCTGCATGACAATTTGATAAGTGTAAATGAGTAAAATACAAGTTAATAAAATGTGAAGCTCTTGTTATTAGCAACGAAAATTTTTCGTCATATGGAAGCGAAGCTTTTCTTAAACGACCTCCGACTCGTAACAACGAAAAACTTAAATCACTATATCGCTGCAAAAAGGGACACAATAAAACCGTGGAATGCAACGACGATAAAAATTGACGACACCGAGGAATCTGCGAAGCTCGCAAATAGTTTCAGGTTTGGTGTAATTTTCAATAGCGGCAACACGATCTGTTGGAGGTGTACAACCATTGCCGTTGATGATGTAACCAAGTAACTGTACTACAGATTGTCCAAATTTACATTTATTGACGTTCATTGTTAGACAGTATGGTCGATGTTTAAGCGAGCTATTTCGCATTTAGAAATTGCAGCAACGAATCTCATTGGGCTTGGTAGCAATACCAAGTCTCTTGACGTCTCAGCAACTTTTCTTTAAAATAAAACGCCGATATCCACTTTGGCCACTTTGTGGTAGTTAACAATATACTTTTATTTTATTCTTCAGTGCCTTTGGTACGTACACATTTATTCTTTTGCTTAAAATTCAATTTAAATCTTCCGAAGAACGATCACGCCGCTGCGAATATTTTTTATTCAATGCCAAAAAAAAAATGATTCGACAACAAGTGTTCGGAAAGGCTTAACAAAACAACGATTCGACCACTGGCCTAAATGAAGTCGTATGAAGAAAGCGTATTTAGTGATTCCAATTTAAAGGCACATCACTAAATGAAATGCGTTGAGTTTCTACGCATTTCAAACGAAACTTACGATTTCTATTTACGATTTCAAACTAAATTGACTACTAGTTATTATGTATGTTCAAATGTTAAACTAGTTCAATAATATATATATATATATATATTACGAGATTTCTCAGCTCTCAACTGCTTCAACACCGGCCCCGTTGCAAAACTGAGATTCAGTTTGCGAACTGTTAACAGGAAGCAGGACCAGCTTATGTATGGGACGTCTATATGTACCGTCTTTGGTTTTTATTTCGGCGACTCGAACTTGGTTGTCTGTACTGGTTTCCACGGTGATGACCTTGCCGATTAACCACTTCTGTGGCGGAAGATTGTCTTCGTGTATAATAACGACGTCCCCGATGTTGACGTTGTTGGTTGGACTCTTCCACTTGACTCGATGCTGGAGCTCTCTCACGTAGTCCCGCCGCCACGCATCCCAAAAGTGTGCCTTGAACGAGGACAGCATTCGAAATCGCTTCAAGGAATCGGCCTTGCTGCCTGATTCTCCTACGTCTGGCAGCGCTTTGAGCGAGCATCCTATCAATAAATGCCCTGGAGTGAGTGCCACCTCGTCGTTCGGGTCTTCTGTAAGAGCCACGATTGGCCTCGAATTGAGAACGGCCTCTACATCTACCAGCACCGTCGTGAGCTTACTCCGGCGCCGCCGATCGTCCGCAACATTAGATGCTTGGCTGACTTCACCGCCGCTTCCCACAAACCGCCAAAGTCTGGGATGAAACGGAATTCTATTCTCCGCGGTCACCTGTTGAATTCGAATTTGGCTCTTGACGTTCCACAGTCTCGCAGTCCCGACAAAATTTGTCGCGTTGTCGCACCATATTGTTTTTGGTAGACCCCTTCTGCCAACGAATCTGTTGAGAGTACATAAAAAAGTATCAGTTTGTAAATCCGATAAAGCTTCTAAATGCACTGCTTTAGAAGCAAAACAAACAAACACTGCTACATAAGTCTTAACTGGAGGTCTGCCCCTTAATCTGAGCGTAGTTAATACTGGACCACACAAATCAACTCCACATATCCAAAAGGGAGGACAGCCTGTCAATCTATCACGAGGAAGATCACCCATTATCTGGGAATTTAAACTAGGTTTAAATCGGAAACAAATGACACAATTGTGAACGACCCTTCGAGCTAATTGACGAGCGTTTATTACCCTTTGGTCCTGCATGACAATTTGATAAGTGTAAATGAGTAAAATACAAGTTAATAAAATGTGAAGCTCTTGTTATTAGCAACGGAAATTTTTCGTCATATTGCAGCGAAGCTTTACTTAAACGACCTCCGACTCGTAACAACGAAAAACTTAAACCATCATCACTATATCGCTGCAAAAAGGGACACAATTTTTGAATGTGACTACGCTTCGTAACATCAGAGTTTTCAATATTTCTTATTTCATCCCTAAATTCGATGGATTGAATAATTTCAACAATTTTACAAAATGCAAAGTCCAAATCTCTAACATGCAAATGAACTTTGTGTCCTCTATACTTATTACGAGAGCAACGAATAAATCTCAATATATAAGCCACTATTCGTAGTGCCTTTCTGTATGATGATGTTTTCTCAACTAACTTTAAAATCAAATTCTCCACTTTCAACTCAGTATTCAAAAGAGTTGTCAAGGACTTTTTCTTCTCCAAAACTAAATCATCAGAAGACAGATCAGTGTTTGTTTGTTTTGCTTCAGCGTCTAATCGTAAGAATCCTGGACCCGATAACAACCCCTAGATACTATGTCAGCCGGATTCTGAGCTGATGGGACATATTGCTCTTTTGCATCTGCGCTATACTCCTCAATTTGTGCAACGCGATTGCCTACAAATGTGTTCAATACCGACGGATGTGTTTTGATCCAATGTAAAACAATTTCTGAATCACTCCAAAAGAAAATATCTTCTATTCGAAATGCTGAAAAATTCATCCTGGTGACGGACCATAATTTAGCCAACAAATGGGCTGCACATAACTCCAGTCGCGGTAATGTCTTAATTTTCTTGGACGGCGCTACTCTTGACTTTGCCATAAATAATCTTGAAATTGTACATTCACAACTCTTGGACACAACATAAATACAGCAGCCATATGCTTTCATTGAAGCATCGGCGAAACCATGTATTTGGACAGACGCGTTCAACGTCGTTCCAACGAAACGCGGTATAACTATTTTATCGATTTTCGAAAGTACGATTTTAAATTCGCTCCAAATAGTGTCCAAGTTCTGGAGAACTGACTCATCCCAGTCAAGATTATTTGTCCATAATTCTTGCAACAACATTTTAGCTTTAATTATTATTGGTGCTAATAATCCCAAAGGATCAAACAGGCGGGAAGAAACCGACAATATATTTCTCTTAGTTGCTGAAAGATCTCCAAAGTCGTTTTCCAATTGAAAACATAGAATATCCTCCTGTGGCTTCCATTCTATCCCAAGGGCTCTAGTAAAATGAGCATCATGTACATCAAGAGGCCTCATGTGCTTTTCGCCACTAAATTCGCTAAAGTTCGAGTACCACTTAGCCAGACAAAAACCGCAAGAACTTAAAATGTTTATGACCTCTCTACGTATTTGTGCTAACGTCTCAATATCGTCTGCTCCTGACAGCAAGTCATCTACGTAGAAGTCTGTGGCGATAACTTTAGATCCAATAGGATAAACATTTTTAAAAATATCACTGATCTCTTTAAGGCATCTGATCGCAAGGAATGTAGCTGGTGAAGTGCCGTACGTAACTGTCTTAAATTCATAAATTTGAAGTGGTAAATCAGAATTTTCTCGCCATAAGATTAGCTGATATTTGCGATCATCTTTATGTACATTAACTTGCCTATACATTTTAGTTATGTCAGCCGTAATGGCATATTTGTTCAACCGAAATCTCGCCAATGTTGAAAACAAATCATTCTGTATGGTTGGACCAACCATCAGCGTATCGTTCAGTGATTTCTGAGTAGTTGTTTTACAAGATGCATCGAAGACTACTCTTAACTTTGTTGTGGTACTGTGTGCTCTTAACACGCACTGATGTGGTATGAAGTAGTGTCGCAAAAGAGACACCATATTAATAGGAGACATATGGCCTAAAGTCAAATATTCCTTCATGAAATCGGTGTATAAGCTTTTTAAATTAGGATTTTTTGACATTCTTCGCTCAAGAGATAAAAATCTTCGTTTTGCCGTTTCATACGCATTGCCCAGAATCAATGGATCCGACCTAAATGGCAGCCTTACTTCAAATCTACCACCATCAATACGGATTGTAGTTTTGGCGAAATGACTTTCACACATAATAATTGTTCACTAGTCATTTTACAACAATTCGGAACCTGCTCTAACTTCCAAAATTTTTGAACCATTTCGCTTAAGCCAACTAAATTTTGTTCCTCACATTGGCCAACAGTATTACACAACTGTGACTTCGGACTTAATCTCGATTGAAATTTTCCTGAGACTATCCATCCAAGAAGCGTTTTCTGTAACGTAGGCAACTGGGGACCTAGTTTGATTTGCCCCACACATAATAATTCGAAAAACGACTCTGCTCCCACAAGGATATCTACACTCTGAGGCCTGTTAAATTGAGGATCCGCCAATTTCACATTAGTAGGAATAGCAAACCTTTCCATCTCAATCTGATCATGTGGCTGTGGACATGTTATAGTCTTCATTACATAGAAATCTGTCATGAATTCAAATTCATTTACACGCGATTTAATATATGTACTGAATCTATGTCTCACTTTCTTATTATTATCACCTACACCGACTAATCTCAAGCTCGTATCAAAACGTTTTAAAGACAATCGATGTGCTATTTCCTCCGTAGCTAGGATAACTTGAGAGCCCGAATCTAATAGAGCACGAGCTTGCTGATACTTCCCACATCTATCTTTAATTTGCACCAACGCCGTAGCGAGAATCACCTGTTCGATTCTTGCACACACATCGAAGTGGCACTAGAGGTATTCGTTACACTTTGGTAATTCCAACGTTGAGCTGTATTACGATTCCCAGCTTCCATTTCAAAACATTGTGCTGAACCACTAGTTGTAGCAGCATTAGATGTGGGATATGGTCCTGGAGTACCTCCGTTTATATCACGACTTTCATTTTGCCTTATTAACTCCTTGTTGTGTAACGAGGTATGATGTGGTCTTTGGCAAACGTTACAACGCGATGCCCGACACTTCTTTACCGAATGACCAATTTTTAAACAATTAATACAAAGGCCTTTTCGTTTAGTGTATTCGAATCTTTGTGTTACCTTCAAAGTCGCAAAGATTGGGCAAGAAGCTATAAAATGATCCTTGCCAAAACAAAATGAGCATTCATCCGATTGTGTCTGAGCGCAAGCAAATGAAAACTGTGGACTCTTCTTATCCTTTCCATTCGACTTAAATTTATTTGGTCTAGCTTGATTGGAATCGTATTTCGTTGACCTATCTTCATTAATTTCTAGAAACTGACAACGCCTTATCAGAACCGAAGCACAGTCACTCCACTGAGGTAGTTTCGTATAATTCAATTGCTCGTCCCATTTCGCTTTAGAATCACCATCCAATTTCGACAACACCAAATGAATCACGATTGCATGAGCGATGTCGTTTTCTGTGCCTAAATGAGACAATGAATCTAATACTGCTGACACCGTGTCAATAATTTCCCATAATTCAGATGCATTTGGTTTAGTCATTTTCTTGAGGTTGAACAAGGACGCAATATGATCTTGGAATATCAAACAATTGTTATCATACCGCTCCGCTAGCCTAGCCAAAGCACTATCATAATTTTGCTCGTTTACTTGAAATGCATCATCCTGAAGGCTAGCAATCAAATGATTAAATTTTTCAATTTTTGTTAGTGTGGGATCTTCGTGCACTAAATTGTTAAAACATGTTATAAAATTCTTGTATTCAGAATATTTTCCACTAAACTTCGGAATTTTCACATGAGACGAATTGATGGAGGTAGAGGTACACTCATTGTACTGTCATGAAAAATACACGTCCTACGACCGCTATCCAATCTAGACAAAAGCAAAGATTTCGTGCTAATACATATCTCCTCAAGTTCACCACGTTTATCATCTGTAAATATTTTCTCAATTTCCGTTTGATAAGCCATCAATTGCTTAATATAAGAATTGAGTATCTCAAGCCGACATTCCAAATCAATTGGATTCAATGATGACGCACGATCCTCTAAAAGTTTCTTTATCCGTGTTATATTGGCTCTTGCTGATGACCTTTGCTTTTGTAGTGATGAAAGTAAAGATGCAATAGCGGTATCAATGTTTTCAGTTTGATCGTTATTGGCCATATTTTCAAGTAAACAACTAAACTTCCGAAAAATTTTCAAACAGTTGAAATAAAAACACGACAACAAACCAAATAAAATTTCGCAAATCCTGAAGTCGATAAGCCTTTTCTAGTTTCAGCAGAAAATGTCAACACAGTTCTAAGTACAATCCGTTTTCTATTAATCTATTTATTACACTTCCAAAAAGTACACATGTTAATTATAATTACATCAAACATGATCAGTCATCAATTTCCTCAATTGGCAGATTTAGTTTGCAAAGAAAACTCCATCATTCTGAAATGGAACTACTATTAAAACTTAAATGGTGTTATAATTACTTGTGTTTGATGTGAAATATTCCAACTAAATTTTTTTGGGTGTTTGGCGACTACTAGGGGGGGGGGGATATGTTTGTGTTTGATGTAATGCAGAAATATATATTAATATATGTTGGGAACTACTTGGAGTTATTTTAATGGATATGTGTATGGAATGATGTATGGCAGTAGCGATGTTACAAATTAAAATGGCGTTCAAGCTTAACTTCTATTGTGGTTATGTAAGGATGAGGTTAGGTTACGACTCGCAAACAAATATACTATTGTTTATTATGTTAGTAATTTAAATTCTGCTATAAATTCAGCAGCGTGCCCCTTGCCGTTCTAAAAAGCAACACTGCCCCACAATTCACCACCAATTTGTACGTTGTCCAATTGCTGCAACACTCCTCACCTCCGTATCAGTCAACAGCAAAATGGGGCCTATTTCGTAGGCGAATATTTTCCAATTACAGGGGTCCTGTCACGGTCGTCAATGTTTAAGCGACCTTTTTCGCTTTTAGAAATTGCAGCAACGAATCTCGTTGGGCTTGGTAGCAATACCAAGTCTCTTGACGTCTCAGCAACTTTTCTTTAAAATAAAACGCCGATATCCACTTAGGCCACTTTGTGGCAGTTAACAATATACTTTTATTTTATTCTTCAGTGCCTTTGGCACGTACACATTTATTCTTTTGCTTAAAATTCAATTAAAATTTTCCGAAGAAAGAGACGATCCCGCCGCTGCGAATATTTTTATTCAATGCCAAAAAAAACAACAACAAGTGTTCGGAAAGGCTTAACAAAAAGAGGCACATCACTAAATAAAATGCGTTGAGTTTCTACGCATTTCAAACGAAACTTACGATTTCTATTTACGATTTCAAATTAAATTGACTACTAGTTATTATGTATGTTCAACTGCTTCAACAGCAGTCAAAAATCTGCCGTAAATGTATTTGGTGTTCTTCAATAGACTCAGACATAAAAATCATATCGTCAATATAACAATAAACAAAATCAAGACCTCTTAAAACGGAGTCCATAAACCTCTGAAAGATTTGTGTGGCGTTTCTCAACCCGAATGGCATATATCAAATTTTGGTAATAAGCCTTAACAAGGTCAAGTGTAGAAAAAACAGACTTACCATATAATTTCTCACAAAAAACGTTGATGTTGGCAATTGGGTATCTGTCAGGCACAGTTTTCGAATTCAGTTTTTCTTTATTCGATACCGTATGGAGCGGGCTAGCGCAAGGACTTTTGGGGGGACGACATATACCATTGTCCAATTGTATATGACCATTGCTTCGATGTTGTGAACAATAATTGCATCACTCGTCGATTTACGCGTCAAAGTAGTAGTTGTGATGTCAATAAACTCCTTTAGTAATTCATGTAATGGTCCTGTCGAGGGCGATAATGTTGAAATACTAAAATCTTTGGTCTTACGAATTTCACGACGAATTGTTAAATTTGTTGTATTATCGATAAGGCATTTCCGTTTTAAATCAATCATCAAATTATAATGAATTAAAAAATCTGCTTCCAAAATGGGCGACTGGACATCGGCAATGGTAAACAACCACTTGAGATCACGACGTAGAACTAGGTCTAAGAGTTGTTCTGATTAAGGATGGGGGTACCACTGACACCACCGATCCGGAATCATCACACACAGTATTTCCCACAGCGTCCAACATCTTGTCTGCCATTTTAGCAAGTTTGTCCAAATCGTCTTCTTCCCACACAGTTAATAGAGGACGAATAGAGTCGGGCATTTGCCCGAGAAATATTTTTCGAACAATCGTTTCATTTCCTCCACCAGGTGCCAAACGTCTCATCTGGGATAGTATATCGGACGGCTTCATGCCCGTTGTCTCACCACCTTGCAGTAGACGTCGTATTTTAGACTCCGAAGACTCAGGAAATTTCGAAACGAGTCGCTCTTTCGATGTAGAATATTTGTCATTTTGCGGCGGATTTATTACGAGGTCCTCACCACAGAGAGAATAAGAGCTTTCAACCTGAGCAAAAAACAATTCCGGATTCTGTTTGTTGAATTTTGGAATATGCACTTTATGAAGGTTCGATCGCTGTCCATCATCTGCGTTCCCTTGTGACTCTCGAAGAGAATGTACTTCACGTTGTAGTGCCTCCATTCGCTGAATTCAACTTTCCATTTCCGACATGCTGCTGTCGAACCAATCTTCGTTGTAATTAGAATGTTCTCGTTGCTTCAAGTTGTACCGGTTCGGATGCATAAGCAAAAATCGTAGACTATCTTGGCAAAATGTTGCATGAAAAAAACGTTGAAAATTTAAAAGCGCTGCTGCTGCTCTGCTTCCAAGAAGTTATTTGATGCTCTGCTGTCAAGAAGTTGTAGCAATATAAAAAAAATACTATTTCAGATTGTGCGTGAAAGGCGGGGTCACCAATATAGTTGCCGATGTAATAATAAGACGTTCGTATTTACATTTAACAACTATTTAAATCTATTTATTATTACTAAAACTAGTTCACAAAATCTTACGAAGTACTACTTAAAAAGCTAGAGCTGAAGTGAGAAAACTTGTTTTGGAATCAGCTGTTGTTTTCTCCTCCTCTGGTTCGTTAAAGCCTTGTCAGATTGTTTGTCATTCGAACACGGCGGTCTTGGTGCTGCCACATACCTTTTATAAGTACAGACGAGTTGTTACACTTTTCTAAAGTCAAAATTGTTACGGAAGGACAAAACATTGTTTGTATTATAAGTATTCCTACAACAGAAACAAAAAAATTTACAAATTCTTGATTAAGCCCATTAAAAAAGAGATACCATAACAAAAATAGATTTTAAATACATATTGGATTGTAATAATAAAATATTTGGGCTAAAGGAAATGTGTCAATCTTACAACAATTTAAATATTTGTAACCTAGGTAAGATCATAGACATATCTGAAACGGATTGCATCCCAAACCTTTTGAAGAGCCGGAATTCGAAATGTACCACCACCAACAATGAACACGTCTCTACGGTCGATGAAATATAAGGTATTCTCATGCTAAATCAATTTGTAGGAGAGATAGAAACTGATAACTCAACGCTACGGCTAAACGTGTCCTATGTGATGCACCATTATAATTCGACTATTCAAATCAATAATAAAACTTATGTTAAATCTCAAATTTCGGGAACGAAACCTTTACCTGCCTTAGTTCAACCAATGGAAAACATAGACGAAAAGAAAACGCTTTCTCTGGAAATGGTGAACGAATGAATGTGAATAACTCTCAACTACTCTACAACCTAGAAAAAAGAACTGCATAAGCTTATCATTAAACATCATGTCATTAGCGGTTATCTCGACGCTAATATTGTTATTTGCCTTAAAACATCTAAAAAGAAAGCTTCGTCTGATTCCTACTAATCAGGAAACTAAAGAACGACATTGCGAGAATGAACTTCTGGATGGTACTACAACCCAGCCAGTTTTTGAAATTGAAATTCAGCAGATTAATTAATGCACACAGAATACAGTTTGATTGCCTCAACCGAATTATTTGCCAACCGAATTTTGGTAGTTCTGTCTACTATCATGCGATTCCATCAGGACAACCAATATTTTGGTTGTGGTATACTTCTGCTTCCATGTTGACAACATCATATTTGGTTGCGCCAACTACGAAAATGGTGGCTTAAATTATCTGTTGTAGTTGCCACAACAAACAGTTTTGAAAAATTGGTGGTTCTGACAATTTGTCGGTCATATACTACCGACAATTAATTAAAAACAATTTTCATTCATTTTTATTTTATTTATTGAACAAAAAACAAAGCAATTCATAATAAAATTAAAAATCCCATATTACAAATTCATCACTATTATGAGATGTGGAAATATTTGACAAACATTTTATTACACGAAAAAAAAAGCTTTCAACTTCATGATTGTTGCTTTTTTTTTATTTATGTAAAACATTTTGCACAACATACTCTGCTTTCCACACATTATTATCCACACGAGATTATTTTTTATTACCTATACCGTTCTCGAACAAAATGTTGACGATTTTTTTATGTCGAGTAATTGTTTGTCATGTATCAGCAAAAGAACAGCAACCAATCTTTCGGTTGTATTTCCCAAAATACATTTAATTATTCTAAATTTGGGAAATGATTGGGATAACTAATATTATTTATTGATATGTTTTCTGTTGTAGTAACCAATTATTCGTCATATGGTACTATCATAAAAATGTAAAATTTGTTACCACAACTAACCGAGTGTCAATGAAAAAAAAAACAATCTTAATTTGATTCATACATCGATTAGTTGCAAGCATTTTCATTTGATCGTATCCATGTTATTATTGTTATTTCAACTAATTATATATAAATACAACCGACAGACGGCGTAGGCAATATATTTTTTGTTGCTAGTACTATTTTTTTTGTTACAATCGAATTCCAAACAATTATTTTCCTGGGCGTGATCAACATTCTGTATCATAGAAACAGGCTCAAAAATAAGAGCATCCATAGTCTACCGTTTTTCTGAAAGCCATACGAGGACGTATGGATTTAGAGAGGGAGGAGTTAACAGCGGCCAAGTTCACTTTCCCATAACATTCCATCCAAAACACGCGGGCCCAATCCAGACATAGCGTCAGCATTATTACACAGGAATAGTGTAAACAACATAACGGGAATCGCTGCGCTATGGGTAATTTTCCAGATTTTCTGGCAAAAAACTCGTAGTTATCGATCTCAAATTTTTACACAACGTCAGCCGCATGTAAAGGACACATTCAGTAAGAATTGGAACTGGTGGGACAATTACAACAACAACAACTTCAAAAATGCATTACTATATTATTTATTTATTTGGTCACAAATTTGGAGCATACTTACATGTGTGTAGCCCGCTGGAGTTGTCAGTCTCCTAACGGGCGCGTCCCCAGGTGGCGGATAGGGGGAGGGGGATGGACACACTGTTTCATCTCAACTAGGGATGCCTCAGGGAGGGTGGATTTTTTCTATCCTTACTGAGGCGCCCCTGGGGGGGATAGAACAGTGTGTACACCACCTTAGGGAATATTGCATTCCCCGCGGACCAAAACTGACTATGGGGGTGTTTCCCCTAAAACAAAAAAACAATATGGAAAGTAGGAAATGTGTAAATAAAGTTACGGTGCAGGGAGTAATAACCCCAGTACCGGCGGCAATTGTTGATGTGCTCCCTAGTCACGTGCCGTCGTTATCCCAAGATAGCGAGCCAAAAAATTTTTCAATGTCTCCTACAGGTGTGGCTGCCTTGGCACCTGTAGTCGTAGTAAGTGAAACAAGCGCAACCAATCCTCCTACAGGTGTGGGTGCCTTGGCGCCTGTAGTCGCAGACAATGCAACAAGCGCACATACAGCCATTGGCAAAAATACGGAGAAGGAAGAGGAGGAACCACGGGAGAGTATTAACTGGACCCAGCCTTCTAGTACAGGTAGAGAATCCGATTCCGACTCCGACTCAAACGAACACGTTAACATTACTGTTTTAGCTAACTCCAAAGACGTCGAGGTCAGCAAGATGGTAGAAGAAGTCAACGCGTGCATGGCACAGCTCACGACAAAAAAGAAGAAGCTATCAGGGGCACAACGACGAAAGTTGAAGAAGATGAACCGAAGCAGCAAACAGGCCATAGTGCAGGATGCTCCAAAGGAGCTATCTGAAACTCCATCCACCTCTGCGGAGGCAGGAAAGAGGATCAGATCTCCAGAAGAGCAGAACACTGCGAAACCGCCGAAGAAGAAAAAGAGCTCCCCGCTTTCAAGTAAATTGGAGAGAACAAGTCAAGCCCCTCACGAAGGAGACTCCAGTCTGTATCCTGGTGGAGAGGGCGGCGACAAAGTCGATCCAACTACAAAGGAAGCGAGCGCAACCACGGAACCCTCCGGAAAGCATAGTACATCCAAAAAGATGTCACGATCTTTACGGAAGAGGAAGTTGGTTGATGAAAAAGGTAAGAAGCCACCATCTTATGCCAAAGTAGCCAGAAAGCAATATAGAGACGAGCTCTGCTACGCAGTGATCGACATCAACAGAGCATCCGGCAAAATCCCCACTGACCAACACAACAACGTTGAAGACTTGGTGAATAATAAAATTGTGGAGCACGCTCTCAACTCCGACGACGGGCCCCCAATTCAAATAATGAGCAGCGAGTTCAAAGGGGACACACTGAGGATGAATTTCGCGTCACCAGAATGTATAGAGACCCTCAAAGAGCTTGTGGATAGCATCCCCTCTCCCTGGGAAGGCGCTAAGCTGAAACTGGTAAGGAGGAGGGACATCCCTCAGCTCATAAAAACAACAGTACACGTCAAAGGATGGGGCAGCAATTTCACATCAGAACGCATGCTCAAACTCTTTGGCCAGCAAAACAAGGGACTGGACGTGAAGAGGTGGGAAGTCTTCCACAGAGAGAATGACCGTGATGGCACTCTCCTTGTGGTGGGTTTGGATCGGCTCTCCATGGCCAGCCTGGTCAAGACGAAGGGTATGGCGTTCTATGTGAACAAAGCAGTCTTCTTCAAAATTGGTAAGGCTTTGGTTGGCGCTGAAAACCGGACAACTGAGCCAATAAATAATAAAGGCAGCGATGAAGATAAGCGCTCACTGCAGCCAAAAAATGATGAGGGAGCCGAATCTACAATCACTGACTCCCAAGAAGACCGGTTACTGGAGGACCAATGATTGAAGTCGTCCAGATAAACCTCCATCGGAGCGAGGCGGCAACCAACGCTTTGATGGAAATAATAAATAAAGGTAAGACTCATATTGCTTTAATCCAAGAACCATGGACGATTCGAAACAAGGTTACTGGCTTAAATCACGTTAATTACCAACTGTTTTATGCAAATACAGGAACTAGACCAAGGACTTGTATTATATGTCACAAAAATTTATGTTATCTTTTTTCTCCAGAGTTGTCAACATCGGATGCTACAGTACTGAAACAAGGGAATGGAAGTGTATACCTAGCATCAGTATATCTGCCTTTCGATTCACCGACATTACCACCTACGTCGGAACTACAACGCTTGGTGAGGAAAGTCAAACAAACAGGTAACGAAGTACTAGTAGGTTGCGATGCTAACTCTCACCACGTCGCGTGGGGTAGTACTAACATTAATAAACGGGGCCAGGCCCTAGTAGAATTCTTGAATACTAACGACCTAATAACACTTAACATAGGTAACACGGCTACCTTCGTTAATAGAATAAGGGAAGAAGTATTAGATATAACAATATGTTCAGAAAATCTAATAGACGTGATACAGGAATGGAGGGTCTCTGAAGAACATTCTTTTTCTGATCACCGATACATAAGGTTTAAGATAGCACGGCCACCGCCGAACCCAATAAGTTTCAGAAATAAGGCCAAAACTAAATGGACAAAATTCGGGAAGCTAATTAGAGAAAGACTAGGGCATGGACTTTTCGAGTGCCTAAGTGTTGAGGATATTGACACTAATGTTGACTACATTACGGATATATTAGTAAGGTCTTTCGAAGACAGCTGTCCGCTTCGAGAAAGGAAATCAGCCAAAGAGAAGCCTTGGATGACCGGGGAGATTCGCAACATTGGGAAAGAGGTCCGTAGACTTTACAATAGGGCACGCCGTAAAAAATTTCCAGTATACTGGGACGACTACCATAGAAGACTCAGAGAATATAACAAAATCACAAGAACAGCAAAACGAAACTCCTGGAAGCTATTCTGCGAACAGGTCGATAGCGTTAACGATGTTTCTAAAATTAAAAAGTTCCTCTCAAAAACCCATACCCAAACCGAAACAATGGTAGACGATATGGGCAGAAGAGTGGACTCAACCGAAGGGATGGTAAGACTTTTGATGAACACCCATTTTCCGCAAGGTACGACGGGCCAGACTGAGATACCGAACTACAGTGAAAATGAGGAACAACTAAGTCATATCATTACAGACCATATGGTCAAAGAAGCCGTAAGAAGCTTTTCACCATTTAAGGCACCAGGACCTGATGGAATATTTCCGGCACTACTACAGATGGAGGTGGATTACATATCAACTCATCTAGCCGCCATTTTCACAGCATGTCTAAAATTCGCATACACACCGAAAGCCTGGCAGGAGGCAAGGGTAGTTTTCATACCTAAACCCGGCAAGGCAAGTTATGCAACACCTAAGGCTTATAGACCAATAAGCCTAACATCGTTCTTACTCAAAACCATGGAGCGTATAGTGGATACCATGATTAAAAGTAAGATACCAGGCGAAATGCTAAAATTTAGACAACATGCCTATGTTAAAGGGCGATCGGTGGATACCGCCCTACACGATGTAGTACACAACATAGAAGAATCCTTCAATGGAAAGATGTATACACTTGCGGTATGTATAGACATTGAAGGGGCGTTCAATAATGTACGGACCGACACACTCATCCAATCCTTAGACCAGTTTCAGGTGGACCGGGCTCTCCGAGACTGGATAAGCCACATGCTAAGGAATAGATGGATAAATTGTGGGTCCCACGACATAAAAATAAGAGACAGAGTAGCACAGGGAACACCACAGGGCGGTATTTTATCACCACTCCTGTGGGTCACTACTATAAATAGTCTCCTAAGGATACTAACGGATGAAGGACTTAAACCAGTCTGTTACGCAGATGACGTTATAATACTTCTGAGGGGGAAGAATCCTAATCAACTTTGTAGAAGGGCCGAAACGGCTCTAAAAAATGCATATGACTGGGCTCGACCGAGAGGCCTAAATGTAAACCCAGAAAAGACAGAGATATGTCTGTTCACAAGGAAAACGAAGATTGGTCAGTATGATGACCCGCATTTCCTAAACAAAACAATTCCAGTTTCCAACAGGGTTAAATACTTAGGTGTTATCCTGGACAGGAAGCTAAATTGGAAGTGCCACATAGAAGAACGAGCAAACAAGGCTCACATATGCTGGGCACTATGTAGAAGAGCCATTAGCTCAAAATGGGGCCTTAATCCAAGTATGACACAATGGCTCTACAAGAGCGTAATCAGACCTATTTTGACTTACGCATCAGTAGTGTGGTGGACATCAATGAAGAATAAGTGCAACATAATGATATTACAAAAGGTCCAACGAATGTGTTGTCTCGGCATAAGCGGGACAATGAGGACCACATCCAGTAGGGCATTGGAGACGATCTTGAATATCCAACCAATAGAAATACAGATTAGATATGAAGCTGCCCTCACGGCGACGAGGCTCAAAGTGATGGGCGAATGGATCGAAAGCGATCACGTGTCATATCATCAAAAGATAGCTGAGGTAGTGACGGTGGATTTAACTGACATATCATCAGTATCCGACAGAATACCTGAAAGATCAATGGTTGCTGAGTGTGAGACCATGATACCAGACAGACAATCCTGGATTGATGGAACCGTAGTACAGACAACATCTGGAAATTGCTGTTATACAGATGGATCGAAACTAGGGGAGAGAACGGGGCTAGGACTTTACATCGAAGAACCGGAAACCGAACTCTTATTCCGTCTGCCAGACCATAACACAGTCCTGCAGGCGGAAGTCCGAGCAATTACAGAATGTGTGAGCTGGCTTCGGACTAACACAAGACCAACAAAAGTGAATATTTTCACAGATAGCCAAATGGCTATTAGGGCGATAACGTCTAGAACGGTGAGGTCGAGGACCGTTTTAGATTGTAAAATGGCGATTAACGCCTACTCCGAATACGGCACTATATGCATCATATGGGTGCCTGGCCATTGCGGAGTAAGGGGTAACGAGAAAGCAAACGCCTTGGCATCTAGAGCCAGAGACTTGCAAACAACAACATTAGAGAACGCAAAACCCTTCAGAGTTATGCGTTCTGAACTACAAATATGGGCGAAGAACGCCCATATCACGCTATGGAATAGTGAAAACGTTGGGAAGACAACGAAGGTCTTGTGGGGTGACCCAAACGAGGACAAGGCCAAGACCTTACTGAGATTGAGCAAGGTAGAAATTAGTAAGATCATGGGCGTCCTTACAGGACACACATGCTTACAAGCACACCTACATAGGATAGGAGTTGTAGATGACAGCATATGTAGGGCATGCGGGGAGGATGATGAAACGTTGGAGCATTTCCTCTGCCACTGCCCAGCGTTCGCCAACAATAGATCACGTTTCTTAGGAAATGATGCTATACCAGACTTGACCCAACTTAGGGGCGTAGACTGGAAGAAAATTAAGGACTATGTCGACAGTACAGAGTTCCTAAAATAGCTTACCGACCTTTCTAAATAATAACAATTAGAGCGCACAACAGGCCGAATACTGGCTTACGTGTATGTCCAAGGACATGAGGTGGAATTTCACCGCCTCCTCTTCTCAACCTAACCTAACCTAACCTAACATGTGTGTAGTCCTATTTCATGGAATATATCATTTAGGGTGTTAAAATGCAATACAGTGGTTAAAAATGCACTTGCATTAAAAAATAAATTTATAATTTCTTTACAAGAAAGGCATTTAGAAAATAAGTGAAAAAGAAAGCAGTTGTAAGATGTAGTTGGTTGTACTGAAATTATACAGGCAATATCCTGATTTTGATAATTCGGCTACATTTGTTCTCTGAGCTATATCAGACTTTTCGAAAAATTACTTTTTGGACGAACACCATTATTTCCTGATTAATTGCGGAACAATTATGTACATTTCATTCAGCAACTTCAGTTCGAAGCCACTCCTCATTGTATTTTTTTGTTCATTTATCGCAGTTTCCACAACATTTATTTTTCAAATATACGTTATAAATATCCTCAATAGTTCTAATATTTAATATCATTTCTTATAAAAAGGATATGTACATATATATTCTTTTTCCAAATATTAAACAAATTAATAAATTTGATGCTATAGTAACTTAAGAAAAAAATTATTATTAAACCAGTAAGGAAAGGCTAAAGTCGGGCGGGGCCGACTATATAATACCCTACACCACTCTCGTAATATTGAATAACTCTGATATATAAATTTTGTAATTCATGTATAAATTGTTTACATAAATTTACTTTTGGGACATTTTATACTTAAATAATACCCTGTGTGGTGTAGGGTATAAAAACGATTGGATCTAAAGAGCCAAATCGGACGAAACATATATATGGGAGCTATAGCTAAATCTTAACCGATTTTCTTCAAATTCGGTAGTGTTGGTTCATGGATCAAGAAACTCTACCATTCTAAATTTCAAAACGATCGGATGTAAAATACAGCTTCTATAGGACTAAAGGGCGAAATCGGACGAAACATATATATGGGAGCTATAGCTAAATCTTAACCGATTTTTTTAAAATTCGGTAGTGTTGGTTCATGGATCAAGAAACTCTACCATTCTAAATTTCAAAACGATTGGATGTAAAATACAGCTTCTATAGGCTAAAGGGCCAAATCGGACGAAAAATATATATGGGAGCTATATCTAAATCTGAACCGATCTTAACAGTTGCAAAATACTCTAAACTGCAAAATTTCAGAACGATCGGAGCGAAATTGCGACCTGTAGTCGACGAACAACTTTACATGGACAGACGGACGGACGGACATCGTTAAATCGACTCAGCTAGTGATTCTGAGTCGATCGGTATACTTTAAGGTGGGTCTAGCTGTGTTATTTTCAGGTGTTACAAACATCTGCCGCGAAACAAACTTATAATACCCTGTACCACAGTGTGGTGTAGGGTATAAAAACAGCAAAATTCAGCACCCCTCTCTTTTTGGAGGATTCTTTAAACTTAATGTTCTAAATAATAAAAATAGTGAAATGCATGGCATCAGGTGACCCTTTTGTTTGGTCCAAAAAAGTTTAGGTCAAATAAAAAAAAATTATTTCTTAGTGCATTTATTTCACAACAATTATTGGATGACATGAAATAAGAACATGTTATTAGCTTTCCGTTCCATTTTTATATTTTTTTTCGCTTAATTGGTTCTTTTTAATTCACTATTTAGAAAGTGCTTCAAATCGGAAAGAGAACAGTAATTTTTAATACCAAAAATAAAATTCAACTTTGACAGTTGATTTACAAAAGGTCTAACAATTTACGAAAAAACTAAGTATGCAGTTTTTACCCCCAAAGGGTCTTTTTTCAAAACATATTAATTTTTTTGGATTTGGACTAACTTGAAAAATTGGGTTTTGGCCAGAAAATCATGAAAATTAGCCATAGTGCGCTGGCTAGTTGCGTTCCCATGATATTCAACCCGACGCGTGGAACAGTGGCCGTCAACAACATAACGGTAATCGCTGACTAAGTACTCTCTCATGATATCTGATCTGACGTGTGCAACAGTGGCAGCAACGGTTGCAGCAAAGGCAGCAACGTGAACAGCAGCATAAGGTAGATGTTAAGTTAGCAATAAATTAAATTTTTGTTTCGGTTTTGTTACTACAGCCACGCAACCTTTTTTAAAAAATAAATTTAATTGATATTCAATTAATTTATATATGTTCTTGTAACTAAAACAACCTTTCTTGTTGAAGAATATTATTAGAGTAATTTATTTCTTAGTGATGAATATGAATAATCCATATGCATGTAAGCGATATCGAATATATAATAGGAATAATCGACGAATAAATACATTGAATAAATACATAACTGCCCCCTTAATTTAATCAAATTCAAGGTAGGAATCTGCTACACGTTGAGGTACTTTTCGTTGCCTTGTTCATCGGCGTAGCTCGTCAGGAGTTGACGTGGTATTTCCTGTTCTCGGAGTTTCGTCGGCAACATGAACATTTTTATCAGTTGGATTTGAGTCTGCTTGGTTGTCTGAGTGTATTTGATTTCGAGGAACATCCGGAATGTTTGGTTGCAATCGAATTTGTTGGATAAATGGTAAAGGTAAACTACCAGCTGATGTGTTGTTTGTTATAGTTGGTACCGGTCTTGAATAGTCAACGTTCGTATTCACGCATTCATTTTCCGCTGATTTTCGTATTTGATCTACATGTCTTCGCCAAATACGACCGTCGTCTAATCTGACATCATAATGAAGTTCGCCGCATATTTTCTCTACATTTCCATATCGCCACTTCACCTTTGATAAGTAGTCACGCACTGCAACTCTCTCCCCCTCAAAAAATTTCTTTGATGGGACAGCGCGTAATTGATCTTCTGCCTCCGGATTCACATCGTTAGGAATCAACAAATCTAAACGCGACAGAATTTGTCTGCCAAACATTAAAATTTCTGGTGATTTCCCTATTGTTGAGTGTATAGTCCGTCTGTATGCCATCAGTATCTTTGACAATTCCGCATGTATTGTATCGGGTGTACATTTGGATGCCATCAACTTTGATTTGATTGTTTGAACATAACGTTCCGCTTGCCCGTTGGTTGCAGGATGGTATGGTGCACCTTGTTTACGAACAATTCCATTCAGTTTTAAAAAATGTTGAAACTCATTCGAGTCAAATTGCCTCCCATGGTCGTCAACAAATATATTTGGAATCCCAAATTGGGAAAAAATTTCGCGACCCTTCTGGATAGTAGTATCAGTACTCATATTCGAGCAGATATGAACCTCAGGCCATTTTGTGTACGCATCTACCAAAACAAACAGATATTTACCAAATATTGGTCCAGCATAATCAGCATGAACTCTCTCAAATGGTTTTTTATGGCGCATCCACGTGTGTGTAGTAGTAATCTTCTTAGGATCTGGGCGCGTATTTTGGCATTCTACACATTTTCCTACTACACTTTCAATTTCCTTGTCCAAGGTCTTCCACCAGACAAAAGCTCTTGCCAAATTTTTAATTTTTGAAATGTGCAGTGTGCAATTCATTCAGAATCCTTTCACGAAGTTTTTGTGGGATGTATACTCGTATTCCACGAAAAATACAACCGTCCTGAAGACTAAATTCTGTTTGTTCCACACCAAAACTATCTTTCGAGTCACACTTACGTCCGTACTGCAAACATTTCAACAATTTCGTAACTTCTTTGTCAGGCTCAGTTTCCTTTTTAAGTTCTTCTGCAGTTACCGGTAGATTTTCAATCATTTGTTGCTGAATAACAAAAGCTTCCTCCACAAGTGAATATTTTTCTCGGTCTGGTAATCGCGACAATGCATCAGCGTTCGCAATCTCTTTAGATCTTCTGCATTTTATTTCGTAATTAAATTGCTGGAGAAAAATAGCGTAGTGCTGCATCCTTGTAGCAGAGTATATGGGTAAACCTTTTTGTGGTGAAAATATTTGTGACACGTCACGATTGTCTGTAATTAAACAAAATCTATTTCCATATAAATAATCATAAAATTTACGTGCACCATAGATTATTGCATAAGCCTCCTTGTCCACTTGCGAATATTTTTCCCTACACCCGTCGGACTGGCATCCACCGCTAAGACCAATTTAAATTTTGGGTCACAGTGCGACAAAACAGTGTCTGACTGCATCTGCCGTTTGAATTCATGAAAAGCCCTTTCACACCGTTCTTCGAAAACAAATGTAGCATCTTTACAAAGAAGTTTATTGAGAGGGTAGACGATATCGCTCAAATTCCGAATGAATCTTCCGTAGTAATTTATCAGGCCCAAGAACACACGTACATCGTCTACATTACTAGGTCGCTTCATGTTTCTTATTGCATCCACCTTACTTTGCATCCGCTGTATGCCCTTTTTACTTATAACGTACCCGCAGTATTCTATATTACCCTTCATAAATTCAGATTTTTCGATGTTCGCCCTCATATTGTATTTTTCAAGACGACCCAATACTTCATATATGCGTTGAAGCCCTCTGCTTCAAAAATATTTTGCCAATTTAATTTAATTTTCTGTAACCATTCTCTTTCTAGAATTGGTTTTTGGTTCGATCGCACAATATAAAATTTTAATTTGTTATCCTCATCGCTACCTGTCACTGCGACACATATATATCCAACACATTGCAAAGTTGTACCGCAATAACTCACAAGCTCCACATTGGGATGACACACTTTCAAAGTCGGGAAATAACGTTTGGCATCTGACAAATTAATAATTGAAAGTTATCATTTCTTCATTTACCCGCAGACTGTGCATGATTTTGTTGATTAACTTATTTACTTCGCCTTTAGTTTTCACCAACAACAATTCTTCAACTGTCGTTTCTTTTTCATGAACTTGTTGATTTTTTTTTTGGTTACAAAAATGACGTAAAATGTTTGTATTTGCATTGGTTTGCCATATGCGAGGTATTACCACATCATGGGTTATGTTTGCATCAGCCTTCTTTGCATTCCTTTTGAAATCGTTCTTCTTCTTTATTTTATTCACATTCGATTTCTCACCGCCATTTTGTAGCTCCATGCCGCCCTTTTCTGCCAATTCACTCGCTGTTACCACACTTAACGCATCCTCCAAAGTCAGATCTTTCCTTTCCAACAACCGACTTTGCAATTTACTATCACATAGACCAAATACAAATTGATTTCTGAGAGCCTTACCCAAATAATCACCAAACCAACCGCCAACTTTTTCAATGACACCACAAAGTCACCTGCTGACTCTGACTCTTGTTGCCTGCGCATGTTGAACCGATAACATTCCAACTCACTGGGCCTCGGCTCAGAGTGTTCTTCCAACACCTTGATTATTTCCGCGAATGTTTCTTCCTCTGGTTGTTTAGGTGTCAATTTGTCGCATAAGACGTTGTAGGCGCCTGTACCGATTAAATGCAACAACAATGACTGTTTCTTGTCCTTTTTACAATCATACAGCTTCATAGCCGTCTCAAATCGTTTCACCCAACGACACCAAGAAATCTTTTGTGGATCAGAAGCATCAAAGTTAAAGAAATTTACGCCAGAATCTGCCATTTTATTCACTTTCCGTACACTTGTACCGTAAAAAATGTGTATCTCCAAATGAATAACGTGAGATTCGTCTCGTAATCCTCGCGCCAAAATTGTTGTAACTAAAGGCCCAGTTAGGCAAACTTAACCGTAACGCCCCCGTAGCGTAACGAATCAGCTGATTCAATCTGTCATATGGAAACAGCGTTACCGTTGTGCGACTAAAGTGGCATATTTGCCCCTTTTTTTCAGCCGTGCTACTTTTGCGCCCCTTTTATTTTTTGATACTAAATGTGCCCCTTTTCGCTTTTTTGTGCCACTTTTTGGCTTTTGTAAAAAAATCTGCTTTTTATACTCTTATGACAACACTTTCGTACTAACGTACGGAAATGCCTAACGCGCTACGTTCTGAATTAGGTTATTTAAGGGATATACGCATATGTTAAAACGATTTACATTTATCTTTTGTATGTGTAAGCATATGAGAATCTATTTCCACCGTTTTATCTTATTGGAGAAAATTCTGCGAATAGGCCGGCGTCTATGCAACAATACAATTAATTTGAGTGATTTCTTTATTGTAACAATATATGTGTTAATAAAAAATCCAATTTATTTTTCATTAGGTTGATGTACATAAATATTATAAGCTTTTGTCTAAACAGATTTATTGTGAGATCAAAAAAAACTCAATACAAAACACATCTGTCCCAAGCACAGATCTAATAAGAAAATATAAAAAAAGAAGTTACAAAAAAGTAACTATAAATAAAGAAATGTATGTGATAAAATATATATAGTATACATCATAAGAAGTTTTTTTTAACATTGTATTTTTTTAGTTTTATGTAGTGTAAATGAATGCATTTTTTAATGTTACCTACTTATTTTTTATGTTAAGTTTGTTTTTTTATTGTTGTTTTCTTTAAATAAAAACCTTAAAATTGATCCCCCTTTTTTAATGATCGGTTGCCCCTTTTTTCGAAAAAATCCCCTTTTTGTGCCCCTTTTTGAAATTTCCCAACGGTAACGCTGTATGGAAATCGGTGTAAACGATTAGCCAACGGAAACGAAACGTAAACGAACGGCTGAATCTGTTGAAATCAGAATTGGACGTTCCGTTTACGTACAATTTGACAACAGCTGATACTAAATGTTGTTTACAATTACAATTGTATGTTCACCGAGAAAAGTAAAGAAAATAATTTATTAATTATTTGTTGTTTAAATGTGCAAATAAACATGAAAGACGAATATTTGATTTCATTGGTGCAGTCGCACGAGTATTTACACAATAAATATAATCCAGCATATAGGATATCTGAAAAAAAAGCGAGAAGCTTGGAAGCAAATTGGCAAGGAGCTGGGCGTTACAGGTGAGTTTTATGAAGATCGCGGCTGACTCCATTAAAAATTAAATTTATACTCTGCTTCAGGATTCTTTTGACGACAGTACTAGACAATCATCGCGACAATCTTCTTCATTGTGGGTTAATTAACAGCAATATAAGCGTCTCTACAAACGTGGATTTATTTATAGATGGAGATTGGATTTGGCTGAGTCCCTCTTCAATGGAAATAGACATAAGTAAAGGGTTTTCCATTAAGGACATACGAATTTTATATATTAATAAAACACAGAATATTTAAGATATAGAGTTCAAATTTATTCCAGGTGTAGTGCAAATGTTACATTTTAAGAATGAAATTCAATTTCGGTCATATGACCACCACGAGCTCGTCAACAGCGATCTATTCTTTTGACCCAATTTTCCACCACTCTTGGACACATTTCGACGGAACGTTGGCAATTTCGCGTTGGATGTAGTCTCTGATCTCGTCTAAAGTTGTAGACTTAGACCAAAAAAATGAGGAAAGGCTTCAGAAGATGCTGACGATAATGGTTTACTAGGAGATACAGGTAAAATAACTGATTGGCCAAACGGAGAGTACTGGAATATAGCTGTATTTAATTTAAATTAAGAAATGGAAATTGTTTGTATTAAAATAAGTTATAAATAAATTGAAGTTTAATGGACATACCCCCATCGTGTTGGCTGCCATAACTTCCAACATTAACTGATATGAATGTATAGTAAGCATCGCAGATTCCCACACAATTCGGCATATCCCACATTCGTTGAAAATCATTGGCAATGTGTTTATACTGCTGTGTAGTTTGTTCACTTAAATAAATCGGCGAAAGCAAGCGCCACAAAACTTCACTGCATTCTAAAATAATATTTCGAATTGCTTTTTTCCCCAGCTTGTGACTCCATGCAATCGATTGTATGGAACAACCGTGAGCCAAATACCTACAATTTTAAAGAATAGAATGTTAATATTTCCCAACTTGGAATCATAGGATAAAGCAATATTTGACATACAGTGTTGCTTTGGCGTAGTTAACTCATATTTTATTAAAAACTGCCATAGGCATTCTAGTGTCCGGCTTTTGCCCAGTCATTGTTTATAGGACGTCCACCCCATCTTATGCGACGATATTTTCTTGATTACTTTTATTGTAAATTCTGCAAAGATTTAAATTACACAAATTTATAAACATTATTTTTAACTTCATTTTTAATAAACCTAAACAAAAAGAAATCACGGTTTTTGTGTTGTTGTTGTCAGAACATATGACTCGTTTTCTCAACGTTGGCTAATCGCTCAAACGGGCAACGGTAAAGATAAATTACGGTTACGTATGCCTAACCCGGCCCAGGGATGATAAATTTGATACTTTAGTACTTTTTTTGGTACTTTTCAGACCCTCAAAGTACCGCGACACATTTGATAATTTTTTCATCAAACATGTCTTTGCATGAAAATAATATACACTTTTTCCAAAAAATTATAAAAGTCTCTTTCGACATGGTTCGGCTCTTCATATTACAACAAAATTCAGTTTGTTTTTATTGTGTATGAAATCGCGACTTTCAAGTTTCAAAAGGTAAAAAAATTGCGATTTGACAAATTTGCATTTTTAACGAAATTAAAAACCTATAAGAAAAGATTAAAGGCACGTAGGTTGTAAATCGTGGCATCTACACCAAAAATTCAAATTCGTCTGGAACCATCACGTGGTATAATCGTATATCAAAACGTGAAACACAATTCTAACCAGGAGCGATACTGGATAAAATAAAATGTAAAGTCAATTAAAACTGGACCGACATAAATCACTTTTTCTACAGATAATTTTCTGCAATATGAAACATGTTTCATCATAATCGGCTAAACTTTTTCAATGACACCACAAAGTCACCTGCTGACTCTGACTCTTGTTGCCTGCGCATGTTGAACCGATAACATTCCAACTCACTGGGCCTCGGCTCAGAGTGTTCTTCCAACACCTTGATTATTTCCGCGAATGTTTCTTCCTCTGGTTGTTTAGGTGTCAATTTGTCGCATAAGACGTTGTAGGCGCCTGTACCGATTAAATGCAACAACAATGACTGTTTCTTGTCCTTTTTACAATCATACAGCTTCATAGCCGTCTCAAATCGTTTCACCCAACGACACCAAGAAATCTTTTGTGGATCAGAAGCATCAAAGTTAAAGAAATTTACGCCAGAATCTGCCATTTTATTCACTTTCCGTACACTTGTACCGTAAAAAATGTGTATCTCCAAATGAATAACGTGAGATTCGTCTCGTAATCCTCGCGCCAAAATTGTTGTAACTAAAGGCCCAGTTAGGCAAACTTAACCGTAACGCCCCCGTAGCGTAACGAATCAGCTGATTCAATCTGTCATATGGAAACAGCGTTACCGTTGTGCGACTAAAGTGGCATATTTGCCCCTTTTTTTCAGCCGTGCTACTTTTGCGCCCCTTTTATTTTTTGATACTAAATGTGCCCCTTTTCGCTTTTTTGTGCCACTTTTTGGCTTTTGTAAAAAAATCTGCTTTTTATACTCTTATGACAACACTTTCGTACTAACGTACGGAAATGCCTAACGCGCTACGTTCTGAATTAGGTTATTTAAGGGATATACGCATATGTTAAAACGATTTACATTTATCTTTTGTATGTGTAAGCATATGAGAATCTATTTCCACCGTTTTATCTTATTGGAGAAAATTCTGCGAATAGGCCGGCGTCTATGCAACAATACAATTAATTTGAGTGATTTCTTTATTGTAACAATATATGTGTTAATAAAAAATCCAATTTATTTTTCATTAGGTTGATGTACATAAATATTATAAGCTTTTGTCTAAACAGATTTATTGTGAGATCAAAAAAAACTCAATACAAAACACATCTGTCCCAAGCACAGATCTAATAAGAAAATATAAAAAAAGAAGTTACAAAAAAGTAACTATAAATAAAGAAATGTATGTGATAAAATATATATAGTATACATCATAAGAAGTTTTTTTTTAACATTGTATTTTTTTAGTTTTATGTAGTGTAAATGAATGCATTTTTTAATGTTACCTACTTATTTTTTATGTTAAGTTTGTTTTTTTATTGTTGTTTTCTTTAAATAAAAACCTTAAAATTGATCCCCCTTTTTTAATGATCGGTTGCCCCTTTTTTCGAAAAAATCCCCTTTTTGTGCCCCTTTTTGAAATTTCCCAACGGTAACGCTGTATGGAAATCGGTGTAAACGATTAGCCAACGGAAACGAAACGTAAACGAACGGCTGAATCTGTTGAAATCAGAATTGGACGTTCCGTTTACGTACAATTTGACAACAGCTGATACTAAATGTTGTTTACAATTACAATTGTATGTTCACCGAGAAAAGTAAAGAAAATAATTTATTAATTATTTGTTGTTTAAATGTGCAAATAAACATGAAAGACGAATATTTGATTTCATTGGTGCAGTCGCACGAGTATTTACACAATAAATATAATCCAGCATATAGGATATCTGAAAAAAAAGCGAGAAGCTTGGAAGCAAATTGGCAAGGAGCTGGGCGTTACAGGTGAGTTTTATGAAGATCGCGGCTGACTCCATTAAAAATTAAATTTATACTCTGCTTCAGGATTCTTTTGACGACAGTACTAGACAATCATCGCGACAATCTTCTTCATTGTGGGTTAATTAACAGCAATATAAGCGTCTCTACAAACGTGGATTTATTTATAGATGGAGATTGGATTTGGCTGAGTCCCTCTTCAATGGAAATAGACATAAGTAAAGGGTTTTCCATTAAGGACATACGAATTTTATATATTAATAAAACACAGAATATTTAAGATATAGAGTTCAAATTTATTCCAGGTGTAGTGCAAATGTTACATTTTAAGAATGAAATTCAATTTCGGTCATATGACCACCACGAGCTCGTCAACTGCGATCTATTCTTTTGACCCAATTTTCCACCACTCTTGGACACATTTCGACGGAACGTTGGCAATTTCGCGTTGGATGTAGTCTCTGATCTCGTCTAAAGTTGTAGACTTAGACCAAAAAAATGAGGAAAGGCTTCAGAAGATGCTGACGATAATGGTTTACTAGGAGATACAGGTAAAATAACTGATTGGCCAAACGGAGAGTACTGGAATATAGCTGTATTTAATTTAAATTAAGAAATGGAAATTGTTTGTATTAAAATAAGTTATAAATAAATTGAAGTTTAATGGACATACCCCCATCGTGTTGGCTGCCATAACTTCCAACATTAACTGATATGAATGTATAGTAAGCATCGCAGATTCCCACACAATTCGGCATATCCCACATTCGTTGAAAATCATTGGCAATGTGTTTATACTGCTGTGTAGTTTGTTCACTTAAATAAATCGGCGAAAGCAAGCGCCACAAAACTTCACTGCATTCTAAAATAATATTTCGAATTGCTTTTTTCCCCAGCTTGTGACTCCATGCAATCGATTGTATGGAACAACCGTGAGCCAAATACCTACAATTTTAAAGAATAGAATGTTAATATTTCCCAACTTGGAATCATAGGATAAAGCAATATTTGACATACAGTGTTGCTTTGGCGTAGTTAACTCATATTTTATTAAAAACTGCCATAGGCATTCTAGTGTCCGGCTTTTGCCCAGTCATTGTTTATAGGACGTCCACCCCATCTTATGCGACGATATTTTCTTGATTACTTTTATTGTAAATTCTGCAAAGATTTAAATTACACAAATTTATAAACATTATTTTTAACTTCATTTTTAATAAACCTAAACAAAAAGAAATCACGGTTTTTGTGTTGTTGTTGTCAGAACATATGACTCGTTTTCTCAACGTTGGCTAATCGCTCAAACGGGCAACGGTACCATGTGCAGAGTTTATTGATTCGAAAAATCCTTATTACAATGGGTAAATACGCTTATAGCTAACATTTTTCATTTTTACGAGATAACTTACATACATTAGGTATCTTACAAGTTATATATATTTAGTTTCTTAAAATTATGTATTTCTACATTTCACTTATACTAGTTACAATGCTTTGTCGATATATTTAATATTTTCCCACAAAATCGAATTACAAAAAGGGAATTACTCATCATTTTATTGTTTTTACTTAATACTATGACTTAAAAATAACACTTAATAATAATATATACAAAAGGGTGGGAGTGCAAAGGCAGTCCCGATTATTGGCGCGTACTATATACGGTGTCGTCCAAATCGTAGCTATCTATCCGGCGATGATAGAATAGCAATTGGTCGCCACGGTATAGCCCGCCGTCTCTATTCAGAGTTAAAAGACCAGCAGGAGGCTGGTATTTTAATTCGGTTAGCCTGTCTAGGGTGGTGTCTAGATTTAGGCATGTCCTCATCAATTCATTATCTAGAGAGGATGAGCTCTCAAGGTGCCGAATTGCTGTTTTGGTTAAAAACACATCAATACGATCGAAGTCAATCGCGCCGTAGATAGACCGATTCGAAGGTTTCCGTACCGTACCGTCGTCCGCGATGGTGTTTCGAAGACCGAGGGATGTAACGAGAATTCGTCGTTCCCATCGCCTAAGTCTTTCCATTTGGCAGGAAGAGATTCCAAACCAGGATGGAAAGGCATAGGCCATGATGGGTCTGATGATCTGTTTATAGACCAAAAGTTTCACGTCCTTGCTGAGTCCTCCGCGTCGCCTCAGCAAGGGGACGTAAAGGGAAAATAAACGATTGACTTTTGCCAAAATGTGATCCATATGTCTCACAAATTTGAAGTCCATCGAAAAGACAACGCCAAGGTATTTTATACTGGCTGATGTCCGAATTATTTCATTTCCTATCTTAATGACAGGAATATATTTTTGCGCATTAGAATAAAGGAGCTTGCGCCTACCTTTAAATATAATGCTATCACATTTTGATATATTCAAACTGAGTCTCCATCTGTCGAAATAGTTCGATAACTCTAAAAGATAAGAATTTATCCTAGAGTTTACAGTTGAAGCTACTGGCCCGGAAGAGGCAATGAGTATATCATCTGCGTAGATCAAAAGCAAGTCACCAGAGGGTGGCTGCGGAATGTCACACAGAAGAATATTGTAGAGGACTGGACCGAGGAGAGAGCCCTGCGGAACCCCAGCCACTACATTTTTTCTCTCAGAGAGGTCGTTACCAACCTTAACTCTGTATGAGCGATCTCGTAGAAAGTTCGCTACCATCCGACAGGTGTTGCCACCAAAGCCGCGGGTCAACATCTTGAATAAGATGCCGGCGTGCCAAGCAGTGTCAAACGCCTTGGAAAAATCAAGACTAACTGCAATGGTCACATGGCGTTTATTCAAGGCCCTGGCTACATGGTCGGATAGCACTGAGAGTGCATGGGAAGTGGAATGACCCTTGCGAAAACCGAATTGGTTGTCCGCAAGTATTCCGACATCTTCTATCGTGTCCCTTATTCTGTGCAACAGGAAGTGCTCCAGAAGTTTGCCAAAGGCTGAAAGTAGGGATATTGGTCGATAGTTGCTGCTTTGCTTGGGATCAGAACCAGGTTTTGGGATAGGAACCGTTAGTGATTCCTTCCAAGCCCTGGGGAAATATCCCAAGTTTAGGCAGTGATTGAAGATTATGGACAGAAATGTCCAAATCATTATATTGGTCTTTTTCAAGACAATATCCGGAATTCCGTCAACTCCGGCTGATCGACGGTTGCGTTTACCTCTCAAGGCCTCTCCGACCTCTTGAGGTGTCACAAAACCAACGTTTCGCCAGATCGTTCCCTCACCGCGGATTGAAGCATCCGCAGTGAGTTCATCATCGAAGTTGAGGATTGGGCTCAAGTCGTTCAGTTCGGAGACTTCACTATCAATGAAGTCATTGAATGTGTTGTCTCCGGTCTGGTTCGAAGTCCCAGACGACTGAACGCTGTCAGCGAGAAGATTCGCTTTACCCATATCATCGGATACGAGAGTGCCATTAGCGTTAAGCAAGGCAGAAATAGGTGCTCGGGCTTTTAGCCCGGCTGCACCTTTTACTTGTCTGAATGTTGAGTTGTTTACTCGGATGGATTGCAGGAAGGCAGTCCAATGTGAGCGCTCGAATTCAGCAATTTGGCCCTGGATAATTCTATCCAGGTTTCGAATTTCAGCCTTTAAGGTGGGATATCGTCCAGGGTCTTCCGACCGATGAAGAATCCTTCGAAGGCGTTTCTTCTCCCGTATAAAATTGATTATATGGGGTGGAAGATTTCGAAGTCCTCTATGGTTGGAGTTCATTCGAGGAATGTTCTCTTCCATAGAGTCGCGGAAAGCGGTGGTCATGATGCCCACACACTCATCGATTTCGTCGGTCGTAACGTTCCGATTGATCGGAAGTTCGCGATTTTCAAGACGGGATTCGAGGCGTTGATTAAAACGATTTCGGTTAATTTTATCAAAGTCAAAGTATTCTTGTCTTCTGTTGTCAGAAGCAAGTCCACTTTGACTTAGCACGATCTCCACAGCTTTGTGGTCAGATTCGAAATCGAGAGTTCTGAGTCCAGAGGCCTCAGTCTCTCCCGCGAAGGATAATCCCGAGGAGACCATGAAGATATCTATGTACGAATTCGTACCGTATCTTGTAGGCCCCTCGGTGTTTGCTATCCTTAGTTCCGGACACTCCAAGAGGTAGTCATAGAGAGACTTGCCTTGAGGGTTGGTGACGTCACCTCCCCAGCTTGGGTGTTTCGCGTTAAGGTCGCCGCCGATAATAATATCGTCTTGACCGAACATGTCGAGTATCGGATCGAGTTGATTCGCGTATAGAGTATCTTGGGGCTTGTGGTATAAGGCGACAGTTGTCAGCCAGGACCCATCAAGTTTTTTAACACGCACGCAAGTATTCTCGAAGCTCCCGAGGTTTAGAGTAACCCTCTGGGAGTGAACTTTTTCTTTGACAAGGATCGCAGTGCCGCCACCGCGTCCGAGTCTGTCTTGCCTATACATAGTATAGCCGCGAAAATTTACTCTATTTACCGGATTTAATTTATGTTCAGCGAGCAGAAGAACATCCGGTTTGTGTTTCCTTAGAAACAAATCGAGGTAATGTCTCCTGTGCATCGAAATGATGGAGTTGACATTAACGAAAATGCATTTAATATCTCTAGACATTAAAGGCTATAGATTGTGCCACAGCAAGCATGGCGTTGCGTTTAGCTTCCTTGGAGGGCAAGGAATTGTAATCGGCCGCGTGTTTTTTAATTTTCTCGATAATAGCGAAGAAGTCCATACCGAAGAACTCTTGGCTATCTTTATTAAAAACGTCCATGACGTTGAAATTGGTTGGTTTTACCCGAGGGCTGCTCACACTCGGTTTTATTGCCGTTGCAGCTGCGTACGAGACGCCGCTGCGGGCAGTGCTGGTAGCCTGAGGGGAAGGGATTTCCCGCGCAGGTACTGCACGTGCTACCTTGGCAGATGCCTTGGTAGCGGTGACGCGTTTAGCGATAAACGCTAGACGCTTCGGACAGTTCTTGGAACTGGCCGTATGTCCGTTGGTTTTGCAATTAATGCAGTGAACCTCGAACTCTGGTTTTTCAACCACAGCGCCCGTTGTAGGGTCCTTTGACATTACCTTTTTAGGGGTAAATTGCCCCTTGGCAGGTATTTTGCATTTTGCGGGGCCGTGATCGCCTCCGCATTTAACGCAACGGTATGGCATGCCGCAATTGGTAGCCACGTGGCCGAAGCGTTGGCAGTTGAAACACTGCGCGGTTTTCTTCTTTTTATCACGAGTGATCTTTACAATGCAGCCAAGGATGGCGTGAAGTTTGTAAAGACCGGTGATGTCAGATTTACGGGACAAATGGATTAACCATTTGCCCCATCCGAGTTTGGCAATCCTGAGGATTTCCAAAGAAAGTTTGGTCCCGGCGAGGTTAGCGCGTAGGTCTGCCTCGTCGTACGAGTCGGACAGACCTGTAATAATAGCCGCATGCGGCTTTTGGCCCTTCGGAGAGAAGGTGAAGAAATTGCGTTTCTGCTCTTGGAGCATACTCCGCAATTTCGAATAATCGTCGAGTGTGTAGACTACGACGTTCGTTACCGTTTGTGATGCAAGTTTGCACACAAAATTGCTGTGCCCGAGATTCCGCGCGATTTCGGACGATAATTCCTTGACGTTTTCGTTATAAACGGTCAGTACCGGTACTGCCTTTGCACTTTTTTTAATGTTATCACTGTTCTTAATATTAGGTGACTTACTCTTATTCTTATTGGCTGCTACTGTTGAGCTCGCCGTCTTCTTAGATACTGCAGCTGGGGTCGTCATGGCCTTGACTGCTTTGTTTTCTTGTTTAGCGTTGGTCCGAGCTCTCTTGCTCTGGACCTGGTTCCATTGGGCTGCATCCGCTGATGTCGATGGTCCATCGGCGGGCGTCCTTCCTTCGCTTTGGGGTTGTACCGGCAATTGTACAACCGCCTGTGAGGCTGGCGTTGCGCTCAGCATCCTGATCTTCGGCTTCGGTGCTGCCGTTGAATCGCCGTTCTGCTGCACTTCTGGGGTGCGGCTGGCATCGTCATCGTCTTCTTCTTCTCCGACGGACATTTGATCCTCTTCTTGAGAGGATTCTTCCGTACTGGATATTTCTTCAGGGCGTGGTAGTTCACGCTCTTTCTCCAACTTAGCTAGTCGGATCGTCAGCGTGTTGAGGAGATCGCGGAAGTAATCGTTCTCCTTTTTCAATTCTTCGAGGAAGGCCTTGGAGATGGTCACCATTTCCTCCTCGTGTTGCCGCTTCCTGGTATTGGTGGGAATATCCGCCATACTAGGTAGCAGTGGGTTTTTGCAATTTTTGTTCACTTTATTTTTTATCACTTTCACTTTTACTTTCCTTAACAGGTATTGACACTTTCACTATTTAATGTTCTTGTCGTTCTCACGGGCAACGGTAAAGATAAATTACGGTTACGTATGCCTAACCCGGCCCAGGGATGATAAATTTGATACTTTAGTACTTTTTTTGGTACTTTTCAGACCCTCAAAGTACCGCGACACATTTGATAATTTTTTCATCAAACATGTCTTTGCATGAAAATAATATACACTTATTCCAAAAAATTATAAAAGTCTCTTTCGACATGGTTCGGCTCTTCATATTACAACAAAATTCAGTTTGTTTTTATTGTGTATGAAATCGCGACTTTCAAGTTTCAAAAGGTAAAAAAATTGCGATTTGACAAATTTGCATTTTTAACGAAATTAAAAACCTATAAGAAAAGATTAAAGGCACGTAGGTTGTAAATCGTGGCATCTACACCAAAAATTCAAATTCGTCTGGAACCATCACGTGGTATAATCGTATATCAAAACGTGAAACAATTCTAACCAGGAGCGATACTGGATAAAATAAAATGTAAAGTCAATTAAAACTGGACCGACATAAATCACTTTTTCTACAGATAATTTTCTGCAATATGAAACATGTTTCATCATAATCGGCTAAAAATTTGTTCTCAAGAGAGTCGAGAATTCTAATTGGAAGGTACCTCTTTATATGTAGAGTCTAAATGATTTTGTATCAATTTCCGTAAATATCGGTTTATATTTGCGACCTGTACGATTTACAAATGAAGCATTTCAGATAGTTAACCATTATATGTGTGTTTATTTTGCTCCAATAATTTGGTATGGGGTAGTACAAACCAAAGGTTTTATGCTGCTATAAGCTTCTAGTAGCTTGTTATCAAGAAGTTATTGATGTATTACTGGATCTTAATATTTCAAGATTTCAAGAAGAATTTGAACAAATTTTAAAATTGGTACTTTTTGCGTCCATAAAGTACCTTTTTAGAACGATTTTTGTACCCTTTGGTTACTCTCAATTATCATCCCTGACCCGGCCTTACAACAAACGTTCTTGTTGAAGAATATTATTAGAGCAGTGTTCGGCGGCTGGTTAGGCCGAGCCCCGAACGCAATCGGGTTTTAAAACGTACACAACACGAACAGCATAACAAAGAGCACAAAAGTAAAGGCTGGGTTAGGCAAACGTAACCGTAACGCCCTCGTAGCGTAACGAATCAGCTGATTCAATCAGACATGGAACTCAGGGTAAACGATTAGCAAACGAAACGTAAACGGACGGCTGAATCTGCTGACATTTGATTTGGACGGTACGTTTATGTGCATCTGCAAACAAAATCAGTAAAAAGAAAATAATTATGGAAAAATTTTGAAAAGTATTGATGAATAAGTAATAAAATGATAAATTAGTAGCAAATGAATATAAAATAAAATGAATTTGTAGCTTTTTTTGTTGTGAATGTCTGAGTCATATGGCCCGTTTTTGAAGTTTTTGGGTAATTGCTCCAGCGGGCAACGTTACGGCGGCGCTAAAGTTAAATTACGGTTAAGTTTGCCTAACCCGGCCTTAAGAAAAAAATGTGTCAGTCGCTCATCAGCGTTCAGCAAAGCAGGTTCATGTCACTTTTTATCGGAAAGTTGGTACACTGAGAAATTATACATATTTCCAAAGCGGAGCAAATATTGAGCATCAAAATGTGCAATCGGCATATGACAAATGTGACAATTACATAACACTATGCAATGAGAAATGCAGACAAATAATGAACGCATATTTAAGTGTTACATATGGGAAAATATGGATCTCTATTGTAAATGTAAAATGTATTATGACCAAAAACACATATTAATATTTAATTTTGTAGATAGACATACATATATCAGTAAAAATATTTAGTATATGAAGATCAAAATAAAATGAGTATATGACCAACGAAATTTACATACGACTGATTTGACGTAATCAAAAAAAGTTGGACACTTTAGAATACGTGATGCTAATAACACCAGTTATTTTTTTGTCGAAGGGAGGTATATAACATGTTCTAGTTTAATTTGGTATTCTAAGTTTTTAAAAAAAAGGTTTTTTGTACATTTCTTATTTCCACTTATCATGGAAATCACATTTATTGTTTGTACCTTATTTTTTGATGTACCCAATGAAAAAATTGTAGCATATTTTCTGGAAATGAAGGGTCCGCCAAAAAACTTTTTTTTTGAAAATGCTATAAAAAAGAAAGTACGGAATATTTTCTCAAATTTCATTTTTTAATTGCAATTTTATTTGCGTTATTAAAACGTTCACACCAATTCACATTATACTTAGTCAGTAAAAAAATAATTTTCCACTCTGTATAACACAGCACATAATAACAAAACCAACAATTTTGTTCAGTGCAAACACACCAATACAGACACAAATTTGGTACGTTCTCTTTACGCCGAACACTGTATTAGAGTAATTTATTTCTTAGTGTAAGTCCCCATTTACATGGTACTTTTTTTTAAGTAACTTATCGGCTTATTCTATTTTGAAAAAGTATTTACGTTCACACGCGTACTTTTTTTTCAATACTTAACTTATTTTCATTTGTTTTGTTTCGGCTTTTCCTGTGTGAATTGTTGTTGTTTGCAAGTGCGAACGAAAAACACAAAACGATGAGTACGATAAGTACGAGTACGGCATACTTTTTTCCCCCCCGTTTCCGACTGCCTCTCTCGCCCACAAAACGCCGATAAGTATGCTTAATACTTAAAAAAAAGTATCATGTAAATGCAGACTTAGTGGAGATATTCACCTATTAGTGATCCTGTAGGAAATGCCATTAGTTAAAATGGTGGTGATTTACTTGCGACATTGTCAGTAGTACTACAGACAAAATGTGCCCCTGCCTATGTAATCTCCTATAGACATTTAACATTAGCTGTCATTGAAAAACCACCAGTAGACAATGTTAAATGTCAAAGTAAACCATATGTAGACAAAGATTCACTAGTAAATGTTAAATGTCAAAGTTAACCATATGTAGACATTTGGAACAAAGATTCACTAGTAAATGTTAAATGTCAAAGTAATTTATATAGAGACATTTGAACCAAAGATTCAGTAGTAAACTTTTGTGACCCTGGTCTACATCTTTATAAAGGTGGGCGCAGTATACTTAAACACATATATTTATATGCTCACTTTCTTTGAGGCTGGCTAAACCTTTTATTCATTTAATTAACAAAAAATAATAAATACTGGAATGTACATAAAATTAAATGCATTTAATTTTAACAATAGTTTCTCCAAACACTTCCTAGAAGGAGTTGTTTCTATGTACCACTGCTTTAACTTCTCCCGCAACGTCAAATTCGGAACGCCAAAATCTTCCAAATTCTCCACAAAATCTTAACTTTCTCCCACAATATGCATTTCGCTGCTCACATTGCATACTTCTATTTTTATATGATATTGTTTGTACAAGTCTTTTATAATTTCTTTTACTCATTTTTTTATTTTTATGAAATAATTGTTATCATCTTTTTAACACACAAAAATTATTTTCACAAAACGAACGCGTGCTTCCTTGACAGAAGAAAATAAAGGATTGAAAAAAGAACAACTGTCAAAAAATCTCTACCTGCTGACTGCGCATTCTGCAGGCAGCTATTATAATGCGCAGTCAAACAAAAAAGACAAGCAATGACAATGTCGCCATAAATACTGTACAACAGTTGTCTGTAATGTATTTCTACTCGCGCATAAAAGCAAAGTCGTAGACTTTTTACCTTGTTCAATTGTCACTATAGAACAAGTGGTGACATAGAGACATATGTTGCCTGGCTGACTGCAGGGGATGAATATGAATAATCCATATGCATGTAATCGATATCGAATATATAATAGGAATAATCGACGAATAAATACAATGACACTATGTTTACATTATGACATATGTATATGTTCCCTTCGCTCCTATAAGGAGCATAGGGCCTCAAAAATGACCTCCAGTTTGATCTATCAATTGCGATGTTTTTCATCTCACGAAGTTGGGTGCGGGACTCCATTTTAAAAAGGAAGCGTGAAGATGTTTTTTCCTTTTTGTACAATCTGCCGAAGTGGGTAGGTGGAACACATTTTGAAGCTCGATCCATACAGAAATTGAAGTGTGTGTAAAACCTGCGGTAGGAGTAAAGGCGTAGCGTCATATCGCCTAAAAAATCAATGTTTGTTGTTGTTGTAGAAAAATCTGGGTTATGGACAATATGACATCGACATTGGGCAATATGTCATATTGAACAGTAGCTAATTTTTTTCCACCAAAAAAGTTTTGTCATAACGCCCAAAGTATACAAACAAATTTATTCGCAAATGTCGATCACGTTAATCAAAGTAAAATTATGAGAATTTTTTGTAAAACAACTTTCGAATCGTCGGAATGCCAAAAAAATAGGCGGCCTTCGGTAGTTTTTGCGTGGGTCGGCTTTGGGCGGGTTTAAAGACTGTCTCCTTGGGGGTATGTCAAAAGAAAGCTACGTGGACCAAACAGTATGTGCGTGGCCGGCCTTCTGCCAAGGTTAAAGATTCTGGCGTATGTTCAAAGATAGCAATCTTTGAACTGATCAAGGTATCTTTGTAAGGCATTTTAGTACGCCTAGCCGTCATTGGACATACTCCGAAATTAGGTTTAAAGAGGCTAGACAAATCAGTATGTGTCACCGCAACATGATTACAGTTCTTTTGTTACGCTATTCTTTGTAACATTTTATATTTATTGAAATGTCTTATCTCCCAAAAAAAACTTTGGGCGATATGACATTTCCAGGTAACCAATTTGGGCGATATGACGCTACGCCGGAGTAAAACGTCTGCCAACATATTTAGAAAATGGATCCAAAGAGCCGCATTCCCAGAACATAGGGGTATATACCACTGGAGGAACCATAAGCTGCGATTCCAACGACTACCGTTAAAACCAAGTGGCTAATCACTAGCCAGCAGGATAATTCGAGTATCGCCCCTTCTCACAACGCAACAACAATAACAAAATTGGAAGTTAAAGCATCAAAACAAAGAACAGACAACAAAGCCCTGACCGATCCCGTGATACAGCCTTTGCCCGCGAGTTTTTAGCCGTGCCCAAAATTAAAAAGATGTCAGTGTATCACAGATGGATGATATGGTAATTTTGAATTATTATGTGACGTGTAATCGGTTAGCATATTGAAACATGACATATAGTAAAACCATTATGTGGAGAATCGGGGGATCCGACCCCCAGAACATATTGAAAAAATATTAATTATATGGCTAACATTATGTTGGAATGTCCTGAAGACAAAATGATCAAGCTACAAAGGATTCAATAGAAATGCGATGTGCTCTTCACATGTACTCAGTCCAGTCTGGAACAGACTAGCAACATAACGCCACTGCCTTAATGTTTCAAATTCTTGGCTGGACGATTTACAAATAGATTTTGTTCACAACCGGAACATCCAATTTGAAACAATGTCCAGCAGTACACCGATTTGAATCTGCGTAACATCCCTATTTGGATGAAAATAGCCAATAATAAGAAACTGGAAAACGACGTTCTAAACTTTGATACTCGTACACATCAAAAATTTAAACAAAGCTTCGATTCCACTCACTCGACGATAATAGCGATGTTTCTGGCGTTTACGACATTCCGCATGAAATACGACAACGATGTTCTAATTTCGAGAAATTATTCACGGATGGCCCCAAAACTCAAAATCGAGTACGCACACATGGATAGAAGGTTATTTTCCTATTCAACCGACGAGTTCTGTATTCACTGCCAAAGCCTACACCATCAAAGATGCATTAAAATTTATTGAGAACTCAACTCACGATAAATTTCCAAATGCATGATAGTGCACCTTTTGTGGATACCAAGTCACAGCGATATCGAGGGCAAATAAATGGCCGACACTATAGCGGCAACAGCCCCGATACACTCTCCACTATTTCCTGCCGAATAAATGGGATAACAGTCATCCATGACGGCAGTTGTTGTAGGGTTGACTTTTGTACACTGAAATGAATAAACATACATATCGCCGGTGCGCCGACAAAAACTCCTATGTGTAATTTTTCGAATTTTTTTTATTGTCGAATTAAAACGTCCTAGCGGTCAAACGACTAGCCACCAAAGCGTTTTGCGCTATCTTGACCGTTCCGAAGTTACCAAAAACTCCTATGTGTATCCCTCTATAGCAATTCTCCGACAAAAACTCCTATGTGTTGTAGGCACAGCCTGTCGCAAGGGATAGAAGGTTGGCTTAGATTCACACCAAAAAAAGGCTAATGAGGTTTTGTTCAGAATCATCCCCTCTATTCGACAATGAATAGATCAAAATTGGATCTGCTTCCATTCGTGAGTTATCGCGACAACAGTACTTTTACTTAAAACAAACTTAATAGCTTTGATTTGTAAAGAAAAACGCGAAAATTTAGAACTGTAACACAATTTCCTTTAAATATGATTATATGTAAGACGCTTTGTAACGTCCGCGACATTTTCCATGTTTTTGTATTGCGAATTTTGTGTAATCCATAAAATCCACTTACACCGCCAAATTTTTCCAAAAATATTATACCGAATTTAATAAGATTAATATATTTGCATTCTGTAATCTCTGAGGAATAGATATCAGCATTTTCGCGAAAAATATCCCTCGACGAATAAATTAAAAAAAAAAATAGTTCGGAAATATTTTACTATATAATGCTATTATCTCGCGAATGAACAGTTCTAGGGAAAAGTAGTCCGAATTTACACTAGGCAAGTTTTTTCAGCAGCTTATCATCAAATTCTCTTTTGAACTTGCACGAATAACTCAAAACGTTCAGGGAGAGTTTTTTCCCCCCTCTTGCCGACTACCTCTCTCTCCTACAAAACGCCGATAATCTGCTGAACATTCAGCCAGTGTAAATCCGGACGTAGTCAAAGGAAGTTTGGGAGATAAGCGAAAGGCCTACAACTCATTCTTTAACAAACAAAATTTATAGTAATTTGGTAAGTATTTACAGTGTGTTAAAACTGTTGTATACTTTTCTCTTTTTCTGAGGCATATTTTGATTTGAGACATTGTAAATCCCTACCAAATTATTATAATTTTTTTGTTGAAGAAAGACTTGTAGTCGTTTTTAATATCTCTCAAACTTTCTTTGACCACTTTTTCCTAGGACTGACCGTTCGCGTAATAATAGCATTATATAGTTAAAAAATTCTGAACTTAATGTTTTTTGTTCGAAATGTATTCGTCGCGGGATGTTTATGGCGGAAATGCTAGTGCCAATCTATCCCTCAGAAATCACAGAATGTAAATATATTAATTTGTTGTTATGACCGTGCGGTAATTTTTAATTAATTATGTTGTTTAAACTGGGCTATTTGGTCAGATATTTTTATGAAGTAAATAAAACTAATTTATTTCATGTTTCACTCAACGTTTCGTTGGCTTTATTCCAACTTCATCAGGAGTAATTGTTGAAAATCCTAGCGACAAAATTATATATTTATTGTTTTTAATTTAATTTTGATAAAAGTATTGCAGAATTACTCACAATTAGTTTTACATTTTTTCATCATTAAATATTATTGAAAAACTGGACATCACGACACAAAATTTTTATAATAATAATTAATAAATAAAAAGGTAAATATTGCAGCAAAACTTAATACTAATATCACAGGAACCGATCACTTTAAAGTATTGCAACTGAGTATTGCAGTTTAGTGTTGTCTTTATCTTCTTTGGTGTTTATTGATTTGTGTATTCGCTCTTGTATTCGAAGGCTCTCTAGAGTGTATCTCTTGTTCTCTATGTTCTCTCTATCAAGTATTTTTACGTTTTTAAAATCTGCCATATGACCACGCTCTTTTACATGCTGTGCTAAAGCTGTGCTTTCTTTGCTTTTGTTTATGTCGGCTTCGTGTTCGTTTAGCCTGACACTCAACATTCTCTTCGTGGTCCCCACATACACTCTATTGCACATTTCCCCTTCTCTCCCCTTACAGGTTATTTCATACACCACATTGTTTTCTTTTAGTTTATCTGGTTTTGTTGTTGATCTGCTTGTAAATATTCTTTTTAGTGTTTCGTTAGACTTGTACGCAATTGATGTTGTGTTATCGTTAATTATGTTCTTCAATATTCTGCTGTCAGTTAACTTTGGGATGTATGGTACACTGTAAAAATTAGTTTTTTCCTGTTGTTTTGGTTCTTTTGTTTTAAGGCAGTTTTCTATCATATTGTTAATTAGGTATTTGGGGTAGTTGTTTTTTGTTAGTATTTCTGTTATTTTCCTTATGTTTTGGTCCTTAAATTTGTCGTCGCTTAAGTATAGAACTTTGTTTATAAGATTTGTTGCTGTGTTTATCTTCATATTTTTCGGTTGTGTTGAGTAATAATTTATCATTCGTCCTGATGCTGTGACTTTTGTGTACCAATTTGTTATTATATTGTTGTCTTCTCTGATTATTTTCATGTCAAGGTACGGTATCTCTTTATTTTCTTCAATTTCAACGGTAAATTGTAATTTAGTGTGGTATGAATTTAGTAATTTAAGGATTTTGTCCACATGTTGTTTGTTTATAATTGAAAATATGTCGTCAACGTATTTTGTTAATAGTTTTATTTCTACAACAGGAAAAAACTAATTTTTACAGTGTACCATACATCCCAAAGTTAACTGACAGCAGAATATTGAAGAACATAATTAACGATAACACAACATCAATTGCGTACAAGTCTAACGAAACACTAAAAAGAATATTTACAAGCAGATCAACAACAAAACCAGATAAACTAAAAGAAAACAATGTGGTGTATGAAATAACCTGTAAGGGGAGAGAAGGGGAAATGTGCAATAGAGTGTATGTGGGGACCACGAAGAGAATGTTGAGTGTCAGGCTAAACGAACACGAAGCCGACATAAACAAAAGCAAAGAAAGCACAGCTTTAGCACAGCATGTAAAAGAGCGTGGTCATATGGCAGATTTTAAAAACGTAAAAATACTTGATAGAGAGAACATAGAGAACAAGAGATACACTCTAGAGAGCCTTCGAATACAAGAGCGAATACACAAATCAATAAACACCAAAGAAGATAAAGACAACACTAAACTGCAATACTCAGTTGCAATACTTTAAAGTGATCGGTTCCTGTGATATTAGTATTAAGTTTTGCTGCAATATTTACCTTTTTATTTATTAATTATTATTATAAAAATTTTGTGTCGTGATGTCCAGTTTTTCAATAATATTTAATGATGAAAAAATGTAAAACTAATTGTGAGTAATTCTGCAATACTTTTATCAAAATTAAATTAAAAACAATAAATATATAATTTTGTCGCTAGGATTTTCAACAATTACTCCTGATGAAGTTGGAATAAAGCCAACGAAACGTTGAGTGAAACATGAAATAAATTAGTTTTATTTACTTCATAAAAATATCTGACCAAATAGCCCAGTTTAAACAACGTAAATATATTAATTTTAATAAATTCACAATAATATTTTTGTAAAAATTTAGCGGTGTAAGTCGAATTTTTGGATTACAAAAATTTTGCTATAGAATAATATAACAAATAACGCGGACATTACAAAGCGTCTTACAAATGTTCATATTTATGGGAAATTATGTTATAGTTTTAAATTTCCGCGATTCAATGTAATTAAGTTCGGTTTTTTGGTTAAAAATTGTTTTTATCGCGATAACTCGCAAAAGGAAGCAGATCAGATTTGGATTTTTTTCTTATGTGAGTAGAGCGGATGATTCTGTACAAAACGTCATTAGCCGTTTTTAACCACAATCCTGGCCAACTTTCGTTTGCTTGAGGTACGCTGTGAACATTCAAATATCAAAACTCCTATGTGTCATTTTTTTGTTTTACAAAGATTTAAAATGCTCCAAACAAAACATCCTATGTGTCGATTTTCATGAAAACCATTTACCACGTCATGGGCATTTCACATATACGATTTTTGTTATGATATATTGGTGGTAAATAATTAAAAGAAAAATTCAAAAATCTGAGATAATAAAGATATCGCGATTTGACGAAATAGTAACGTTTTTTGTCTTTCCTGAAAACTAGTAAAAAAACACATAGGAGTTTTCGTCGGCGCGCCGACGATATGTATATTTGTTTAAAATGCAGAGAATTAATTATATTATTATATATTTACATACCTTTTATTTTCCATTTAATTATTTATTTGTATTGGACGAGACAACGAAAATTCAAGAGAGTGCTTTTGACATTTTCGTTTGTTTCGAAGAAATGCTTACGTTATCATTCGCATAGATTTTCGTTCGCTTTGGCGTTCCGATGCGCGTTAGTGGGTTGCAAATCATCTTTTTGTTTTAGAATGCATCGTGGGTCAGGCGGTTGGCTTTACACTGAGGGAAAAAAGCATGAAAAACGTCCCCGATTCGTTCAATAATTATCCGCGAAACGGGGGTGATTTTTTGATCGGTGTTGCATTAAGCTGAGTATAGACGATTGCCAGATCGGCAAACGTTATCATCCCTGGTAAAGTGCTGCAAATATACGGGCAATGTCAGATTGTTAGGCAAAGGTGAATTGACAGTTCAGACGATTGCAAGAAAACATTACAATTTCATATATTTACAACATATTTTGTAAATATTTATATGCAGGATTGCCAATAAAAATACATTATAGACAGTGTTGCACACATGCATAAACTTCGAACATATAACAATCAGAAAATTATCTCGCAATGACTTTTCTGCTAACTTTGCAAAACAAAAATTGTGTGTTCACACGGTTGTAAATTCACAGAGTTGCATTTTTCTGACAATGTTCTCCGATCTGCTAATCGCCTGTACTTACCTTTACAAATAACGACGAAGAAATATAATTTACTTACCAGTTCGAAGTTGTGGATGATTCTGTGACTGTCTGACGGGTGACTAGGATGTGATTGCGAAATCCGGTGACAGTTGTGTGTTCACACGGTTGTAAATTCACAGGGTTGCATTTTTCTGGCAATGTTCTCCGATCTGCTAATCGTCTGTACTTACCTTTACAAATAACGACGAAGAAATAGAATTTACTTACCAGTTCGAAGTTGTGGATGATTCTGTGACTGTCTGACGGGTGACTAGGATGTGATTGCGAAATCCGGTGACAGCTTCATATTGCAGACATTTTTGAAATCAGTAGAAATAGAGTCGGCCTACGACCAGTGTTCGGAAAAAATAGTAGACTATATGTACGGTTCGTTCATAGAACGCAAATGCTATTTCATTTTTTAGTGATTGTGTATGTGCAAGCAAACAGAATACCGTACATTAAGATTTTGAGTTGTGGTTTTTTTAAGAGAACGCAAACAGAATATACTTCGTTTAGCGTTCTGTTCTTTTGTATACGGGACATCACAAGTCGCGAATATGAAGCGAACTTTATGAAAATTGGTACAGAATCATATAATAGACTAGGGACGACCACTATCGTGACGATCCACCATTTTAGGCCCTATTTCCTCCAGAGGGTGCTACCTTTTGGTCCCAGTCGTGCTGAGTCATGGGGGCGATTCTTTTCCTTCGGATCGTTCCCATAAAAGTAAAATTAAGGTAGCTTTTAGAGAATAATAGTAAGTAAGAAAGTTCAGTCGGGTAAACCGACTTAAGAATCCCCTCACCTTCAGTCCCATAAAAAAATGTATTTATTATTTGTTTTAATTAAATTATTATCAGCTTTAATTGCATTTAATAACTTTAAAGTCAGTACTGGTATTACATTTATATAAAAATTTAAAGTATTTGTATGTACTGGTTCAAAGTTATAAGCTGTTAACTTTTGGTGCAAAATAGTCGACTTGTTTGGGAGGTACCAACAGGAAAATTTCAATGACGTCCATTTTTCACTGAACTGTAAATACTATAAAAACATTACACTGTACAAAATTTCAAGTATAGCAAACTCAATGCTGAATAATTTTCAGTTTGTTAAAAATGTTTGCTGTTAATATAAATAAGTCAAATGTTGCAATAATTTACATAATAAAGTTCAACTACCATTGAAAATCAAAAATATTAATGTGTTACGTGCTAGTTTCCGAGTTAGTCCCGATTTACACTGCCTGAATGTTCAGCAGATTATCGTTAATTTGTTGGAGGGAGTGGTAGTCGGCAAGAGGGGGGAACGATTTGAGTTCTTTGTGCAAGTTCAAAAGAGAATTTGATGATAATCTGCTGGAAAAAACTTGCATAGTGTAAATCTGGACTTAGTCGTGCTACACACGAGCAATTTTTTCCAAGCAAGTGTCAAAGTTTGTAGGGGAGAGAGGCACAGAGCTCTTTCCGCCCGCCTCTCTCCAACAAACTTTGACACTTGCTTGGAAAAAATTGTCTTGTGTGAATCTCGACTTAACCCTTTCGCCCCCAAAGTTGCTTATAAGCAGCTTCGATTTTTGGTACCGTTATATTTGAACCAAACGGAATAAACTCATCAGAGAACACATTGATTTGGTTAACTGCAGTTCGTAGAACAAAAAAACAACAACAAAGTATCTGTCATGTCGCAATCAACATAACTACGATGCTTTATTCAATATGACGTCGAGAAAATCGCACGTGTCAAAATTTTAGTGCAAAAAGAAAAAAATTAAAAGAAATACTTATATATTATAATTTTAAAAACCAAGTACGCAGGTTTGCCAGTAATACGTATAATTATAGAAGAAAAATAAAATATTGAATAAAAGTTGCATTGTTACCCCACAAGAATTTTGTGTTTATTGAAGTTGCTTATAAGCAACTTTGGTCCACGGTGATAGCAAAAACATTAAAATCGAAGTCATGAACAAACCACATAAAGGGCTTTGTGAAAGAGATATAGAAGCCATTCTGGAGTTTCAATGGGACGAGTCTTCTTCTGAAGAGAGCGAAGATCATGAGGAAGAGTTTTTGGAGACAGGTTTGAATGAAATTTTGGAGAAAGGTGAGAAAAACGAGAACGATTTACTAGAAGTTATCACCACTGAAGAACCTGCTGAGAAGTATCCAGAGAGTTCAGAGCGTCTTGTCATTGAAAAAATAGACTTGTCTTCATTGCGATGGAGGAAAAAAGCCCTTTGTTAGAAGATGTCCAAATGGTGAATAGCCCTATACAATATTTCAGTTCATTTGTTGACGATGCAGTGATTGAATGCATTGTAACACAGACAAATGTATATGCACTTCAAGAGTCGGGTTCTGAACTCAAATGTACTAAAGAAGAAATACGTCGTTACTTTGGGGTTTTGTTATATTTGGGTGTGATTCATCTTCCGAATTACAAAATGGCATGGTCCCAAGAGCTAAAGTTGACTGCAGCAACCGATTCGATGACACGCCAAAAATTTGAAAAAATAAAGAAATTCCTCCATTTCTCTGACAAATCGAAGCAACCCAAAAATGGTGATGATAACTATGATAAGCTGTACAAAATACGTACAATTTTATCGATGCTCAAAGACAAATTCAATTGTCTTCCTCAAGAAGAACACCAAAGTTTTGATTAGCAAGTTATAGCATACAAAGGTAAGTTAAAACTTTTACGTTGCAAAAAAGGAATATTGTTGACTCCTGTACTTTACATTTTTAGGAAGATCAGTATTCAAGCAATATAATCCCGCCAAGCCCCATAAATGGGGAATGAAAATGTTTACCCGGGCAGGTTCATCGGGAATTATATATGATTTCACGCTCTATGTTGGTGAAGGAACTTGTCCCTCATATGGACTTGGGATATCATCTGACATCGTCTTATACTTGGCATCAACGGTCCCAAAATTTAAAAACTACAAGCTGTATTTCGATAATTGGTTTACCTCGGTCAGTCTTCTTGTATCCCTGAAAGAAATGGGTATATTTTGTATTGGTACTGTCAGAAAAAATCGAAAGGGCAATTGTGAAGTGAAATCCGAATCAGATTTAAAAAAGCTTGGTCAACCGAAGTTGACCAAGTCAACCATGGATTTCTGCAGTTCGTTGGTTAGACAACAAAGCGGTACAGTTGTTATCTACATTTATTGGAGATGAGCCAATGGGAACATGCCGTCGTTGGAACTCAAAAGAAAAAAAAATATTGATGTTGCGAGACCAGCAATTGTATCACAATACAACAAGCACATGGGAGGAGTTGATCTCTCCGACATGCTTATGGAGCTCTATAAAATTAATCATCGCTCTGCTAAATGGTAGATGCGAATATTTTACTGGTCTTTGGGAACGGCAGTAACAAATTCCTGGCTTTTGTATCGCAAGCATCTCAAAGTAGTGGAGCCGAACTCAAAACATATGCCACTCATAAAATTTCAGATGGAAATAGCAAACGAGTTGCTAAACACTGAACCAACCTCCCTGGTACAAAGGAAAAGAGTACGACCCAGTGCAAATATTTTGGAACAACAAGAAACAGCTTCAGCTACGTTATCTCCCTCTTCTTTTGCATCAAATTCCAGTTCCAAGCGCCGTAGAGTTACCTACGATCCGCCAAATTCGAAGAGATATGATGAAAGCGGTCGTTGGGTGGTATGGGGGGAAAAAGGGTCGATGCCGACTATGCAAGACGGGAACACCTCTGTCAAAATGTGTGAAATGTGGTGTTCACCTATGTTCCAACACAAGTAAAAATTGTTTTCTATCCTATCATACGTCATTAAAGATTCGTGAAGAATAAATAAATAAAGAATCATTTGTTTTTTTTTTTATATAAACTTTTTTTTGTGTCATGAAATATTTCCTCAACGGCCCAAAGTTGCTTATAAGCAACTTCCAATATCTACTTACCCTATAACTCAAGAAGTATGAAATCTTCAAAAATCCTTAATTTAGTTCTAATAACCATTAGTATCATGAAAAAAAATGTTTCTGACACTTGGTTCAGGAGCGGGGCCGAAAGGGTTAAGGTTCTCATTGTTTTTAATTTTTTCATTGAATACATTTCTTTATTTATAGTTATTTTTTTGTAACTTCTATACTTTATACTTTCTCTATACTTTCTAATTAGATCTGCGCTTGGGACAGATGTGTTTTGTATTGAGTTTTTTTGATCTCACAATAAATCTGTTAAGAAAAACTTTTATGTTTATTTACTTCAACCTAATTGAAAATACTTATCCATATATTTGTTACATTTAAGAAACCACAAGCAAAACAAATTGGATTTTTTATAAACTCCGACTGATTCGAAAAAAACAATTTTCACCATATTGTTACATTTAAGAAATCACTCAAATTATTTGTATTGTTGCATAGACGCCGACCTATTCGCAGAATTTTCACCAATAAGATGAAACGGTGGAAATAAATTCTCATATGCATACACATTCAAAAGATAAATGTAAATCGTTTTTGCATATGCGTATATCCCATTAAATAATCTAATTCAGAAAGTAGCGCGTGAGGCATTCCCGTACGTTAGTACGAAAGTGTTGTTATAAGAGTATAAAAAGCAGATTTTTTACGAAAGCCAAAAAATGGCACAAAAAATCGAAAAGGGGCACATTTAGTATCAAAAAATAAAAGGGGCGCGAAAGTAGCACGGCTGAAAAAAAGGGGCAAATATGCCACTTTAGTCGCACAACGGTAACGCTGATGATGACGACGATTGAAATGATCAGTCTCATTCGGAGCCCACAACCAGTGTTGCCGTGTTTGGGCTTTTCTACCAAAATTGGTAAAAATTTTTTAGTCTTGTAAAATGGAAGAATTGATGTAAATTTGGTAGATTTAACGCTCCTCAAAATATTTTTTATAGAAGTTTTGACAAAAATCGTGTATTAAAATACTATGGTTTTGCAACAACTACCCGATACAAATAATAAGTAATATCGCTGACTGTTGACGACCTAATTATCCCAATTCTTTTGTAGAATGTCAAACAAGTTTAATATAAAAACTTGATAAAATGTGAGTTGAACAGAATGGAGAAGTAAGATTATAAAACATATGTGAACAAGCTATATAAAGGCTAAAGTCGGGTTGAGCCGACTATATGACCACTTTTGTTCGACCAGAATAAGCAAACATATTGTGATTCTGAATCTTGAATTTGAACTCGCAACGTTCTACCTAAAGTTCTCTACTTAATTTCATAACGATCGGATGTTAAAGATAGCTTTTAAACTCATTAATCCCGAATTGGAAGGAACATATGGGCAAATATCAACATTTTTTAATTTTGAAGTAAATTATTTTTCAAGATTTTTTTTGGCGAGCACATCAACGGCTTTTACAACAGACGAAGATAAATATACAAACATGCAAAAACCGTTGTTGTGAATGTATGTCATCAAAGGCCGCAAAAGTTATGGCGGTTCCAAATTGAAATTTAAAAAAAATTTTATAAAATGCAATTTTCAGCGGAATTCGGAAAACTAAAATTACAATCATACAACATTAGCATATCTATCACCCTATGACAAAATATTCGCTGTAGCTTGATTATTCGGATAAATATAGCGAATCCAAAAAATCCAAGAATCGACCAGGTAAAATTTTTATACGAACATTATTTTTGTGGAAATATAATTTTTGCAATGTGTATAATTTGCACAATCATCAAAATAAAATGACGGCCCTCCGATTTCAGAATAGAGCGTTAAAAATCCTTTTATTTCATATACACTTCCGCCATATTTGTACCCCGCACTGGGTGTGCCTTGACGATCATTGCTGAGACAAAAGAGTCACGTTCTTCGCGTACAAGACTTCAATCTTCAAATAAGTATCCATGATTGTTAAGTACACCACAGCAGTACGCCCTAAGAACATAGAAATGAATTTCAGACGTTTATACTATTAACCCACTTGGCGCCACCGTCCTTTTAAAAGGCCCCGATATTTTTCGACTATTTCTTTACCAATACTGGATCAGATGGCATCTTCTGTTACAGAGCGAAAAGAGAACATGTAACAGTTTAGTGTGAGCACTGCAGTAGTGCGGTAAGTTATTATTTACAATAAGAAATAATACATTTTTGCAAAAAATACAAATTTTTACAAAGATGGAAAACGAAAAATATGTTGTAAATTAATTTTTGGATTGTTTACTTTATAATCTTTAAATTTAATGCGATGAAATACGAAAAATAGCCTTTGTTTATGCAAAAAAATTGTGTGTTCTTTATAAAGGACAGTGGCAAAGGAGCCTACTATTTACATACAAACATGGGATTGTATAGAACAAATATAGGTGGGAAAAAATGGTATTTTACAGATCTAGGCCACTTTCTAGACATGTCGCTGGAAAATGCTTGGCACATCTACCGTAATAGTGGCGGAAAACTGGAAGGTCTTGCCTTTCGACGATATATCGCAATAAAATCTTCTGAAAAAACATCATCAACAGCTGCACTAAGGCTTGGTACATCATTCATTCGCATCCCGATTTGATGGGAGAAATCATCTAATAGTATAAAAAGAACTGCAAACTCGTTGTATTGAATTTCACAAAAAAACTAATAGTTCTTGTTCAAAATGTAATGTGACATTGCACCAAAACGATTGTCTTATGTCATACCGCACCAAAAAATTGTTTTGACATTAATTTTACTTTGTATTATAACCTTTTTTGACATATAATATATATATATATATATATATATATTTGATATATATATATAATATAGGAAAACGTTGAAAAAATCGAAGAAAAGTCACTAACGAAATTTGATTAGAGATGAATTTTCAGTATAAATCCAAAAAAAAATTTCGGCGCAAAGTGGGTTAAAAATGCCAAAAACAAAATTTGAAATTTTCGCAAAAATTGAAAAAAGTGAATAAAATTTCAGCGATTCATTATTTTGTTACGGCCCCCTGATTTTTTGATTCACCAAGTCAAAAGCTATCTGCGATAATAATTTCAGCTCAACCTATACATAACTGTCGATGTGCTCCGCGAAATACACTATCATAAAAAATTCACGCAAGTTCAACAATGGTTTGGGAAGCTATAGCGGTGGTTCCATTAAGAGCACATCAACGACACCTATATAGATTTATAGGTATTTCAAGCCGCTATAACTGCTTCTTTGGTGTTATTTCATAACATCGCGGGCCGCGCTGACCGCGGTCAGAAAACAAAAAACACTTGAAATCGCATTTCAAAAAGTTATGAGCTATAATTTTTTGCGGAAAGATCTCACTTGAGCAGTGCTCACGAAAATTGTTTCCTCCATGTGTCCCTCGTGTTTTTTGTAACTGACCAGTAACTTCTGAATAAATAGTTAGGCCACAACTTATAAAAGAATGGATACAGATATGAATATTTCTAGGACTTTTTTCACAATTTTGAAATGTGCATATAGCTTCTAACATTTTTTAGATAATAACAAACTTTTTTGGGCAGAAACTTTTATGTTTGTGGTTTATCTAATTCCATCAACTTATTCACCGAAATCTGCACACAAAGCGAGAAAGGGCAAAATACATACATTACCCCTGTGTTAAAAAATTTTGATATTTGCCCATATACGGGAATATGGGGGCTATATATAAATCTTCTTCACACTTGTCAAAGTTCGTTTCTGTAGGAATAAACTTCTCTGCCAAAATTCATAACTATCGGATGTTAAATAAAGTTTCTATAGCACTTTGATAAAAAATCGGAAGGAATATATATGTAGGGATATATTTAAATCTGAGCCGAAAGAAACTCTTCTCTCCCAAAGTTCATGATGACCCAATGTTAAATAAAGTATATATAGCACATCGATACCAAATCGAAAGAAACGTATATTTGGGGGCTATATCTAATTCAGAACCAATTTCGTTCAAAATTTACAATGTTCATTCCTGGTTCATTTGTGCCAAATATAGTAATGTACTATGTAAAATACTAGTTCTATCGCGCTTTGATGTCAAATATACGGGAGCTATATCTAAGTCTTAAATTCTATACCGTTCGTCCTCGTTGCGAAAATATTGTCCGTGCCAAAATTCTTCAGGATTTTGTCCAGAATTGCGATCTGTACTTTGATTAAAAAGTTTACATGTACAGCGGACGGACGGATAGACATCGCTAGATCGAATCAGCAGGTGATTTTGAGTCTATCTGTATACATTAAGGTGGTTCTAGCTCTGGGACTAGTATTTTAACGCGTTACAAACATCTGGACAAAAAAAAATTATAATAACCTCATTGAAAGAGCAATCAGAATCGGAAAATAAAAAACCTTCTTCAAGTGATTAGTAGAAAAGGAAACCAAATAAAAAAAAATAATTCAAAGTTTTATTTAATTATAAATAATACCTTACAATAACAACTTATGCATATGTTTTTCGTAGAATAAAAAATGGAAGGTTTCAAACGATTTTGGTAGAAATTTTAGACAATTTTGGTAGAAAAAAATTATTGTAGTGGCAACACTGCCCACAACCCTCACGAGATCCCACAGTTAGCTCTAAATAACTCTCGGTCCAAAAACTGCCCTTGCATAGTCTCTTTCCGCCTGCCTCTCTCTCCCACAAACGTTGACACTTGCTTGGAAAAATTGGCGAGTGTGAATCTGGACATAAGGTATGTTTTTTAATGGCCATGAAATACTGCACTGAGGGAAAAAAGACGTTGCAAAATAAACACCGTTTGGTACCAATTTATAAACGTAACGTGCATGAAAAGTCGCCACCGATTCGTTCATTAATTATCAACGAAACGGGGGTGATTTTTTGACCGGAATTGTATTGCCGCCGTAAGATTGATGATTATTTGTTCGCGTTTGTGTTGTTCATTGGATTTGTTATTGTCTGTTCTTAGAAGAAGAAACCACGAGGATTTATAAAGACGTGAAAAATGAAAATTAATGACGAAGAAATATAATTTAATAACCTGTTTGATATTGTGGATGATTCTCTGTGCTATGGAATGAGAAGGATAGGGTGATTACAAAATCCAGTGACATCTTCCTATTGCAGAAATTTCTATAATCAATAGAAATGGTGTCGGCCTACGAATATTTAACAACCTAAGCATATAAAAATTTCAATTTAAAAGTTAATAATGAGTGTGTATGTTTTTTATAGAGCACAGGAATTAAATTTTGCAGTACATAAAGGCGAATGATACGAAAGAGACTGCCACCATTAGGGTTACGAGCTGAATTCCGAGCAAAAACAGAGGTAATACTGTGTTACTGCACATTCAAATATGTTTTGTTTAGACGTGATTTGCTTAGTGATAAATATGCAAATTTGCAATTATATGTTTTTTGTGTTCACGTTTTATTTGCTTATAACATTAATAAATGTATTGAAACGCTAATGCTGTTTAAATAGTTTTAAATGAGGAGGGGGTCGGTTTTATAATGGAAAGTTATCCCAGCACGTGCTTTATTCGTCCTCAGGATATGCTTTAGTCGTCCCCCGCACGTTCAATAGTTGTCCCCAACACTTAATTTAAATTATCCCCAGTTGGTATTCATTTTGCAACGAAGCGTTGTTGATTTTTGATGCTTTATTCATGCACTGCCTTGCTTGAATTCGTAACATACGGGGTTGGTTCATTATCATAAACGAATTTGCAAAGATTAAGCACGTATGTGCTTTGTTTTTCGCTGGGTGTGAAGACGTTGCCGGAAAAGAAAACTGAGAATTTTGCACTTAAAAATAAGCACGGTCAGGCCCCCTTCACCTGGCCGTAATGTTGCGCCGCAAAGAGTGTATTAAGTTGTGGTTGGCGGAGGCCATCCATTGGTTTGTTTCTAAAGAAATTGCGTCAACAGTCCCGGGAACATTTGCGTCGCATACATACATAAATGTGTTTGTTACCTCCCTTCGATTTGACACTACACAGGCGGATTTCAATGATATGCGTTGGGAGAAGAAGATGTAAATTTTACGATTATAATTGAAAGAATATAATGCGTATGATTTTGACAAGAAAAACGATTCCGCCCAAGGTACAGCTTCGACCACGCTTTATATTACATGCAAGTAGTGTTGGGCATTATCGTTCACTGAACGGACCGGTCCTTTTCGTTCCGTTCCGGTAAAGGAACTCGTTCAGTCGTTTCGTTCCATCGTTCCTTTTGGCTCCTTCGTTCAAATGACATTCATTCGGTCAAACATCACAACAGCGGTTTGTTTACTCGTTCAGTCTTCTTTTATGAACATGATAAAAAAAAATTTGTCAATTGAATTTTGAAATTGAAAATATATTTTTAATTTATTTAATTATGTTAGAATAAGAATGGTAAAATGAACGAGCGAATGAATAACAGCAAAAAATCCGAAGTGAACGATGGAACTATAGGCCCAACTATAATATGCATAAGCTAGCTTAAGCAACTGTGCGAACGCATGAAATCGTATGCGCCAAACTATAATGTACTTAAGTGAACTTTTCGTTAAGTTCTCTCAGCTCTCTCTCAGTACCCAATTGCTTAAGCACGGTGCGAAACTGAACGCACATTCCGTACGAAATTACTTAAGTTAGCTTATGCATATTATAGTTGGGCCTTAAAAGAACGACAGCAGGAACCAGTTCCAATCGTTCCTTGAAGGGAATCGTTCAATTGAACGAGTTCGTTCCGGAACGACCCAACTCTACATGCAAGATGGTGGCCGCAAATTGGTATGAGGATGTTATCGAACTGCTAAAGGGAAAGTCAAAGATATTCAGTTTCCCGAGAAGAAAGCAGATGCAGAAGTGAAGCAAAAACTCGGGATAATTTAGTGTAATTGGGATGTAACACGATAGATGCGCGTCGATGTCACTGCCTTCGTACGATCTTGGAGAACATCAAACATAACAAAAGACGTACGATTTATGTCTTTATATTTATCATTCAGGCAAAAAGAAGATAGTTGTTAATGCCAGTGAATGGTAAATATTGTTTGTACATACTTTTATCGCTACTTAATTTTACTAAATAATTTATTTTTCATTTATATTTTTAGATCACGCATACATACAGATTTCATTATTCGGAACACTTCAAAATACAAGGGCTGAATAACTTCAGGTTTGAATCCTGATTGATATACTCTTCTTAAATAACAGGAAAATCGAAAATTTGCATTTCTTTTATTAAAATAAAAAGAAACTATAGTTGTCGTTGTAGTAATAAGGCCTTTGTATTTATACTTAACAACTATTTATTTCTATTTATTACTATTAAAACTAGTTCACAAAATCTTACGAAGTATTACTAGAAATGCTATTGCTGACGGCGAAAACTTCTCGTGGAATCAGCTGTTGTTTTCTCCTCCTCTGGTTCGTTACAACCTTGCCAGATTGTTTGTCATTCGAACACGACGGTCTTGGTGCTGCCACAGCCACTCCCTCTCCAGTGACCAAGTCAGGATCCGATACCCGATCCGCTTGGAACGAGATTCTCCTAGTTGGTGTGTTCCGCACAATTGGAAGTTCGGTGGACTGTGTACACTGAGTTGATGAGTCTTGAGAGAATGTCTGAGGACTCGGTAGAGGTGTTGCTGTTGTTTGAGGACTCGTTAGAGGTGTTTGTGTTGTTTGAGGACTCGTTAGAGGTGTTTGTGTTGTTTGAGGATGTTCAGGCTCAGTATTATTGATGACGAAAGCTGGCTTGAGTCGATCTACTGATATGTTCACGTCCTTGTTCTTAATTCGTATCGTATATAACCGATCTGAAATTCGTTGGACTATCTCAAACGGTCCAGTGTAAGGTGGTTCAAGTGGTCCTCGTACTGCGTCCGTCCGAAGAAAAACGTGAGTGCAATCATCGAGGTTCTTGAAAATAAACATTTTGTTTTTGTTGTGGTGAGACACTGGAATTGGTCGCAGGAAGTTGAAGTATTCACGAAGTTTCCTTAAAAATTCAGATGAATTGGCAGGAATTTCTGATTTGGTGAAGAATTCTTGAGGTAACCGTAAGTGCCCACCATAAAGAAGATCCGAAGGCGAAGCTTGAAGATCCTCTTTGACAGCTGTCCTTAATCCGAACAAAACAGTTGGAAGTATATCGACCCACGATACTTGTGAATGACACATTAAAGCTGCTTTGAAAGATCTGTGCCATCTCTCAATCATTCCATTCGATTGTGGATGATAAGCAGTTGTTCGAGTACGTTTCGAACCTATTAAATTCGCTAGGGCCTTGAATAACGCGGACTCGAATTGTGTGCCCTGGTCTGTCGTAATTGTCTTAGGACAACCAAAGCGTGAAATCCAGTTGGACCAAAATGCAGTCGCGACCGTCTGGGCCGACATGTCCTTCAGAGGAACAGCTTCAGGCCATCGTGAAAATCGATCGATCATGGTGAGACAATATCTATAACCCTGTACTAACGGCATTATCACGATGTCCAAATGAACATGATCGAAACGATTGTCTGGGACATCTATCTTGTCTGGAGTAAGGCGGTTGTGTCTGGTTATTTTTGCTCTTTGGCACGATATGCAATTCCGAGACCAATTTAGGATTTGTTTCTTCATTCCTGGCCATACGTATTTCTCACGTATCTGTTGAAGACTAGCACGGCCGCCAGGATGTGAAAGATTATGAATTGAATTGAAGATTTGTTGACGTAGTGACTCAGGAACATACATTCGAACATATCCTGTGGATACGTCACAGTATACTGATGTCGTATCAAAATGTACTATTTGAAGTTTTAAAGAATTTGCGCCATCCAAAATAGTTTTCAACTCTTCGTCCATCTCTTGAGCTGATTGCAGTTCCATTAGAGTGACTGATGTTGGCATTGAAATTGCGTTAAGGCGGGACAGTGCATCTGCCACTGAGTTTTCAGAACCGGACAAGTACAAAATTTCTGTCGTGAATTGCGAAATGAAATCAAGGTGCCTCAATTGTCGAGGCGAGGCTTTTTCTGGTTTTTGCGAAAATGCATAGACGAGCGGTTTGTGATCGGTCCGAACTATGAAATGTCTTGCCTCCAGCAAATGACGAAAATATCTTATAGCCTCGTAGATAGCAAGCAACTCTCTGTCATATGTGCTATAATTTCTCTCTGCCGCAGATAATTTTCGAGAGAAAAATCCGAGTGGCTGCCAAATTTCATTTGCTTTTTGTTCCAATACAGCTCCAATGGCAATGTCTGATGCGTCGGTTGTAAGGGCCAAATCTGAATTGGGTGCTGGATGAGCTAGCATAGTTGCTTCACGAAGGCTGCGTTTGCAAGATGCAAAAGCATTTTCAGCTGCAAGTGTCCAAGGAACCTTCCTCTTATCATTTTTCTTGGAGTCCTTAAGGAATTCATTGAGTGGTGCCTGTAGCTGAGCGGCATGTGGGATGCAACGACGATAAAAATTGACGACACCGAGGAATCTGCGAAGCTCGCTAATAGTTTCAGGTTTGGTGTAATTTTCAATAGCGGCAACACGATCTGTTGGAGGTGTACAACCATTGCCGTTGATGATGTAACCAAGAAACTGTACTTCAGATTGTCCAAATTTACATTTATTGACGTTGATTGTTAGACCGAATTGTCGAAGGCGGTCAAAAATCTGCCGTAAATGTATTTGGTGTTCCTCAATAGACTCAGATATAACAATCATGTCGTCAATATAACAATAAACAAAATCAAGACCTCTCAAAACGGAGTCCATAAACCTCTGAAAGGTTTGTGTGGCGTTTCTCAACCCGAATGGCATATATAAAAATTCCACAAGTCCAAAAGGGGTGCACACTGCTGTTTTTTGGATGTCTTCTGCAGCCATTGGTATTTGGTAATAAGCCTTAACAAGGTCGAGTGTAGAAAAAACTGACTTACCATATAATTTCTCACAAAAATCGTTGATGTTGGCAATTGGGTATCGGTCAGGTACAGTTTTGGAATTCAGCTTTCGGTAATCCCCACACGCTCGCCAACCACCATCTTTTTTCGACACCATATGAAGCGGGCTAGCCCACGGACTTTTGGAGGGACGACATATACCATTGTCCAATAGGAAGTCAATTTCCGCTTTAGCAGCTGCTCTCTCCAGAAAGTCTTCGTGGACGATCTGCAACGGGGTTTCCGATTGTTTCGATGTTATGAACAATAATTGCATCACTCGTTGATTTACGCGCCAAAGTAGTAGTTGTGATGTCAATAAACTCCTTCAGTAATTCATGGAAGGGACCTGTCGAAGGCGATAATGTTGAAATACTAAAATCTTTGGTTTTACGAATTTCACCACGGCTTGTTAAATTTGTCGTATTATCGATGAGGCATTTCCGTTTTAAATCAATCATCAAATTGTAATGAATTAGAAAGTCTGCCCCCAAAATGGGCGACTGAACATCGGCAATGGTAAACAACCACTTGAGTTCACGACGTAGACCTAGGTCTAATTTAAGAACACAATTACCATAAGTTTGTATTTCACTGCTGTTTGCAGCAAGAAGTCTCATGCCGGACGGCTTTAGAGTTGTTCTGATTAAGGATGGGGGTACAACTGACAGCACTGATCCGGAATCAATTAAAAATCGAGACTTTGTACATGTGTCGTAGATATGTAGACGATTCTCCTTTACTGGGTTGTCATTGCCGCCATCGCCAGCCGTGTTAACTGACGACAGCCCTATTAATCTTCTCGAACTAGTGTTGTAGCGTAGACAATTCGGTTTACAATGTTTGGCAGAATCTCCAAACTTTTGATGATACCTGCAAAGCAATTTGTTGTTAGAAGGTCTATTTGAACGTGAATGACTGTGAGATCTGGATCGATGATGACCGTATCTGCTTTTATTGCTCGCTTGAAAGGTGTCCACTTTAGCAGAAAGATCCGTTAAAGTCTTGCAAATATCAGCAAAAGACACAGGCGAATTAATTGCGTCAATCGAAATGTTGGTATCAGAATGTGGTGGTGCCTCGGAGACAGCATACACAGTATTTCCTATAGCATCCAACATTTTTTCTGCGTTTTTAGCTAGTTTGTCTAAATCCTCCTCTTCCCACACAGTTAATAGAGGGCGAATCGAATCTGGCATTTGCCAGAGAAATAGTGTCCGAATAATCGTTTCATTTCCTTTACCAGGTGCCAAACGTCTCATGTGGGATAGCATTTCCGACGGCTTCATACCTGTTGTCTCACCACCTTGCAATAAACGTCGCAATTTAGACTCGGAAGACTCAGAAAATTTTGAAATAAGTCTCTCCTTCAATGTAGAATATTTGTCGTCATACGGCGGATTTGTTATGAGGTCTTCAACCGACAAGAGTATGTCGTCTTCAAGGCGCACAGAAACAACATCAAATTTGCCCGTATCCGTTGTAACACCACAGAGAGAAAATGAACGTTCAACCTGAGCAAAAAATAATTCCGGATTTTGTCTGTTGAATTTTGGAATATGCACTTTATGCAGGTTCGATCGCTGTCCTTCATATGCGTTCACTGATGACTGCCGAAGAGAGTGTACTTCACGTTGTAGCGCCTCTATTTGCAGAATTAAATTTTCCATTTCCGACATGTTTATACTACTACTGTCGAAAAATTCCATATTTTCACCACGGAGCGATTCGTCGTTGTAATTAGAGTATTCTCGTTGCCTCAAGTTGTGTCTGGAACGCATAAGCAAAAACGTTGACTATTTTGGCAAATTATGCATGAAAAAAACGTTGAAAATTTTAAAAGCGCTGCTGCTGCTCTGCTATCAAATTTTTTTCGCTGCTCTGCTTCCAAGAAGTTTTTGTAGCAATGTAAAAAATACCACTTCAGATTGTGCGTGAAAAGCGGGGTCACCAATATAGTTGTCGTTGTAGTAATAAGGCGTTTGTATTTATACTTAACAACTATTTATTTCTATTTATTACTATTAAAACTAGTTCACAAAATCTTACGAAGTATTACTAGAAATGCTACCGCTGACGGCGAAAACTTCTCGTGGAATCAGCTGTTGTTTTCTCCTCCTCTGGTTCGTTACAACCTTGCCAGATTGTTTGTCATTCGAACACGACGGTCTTGGTGCTGCCACAAAACTATTATTGTTGGTTATGGTTGACCTGTTGATTTATGTATTTGTGATATTGTTCGGCTTGAAGCCCTTTTTAATTAAAATGCGTTTTTCACGGTTTTCTAATTAATATATTTTCGTTTCCGATATTTCGACTAACGTCGTTTTAAAAACAAACATATCTGGGTGTTTCCAAAGTAACGGTCGTTACCGATTTTCGGAGATTTTTAAAAAAATTCCAACCTAAGCAAATTTGCCACAAGGATTGCTTAATTTTGGACTTACGGTAGCAACCGTAAGAATTCTTACAAAATGTAATTTCAATAATTTTGTAGACCATTAAAAAAGTAACGGTCGTTACTTTATAAATGTGCTGATTTGAAATTTCGGAAACAAACATCATGTATTGTAAAATTTTGCACAGGAAGTGTCAAGTAAAAAATCTGATTAAATTCTTTGAAATGTTTTGTTTATGGAATGGGTTTATTTTTAAAACAAAGAAAACTAGTTACCAAAAAAAATTTAAAAAGTAACTGTCGCTAAATTAAAAGAGGTTAAACGATTTTTGTTTTTTTTCACGAAATTTTCTTACGCATTCGCGTTTTTTTGCATCTTGGAAAGTTGCTCCATGATTTTTCAGCTAAAATCAGTAAGTATCCAGTTAAGTAGTTCAAATGCAAAACTCCAAAGAAAAAAGGTAACGGTCGTTACATCTTTAAAAAACATTTAAAAAGTCAAAATAGGCTTTTGGTGTCTTACAAAATTCTTCATCTTACATACCTTCTTATTTTCCGCTACTATAAAATTAAATCGTTTGAATGAATTACGAAAAAAAAACTTTTGTGCTTTTGGGGTAACGGTCGTTACAGTCGGTGGGGTTGTTTTTGAACTATTAAAAAACATAAAATTTTAACTTGTCGCCTTAACATTGTTGCTAAGCATGAAGCTTGCTTTTGTTTTGTTCGTAAACCACCGTTAGAACAGTGTTTACAAAGAGCTTAAACAGTGACCGTGCAATTCACGGGAAAAACGCACCCGGTGTATTAAATTCCAAGTAGCATATTTTAGTTAGTATAAAGAAAATTAAAGTTAATCTTTCGGAAAATTACAGATACATTTATTTTGTGAAATGTTAGCGGAAAAATAAATTAAAATTAATAATTTAATTTTTGAGCTGTAAGGGGTCATTTTCTGTGGAAACACCCAGCTGAAAAATACGTATGCTAGAATGACAAAAACAGTTCTTCTAGCAGCAATTTTTTTTTGTTAAATAATTGCAAACATGTTTGCTAAATTGACTGTCTTAAGGTAAGTACAGACGATTTGCAGATCGGACAACATTGCCAGAAAAATGGCGGAAAAATGCAACCCTGTGAATTTACAACCGTGTGAACATACAATTTTTGTTTTGCAACGTTAGCAGAAGTCATTGCGAGATAATTAGCTGATTGTCATATGTGCGAAGTTTATGCATGTGACAACGGCGCCATTGCCAGAAAATCATTTTATATGCAACAGTGTCTATAATGTATTTTTATTGGCAATCCTGCATATAAATATTTACAAAATACATATATTGTAAATATACATATGTACTTGTATGGTTTTCTTGCAATCGTCTGAACTGTCCATTCACCTTTGCCTTAAAATCTGTCATTGCCCGTACATTTGCAGCACTTTACCAGTGTTGATAACGTTGTCCGATCTGACAATCGTGTGGTAAGTACACAAGCAATAAAAAATTTAATTAAAAATAAATTAATAGCAAATATCGAGCCTTAACCGCCAAAAAGAGCGCCACTATGATTTACTTTTAATATTTTGAGGGAAATTGTTTACTTATGACAAATGACATCATGTTTCCGAAATTTATAGCTGTAAAATGTACCGTTATACTAAATTTCAGTTATATATATAAACAGATGTATGCATTTAAACAATAATTAATCGCAAAAGAAGCCTTCTCCTCTAAATTTTTGTGAGTGGCGCTTACGTCTTTTTGGCGGTTATGGCTCGATATAATACAATTTTGGATAAGTCTCAATTCACACGGGGTTACTTTAGTAGAATTTCTGATAGTCTTTTGAACTTGGCCATTCCTGTTTAATTAATGTTTATTTACATACAATGCATGTCTTCAACAAAACCACGAAATGTCAAAATAATCTGGACTATTTGCTGCGAATGTCTAAAGTTATCAATCCTGTTAAAGTGCTGCAAATATACGAACAATGACAGATTATTAGGCAAAGGTAAATTGACAGTTCAGACAAGTGCAAGAAAGTCTTACAATTTCATGATTGCCAATAATAATTTGTTTGGTAGATTTGTTGTTATGTATTTACATGTTTATGTCATTTGAGGAATAATTGCCTAAATATTCCCACCTAAAGGAATAAAAAATAGCAGTAGAATAGGAAAAAATCCATACATACAAACATACGAGTATACATACACTTTCAGCGATTTAATTTGATTATTATTGTTAAAATGTAAAATTTATTTTTTGTGAAAGAACCTAATATTAAATAAAATTAAACCCGATCTCAAATCGGCGGTCATGCGTAATATAGTTTAATAATAATAATATAACCATCTAAAGATTCAGAAAAAGCGATCAATGTGTGAATCTGTGTCATTGAATGATAAGAGAAAAATTTCAAGAATTTAAATAAATGGATTGAAATACTGTAAAAATATCTATTACTAATGTTTCTCCTCATCTGTGGGATCGCAATCGGCACAATGCCAAGAGTATCCACGTATTTTTGGGGACTTTTTCAACGGCGGATCCAAACAAGTGAAGTGATAATGTTTACGGCATTCATCACATGTAACCATGTTCGACGAAGTGCCACTCGTTTGGCAAACACAACATGTGAGTATTTGATTAGCACTATGGGCGGGAGCTTTAGGTCGACCTGCGCTCGTACTGGCGCCACCAGCAGACATGCGTGACTGCATCGATTTACGGGGACTACTTTTACGTGGGGATATAACTGTTTTTGTAGGCGAAACACTGGCGACACTTGGCGAATTCGTTAAAGACTTTGCCGTCGCAACATTAATGGAATGGGGACGGGGAGGTGTTATATTGAGTTTGTGAGTTACTGGAACCGGGTCATCGGGGAGAATAGACGTTGTTAAGTCTTCAATAGTTTCCACCGAACCCGGCCGAGAAGCTTCATCGGCAGACCGCACCATATCGGCAGAAACATAGAAAAATTGAGCTTCCGGTGTAACTTCTCCGGGCAGAGGTAAAGTTTTAAACTTTATTTTTATCTTGGGAATGCCGACCATTGAGTCATTCGGTGCCTCCATATCATGTTGTTTCTTTTTGCGTTTCCGTTTGTGCTCTTTGCTTAGCGATCTCTCCGTGTCCGAGGAGAGATTGTGCTTATTTTTATGTTTATCTTTTCGTTTTTGTTTGCGGGATTGTTTAGAAATTACATCTGCAGCCGTAAATCCATCATCCAATGCCATTGAATTGATATTATTGACGGTTGTGGCATTAGTTGTCGTTGATGCTGACGGCAAAGCCAATGGATCAGGATCCGCAACAAAAGGTAGTGGTGTAGATGATTTAGGCGTCATAACTAATACTAATGGTTCATCAATGGGTAATGATGTAAGCACAGGTGATGGATGAGTACCTAAAAATATAAATAAGATCGTGATAGTTAATACGGTCTGAATAAACATATTTTGAGTGGAAGAATAAAATGTTAATATCAATTACACTATGTTAGGGGGTAACGTTTTTATTTTTTTTATTTTTTTCTGAATAAAGATCCTTTCAAGAATATTGGGTGAAAATTTGAGGTGAATCAGAGCAAAAATAACGAAGATATAGCAGTCTAAGCAAACGCGCCTCATATGTGACACAGTACATCAGAAAAACTTTAAAGCGTTTTTCCCACGTTTTCAAAGACGGTGCCCCATATAACTTAAGAACTACTAAACCGATCCTATTGAAATTATTTCATTTTTAATGCCCCACTCGGACTAAACAAAAAAGGTGGAGTATTCTGGTATTCTGCATAAATTACTAAATCGATGCTAAATCGAAATATATAAACCATTTTGCAAAAAAAAACATGTATTCGAGATATTAAGAATTTTTGATTAATTCTTTTTTTTTAATGGCTAAACAACAAGAAGGAGTATTCCGTTATTCAGCACAAGCTCTTATTGGAGTAGGCAAGTCGTTAGTGATCAAGAAAATGATCGCCTGCCTCGGGCAATGCTAAGGTTTTCCAGGATAATGTTGGTGTCATGTCAGAATTGCTCATAAACCATTTTGCAAAAAAAAAAAAACATGTATTCGAGATATTAAGAATATTTGATTAATTCTTTTTTTTAATGGCTAAACTACAAGAAGGAGTATTCCGTTATTCAGCACAAGCTCTTATTGGAGTAGGCAAGTCGTTAGTGATCAAGAAAATGATCGCCTACCTCGGGCAATGCTAAGGTTTTCTAGGATAATGTTGGTGTCATGTCAGAATTGCTCATAGAAACATCAGCAGATGTGAGTGTGTTACGAGTATTAAACAAGGTGGGAGAGTCATCTTTGAGAACAGCGAGACCATTGGCTTCCGCCAATTCCGCCCATATGTAAAGAGCAGTGGGCCAGACGACACGATGTGGTCAGTGACATAATTACTATTTTTGACGATTAGGGCGATTCCTGATTTCGAATACCTATAGTCCTTGTAATGATGGAAAATAACGCAGAAGATGAAGCAAGCTTTTCCTTCTGTAATGTGAGACTCTTGCAAGGCGAATAAATTATGTTTATGTAAAACAACATTAAGTTCCAAGGCGTATTTGTAACATACAAATCCTTGGATATTTTGGAGTATCGTAATGTTAAAATCAAAATCCATAAATATAACTTAAAGAAAGGAGGGGAAAAAGCAGATAACGGAAAATTATTTGTATTAACCTACGCGATCCGGATACTAGAGACCGGGGGCTCGAGCGCTCAAAGTCGATAGAAACAAGCACGCATGTCGGTACAAACAATAAATCGGTTAGAGATAGAAAATTTAGTCGTAATTGTTAGATTTTGTTGAAAATTTTGGTAAGGTTTCTCTATAGGTTTTAGGAATAATTAAGGTGTTAAGTTGAGGAAATATTTTAAATGCCTGCATGGAGAGGTCTCTTCATCCAGTCCATCTACGCTCATTCGTGGTGGGGTGGTTAATGTGTGATCGTTTTCTATAGTGGAATCTGAAACATTTAACATATCAACATCGGATGTCATTGAGTTTTGTTCTTTTTGTTGTTATTTTTGATGCTAGTGTTGATGACTTTTTGTATTTGTTGTTCTTGTTGTGTTTGAAATGATGTCGAAAGAGTCTCAATCATCGATGATGATGGAAGAGTACTAAAAAAGGACACTCCTGATGATGAAGGAGTATTACGAGTGGAAGCGACTAAAGATGAAGAAACGGTGAGAGTCTTGGAAGCTGACGTGTTGACAAGAGAGCGATATGTATAGGGTGTCCAAAACCGGGACCGGTTATCCGGTTAACCGGTTTTGTAACCCAAACCCGTAACCGGTTTCTTAAAAAATGTAATTTTCGGTTAACCGAGAAAGCCGGGTTTTTCATGTCGGTTAAACGGTTTTTTATTTATTGTTTAAAACAAAAATTAAAGTATTGATCTATTTTTTCTACTTGTTTTGGATAGATTTATACAAGATTCTGACAGTTGTTCTGAATATTCTGAAAATGAGTATGAATTCACTGATCTTGAAAATGATTTTGGCTTTATTACAGATATCCATGATGTAATAAATAAAGTCAGGAAGTACAGCAAAGCATTCAATAAGTCGTCCATGAAGCACAGAACACATCAAGCATACGTTCAAGAACGGAAAGACAAATAGCTTTGACTTTTTTGAGATGTTAAATCCCGACAGAACAGCCAGATACCTCTGATTCGGTTTGATATATAAGTCGTTATATTGATGAATCAAATAATGTAATTTTGGATTATGTCACACACATAATCGAAAAACGTAAGGCAAGCAACATTGTATGATGACTTTGCTTTTTAGAAAAGTTTAAGAAGAAAACGGAGAAGCTGTGTTACTTATACTACAATGCTTTAATGACTATCGGACTAATATTGACTATATCAACGTTTGTGAACTTTTTCAACGTCAAGTTACATAAAAAAATTAAAAGAAAAATCGTTTAAGAATTATCATTTAAATTGTATTCTATTTTTAAGATATTATTATAAAAAAAACAAAAACAAAACATGATTTATTATTTTTTAAGGTAATTTCGGAAATATAATACTTTCTATTTAAAGTAAACCAAAAAATTAAACCTGTAATAAACGAAATAATAATCTATTTTTGTTTACTAATTTTTACAACAAATGATTGTTAGTTGTTTTTTGTTTTACAATAAACATTTAATGACATTTTAATCAATTTCGTATATTATTTAAAAACCGGTTTCGACAAAAAATAATAACTGAAAACCGGGTTTTAAAAAAAGTAATATTTCGGATAACCGGTTTTTTGGACACCCTAGTTATGTAGAGTGAGTGGTTTTCTGTTCAACAGGTTTGTTTGCGTTTATTTCCGTTTTCTATGATGGATTGAGTAATGCAACCGTATTTTTTCTACCAGTGCACGAAAATCCATTTTATTAACAAGCTTGTGTGTTAGAAAACTAAGGGTCGTAGGATGTATGTGAAACATTGTTGCAATTTACAAAAAATTTACGACTGCAAGGGTTGTGAGGTAGTGAAATACCAAATTCCTTGCATAGGTTCATTCCTCTGCAATGATTTTTGGTTTGCCCGAGTTTGGCAATTATTACAATTAAATGGGTTGGAAATGTATTGGTAAACTAGCACAGTTCGCCAACCAAGATCCAAAATCAGGAGGATTAGGCTAGGTTAGTTGAAGTACGCGCGGCACACAACCATTGCTGGAGTGCACCACTTCACTCGGTCGGGGGAGATCGAAGAAGATGAAGGAGGTTATGAGTATAGATAAGAGAGGAGAGATGGCTTTTTAGGAGAGTTTTAGATGAGTTGATGTCAAACCATCCATCTCAAGCTACCTATAAAGCCCATAATAATTCTGCTACGTAAAAATTCTTAATAAATCGAATAGCTGGTTTTTTTTGGACATATGTTTTTATATATTTCTATTCAGCATTTTTATATATTTCTATTTTAGCAATTTTTCCTGAATACCGGTATATACCAACATTTTTGATTAGCTACAGAGGGCCATTTTTATGGTTCATTTATTTTAACATTTCATGTATTACAATTGAAAACAATTAATTTCCTACTTTGCAATAAATTTATAGTTTTTCAACAAAATGGTTTATATATTTTGATTCAGCATCAAATTGTAAAATTTTGTCGAATACCGCAATACCCCCACTTTTATTGTTAAAAAATTAACTAAAAATTCTTAATTACTCGAATAGCTGGTGTTTTCGGTCAAAATGGTTCTTATATTTCGGTTCAGCATTTAACATTTTTTTTCTGAATACTCCAACTTTTTTGTTAAGATTTTACGTGTTAAGTAACGGTAATCTATTCGTGTGTGTTTTTATTACTTGTACATATATGGCACTAAAATTATTATTCAGATTTGCTAACAATCGGTCATTGTCCGTACATTTGCTGCACTTTAACAGTGTTGATAAAGTTGTCCGTTCTGACAATCTCAATGTAGTGGCCTAAGACCCTAAGTTTCTTCGGCGGAAATTCGCACTTTAACAGGGTTGATAACGTTGTCAGATCTGACAATCTCGATGGAGTGGCCTAAGACCCTAAGTTTCTTCGGCGGAAATTCGTTTTAGGGCATTTTAAGTCATTTGAGCATTGTCCGTCCGTCTGTATGTCTGGCTGGAGCGCTCGATAACTCTCGAAAGGAGTATCGGATTGACCTCAAATTTGGTATGTAATAATATTTTTTTCCATATTGTTGGTCCACTCTTACTAGTACTTCCCTCACAAAGGGTTAATAGTTAGTGAAGTATTGATTCTCGAATAACTTCTATACTACTTATCCGAATCATCTGTAATTCCTCAAAAAGTAATAGTTTATCCGTCGCTATCACCTTGAGAAAAATGGTCTAAGTGTCGCCAAACCTTTTGGTACCTCCAACATAAACCGATCATTATTGTACAAAAATGTAACTGATTATATATTTAATACCAGTGCATATAAATATTTTGTGCAGTGTAGTGCTTTTATAGTAACTAGATTCCACTGAAAAATGGGCGTTATTGGCTCGCACATTTTGGTACCTCCCACACAAATGTACCATTTTTTTTATTTATTTATTTATTAATCAAACTGAGACCCCGACCAAATGTTAAATGTCCCAAAAGCTATATGCTTATATGTAACTTTAATACCAGTGCACACAAATACTTGTTCAGTGTAACGCATTTATAGGACCTGCAGTCCAGTGAAAAAATAATTTTCTAAAATTTAATTAAAACCTAATATCAAAAAATAACTAATGCTATGAGTAGAAAAATACACAAATTATGTAATAATTCGAAAAATGCTTTATCTTCATAAAAATGTTGAGAGAGGGAAGTATTTTTTCACAAGATAGGTATATTTTTCTTGAAAACACCAACTAAAAATGTCGACGATTTGTATGACTTCTGATACGATGACATTTAAATGTAATTTTTTAGAGGAAACGGGGTGATAAACGGGGCGACTGTTTTGAGAGAAATTATTCTTCAAGTGTTCCCTTTACCTACCTACCACTTTAAATTCTCTACTGAGATAACGATCATCGCTAATTTCCCGTAAACTACGTGGTCTAATATTTCGAAAATAAGAACCTAGAAAAACGGATTCAGCGTGGTCGAAATAAGTGTATCCATAGGGTCTCCTTTCTTTCCTTTAATATCCCGAAAACAAGAACTAACATAGAAAAACGGATTTAGCGTGGTCGAAATAAGTGTATCCAAAGGGTCAAATTTTTGGACTACCACAGTTTTAATTTTTTATTAAAATTTAAATTTTTAACAGTTATACCTTTATTATATCGATATTAATCTTAAAAGGAGACTGCCAAATACTCCTGTGAACTAAATATAACGGGTCTGACTTTTAATAAGTGTCCGTTTATTGTTTCTTTTTTGTTACTAATAAAGGGAAAAATTTTTTTTTTAATTTTGCTGCAAAAATAAGACCAAATTTTCGAATTTCAAGGAATGCGAAGATTTTGCTCGCTACAACTTTTTAAATTACGCATCGGTTTTCTTTGTAATGGGTTAATTTTATTGGAGACTGACCAGATCTTACGATAAAATTTTAAAAATAACAATTGTGCATTTTTGTTGTGTTTATGAGGTTTTTGTTTGAAAAAGTTTTAATAATTTTTTAATAAAAGCCTCATAAAAACATCTAAAAATTCAGAATTGTTATATTTTTATGTATGATGAAAATTGTATGGTCATTAATAAAATAAACCCATTCCCAAAAAATACAATGTATAATTTAAAAAGTTATAGCCAATTTAGCTAGGCTTAACTTAAAATCTTTCTTATCGATGGAAAACGCACAAAATCAAATTTTAAAGCTATAAATGTCTATTTTCTCTTTTTTTGATGTCTAGCATCAGAATCTATGCATTAAACCAGAAACCTAACGAAAATTTTGTTTTTGTCGACCGGTGAAAATAATTATGCCGGCTACAAGTGTTGTGAACAGCATTTAAAAAATACAACAAATCATAAAACTTTTTCCGTTTAGGTCAAACTTTACAATTAGCCGCAGTTGACGATTTTCTCCCAGGGTGCACTAAATTTGGGATTCTTAAAAATCATCAAAATAAATATCACGATGAATTAATAAAAGCCAAATTGTTAAAAGAACTTGAGACCGTCTCAGTCTTATCGCTCACTTTGGCAACGAACGTCACATTTCAAAATTCAAAAATTTCGAGTTGGTCTCACAAAAAAATGTCTAAAAAACTGATTGCGAATATAAAGAAATGCCGTGGAATACGGTTGCTTCTCTTACTTGCATACTTTATTTGCGCATTATTTTCATATAGAAAATTTAAATTGTCATTAGGCAAAATTCAGTATCGATTATCTCATTGTCTTCAAGTTCGGTGTTTTTGATTACTAGAATGTGAATGATGAATGCGATAAATTGTCCCACCCGTCTGGTATCTCCCACAAAAAATTCATATTATGTTTCCATGAATCGTTAATAATGGCAACGATTTTCATACATGTTGCAGATCATTTAGACGCTTCCGTATCACGAAGAAAATGGAAAAGTGAACCCAAAGGAGGAGTGGAATAGAAAGTAAATCAGTAAGGAAAAGCAGAAAGTCGATAAGGGTCATTGTGATAATAATTTGGAATAATTGTTAATTGAGTAAGAACATATATATGTGGATATATCTAATTCTGAACCGATAATCGCTATATTAAGCAATATTCGTTCCTAAATTGAGAAACATCTTTCTGGAGAATTTTGCAATGATCGGAAGTAAAGTACAACTTCTATAGTGCTTTGTAACCAAATCAGGAGGAACATATATATGGAGGTTTTATATTAATCTGAAACGATTTTCCCTGAAAATAGAAAGCTCTTTCTGTCGAATTTCGTACTGATCGAATATAAAATACAGTCTCTACAGCGCTTAGATGTCAAATCGGGGCTAACATATATATGTGGGCTATATCTAAATCTGAACCGATTTTCTTCGAATTTGGCAGCATTCCTTCATGTAATAAGAAACCTCTTTCTGCCGAATTTCGCTCTGATCGGATATAAAATTCAGTTTATACAGCGCTTGAATTTCAAATCGGGGGTAACATATATATGGGGGCTATATCTAAATCTGAAACGATTTTCTCCGAATTTGGCAGTATTTCTTCATGTAATAAGAAACCTCTTTCCGCCGAATTTCGTACTGATCGGATATGAAATACAATTTCTACAGCGCTTACACGTCAAATCGGGTGTAACATATATATGGGGACTATATCTAAATCTGAAACGATTTTCTCCGTATTTGGCAGTATTCCTTCATGTAATAAGAAACATCTTTCTGCCAAATTTCGCTGTGATCGGATATAAAATACAGTTTCTACAGCGCTTGAATTTCAAATCGGGGGTAACATATATATGGGGGCTATATCTAAATCTGAACCGATTTTCTCCGAATTTGGCAGCATTCCTTCATGTAATAAGAAACCTCTTTCCGCCGAATTTCGTACTGATCGGATATAAAATACAGTTTCTACAGCTCTTACATGTCAACCCGGGTGTAACATATATATGGGGGCTATATCTAAATCTGAACCGATTTCCCCAAAATTTTGTATTGTCTCTAAGTGTATCACGATACTACTCTCCGTCAATTTTTGCACAAATCAGATCAAAAATGTTGTTATATGCACGGTATAAACATATATATGGTACATATATATGGGAGCTATATTTAAATCTGAGCCGATTTTAGGCCCAAATAATAATGTTTGCAAAGTTTCGTTGAGATGGGACCATAAATGCGACCTGTACTTTGATTACAAGAATACATCTACAGACAGACGGACATAGCTAAATCGACTCAGAAAGTGATTACAAGTCGATCGGTATAATAAACAATGGTTCCATCTCTTCTCCTTTTGGGTGTTACAAACAAATGCACAAAGTCATAGTACCCTGTACCACAGTGTAGTGTAGGGTATAAAAAGGAGGGCTTAGCGGAACAACTTTTTTGTTCCGGCACTATGTTATTATCTGTTTCATAGCTGACACATTTTGAAATGGAAAAATTTAATGGGTTTAAACTTTAAGATTACTTACTTTCACCTCTCGCTTTCGTTGGCTTTGATGTTGGTTTTAAAGATGATTTTTCCTTATTTACATTTACGTGTTGTTGTGGTTGTTGATGCAGTAGCACTTGTTGAGATGCCAGTGATTTGGAATAATTTAAACTTAACTTAGATTTTTTACTTAATTTCGGTGTTGATGAATCAGAACTATCATTATTATTATTGTTGTTGTTGGTATAACCAAGCGGTGTTTGTTCAGTAGGATTCGATGGCGCCATTTCAATGACATTCGGTAATGATTTGTTCAGTAGTTTTTTAAACGAGGACGATGAAGACGTCGTCGGTGAAGCTAATGAATTCATATTGGTGATTTGATTATCTAAGGAACGTCTTTTAGCAGGACCAGGCCCCATGGAATCAGTACTTGCATTATTTAGATGTTGTGTTGTCATTTCCTCGCTACATGACGCCGTGCTCTTCACTGGCACAATTATGCCATCTTTGTTGAAGCGTGTTCGTGATTTTCTTGGTCCTTTCGGCATTTCGGGCAGACCATCAGATTGATCGGACTTGTCACATTCTGAACACTGCCAACCGTATAGTTTCGATTTCTTCGGATGTCTCGTTAGCGGTGGATTTAGACAACCTAAGTGATAGTACAATTTACATGTGTCGCATTTAGCCAATAAATGTTGATCTGTAGATTTTTTGCATATGCCACAATTGTGTGTTTCAACCGGAGGTGCCGTAGAAAGAAGATGTAAATTGGGGGATTTATGTGCTTGACTGAGGAAGGATGAGGGATAGTTTACAATTGGTGATGAATTACAGGCCAGTGGTGAACTCTTTGCTTGTGTACTCAGCAGTCTATTGTTGTCACCTTTTGTATTGGGATGACCCAAACGAGCTAATGGAAACCCTACACCCATTTTTAAGGCAGCCGCTGTGGGAACACTTATGGGACGATAGGGTGGAGTGCAGGCTTTTGTAGTTTCTTCACTGACCGGCCGGCCAACATTTAAGGGATTCGGCAAGTTTTTATTAGGACACAAGGAGCTTATGTGCGTTTGAAGCTGTGATATGGAATTTATTAAGGACTCGTGTTTTTCCTTAAGGTCTTTGTTTTTGTCCAACAGGCTATCGTATTCTGATCGTAGGTGACCTTGCTCCTTTGTTAAGGTGGAATTACGGGCCACCATTTCGGATAATTGGTCTTTCAGTTCTTTCGACCTCGATATACGATCAATGTAGTAGGCCACAAATTCAACACTAAAAGCAGGAGCTATATGCCATTTTTTGCGTATATCAGTGATGGACTGAATTTGAATATCCTGCTGCTCCATTAAATCTACATCAACTTCCATGACATTGGCTTTGGCTAAAAGTCTATTACACGCTGATGCTGAGGTAGTTATCAAGCGAGACATTTTCTGTGTGGGAACCCAAGGATCCGGCCGGGACTGTTTGTGATTGGCATACTTTGTTTGATACTTTTGGAGTTTGCGATTAATTCGCATTTGTGCGGGACATGGGTCATCGAGTTTGTGTAGTTGCTTCTCTTTCTGTTTCTCCTCCATGTTAACGCGGAATGTATGATAGTTTCGTTTTCTTTTTCGAATCATTTCTTTTTCGGAGTGAACCTTGCAGTGAGCATAAAAAGGATCAGCGGCATCGGTGTCCTCGTGGTGAGCCTCGGTTAGGAAACCAGCTGCCTGTGCACAAGTCACGTGAAAGTATGTCTTGCACATTCCGGCATCACAACCTATACAAACTCCCGTGCGAGAAAATCTCGCATTTTCACAAAGTGAACACGGCTTGGATCCCCATTTGCTATACTGCATTTCGAAAAGCGTCACACACGACAACTGGTCAACTTCCCCAAAAGCCACGCCAGGCACGTACAGGGCACATACCAGGTGAACCCATTTGCCCACGTCCGTCTCTTTATAAATGCCACCCTTGTTTGGGCATAATTCGCAGGTGGGTTCTGATACACCTGCCCTACATGCCTCGCAAAACCACGGCTCAGTGGAGCAAGTTGAGTTTGTACTGGATATACTATTATTATCACTAACGCCATAGCATCCTTCGTGGACTGATACGCCACAACCGTCGCACTCGACGATTTCATTTGAATCATCACTGCGATCGCCCAAACAAACACAACAAATCGCTTTAAGGGGAATCTTCGGTGCGGTAACCGGTTTCGCATCTAATTTTCTCAACATGCTTTCTAAGTTGTCACCACCATTAACCAATTCTTCACTTTTATTTGTTGTTTTCATCTCATCTTCCTTAACATCATCCGTAGCCTCTGCCAGTAATTGTTTCAACTGTAATGTGGAATCATCTGTGTCACACTTATCATCGCCATCGTCTTCGTCCTCCTCGTCCGAGGATGAGGCGGTGCTTGAATTATCTCCTCCATCGTCATCATCATCGTCGTCGTCCTTTGAGTTGTCAGAGAAATCATCAATGCGAAAATCGCTGTCTGAGGAACTTTCGCCCAAATCGAAATCCAGCAAAGCCTGCGTGGTCATTTTAGGTTGACGTTGGCGCTTAAACGGTGCCATCATTATCTGCACTTTACTCACACTATTTGCAATTATTTCATTTATACAATTTACAATAATAATGCTTTATACAATTACAATTTATAAAATTTTTTTGCACGGCGAAAAAAATGTATGCAAGCTATATGGCTCTGCTTCTTCTCGCAACTGACATTTAGCTATGCCACCAGGATTGACAGCAACAACAAAAACCGGTGGTCATTATTACACCGTGCAGGAAATTTGACAGCAATGCAAAGCACTACAAAATGGTAGCCACGACAAAACCGGTGATCGTTATTACACCGCAAGAAAATTTGCTAGCTACTAAAACACCTGTGGTATCAGCTGGCATTCTTCAATTTGTCGTTATTTACACTAGCTGAATGTTCAGCAGATTATCGGGGAAAAAACTCTCTCTGAACCTTTTGAGTTCTTCATGTACGTTCAAAAGAGTATTTGATGACAAGCTGCTGACAAAACTTGCCTAGTGTAAATCTGAACTTTGCTGGATACGATAGTCCTAATTCACAGGAGGCAATTTTTCCAAGCAAACGTCAAAGTTTGTGGAAGAAAAGCAGAGAGCTCTTTCTGCCTGTCTCTGTCTCAAACAAACTTTGACACTTGCTTGGAAAAAATTTCCTCCTGTGAAGCAGAACTAAGTTACTAAAACAAAAGTTGCCAGATTAATGATGACAACCAGCTGTTGGATCAGCTGAATCTGCGAGTTGGAACTAGGGATGTCGATCGGGAAAACCCGATCTCGAAAAATATCAAATCCCTATTTATGTTGCTAAAGGAATATACCTTATTTGCTAACGGAAATCCTATAAAGGAAACTGTGGAATCGCTATGTCGTTGTGATATGATACCTTCATTCTAAATTATATTCACTAAAAATTTGGTGCTTATCCGTCAACCCAATAAAACGTTAAGCACATAATAATAAAGTGATGGAATAGTAAAAGAATATTTTTTTTTATTGGTACTCCTTATTTGCAATCCATTTTTTAATAAAACAATAAGCAAATCTTAGAAAAGAATACATGAGCGTAGAACAAATATAAATAATTTAGATATGTGCCTTATTCAACGAAATATATTAAAAGATGACAGTTCGTTCCAAATAGGGAAACTCAAATTTTTGTTAAAACGCTTACGTTTACATTCGACTTGTCGTGTGCGTTGACTTTCGCATTTAGATAAACCCAAATTGATTTTCATTCGCTTATATGGCGAACCAAAGTATTCGTTATAGAGAAACAGGCTATAAACATATACTTTAATCTGTCTTTTTAAACTAATATTGAGTCTAACATTACTCAGCTGAGGAATTAGAAACATGCGGAAATATATCCATAGGAAAAAAGTAAATGATGCTATAGACAAGTACAAAAGCCTATCCCGACATCATAATATTCTTAATCCCGAATCCCGGGGTTTGTAAAACTCAGTCCCGATTGACATCCCTAGTTGGAACTAAATTAAATTCGTGGCATTTTTGGGGAATAACAAAGATTTTAATAATAATAAAATAATATAAAATAACGCGTGGAGAGTGTTGGGTGGTAATCCCATTTGGTATTTGCGGTTTGAGGATTCTAAACAAGTGTGGTTAAAAATGTTTCCCTGCTTCCTGATCATGAGCTGACCAGCCGCAAAGTGTCCATCAAGCAATATCGCATAACTGATTGCAAAATTTTTGTCACAAAAGATAACAAGGAATTAGTCACAAATATGAGTATGGATGAAAAACTAAAGTATTCGTTATTAAGAAATGAATTGGTAGACACCCAGTCAATATGGACACGGTAAGAAGTTCGACGATATGGTATAGAGATTGGTGACATTTTTCTAGTGTATCTTTTATTCCTCATAGGCACGAGAAGCGAGTATGGTTCATCACTCTGATTACCGGAACGTGTATGCTGTATTCCACAAGGACGACTATGCCCTTGTTGATTCCGGCTGTCTCAGCTGAAATGAAATGGAGTAAAACTGATTCGGGAACAGTGCTGAGCTCTTTTTTCTGGGGTTACACGTTAACTCAAGTACGTACATATACAAATTTATGAGAATTTTGCGATTCCTCATGTTTCTTCATCTCCGATGTGACAGATGAGTCTATAGCCCATTTTGTTTTGTTTAGGCTTTGTTGGAGTCTTTGAGAAAAATATTCCTTCCCTGCAAGAGTCCAACATGTATTAAACCCGTATGTCAGGATAATCCAAAATGTATTTATCTCATTTTTCTTTCAGGTGGTAGGAGGATATTTTAGTGATCGGTTTGGTGGTCAAAGAGTTATATTGTTTGCAGCTATCGGTTGGTCGCTTATAACATTTCTTATGCCAAATATAATCTGGTGGGCACCAAATGTTAAAAGTTATGCCATTCCATTTATAGTAACCATACGTATAATAAATGGAGCCTTCCAGGGGGTACATTTTCCCAGTATGATAAGCTTAACAAGTCAAGTAAGATTTCTTTAAATATATATATATATATATATATATATATATATATATATTAGATCTTTGTTTCTATAAAAGTTCATATTTTTGTACATCTTCTAGAATCTATGCTCAAATGAACGCACAAGCTTCTTTGGCCTCTTAACTTCCGGTTCAGCCATTGGGACTTTACTCACAGGTATTCTTGGGTCATTTATTTTGGATTATTTTGGTTGGTCTTATGTATTCCGTGTTATCGGATTTATGGGAATTGCTTGGGCATTGATTTTGCGTTACTATGCAATGGCGGGAGAACGTAATCGTATCATCAATGTCTCCTTGCCCTCACGGCTGTGTGTCAATAAATCAAATGTTGATACTGTACCATGGTTGAAGTATTTTAGTAAATTATCATTCTGGGCATGCGTTCTTACACATGCCTGCGAAATGAATTGCTTCTTTGTGTTGCTCTCATGGCTGCCAACATATTTCCATGATGGATTTCCACACGCCAAGGTAACTTTTATCATTATATAATAATTTTTTTTTTCAAAATTGGAAAAACTAAAATAATTAATTCTTATTTAATAAACACTCCAAGGGTTGGGTAGTGAATATGATTCCGTGGTTGGCTCTGCCGCCGAGTACTTTTTTTGCGAAATATCTAACGGGAAGACTGCTGGCGCGTGATTGGTCCATGTCGTCAGTGAGAAAGATTGTACAAAGCTGCTGTTTTGCTGCACAAAATGTGGCTCTATTTATAATGAGCAGAACTTCAGATTTCCATACAGCTTTAATATGTATGACGGTAATTATTGGTGAGTTAGCATTGCATTTTTTACATTTTAACAGCAATAACTAAGTTTTTGTACTTTGTTTTGCAGGCGGCACGGGTTTTCATAATAATGCTGTTACAGTAAACCCCCAAGATTTAGCTCCATCGCATTCAGGCAGTGTTTTTGGTCTGATGAACACGGTGGGAGCGATTCCAGGCTTCTTGGGCGTATATTTGGCCGGACACATTTTAGAGGCTACACAGAGCTGGCCAATGGTCTTTAGTGCAGCGGCAGGTATAAATCTTGTGGGCTGGATAATATTTGTGGTCTTTGGATCAGCAGAGGCTATAGTGTGATTTAATTTAAGCTATTTACTCTTAAAATACAAACGTTCCACTGCATACTGCATTCATCATAAGATATGTTCGTTCATTGTGTAAAATAGTATTTATATAAATGACGATGATGGCTTCTTTTAAATGTCGTAAATAAGTAATCCCTGATTTAAGCTGACTGTAATGAATCTTCTTTTTTTTAGATTTTTTTCGATTCTCTCTTGATATAGTACTTTACAAAGTATGTAATTTTACATTTTAAGTAGTATAATAATAAAAATATCTCGAAAATCACAAATGTTTTTTGCAATTTTCTGTGACGTGTACTTCAAAGGGGGTATCACGAAAATAAAAAATAGCCTATCTCATTCAGTTTGGTCTTCACGGGGTATCACGAAAATAAAAATAGCCTAAAAGAGAAAAAGTGGATCCAGTTGGGGGCCCCGGAGTAGACACCAAGTACGAGAACCAATATTAAACCGGTAAGAAAAGGCAAAAGTCGGACGGGCCAAATATATAATACCATCCACAAGTATTTGCTAGCATGGAGGAATTTGTAGGGGCTACATAAAACCATTATTATACAGAATATCAGCATAATACGTTAAAATGTCTTTTCCAGAGCACCAAGAAATGTAATCCGAATTGTCCTATATATGGGGGGCTATATCTAAATATGAAACGATGTGCTACGTTTTCTATACATATGATCTACAGCAATAAAAGGTATAAATAAAAACTCAAGTTTCGGCCAAATCAGTTGAAAAATGCTTTCTCTAGAGCGTCAAAACATCTGTATCAAAACATGGACCTGTATGCTTCATTCCGCTTTAAAGATACATAAATTATAAATGCTTACATTTCAGTATGATCAATTACAAAATGTGTTCTCTAGAGGATCAAAAAATAAAATCAAAACATTTACCGAAGACTGATGTGCTCCATTTTCACTAGTTCCATTCATTATATACTAATATTAATTTAATGTTAACTTAATATTTATTTATTTTTTTCTAAATTTTTAGTGATTAGATTTATTAATCGCCCATGTGATGACAATCGCGTCAGTTCGAATCGCAAAACGCAAAAATTTCCCATTCAATTTTAATGGTCTTCGAAATTAAATTTTAATAAAATTCAAACAAGGATGTAGTTATTTATCACTGCAATTAATAATTTTATTTTACCATATTCAAATTGTTGTGGTAAAAAAGAATTCAGAACATGCATTTTGCGACTTGAAGTCACAATCGCCAATTTTAGGCGAAGCGATTGCCATCACATGGGCTATATATTTACTTTTGTTATTATTTAATTTAATAATTTAATTAAATGAAATATTTCAGCTAAATCGGTTGAAAACTGGAAGGATTGGTAAATATTTGCGACCTGCACTTTGATCACAAGAATATATAGACAGACGGACAAGGCTAAGAGGATCCTGCAGGTTTCTAGGCCCGCTAAATTGAAACCCGGATCCACATATAACAATGTGAAAATAAATTCTGGCGAAAAAATAATGTGTAAAATCCCATGATTTTTTTCATATTTAAAAATATTAGTTTCAGAGTCGTAGTCTCGAGTTGAAAAAAATGCTCGAATACAGACTCCAAGTACAGATCTTTTTAAAAAATGAAATTTTCGCGAAGTAGATAGATATTGTGTTAAATAGCAAAGTTTACTAAAATTTTGTAAAAGAATTTTAAATGCAGATAAATAATCTCCGATTTAAGCTGATCTGTAATGAATCGCCTTTTTCTGTTTTTTCGATTCTCTCTTTACGTATTACTTCGCAAAGTACGTTATTTTATATTTTAAGTGGTATAATAAAAAAAAAAGCTCAAAAAATACAAAGTTTAAATAATTTTCTTCGACATATATGGACCATCAAGTTCATAGCCCATTTTGCGATAGTAATTTCTTGTGCCGACACCCGAAATGACCGCCAGTTTGGTACTACCATGCTCCTCGCGAGCTATTCTTTCGGCTTCTTCCATTAACAACATACCAAACCCCTAAAATTAAAACACAAACACATTTATCATCTTTTAATATTTAACAAAATTGATAATATACCTGATGCTGAAATTTGGTTGGATCACGAGCATTAACCGGCACCACCGATCCATATACATGTAATTCTCTGACAATTGAACATTGTCCATCCTTTAATTCAGGCCTAAATGTTTCGGGAGAACATTTACGCAAGCGCAACAGACCCACCAGAATATCTTGTGCGGGATCTTCATATGAGAGGAATGTTTCCCAACCACCATTGGCCACATAATCACGACGTATCAATTCAATTTCGTACGGTCGCACTTTATTATGTATTTCCTGTATACCCACTTCACGGGTACGAACATCGCGACATTCAGTGCCCAAATCTTTCATGCGTGCTAAAGCCAATTCACGGAGATTGCCGTGTTCAACGCCAGAGCTAAATAGAAAAAATGAGTTATAAGCAACAAGTAATAAGTAATCGGAAATATAATCGTTCTTCTATTTAGGAAGCAAACAAATAATTTGGCATCACCCAACCGATGATAGTTGTTAAAAAATGTTTAACCCTGTGAAAATGTGAATTACTTTTTCCCTTATGAGCCTGACTATAAATCAAACTAACCTAGAGTCTTTGTATGAATTATGTCCGCATTAAAATATCATCCATCCATGCAAATGGAATTCTTTCCAAAATAATACAGAACTGCGCAAAATGTAGTACTCCTCGAAAAACCAAATAAAAATCGAATTACTCTCAGAGGATGGAGCGATCTGTATTTACTGAGATATCGATGGCTTAATATAAAAAGGACGTATCTTGATTTTTTTTTCGTTTGCTTAAGTAGAATGCATTCAAATGTACCTTATTTTTCTTTTTAATTTTCTAGGGATATAGTTGCGAATAAATTATTTATAGGTATTGTAAAAACCCCATAAGTCTAATCAAGGAAGTTGTTTGGTTTTTATTCTGTACTTCGTGCCCCTGTTAAGGAACAACAAAATCAAGATGCTCCCTTTTTATATTAAGCTATCGATATGCAGAAGTAATCTAATATAACAAATGTGCTTTGGTACCAGCAGTGTCTTGACCGAAAGCTTTTCTGTACTGAATTTTGTGTTGGGCTTTCCGAGGACACAGAAAAATACCAAAAACCATTTTTTGGGGAATGAGGATCTATTACACACACATTTTAACACATACATTGTTCTTAGGTATTACCTGACCAGCGGCATCGGTATATCACGCTGGACACGATACACTCGGGTCCACGGAGGCACCAAAGCTAATATTTTCGCTACCAAATCGACCAACATCGAAGGCGGGTATGACTTATAACGGCCAGTTTTCCATAGTTCATACAGGCCTGTACCACGGATGACCAAAGTAGGGTAAATCTTTAAACCATCCGAACGGAAAGCAGGATTTTCAAAGTATTCCTTAAAGTAGATAAATATATAAGTTAATACAAACATATTACAGGAAGTCTTCATATCGTCCACTTCGTGCAAGAGTGTAACATTTCAAAACGGGTCATAAAAAATGTATACAATTTAGAAAATGTGTCACTTTTGTAGGAAGATAGATAGTGGGTTTAACTTACAATAAACTGCTCTATATCTCTTTCAAAGTCCACATTTGGTAAATCTGGCATCATATGGGTAACAATTTTATAACCAGCATCTTTGCCCAAATGAAAACTTTCACACACCGCTTTAACGGTATGTCCTCGATTCGTATCCCTAGCTACATCTTCATAGACAGATTGGACGCCAATTTCCAAACGAGTACAACCATACGATAACATATCGGAAATGTGGCGTTTCAAACAGTAATCCGGTCGTGTCTCAATAGTAATGCCAATACATTTGGTTCGTGATTTTTCCGAATAACGAACGGCTTCAGCAACATTAGCACTTGTATGTCCAGAAAGAGCATCATGCAGATTGCGTATGAAATAATCACGATAGTCTTCAGGCAGGCACATGAACGTTCCACCCATAACGATAAATTCTACTTTATCCACCGAATGACCCAACTGTTTGAGCTGTTCAACACGATGGCGTGTTTGCAGAAAAGGATTATAACGCGCTCGAATAGCACGCATAGAAGTCGGTTCGTAGCCTGTATACGACTGAGTGGAATACTCAAAATCACTGTCTGGACCGCCGGGACAGTAAACGCATATATTACCCGTCATACTGATATGAGGACAGCGATGGGGTTTGCACATAACGGCAACAACTGCAATCTGGATACGGCATAGAAATACTGTAGGTATAATCTATATAACAATTTTTTTCTGCTACTTACACCACTAGCTGTTCTTATGGGTTTGGCCCTCAGTTTTGGTAGCAATATCTTCTTGGCCTCTTGCGGCACAGCCGCTATTATGTCGACCAAACGTGGTGAGCTTTCCAACCCGTACTTGGACGATAGGCGAGATTTCATGCGATTGAGATTGACATCTTTCTTCTCTTCATGAGCCTGCAAAAGCTCCTGTATGATCTCACCAATAACAATAACCTGCCGTTCTTCACGACTTAATCCCACACCTAATGGCAAAAATAGCAAGTCCAATTAAATCATAGAAGCTGTAAGTAATAAGCACTCTTCTCAAACTTACCTAATTTCTTTTTCTGCTTCATTTTCTTCCTAATCTATGTTCCGCAAATATAATTAATAAAATTAAACGCGCTCTCCATTTACGCAGACAACGTGTTCATAACAAACGATTTGTTTTCTCTGCGCTTGTCAAACTCAGCTGATTTTGATCTTATTTTTTAGGGCATCTCCTAAATACCGGTGAATGCGTCCTGCGTCTGTCAAACTCGATTTCAAATATATGAAAATGTACTACAGCCACCCAAATACGCCGGATAATTCCAAAAAATCCGAATTTGACAGTGCGCTTACAACTACAACGAAAGAAAACAAAAACAAAACAAAACATACACAACAACAAAAGAAAACATAAACACAAACAGATGACAAGCAGAATGTCATTTTTTATTTTGGAACAGTCCAAGGTATATTGAACAAGGTAGCGTACAGCGAACAGCTGATTTTCTCGCCATTTTTTCAGAGCTCAATGAACTGTCAAACTCACGGATGACGTTTGATTGTTTGTTTACATTTTGTTGGGAGCGTTTTAAAAAATTGTGTACAAACAAAATTCACGCAAATTAAAAATAATGTAAATTGTATTTAACATTTCCTATATTTAAATGTAAATAAAGCAAAGTGTGTATGTGTGATATCACATAACTTTATTAATTTTGTTTTAAAGTCCTATTGATGTCATTATAAATGGTATATAATATCTTGCAAATGTATGCCACGGTTTCGCAGAGTCGCGAATCCGTAATTTCGAATTTTCCATGACTGGCGCATGAGACAAGCTGAATTTTACCGATATCAAGGGTTGTGTTGGCTGTTTTGATTTGTAGATTGTTCTCATAGACGTGCCACTTAACAAAACTCCACAAAAAATTCTAATTGGGTCACATCGCACGATCTCGGAAGCCAGGTCACATAACCTCCTCGTGAGAGGACGATGCCATGTAGCATGAGTTGTGTGGCTATGGCGCCGTCCTGTTGGAACTGTTGAATTTAATTCAATAGTCAGATTTTTATTTACAGAAACGTCTTGTCGTTACAAAGATATAAAAAGGAATGAATAAAATAGAAAAAGAAATTCAAATCATGTACGTGCTTAAATACTACGTTCTTAATCAACTGTGGCATACAAGTTGCCAGAGATGCCATCATAATTCAACAGGAACCACGTGTTAGTGTCCATATCATCCAATTCAGCTCAAAAGAAGTTGGTAAGCCCCAAATCCACATCAAACAGCAACTTTTTCGATTTGAATTGGACGTTCTTGGAACACTTGTTTGTTCAATTTTGTTCATCAACAAATGGCAAACTAGGCGGAAGACAACACCCATTTTCATAAAACTGAATAATTGATGGACAATTCAACAGATGTAGCTTGAACAATGTTGCAGCTAACAACTTATTATTTGTATCAACGACAAACTTTGTTATTAAATTAAAAAATATATATAATACGTTCAATTCTTTTTACATTATTCGTTAATCATATTTTTTAATAAATGGTCCATATACATATGTACGAGTATATATTTTCTTATAACATGAAAAACTTATTTCCTAACTAGAAAATAAACACAACCTGGAAATTGGTTTTAACATGAGGAGTAGCTCTTCAACCCAAAGTCCTCTACGTCATCAGGAGGCCCATTCTGCTCAAAAGGATCTTGCTGTCGGCATTTTGAGTTAATTCCATTGCACGAGAGGCCGGCCGTCTTCCATTTTATGCATTTACTGCTCCATTTTTTCTGTTCTGCCTTTTTACTGATATGGGTGATGTGTATGACACGTATGGCCGCATTCAGCTTATGCCTCTCGCCACTCATTTTAGGACAAGCTCTGAAGAGACAAACCTTTTAAAAAATGTATTCCAAAGAAGTAAAATTGTTGGAAAGCTCGACCGGGCAGTATTGTATTATATGCCATCCAACATCAATGCTACTCAATACTGTAACAGCAAAAACATCCAGGTGTCATGAAGGATAATGACACTATCCTTCCGAGATTAAAATGAGGAAATTATTTCAAATTTATAGTTTCCTAAAGACAAAACTTACATTGTGTGTGTATCCCAATACAAGAGAAAAATTGTTATACTGAATAAAATTGCAGTCACCAGATCAACTTTAAAGGAGTTGTTGGTAGAATACAAGTATTCATATACCAGGGCTAGATAATACGTTTTCCGTTTTATTTGTACGTTTACGTACGTTGCGTGTTAAGTAATTTAGATATATTGTGTGATTGACAGAAGTCGATGTATTGTTTTTTTCCTTTCCTTTTACAGTACTATTCTGCTTTTTTTTATGAATGACAACAGTTCATTCATATCATCGTGGTTAAATTTTTTCAGTAGCGTTGGTAAGTTAGTGAATTTTTTAAAGAGTTTGTATTGAGAACGATGTTGTGTGAATTTGTCGCAATTAAAAATAATGTGGTTTTCGTTTTCTATAGTGTTACAGGAGGTACACTTGTTGTCGCTGGAGAGCCCCATTAGGAAGAGGAAGTTTTTACAATATGTGTGACCAGCTAGCAATCTGTTAATGATTTTAATGCTTTCAGGGGTGAAAGTGGTTCCCTTGTACCATTGGAGCTTTGTGGGTTCTTCAAAGAATTGCGAGAAGTAGGTTCCTTTAGTTTTAGAGATATTCATGTAATCGTCTTTCCATTCTTTCCATAGGTGTTCTTGTATGATATTATGTGCATCCCTAACTGAGTAGGCCGTGGGAATGGGGCACCCAACTGTAACAGCTTGTTTTGCATAATAGTCGGCGGTTTCATTGGGAGTGATTCCAACGTGGGATGGCGTCCATATAAACGTAAGTCTTGAGATCAGTGAATGATTTATTTTTGTGAGAATGTTGTTTATTAGGTAGTTATTGGCGGTATTGTTAGCTAGTAGTAGACAGGCGTTTTTACTGTCTGTAAAAATAGCTGCTTGACAAATTCCATCTTCTATAATTATATCAATTGCTTTGTCTAACGCATGTAATTCGCCAGTAAGAGAAGATACTTTAGCAGGTATTGAAAATAAGAAATTTTGATTTGACGATATGTTACAGGCTGCACAGCCTGTAGAATTTCCAGTCACCGATGCATCCGTGGCCCAAATACAGAAACCTTCTGATTTTAAATAATTTATTTGTTTGCGATATATTGCTATGAAGCACTCTCTATTGATATTATTCTTTTGAGCATTGAAGAGGTTGAGTTTAATTTCGATTTTATGAGACGGAATCTCTTTTTCGTTGATTATAAGATTGTCCATTATAGATTTGAACTTACTATAGACCATTCCCAGACTGGTTTTTATTGATGTGTGTTCTGTAAAGGCTTTGTAGTGAATTTGGTTGTAGGTTTTGAGTTTTATTAGCTCCTTTGCAGCCAAGTATTGTGATCTTTGTTTGGGAGGTAGTACACCTGCTAGAGTGTACACGACATGTGTTGGCGTAGATCTTGTTAGGCCCAGATTTCTCCGTAGGATTTGGTTCTGATAGCTTGTTACTTTTTTATTTAAATAAGTGGGCATATGAGCCATAGAAGATATTAGATATTCAGTTTTGGAGAAAATAATTGATTTTGCGATATTGTTGGCATAGTAAGGGTTAAGTCCATATTTTAAGGTTGTGGTCATCTTGAGGCCATTTAGAGAAGAGCGACATTGCCCTATAATATCATCGTAATGTTCCTTTAATGAGAGACTGTTTTTAATATTCCTCCCAAGAAACTTTATTGAGTTGACAGGTTTGATCAGCTGACCCGACAGCGATATCAATGGAACTTTCCGAGGTCCTTTAGCTACATACATGACAGCGGTTTTTTCGGTGTTGATTTGAAGGTTTAGATCAGACAGCATATGAGCGAATTGTACTACTTTGTTTTGCAATAATTTGTTAGCCATGTCAAAATCCCTGTGATGCGATAAGATAATGAAATCATCTGCAAATTGGAATATGTGAGTATTTTCATCCGCAAAACCATGTAGGCCCATGGTATACAAGTTAAACATTGTGGGACTTAAGCAGCTTCCTTGGGGTACACCATTTAGAATTTCCGTGCTATCATTTCCCATTATGAGTGTTCTGTGACTGAGGAAATTAATTGTCCATGCTATTATATCAAGTGGACAATTTAATTTAAGGAGAATATTTTGAAGAGTGGAAATATCGACGCATTCGTAGGCTCTACTGACATCTAGGGTGACAAGAATCACTTTTTCACCGTTTTCCTTATTGGAAGTAATTGTGTGGAGAATATCATTTATACATAAGGACGGAGACATGTTCTTTCTGTAAGCATAAGTTCTTTCAGGAAGAATCTGTTCCGTATTTAAAAATGTGGATAGTCTTTCCTTGGCCATTAGGTTTATTATTTTTAGCAGCACTGAGATTAGGGCAATCGGTCTGAAATCTTTGAAATCTTCTAGATCCTTACCTCTTTTTGGGATTGGAATGATTTTTATCTTTCTCCATTCATCTTCTATTCGGCATTCAAGCCAGGCGTTATTAAGGGCAATGAGTAGGTTTTCCTTTGCACTGAGAGATAATTTGTTTACCATTTCATAGGTAATACCATCAACCCCTGCAGCTGAGGGCGAATTTTTCTTCTTTAGGACGGCGAGAAGTTCAGTAATTGTGAAAGGATTAGGTTGATCCTTGTTTGAAATTGGTTTAAAAGACGATGAGTTTTTTGGAAATTGACTTTTTAGATAGTTTAAAAAAGGTTTGTTGTTTTCTATACACCATTTTGAAGAATTTTTAGATTCACCAGAATTTTTGCAACCGCGAACAAATTTAAAAAGAGATTTGGAACTTGGATTTTGGTTTAGTTCAGAAATTTTTGCAGCAAACGAATTTTTTTTTGCAAGTATTATCGCATTACGAAGGTTAGAGATTGTTTCTCGAAGCTTTGTAGCATTTATATTATTTTTGTCAGCATCAAAAATTTTTTGGGCTGCTTGTCTTAGACGATATAGCTTGTTTATGGACTCATTCCACCAGATTTTTGGCTTTCTATTAGATGTTATCACATAAGATGAATTATTAATTTCACTTTGTATAGAGTTTTGTATTTTTTCCACATCGGTAGAAAGTTCGAGAGTACTGAGGTTTTTGAACAGTTTGTTTTTGGAAAGAAAACGATTTTTTATTTTGGTGCTGTTTTCAACATTGATTTTTATAGGAAAATGGTGGCTGCCGCCAATTGTGGATTTAAGTACGTTCCACGATACATTCAAATTTGTGTTAGTAAAGGAAAGGTCTAAAACTGAGCCGCGTGAATTGTCCATTAAAGATTTTTTAAAAGTCGTTTCTCCATTATTTATGCACCGAAAGACAGAATTTTCAAAAATTTGTTTAATAGCCGAGCCACGAACAGAGTCACACGAGTCACCATAGTATTTTGATCTTGCGTTGAAATCGCCACAAATAAATACATTGGATTTTCCTTCCAGGAATATAAGAAGTTTTTCTAATTCTTTTTTTAATGTATTAGACTTTACTGAGTGGGGAAAATACACAGATACTAGTGTTAAGTTTGATGATAAATTTTTGGTCTCACATATTAAAATGTCTAAGTTTGTGTCAAACTGTAGTTTTTTTACTGCGATATTGCTTTTAAAAATAACGGCAACACCTCCATAGTTGTCGTGTCTTTTTTTGGTAATGACATTGTAATTATTTATTTTTGAGTTTAAGTTTATGTCTTCATAGTTGAAAATTTCACTTAGGAGGCATATATCAATATTTAACTTGTTTAAATAGAAATCTAATATATTTTTGTTTTTAGATAAGCTTTGGATATTATGTTGTAGTAAATTCATCTTGATTAACATAATTTAAGTCTCTGTTATTTGATGGCACTGAATTTATAGCTTTTTGGAACTGATTTAAAATTTGTAAACCTTCAGAACAATTAATTGATTTTAAGATATTTGACATTTGCGTAGCAAACATATTCATCATTTTTTCGAATTCCGAGACTGTGTGACGACTTTGATATTCGAAAATTGGTTTCGATGGAATTAAATTTACCGGACTGGCTACAGGTAAGTTTCTTTTAATTGGCATTTTAGCAACTTTGCTGTATTTGACCTTCGTAATTGTTCTGTTTATTTCTTCATTAAAGGTTTTGGATTTGTTTTTGGGCTGTCTCCCCACGACTGGAAATTGATTTTGGTATTCATCTTCACCAAGAATTTCAAAGTAATTTGTACTATGAAAAGTTTGCACACATTCTTTTCTGGACTTGTTTGATAAGGCCATGATTTTCCTTATAGACTTTTCAGAGCTCCATTTTTCACAAACCTCCGAGTCGTTTGCCGAGTGATCAACTTTGTTGCAGAGAATGCACCTAGGTGAGTTGCAAGGAGTTAGACATTTTGTTGTGGATAGACACATCTGGCATCTTTCTTCTTTGCAGTCATTTTGGCAGATTATGTTAGATCCGCATAGAAGGCATCTTTTTTTGGATTTGCAGCGTATTGCAATGTGGCCCAGTCTGCCACAGTTTTTACATAGACGAAGTGGAGGCACGTACAGTTCAAAATAGGCCTTCATACAGAACATGTTGGCTTCATCAACGGGTTTGTCGTGAATTACACCGACCTTTATAGTTTCTGACGGTTTTTCAACACCATTTTCATCTTTGAAATTATATCTATAAACCGAGACTGCGGAATAGTCATTTTCTCTGTTTATTTCATTTAAGATTCTTTCACCAGAGTAAGATAAAGGCACATTTTTTATGATGTAAAATTTTTGTAAGAAACGGTCTGGAATAAATGCTTGCATTCCGATTTCACGTAATTTAGGGTTTATAACAATGTCGTTTGCTGCATTTGGGTTATTAAAAGAGAGTCTAAAGGTATTATAACCGACATGTTTGGCATGAAAATTAGGGGCAATATTTATTTTTTCTAGTTTTTCAAAAAGATGAAGTTCACAATTTCTTATTTTTGTACTAACTTGGGTTTCTGACGACACCAGCACGTAAAAAGGGCCTGGGTGACTTGGAGGATATAAAATTTGTTTATTTTTGAAAAGATCAAAGTTGTACTCAATCGTGTTTGTTTGCATTTCTGCACTTGAAATTGGTGCATCATTGTAAGTTGATGATTTTGAGGCAGTTGAGGTACTTGGTTTGTTTTGTAGCATTGTGATGTTTTTTTGATTTGATTTATTGGTGGATAATGGTTTAAATTTTTTGTTATCCGGATTTACTATGTTTTCATCCGGTTTCCGTGGATTTGGAGGAGGTGGGGGTTCATTACCCACCATGATTTTTAATTTTTTTAAAATTACACAATTGTTGTTGTTTTAGAACACCGTGACTTTGAATTTGGTTTTTCCTTTATTTGTAGAAATAACAAAAATGAGACTGTCTCTATTTTGAAACCGTTAGTTGTTGTTTTTGTTGTGTGAAAAACAAAACAATAACAGAAGAAAGCAGCGACACGCGCATAAAGTGGACTGTCATCAACAAGAGTTGGGGCAGTACTGAAAAAATCAAATTTCAAATAAAAAATTTATTTGACAACCAATTGTTGGTCAGCTGTTCGAGTCGGCTGCCAATTTTGACAAGCTATTGTACGAAAATAATGTACAGGGTTGTATCCCAGTTTTGTTGTTGGGCAAGTGATTTTACCTTCTATTATTGTATCATGGAACAGTCCAGAAGTAGAAAAATATTAAATGTTGAATTTGTTGGAAATAATAAATACGAACCGGTAAGAATTTAATATCTTACTATTATAATTTATATTAAAATGTGCTTTCCAGATTAATAGCGAAGAAATTATTGAAATAGCTGGGACACTGCCCACTTATGAAATTCAAAGGGCCTCTCCACATTACAGGTCTTTGCATTTTGCACAACCAATAAAGAGTTTAAGAAACATAATTTGACTTCGGTGGACAAAATCAACATCTTTAGATACTCCACGATTACTAATATTTCCGTTCTTCTCAAATTAAAACATATAACTACAATGCTATGGAAATTTTTTAGTTAAAAAACGTTGTCATTGGGGTGTATACACAATAATACTGCTCAAATGCAAGCTATCAAATTGCTTCAGTGCAGTCCAGTTTCTACAATCTTTCCGTACGAAAACTTAGTTAGAAAGTTGAGAAGGCGAAGAAAAATGAATTACTCTGTCTGAAAAAGTTTAAAATACGAATGCCTCCTGGTTTTGGAGTAAATTTCTATTTCCTCTTCTTTGTGGTTTGTTCAGAATATTTTCAAAACATATAAATCATCCATAATATCTATATTGCTCTGAATAACCACTCCATATGTAGAAAAACAAAATTTTTCTGAGGGTATCTCTTAAATACCAGTGAATGCGTCCGGCGTCTGTCAAACTCAAATTTCATCCTATTGTTTTCTGTGCATACAACAACACTTTGACAGACGCAGGACGCAATTCACCGGTATTTAAGGGCATCTCCTAAATACCGGTGAATGCGTCATGCGTCTGTCAAACTCGATTTCAAATATATGAAAATGTACTACAGCTACCGAAATACGCACACGGATACGCCGGATAATTTCAAAAAATCCGAATTTGACAGTGCGCTTACACATACGAGGAAAGAAAACAAAACAACAACAAAAGAAATCATAAACACAAACAGATGACAAGCAGCATTTTATTTTTTATCTTGGAACAGTGCACGAAGTAGAAAAATATTAAATATTGAATTTGCTGGAAATACCAAATACAAACTGGTAAGAATTTAATATTTTACTGTTATAATTTATATCAAATTGTGTTTTTCAGATTAACAGCGAAGAAATGATTGAAATAGCTGGGACACTGCCCACTTATGGAATACAAAGGAGCCTGCACGCAATTTCTCTGAAGTTGTCAACACCAAGTAAATTCCAAAACTTTAAAATATGTACCAGCATTTTAGTAATAATGTTTATTAATTCAACAGAAACGTGGGGAACCTATTCATGTTGCTTGGACGCAAGGAATCCATTTTCAAGAACACATTTTGATTCCGGTCGGATCTAATCTAAGAAAATCGTTAGTCCAGGAATTTGTTCTTCCTACAACGAAGCATGTGACACGAGCTTGTTCCGAATAGTTTTTATTTCCATAGCTTTACGATGCTGCATTTAAATTCCTTGTTCAACGAGGACATTTGGAAATATCAATTGAAACTGGCCAATAAACAATTATCTACTTTGAAGCATGATTATAAGATAGAATTTGATTTAATAGCGACACTGTCATGTGATAAAAAAAACACAATTTAGTCCCTCCATGGCAAGTTCCGACAGCTTCGATAGATTTGGTTGGTGTTTACAAAGTCAGGAGGAGAATTACAGGTCTTTACATTTTGCACAACCAATAAAGAGTTTAAGAAACATAATTTGACTTCAGTGGCCAAAACCAACATCTTTAGATACTCCACGATATATTAGCAATGTTTCCGTTCTTCTCTAATGAAAAACAGCATCTTGCATTACAAATAAATTAAAACATATAACTACAATGATATGGAAATTTTGTAGTTAAAAAACGTTGTGTCATTGGGGTGTATACACAATAATACTGCTCGAATGCAAACTATCAAATTGCTTCAGCGCAGCTTCTACAATCTTTCCTTACGAAAACTTAGTTAGAAAGTTGAGAAGACGAAGAAAAATGAATTGCTGTCGGAAAATGTTTAAAATTCGAATGCCTCCTGGTTTTGTAATATATTTCTATTCCTTCTTCTTTGTGGTTTGTCCAGAATATTTTCAAAACATATAAATCATCCATAATATCGATATTGCTCTGAATATCCACTACAAATGTAGAAAAACAAAAACAATTTTTCTGAAATGGGGATGATAAATCAGCTGTTTTTTGTTTACTGCGTATTTCGGTACAGCGCGCGTTAAAAATTATCCATCATGCGTTTTTTTGACAGACGCTGACGCATTCACTGGTATTTAAGGGCATCTCCTAAATACCGGTGAATGGGTCCTGCGTCTGTCAAAAAAACGCATCATGGATAATTTTTAACGCGCGCTGTACCGAAATACGCAGTAAACAAAAAACAGCTGATTTATCATCCTCATTTCAGAAAAATTTTGTTTTTCTACATTTGGAGTGGATATTCAGAGCAATATCTATATTATGGATGATTTATATGTTTTGAAAATATTCTGGACAAACCACAAAGAAGAAGGAATTTAAATATATTCCAAAACCAGGAGACATTCGAACAGCAATTAATCATTTTCAGACAGCAATTAATTTTCAACCTTCTAACTAAGTTTTCTTAAGGAAAGATTGTAGAAGCTGCACTGAAGCAATTTGATAGTTTGCATTCGAGCAGTATTATTGTGTATACACCCCAATGACACAACGTTTTTTAACTACAAAATTTCCATAGCATTGTAGTTATATGTTTTAATTTGTTTGTTATGCAAGATGCTGTCTTTCATTAGAGACGAACGAAAACATTGCTTATATATCGTGGAGTATCTAAAGATGTTGATTTTGTCCACCGAATCAAATTATGTTTCATAAGCTCTTTATTGGTTGTGCAAAATGTAAAGACCTGTAATTCTCCTCCTGACTTTGTAAACGACAACCAAATCTATCGAAGCTGTCGGCACTTGCCATGTTGTGTTTTATATCACATGGCAGTGTCGCTATTAAATCAAATTCTATCTTATAATCATGCTTCAAAGTAGAGAATTGTTTATTGGCCAGTTTCAATTGATATTTCCAAATGTCCTCGTTGAACATTGAATTCAATTGCAGCATCGTAAAGCTATGGAAATAAAAACTATTCGGAACAAGCTCGTGTCACATGCTTCATTGTAGGAAGAACAAACACCTGGACTAACGATTTTCTTAGGTTAGATCCGACCGGAATCAAAATGTGTTCTTGAAATGGATTCCTTGCGTCCAAGCAGCATGAAAAGGGTCCCCACGTTTCTGTTGAATTAATAAACATTAATACAAAAATGCTGGTACATATTTTAAAGTTTTTACTTGGTGTTGACAACCCCAGAGAAATTGCTTGCCTTGTGCCCTTCTTGATTTTTAGACATTTGTGGAGAGGCTCCTTTGTATTCCATAAGTGGGCAGTGTCCCATTTCATGCTATTTCAATCATTTCTTCGCTGTTAATCTGAAAAACACATTTTGATATAAATTATAACAGTAAAATATTAAATTCTTACCAGTTTGTATTTGGTATTTCCAGCAAATTCAATATTTAAAATTTTTCTACTTCGTGTTCCAAGATAAAAAATAAAATGCTGCTTGTCATCTGTTTGTGTTTATGTTTTCTTTTGTTGTTGTTTTGTTTTCTTTCCTTGTATGTGTAAGCGCACTGTCAAATTCGGATTTTTTGAAATTATCCGGCGTATCCGTGTGCGTATTTCGGTAGCTGTAGTACATTTTCATATATTTGAAATCGAGTTTGACAGACGCAGGACGCATTCACCGGTATTTAGGAGATGCCCTAAGAGACACCCTAAGAGATGCCCTGAAATGGGGATGAAAAATCAGCTGTTTTTGTTTACTGCGTATTTCGGTACAGCGCGCGTTAAAAATTATCCAACATGCGTTTTTTTTACCTACGCTGACGCATTCACCCTTAGGGAATCTCTTAAGGCCGGGTTAGGCATACGTAACCGTAATTTATCATTACCATTGCCGTAACGTTGCCCAATAAATAGTGTGTCACTGCTTCATATCACGGGAGCTATGAGAACGACTGCAACAACAGCTCTGGAAATTATCATGAACATTCTCCCCCTGAACTAAACCAGATCGGCAGGGCACCTGTCCGACACACAAAGATACTTGAAGATGGAGTTGACCTTCCACACACGGATTACTCACTGTGTGAAACCTTTATAGAAGAGGATTTTACTACGATTATTCCCTCCATTGTAGACTGGAAAGAGCAAAATATAGTTTATGGGAAATTAAACTTCTATACCGACGGATCAAAAATGATTGACGGCACAGGCAGTGGCATTTTCTGCAAGGAGCTAAACATTCGCGAATCCTACAAACTAAAGGATGAATGTAGTATATTTCAAGCGGAAATATACGCAATCTTAAAAGCTGAGGAAGTTATATGAATGAGACCGATATTCAACAGCGATATCAGTTTTTTCATTGATAGCCAAGCAGCAATAAAGGCGTTAAGGGGACCGGATATAAGGTCAAAGGTAGTCAGCCCCTGTCGTAGAGAATTGATGATTCTCACAGAACAGCATAAAATTACTCTGTGCTGGGTGCCAGGCCACAAAGATATCCCGGGTAACGAAGAAGCAGATGCTTTAGCTAAGAATGGAGCACTCCTTACAGGGGGCGATGTTCCGCATGTTTTACCACCTTTGTCTCACTGTTTTTCCAGGATCAAAGAGAAGAGCGGGGAGAAATGGCACAGACGGTGGAACACCTCTGCAGCTTGTGAACAGACGAAACTACTCTGGGACGAAAAGGAATCGCGAAATTCTGAACGCCTACTAAGGATGAAGAGGGATGAACTAAGGGCCGTAATTGGCATAATTCCTTAGGAAAACATATGGTAAGAATCGGCATCAGAAATGATGACTTATGTAGATGGTGTGGGAATGCTGACTATTCGGAAGATGGTTATCACTTCCTTTGTCAGTGCCCTGCCCTATGCAAAAGAAGAAAAAGGATACTCGGCTCTTTTTATTTCCAGACATTAACGGAAATTCGAGGCTACGACCCAACAAAAATATTGTCATTCATCAGGGCTTCAAAATGGCGCCCATAATATTAGAAAACATCCGGGGCAACACATAACAACACATAAGTAAACAAAAAAGCCGCGATTTATTTTTGTTTAGGTTTATTAAAAATGAAGTTAAAAAGAATGTTAATAAATTTGTGGTTTTTAAATCTGTGCAGAATTTACAATAAAAGTAATCAAGAAAATATCGTCGGATAAGAAGATGGGGTGGACGTCCTATAAACAATGACTGGGTGAAAGCCGGCCACTAGAATGCCTATGGCAGTTTTTTATTTGTTATTAACATTAATAAAATAGGAGTTACCTACGCCAAAGCAACGGATTAGACCGGCACAGAGAATAGCAATAACACCACTGTATGTAAAATATTGCTTTATCTAATGATTCCAAGTAGGGAAATATTAACATTCTACTCTTTAAAATTTTAGATATTTGGGTCACGGTTGTTCCATACAATTCGAAATATTATTTTAGAATGCATTGAAGTTTTGTGACGCTTGCTTTCGCCGATTTATTTAAGTGAACAAACTACACAGCAGTACAAACACATTGCCAATGATTTTCAACGAATGTGGGATATGCCGAATTGTGTGGGAATCTGCGATGGTAACTATACATTCATATCAGTTAATGTTGGAAGTTATGGCAGCCAACACGATGGGGGTATGTCCATTAAACTTCAATTTATTTATAATCTATTTAAATACAAACAATTTCCATTTCTTAATTTAAATTGAATACAGCTATATTCCAGTACTCTCCGTTTGGCCAATCAGTTATTTTAGGTACAGTACCTGTACCTCCTAGTAAACCATTATCGTCAGCATCCTCTGAAGCCTTTCCTCATTTTTTATTGGCGATGCGGCGTTTCCCCTGAGGAATATCCTTGGTCTAAGTCAACACCTTTAGACGAGCTCAGAGACAACATCCAACGCGAAATTGCCAACGTTCCGGTCGAAATGTGTCCAAGAGTGGTGGAAAATTTGGGTCGAAAGAATATATCGTTGTTGACGGGCTCTTGGCCATATGACCGAAATTGAATTTTATTCTTAAAATGTAACATTTGCACTACACCTGGAATTTGAACTCTATATTTTAAATATTCTGTGTTTTATTAAGGTAAGTACACACGATTTGCAGATCGGACAACATTGCCAGAAAAATGCAACCCTGTGAATTTACAACCGTGTGAACATACAATTTTTGTTTGGCAACGTTAGCAGAAAAGTCATTGCGAGATAATTTGCAGATTGTTATATGTGCGAAGTTTATGCATGTGACAACGGCGCCATTGCCAGAAAAACTTTTTTTTTGCAACACTGTCTAAAATGTATTTTTATTGGCAATCCTGCATATAAATATGTACACAATATATTGTAAATATATGAAATTGTAATGTTTTCTTGCAATCTGTCTGAACTGTCAATTCAACTTTGCCTAACAATCTGTCGTTGTCCGTATATTTGCAGCACTTTAACAGGGTTGATAACGTTTGCCGACCTGGCAATCGTCTACACTAAGCTTTAGTATATAAAATTCTTATGTCCTATTTGTCTATTTCCACTGAAGAGGGACTCAGCCAAATCCAATCCAATCTCTATTAATAAATAAGTCCACGTTTGTAGAGACGCTTATATTGCTGTCAAATTAACCCACAATGAAGAAGATTGGCGCAATGATTATCTCGTACTGTCGTCAAAAGAATCCTGAAGCAGATTATAAATTTAATTTTTAATGGAGTCAGCTGCGATCTTCATAAAACTCACCTGTAACGCCCAGCTCCTTGACAATTTGCTTCCAAGCTTCTCGCTTTTTTCAGATATCCTATGTCCTGGATTATATTTATTGTATAAATACTCGTGTGACTGCACCAATGAAATCAAACATTCGTCTTTCAAATAATTAATAAATTATTTTCTTTACTTTTCTCGGTGAACATACAATTGTAATTGTAATCAACATGTAGTATCAGCTGTTGTCAAATTGTACGTAAACGGAACGTCCAATTCTGATTTCAACAGATCCAGCCGTCCGTTTACGTTTCGTTTGCGTTGGCTAATCGTTTAGGGTTTCTCTTAAATACCAGTGAATGCGTCAGCGTCTGTCAAAAAAACGCATGATGGATAATTTTTAACGCGCGCTGTACCGAAATACGCAGTAAACAAAAACAGCTGATTTATCATCCCCATTTTAGAAAAATTTTGTTTTTCTAAATTTGGAGTGGATATTCAGAGCAATATCGATATTATGGATGATTTATATGTTTTGAAAATATTCTGGACAAACCACAAAGAAGAAGGAATTTTAAACATTTTCCGACAGCAATTCATTTTTCTTCGTCTTTTAAACTTTCTAACAAAGTTTTCGTAAGGAAAGATTGTAGAAGCTGCATTGAAGCAATTTGATAGTTCGTATTCGAGCAGTATTATTGTGTATACACCCCAATGACGCAACGTTTTTTAACTACAAAATTTCCATAGCATTGTAGTTATATGTTTTAATTTGTTTGTTAAGCAAGATGCTGTTTTTCATTAGAGAAGAACGGAAACATTGCTAATATATCGTGGAGTATCTAAAGATGTTGGTTTTGTCCACTGAAGTCAAATTATGTTTCTTAAACTCTTTATTGGTTGTGCAAAATGTAAAGACCTGTAATTCTCCTCCTGACTTTGTAAACGCCAACCAAATCTATCGAAGCAGTCGGCACTTGCCATGTAGGGACTAAAGGCCCAACTATAATGTGCATAAGCAATTCCATAGGGAATGTGCGTTAAGTTTCGCACTCTGCTTAAGCAAATAGGAACTTAACGAAAAGTTCACTTAAGTACATTATAGTTTGGCACATACGATTTCATGCATTCGCACAGTTGCTTAAGCTAGCTTGTGCATATTATAGTTGGGCCTTTAATTGTGTTTTATATCACATGACAGTGTCGCTATTAAATAAAATTCTATCTTATAATCATGCTTCAAAGTAGAGAATTGTTTATTGGCCAGTTTCAATTGATATTTCCAAATGTCCTCGTTGAACAAGGAATTTAAATGCAGCATCGTAAAGCTATGGAAATAAAAACTATTCGGAACAAGCTCGTGTCACATGCTTCATTGTAGGAAGAACAAACACCTGGACTAACGATTTTCTTAGATTAGATCCGACCGGAATCAAAATGTGTTCTTGAAAATGGATTCCTTGCGTCCAAGCAGCATGAATAGGTTCCCCACGTTTCTGGTTAATTAATAAACATTAATACAAAAATGCTGGTACATATTTTAAAGTTTTGGAATTTACTTGGTGTTGACAACTTCAGAGAAATTGCTTGCAATGTTCCCTTCTTGATTTTTACATATTTGTGGAGAGGCTCCTTTGTATTCCATAAGTGGACAGTGTCCCAGCTATTTCAATAATTTCTTCGCTGTTAATCTGAAAAACACATTTTGATATAAATTATAACAGTAAAATATTAAATTCTTACCAGTTTGTATTTGGTATTTCCAGCAAATTCAATATTTAATATTTTTCTACTTCGTGCACTGCTCCAAAAAAAAAAAAATAAAATACTGCTTGTCATCTGTTTGTGTTTTCTTTTGTTGTTGTTTTGTTTTCTTTCCTTGTATGTGTAAGCGCACTGTCAAATTCGGATTTTTTGAAATTATCCGGCGTATCCGTGTGCGTATTTCGGTAGCTGTAGTACATTTTCATATATTTGAAATCGAGTTTGACAGACGCAGGACGCATTCACCTGTATGTTGGAGATGTCCTTACACTGATTTCCATATGACAGATTGAATCAGCTGATTCGTTACGCTACTGGTGCGTTACGGTTAAGTTTGCCTAACTGGGCCTTTAAATAACGGTGATGCGTCCGGCGTCTGTCAAAGTGTTGTTGTATGCGCAGAATACAATAGGATGAAATTTGATATTGTATTTAAGAGATACCTTTAGGGAATCTCTTAAATACCAGTGAAAGCGTGCACACAATAAGTGCCCATTTACATTATACTTTTTTTTAAGTGTTAAGTATACTTATCGGCGTTTTGTGTGCGAGAGAGGCAGTTGGAAAAGGGGGAAAAAAGTATGCCGTACTCGTACTTGTCGTACTCAAAGTTTTGTGTTTTTCATTCGCACTTGGAAACAACAACAATTCACACAGGAAAAGCCGAAACAAAAAAATTAAAAGAAGTAACGTAAACACAAGTTCAAAAGGGAATAAGTCGATAAGTTACTTAAAAAAAAGTATCGTGTGAATAGCATTCAAGGCCCCCGTAGCATAACGAATCAGCTGATTCGATCTGACGTATGGAAAACAGTGTAAACGATTAGCCAATGAAAACGAAACGTAAACCAAAGGCAGAATCTGCTGAAATTTGATTTGGACGGTACGTTTACGTGTTTTTTGCAAGCAAAATCAGCAAAACAAAGCAAAAAGAAGACATTTATGCGAAACTTTTAAAATGGAATGATAAATAGGTAATAAAATATTAAAATAAGAGCAAGAAAATATTAAAATAAGAACAAGAAAATATAAAATAAAATACATAGGTATTGTACAATTTTGGTTCTGAATGTCTGAGACATATGGCACATTTTTCAAGTTTTGGGTAATTGCTCTAGCGGACAACGGTACGGCGGCGCTAAAGTTAAATTACGGTTAAGTTTATGTTCGTCCATTTTTTCGCCTTGGGAGAGGCACATCCCGGAGTGTCTGCTCCGAATTCTTCTGGTCCGCGCCGGGGAGTATCGCCGCATAGGGAGCTATGTTGGAGCCTGCTGTGCCTCCATACCTCTCAGTGTGCCTCAAGAATCGCAGTCGTCAGTGTCGTCGGCCTCGTCGTCTACGTCATCGACAACTTCGGTTTATGGGACACCGCCGCAATCTCCACTACAGCAACATGCAATTAACACCACACATTGCCGTACCAAGCCCCGAACATGCATCCTTCTTGCAATTTAATTGGAATGGTCTCCGCGGCAAAATCAACGAGATTGTAGATTTTATGAATCGGAATAACATCAAGGTCGCTGCGATCCAGGAAACAAAGCTGAGCGACACATGCAGCTTGCACAGTTGTCAGGGTTACAATGTGCTACGTAAGGATCGCACTAGAAGTGGAGGAGGGGGACTGGCTTTCCTATTACACCATTCTGTGCAATATAGACCTATCTCGCCTGAGCTTGACTCTAGAGACCCATACATTGACGGCCTGTTTCTGTATTTCTAACGAAAGTCTCTGCGAACGAAAACCCGTCACTCACTTTCGTCAGGAATTTGGTTTCTCTAACGTTCTATCGTTCGTTCGCCTGGCCTTACGTCAACGACGTTAGCAATTTACCAATTGGAAAGTAATGTAATTGCCAGATCAATAATTTCACAACTTCCGGTCTAAAAAAGCACACATTTGTGTATGGTCGACCTTAGCAAATACATCTCTGTACTATTCACACTAGCCGTGACCAAAAAAGCAACCCTGGGTGGTCAGCTGAGCTGCACCAAGACTCTCATTTATTTCTCTCTCTCTCCCGTCTCTCTCATTGTGCACTGATAATTTTTTTCCATCTTAGCGAGCAACCAATATTGACTTCTGTATGCTTAAATATGTACCCATATGTACACAATTTTATTATTATTTAATTGTTTTTACCATAATTAGATTAATATCTACTTATTTTTTGCTTTTAATAATGTTTTTTTGTCATTGTTCCTCTCAGTCGACAAATAAAATAATGTGACTCGATCTGACATTTGTGTTCGCCGAGATGACAGCAAAGAGAGATAGAGAAACCAAAATTTGCACTGAAATGATTACGTTTTCGTACGAGTTCATTATCGTACGACTTGTCGTTCTGATGGTAGTTACTGAAACCCAAATCAGCTGTTTGTCGTCTGGCAGGCGAACGAAAGCAAATTTTTAAGTTACAGAAACAGGCAGTGAATGTATGGGGGTAGCAGTTAAGTCCGGGACTGCCGAGATAGAGCTGTACAACGTATATATACCGCCGATTGGTAGCTGTTCTCCGCGTTATTTGCCGGACATCAGTCTGTTACTGCAGGGCAATAATCGCGTGGTCCTAGGAGACTTTAATGCCCATAGAGGCATAGCTTTGGTTGAGCAGATAGATGGCTCTACGTTCTGCACAGTGAATGAGGACGCCCCCACACGGATTATGGGTGATTGCAGCAGCTCGCTAGATATCACCATCGTGTAGCCTGGTCTGATAAATGACGTCACCTGGCAGCCCGTCATTTCATTGGGATCAGACCACCTCCCCATAATCCTCTCCATAGACAGACCAGCCGATTTTATTATCTCTGAACGCCGTACTTTCCTGAATCAAAGGAAAGCTGACTGGAACGGGTTCAGAGAATTCACCAACCGCAGCTTCAGTGAACTACCCATCCCCTCAGTGAACTACCCATCCCCTCAGATGTTCGGGTAGCTGAGAAGAAATTCCGAGGCATCATCAACGCAGCAGCCGCTCGCTTTATCCCTGCTGGTCGAATACCCGAGATACGACCTAATTTCCCAGCAGATGCAGCGGGACTAGCAGACGTGCGTGATGAAGTTCGTCGTTCTAATCCTGCTGATCCTAGAATCAGGGAACTGAATCTAGAAACCGACAATTTATAGAGCACCCCGTGAGTGACAGAGCGAAAAAGAGAGTAATGCGTCGTATCCATGCTCTCCGAGCTGAAGAAGTACCACCACAGTTTACAGTAGGACGCATTCACCGGTATGTTGGAGATGTCCTTACACTGATTTCCATATGACAGATTTAATCAGCTGATTCGTTACGCTACTGGGGCGTTACGGTTAAGTTTGCCTAACTGGGCCTTTAAATAACGGTGATGCGTCCGGCGTCTGTCAAAGTGTTGTTGTATGCGCAGAATACAATGGGATGAAATTTGATATTGTATTTAAGAGATACCTTTAGGGAATCTCTTAAATACCAGTGAAAGCGTGCACACAATAAGTGCCCATTTACATTATACTTTTTTTTAAGTGTTAAGTATACTTATCGGCGTTTTGTGTGCGAGAGAGGCAGTTGGAAAAGGGGGAAAAAGTATGCCGTACTCGTACTTGTCGTACTCAAAGTTTTGTGTTTTTCATTCGCACTTGGAAACAACAACAATTCACACAGGAAAAGCCGAAACAAAAAAATTAAAAGAAGTAACGTAAACACAAGTTCAAAAGGGAATAAGTCGATAAGTTACTTAAAAAAAAGTATCGTGTGAATAGCCTTCAAGGCCATCGTAGCGTAACGAATCAGCTGATTCGATCTGACGTATGGAAAACAGTGTAAACGATTAGCCAATGAAAACGAAACGTAAACCAAAGGCTGAATCTGCTGAAATTTGATTTGGACGGTACGTTTACGTGTTTTTTGCAAGCAAAATCAGCAAAACAAAGAAAAAAGAAGACATTTATGCGAAACTTTTAAAATGGAATGATAAATAGGTAATAAAATATTAAAATAAGATCAAGAAAATATTAAAATAAGAACAAGAAAATATAAAATAAAATACATAGGTATTGTACAATTTTGGTTGTGAATGTCTGAGACATATGGCACATTTTTCAAGTTTTGGGTAATTGCTCTAGCGGACAACGGTACGGCGGCGCTAAAGTTAAATTACGGTTAAGTTTATGTTCGTCCATTTTTTCGCCTTGGGAGAGGCACATCCCGGAGTGTCTGCTCCGAATTCTTCTGGTCCGTGCCGGGACCGTACAAAATCCCGGATCTCGCCTGAGCTTGACTCTAGAGACCCATACATTGAATGTAAGGGGGTAGCAGTTAAGTCCGGGACTGCCGAGATAGAGCTGTACAACGTATATATACCGCCGATTGGTAGCTGTTCTCCGCGTTATTTGCCGGACATCAGTCTGTTACTGCAGGGCAATAATCGCGTGGTCCTAGTAGACTTTAATGCCCATAGAGGCATAGCTTTGGTTGAGCAGATAGATGGCTCTACGTTCTGCACAGTGAATGAGGACGCCCCCAGACGGATTATGGGTGATTGCAGCAGCTCGCTAGATATCACCATCGTGTCGCCTGGTCTGATAAATGACGTCACCTGGCAGCCCGTCATTTCATTGGGATCAGACCACCTCCCCATAATCCTCTCCATAGACAGACCAGCCGATTTTATTATCTCTGAACGCCGTACTTTCCTGAATCAAAGGAAAGCTGACTGGAACGGGTTCAGAGAATTCACCAACCGCAGCTTCAGTGAACTACCCATCCCCTCAGTGAACTACCCATCCCCTCAGATGTTCGGGTACCTGAGAAGATATTCCGAGGCATCATCAACGCAGCAGCCGCTCGCTTTATCCCTGCTGGTCGAATACCCGAGATACGACCTAATTTCCCAGCAGATGCAGCGGGACTAGCAGACGTGCGTGATGAAATTCGTCGTTCTAATCCTGCTGATCCTAGAATCAGGGAACTGAATCTAGAAACCGACAATTTATAGAGCACCCCGTGAGTGACAGAGTGAAAAAGAGAGTAATGCGTCGTATCCATGCTCTCCGAGCTGAAGAAGTACCACCACAGTTTACAGTTGGAGAAGTTGCAGATGTCATCCGTAGCGCTAAGTCATCCAAAGCGCTTGGCCCCAACGGAATTTCGATGCTGAAACAATTGGACATACCGGGAGTTGAGTACCTGACTAGGGTCCTCAATCTGTCGTTGACCACTCTGATAATACCCGAAGCCTGGAAAATGGGTAGAGTGGTCCCGCTACTGAAACCCTTCTCTCGCCAGTAGCAATGACGCTTGAGGCGTTAATCCTCCCGAGCCTTATTGGACATTTTCCAATTGCTAATCATCAACACGGATTCCGAAAGCAGCATAGTACGACTACTACTTTACACGCCATATCCACGCATGTGAGCCGCGGTCTTAACCAGAACAAGCCCGGTGACAGGACCGTCCTCGTGGCGCTAGACCTATCGAAGGCCTTCGATACTGTCAGCCACGCCACGCCTTTTGAGGACATAGCCAACACGTCCCTCCCGAATAGTTTGAAACGTTGGACCGTCAATTATATGTGTGGACGCCAGTCGTATGTGGAATTCAGAAACAAGAAGTCCAAACCCCGTAGAGTGAAACAGGGAGTTCCCCAAGGTGGGGTGATATCTCCGGCACTGTTTAACCTCTACCTTTCTGCAATTCCACCCCCACCTGACTGCGTTGAAATCGTATCATATGCTGATGACTTTACGATTCTGGCGTCGGGCCCTTTAATCTATGACATATGTGGAAGGCTGAACATCTACCTCGCTGAGATTGCCAATTTCTTCGCTGCGAGGAACTTAAAAATATCCGCCACCAAATCTTCGGCCACCCTTTTTACTGCATGGACAGCGCAAGTGAAGGAGCAACTCAATGTGATAGTCGATGGCACAAGAATTCCGACCACCAACTACCCTAAGATTCTTGGTGTCACATTTGATAGCCTCTTCAGGTCTAACGCGCATGCCACAGCTATCTGCAATAAGATGAGAAGTAGGAACAAGGTCCTCAAGTCGCTAGCCGGCAGCACTTGGGGCACAGATAAAGAAACCTTGTTGACCTCTTACAAAGCGATACGTCGGTCTGTGGTAAACTATGCAGCACCAGTGTGATCACCGAATGTGAGCGAGACGCAGTGGAAGAATATACAGACATGCCAAAATGCACCCCTGAAAACTGCGACAGGATGCCTCCTCATGTCTTCTGTGGACCACTTACATGAGGAGACGAAGATCATAACCGTGCGACGACACAATTTTTTGCTGTCGAAGCAGTATCTGCTTGGTTGCTACCGTCCCAGCCATCCCAATCACCATCTAGTGGATAGGCGCCCACCTCCCAGGTTGATCGGGAAAGACCTTCATGATCTAGAGCGCGACGTCCAACGCTACAAGAGAGAACCTCTAGACCAAAGAGCTTTCAAGGCAGGTCTGGCTGACATACACTCCGACGCAGTCGCTGAAGCCGTGAATAACTACAGAGTCAATGTCGTACTAGGAGACCACCCTCCATCAGTGGCCTCAGAGGAAGAGGAATTACCACGACAGACAAGAGTACTTTTGGCCCAATTAAGATCTGGCTGGTGTAGCCGCCTCAATTCATACTGGGCAAGGATTGATGGAACCACGTCGAACATATGTCCCGCCTGTAACCAGGGACCACACGACACACTACACCTCTTTAACTGCCCTGCCAAACCTACTCAACTTGTTCCCAGGTCTTTTTGGACCCAACCAGTGGAAGCAGCCATCTTCCTCGGCCTGGAAACCAATACAGCAGAAACAACTATACAAGGCTAATGAAAACAACTAATGGATAACTAACACATATACTGCTACAACAACAACAGGTATTCAAGAGAAACCCTAAAGTATGGCACAAGTGAGAAAATCTGAGAAAATCAAATCGTATGACAAAGTGTGCACTTTTGAGAAAGCTACTTTCGAACTACGGGAAGAAATAAGTAATTTTACAAAAAAACCTGTATAATTTTTTATTAAAATGTGTTGTTCAAAATTCTTCGTTTTTTCGAAATTATCAGGAGCAGTTAAACAAATCCATACATTGGCAGACGTCGTATCGCGGCAGCCTCAGGGCATCTCCTAAATACCGGTGAATGCGTCCTGCGTCTGTCAAACTCGATTTCAAATAAGTATATGAAAATGTACTACAGCTACCGAAATACGCACAGGGATACGCCGGATAATTTCAAAAAATCCGAATTTGACAGTGCGCTTACAACTACAACGAAAGAAAATAAAACAACAACAAAAGAAAACACAAACAGATGACAAGCAGTATTTTTTTTTTTTTTTGGAACAGTGCACGAAGTGGAAAAATATTAAATATTGAATTTGCTGGAAATACCAAATACAAACTGGTAAGAATTTAATATTTTACTGTTATAATTTATATCAAAATGTGTTTTTCAGATTAACAGCGAAGAAATGATTGCAATAGCTGGGACACTGCCCACTTATGGAATACAAAGGAGCCTCTCCACAAATGTGTAAAAATCAAGAAGGGCACATGGCAAGCAATTTCTCTGAAGTTGTCAACACCAAGTAAATTCCAAAACTTTAAAATATGTACCAGCATTTTTGTATTAATGTTTATTAATTCAACAGAAACGTGGGGAACCTATTCATGCTGCTTGGACGCAAGGAATCCATTTCAAACATTTTGATTCCGGTCTGATCGAACCTAAGAAAATCGTTAGTCCAGGTGTTTGTTCTTCCCACAATAAAGCATGTGACACGAGCTTGTTCCGAATAGTTTTTATTTCCATAGCTTTACGATGCTGCATTTGAATTCCATGTTCAACGAGGACATTTGGAAATATCAATTCAAACTGGCCAATAAACAATTCTCTACTTTGAAGCATGATTATAAGATAGAATTTGATTTAATAGCGACACTGCCATGTAATATAAAACACAATTTAGTCCCAACATGGCAAGTGCCGACAGCTTCGATTGATTTGGTTGGCGTTTACAAAGTCAGGAGGAGAATTAAAGGTCTTTACATTTTGCACAACCAATAAAGAGTTTAAGAAACATAATTTGACTTCGGTGGACAAAACCAGAATCTTTAGATACTCCACGATATATTAGCAATGTTTCCGTTCTTCTCAAATGAAAAACAGCATCTTGCATAACAAACAAATTAAAACATATAACTACAATGCTATGGAAATTTTTTTGTTAAAAAACGTTGTGTCATTGGGGTGTATACACAATAATACTGCTCGAATGCAAACTATCAAATTGCTTCAGCGCAGCTTTAACAATCTTTCCTTACGAAAACTTATTTAGAAAGTTGAGAAGGCGAAGAAAAATGAATTGCTGTCTGAAAATGTTTAAAATTCTAATGCATTCTGGTTTTGGAATATATTTCTATTCCTTCTTCTTTGTGGTTTGTCCAGAATATTTTCAAAACATATAAATCATCCGCAATATCAATATTGCTTTGAATATCCACTCCAAATGTAGAAAAACAAAATTTTTCTGAAATGGGGATGATAAATCAGCTGTTTTTGTTTACTGCGTATTTCGGTACAGCGCGCGTTAAAAATTATCCATCATGCGCGCTGACGCATTCACTGGTATTTAAGAGACACCCTCAATACGACAAACTTATCTGCCGACGCCATCGAGCGGCGATGACAATTGTGTTTAGTCTCTGCCGTCTATCTGTCAATTTTTGACATTCCATTTTTTGCCTTTTTCCTAGCGTTCTAAATACTTGACGTTAGTAATTTTTGCGTTCTATCGAAAAATATAAATAAATTCTGACAAAAAATTATTTCTACACGGACTAAGATATGTTTGTGCGTCGAAAAATCATCTGCAAGCGAATAACCGTTGTTTGAGGCATATAGATCTAAAGTAATTGCGATAACCATTGTAATTAATATAAAAAACATTCTAAGAAAAAAAAAAAATACATACTGACTATGGCATCCTGTACGCCGCAACATCAAGTACAACCAAACAATATAGATATGGATATTTCGGATGATGATATGAATTCGGATGTCGATGACCAAATGAAGGCAGAGGAGCATCAGCAACAATTACATGTGGTAGACCATTTCAATTATCCGGTAATGCGATGATAATATATTTCTAGGGTAGGTTGTTATTAATGTACATACTTGCTAAACGATTTTACAGAATAGTTCCACTTGCTGGGTTTGCAATGGATATTATGGGCCGAATTTTGATGAACCATTGTGTGGAACATGCCATGCATTTCTTTACAACACCGAACCGGCCGAAGAATTGGAAACGACTATATCAGATAACTCAGACTCCGGCAATGATGAGCCCCCTTTCAAAGACAAGATAGAAGAAAATGATGACGACGATGATGTTGATGGTGAAGTTGACGTAGATGTGGAAGAGGATCCTGATAATGATGACGTTGTGGAGGATGTAGTGGACGACGTGGAGCTGGAAGTGGAGGTTCCGGATGTTCAACCGGCTTTAATCGTTGAAAATGGAGCCCCCGAACGTGCCATAGATTTAGTGTTGGCCGTTGAGAGACCTAGGCCATCTGCGCCTCGGTCCTTACCTCAACTAATGGAGCTGTTGTGTGAAGCAAAAGCTAATGCAAATGAAATGGGATTTGGTGCCGCAATACCCTCACTGATACCCAATCACATTACCTCATTTCCAGTAGAAATATTGGTTATGATATTTTCTTCTTTGGATGACATGTCCATGTGGAAGGCAAGTGCAGTATGCAAACGATGGCATGATATAATCGCACAAACCACCTCTCAAAAAATGTGGCAGAAATGTTTCAAAGAACGTTGGCCTTTGTTCCAAAATCTGGTAGATGTTCATGATTGGATGAAGTTGTACGCAGCACTGATGAGTTCGTGTTTTTGTCAAACTTGTCTGCTACAAATGGCTTTGCAGACTCCTCGGCGAGGACGGCAAAATGCTATAAGGGCAAATTTCTTAAGGAATGATTGCTATATGCTGAACAGTTATTCCACAGAAGGCATAGAGGCTATTCCCTTGGATAACCAGAATACATACTGGCAGGCCAGTATATTGGGTCCACCGGGTAGTCCATACGAAGGTGGAAAATTCTTTCTTTTTATATTCTTTCCGGATAGGTAAGAGGCTTTCGGAGGATCCTCGATTTTATGCGCAACAATAATACTTACATTTCGGTTTATTTCCTTTCAGATATCCAATGATTCCGCCCACAGTTCGTTTTCTTACAAAAATCTTACATCCGAATGTTTCGAGACATGGAGATGTTGGAATAGACATATTTCAACACAATTGGTCGTTGGCTTTAAATGTTTCCAAAGTTTTGTTGTCTGTACAAAGTTTGCTAACGGATCCATACACCGAAGTTAGTAAATTTACCCTTCGTACCACATTTAACAATTTCATTACGCATCAAATTACTTCAATTTGCAGGTTTGCATGGAACCATATCTAGGCTATATGTACGAAAACAATCGCTGCCGTTTCGAGTCTTTAGCCCGCTCCTGGACTTGGAAATATGCTATGTTCGAATTGATGCCACCGCGTTAATAATCTGTATTACGAAAACAAGCACACGCCCCTGTTCTGTACTCCGAATGTGACTTAAATCTGAATTTTCCGCTCGTAACGGATTTCCTGAAATGAAGGCAATCTGCATTTACAGAGATTCTTCAAAAGTCCTCAAGCAGAACAAGAAATTCGGATTCAATACGCTCTCTCAGAATTCAGAACATGGACGACACACACACACTTTGGTTTGCTATTCCTCCATTTTGTTTATATATTCCTTAAGATTTAAAAGTACATACAAACATTTGTATTTCGTTTCGTTTGAACAATATAATAATTAAGATTCCTTAATTATTCACAAAATATTGCAAGTGAAACTTTTAACTATTGATAAGTAGTTACTATTGTACTTTAGTTTTGTATTTATGTTTAAAATAATTTCTCTTTGTTGTAGAAGCAGTAAGCAGTGCCATTTATTTCGGTTTCAAATTGGTTTTCACACTTTTATTTTCAGTTAAATGTTGGAAATTCATTTACCTACATACCAAGTACATACATACATACATATATTTCAAAATTCATGCAAAAACGTACATAGATTTAGGCCTTCAAAATTTAATAAATAATTTTGCACAATAATAAAAATATCTCAAATATAATTAATATATACAAACATATATATACCTATATATTTCAAAAATCAAATGATGTTTCTATTAAATACAATATATGTGGGAGTTTCTTTAATGTAGGGTTCGATATTCCATCTTGCTTTCCCAAAAAATTATGATGATATTTCACTTTACAAAATATTTCGAAAACTGTTATTTTTCCAATTACACTTGCAAATGCGCGCTGAAAGAAATGCCATCTTGTAAGTTCATGATCCCGGATTGGATCATGATTGGAAGATACTGAGAAAGTTCGTGTCTAGTTCAGAGTTTCTTCAGTTCGGCCATGCCGAATATTCATATGGCTGCCCCGGCTGGCATTGAAGGAGCCCCCTGCTTTATAAAGGGTGTCCGACAAAAAAGCTGAGTTTTAAAATTGTTATAAAAAACGAATAAATATTTTTCAATGATTTTGCCTTTAATGAAATGACTAACATTTCGGTTAATGTTGTCGCGGCTGGCCTTGCAGTAGCACATTCTGTGTCGACCCAATTTTTCAACACATTTTCGATTGTGTGGCCCTCTATGGCTGCAAGTTCGAGTTTCAAGTCCTGAATCTTCTCTGGATGGTTGGCGCAGCTGTTTTCCTTAACTGCTCCCGCAAAAAATAGAGAAGGAAATTTCTATACCCCAAGGAGACAGGTTCTGCTGTTGGTATCTTGTATGTCTTGCTGAAAATAACTAGTTCCTTAATTGGCAGTTTCGATTGGACAGTAGTTTGTGATCAATCCTGATTATCTTCTTTCCATTGATGTCGAATGCTAGAGATGAGCGGATCTAACGTTGCCAACAAAATGTTAAATAGATCTTCGTTTGTAAAACTTAGTGATGTTTTTCTGGCTCGGTTTCATTAAGTGATGAGCTAAAGAATTCGTAGATCCATATGTGACTAGGCAGTTGTATACGTCTCTAGTTAGAAATTACAATATCACTCGTGTGATATTATTAAAAAAAAACTTTTTTTTTATTATTGCAGCTAGTACTCCTTTATATGAGTTTTTTAACTAAACTAAAATTATGATTTTGGTAGTATTTATAGATTAAATTAACTTACAAGATAATTTACAATTTTGATGATGTTCCGAATTGCAATTAACCCACTTTATTTATTGACTCAAAGAAATTATTTTGTAATAACTATCAACGCCAAAAGTTAGTTGACATATATTGGATTTCCCGGTAATTATGTTTGTTTTTATAGGTCATCTGCATTATTGCAAAATATGCATAAGATAATAAAATTACAATGCGGAAGAAGTAGAAAAAGGTGAATAATATAATTATGGAATAGAGTTAAATGAATGAATTGCAAATCGGCAGAAATGGAAAAAGAAAGGTAAATACTAAATTAAAATACGAGCGCCCCAGTAGGCGAGTTGGTAGCGTACTCGCCTATGAGTTTGGGGGTCGTGGGTTCGATTCCCACCAGAGGCTCTGGTCTGTCGCTGCAAAAATTCAGCCATATGGTCTTTGTAACCCGGCCTTTCCCTGGACCTTAAAAATTAGAATATAAATTTACGTTGTATTGTAATTTATATAAATAAATAAAAATAAATAAATAAATTAAAATACGGTTGGGTGTTATCGTAACTCCCCCTCCGTTAGATTGAGGCTCCGACGAAACTTGGAAAACTTGAACCTTTCTTTTTCGTAATATTGATACAAAGCATGATATTATGAGTAATATTAATATAGTTACGCTATTTGTAGATAAGTTTACAATTTTGTTTATTTTGTGACTCATAGTCAAATCTTTAAAATGTTTTTCATATTCTATTTGTTTAAGGTATAGATCATTTAAGTTTAAATCGGTAAATGTTTTGTTTTCTTCTATTTTTGTTATTAGATGAGTTTGAATTAATTTTTCTTCGTATGTTTTATTTGTTATTATAAAATGTTTTGTTGTTAACACTAATTTTACAATTCTCAAAAATTATTATAAATGTATAAATTTTATTTGAATGCTGTTTTTTATATTTGCAGTCACTTGTAAAATTTTGAAAAAAAAATTTGAACAAAATTAGCCCTGGTCTGATTTCTTTTATTTCCGTAATATTATTTTTAATAAGTGCGCAGTTTGCTATATTATTTTCAACAATATTTTTGATACATTTGTCTTTTATTACTTCTAGGTCATTATATAAATTAGTTGCATTTGGGTAAAACATATTTTTATTTTCATCTATTATTATACGATTTTTTGGTAAATATAAAGTTTTATTAAATTTATTTGGTATAGGTTCTAGAATAATTTGGGAAAAGGATGAGTTGGAAAATATGGGAATGGATAGGATAATGATTATTTGATTTTCAAGGAAAGAAACGGCTACCTTAGTCCTGGTATAAGTCTCAAATCTATCCACAATTTCTATCTCTTTGTCATTCAAGAGGTCCGTTGGAATAATACCTAATTTACTGGTAAAGATAACCCGACCAATATCATCTATATGATTCTTTAGCAGATTTATATCGCTATCAATTTGATATAGATGTTTTAGAAACGTTACTTCATCTTCCAGTGTAGATATTCTGTTCTGAATTTCGTATTTAAATCTGTTTATATATTTCCCAACTATATATTGTTGTCTATTAATATGCGCCGTGATATTTTGAATTTGAGAAGAAAGTGTTTCGCTTATCTGTATGACATCAATTTGAAATGTATTTTTCTCCATGTTGCCTGTGTGGTTCGAAAGAGCGGCTTTTATTTCTATTTCATCTTCACTGTCCATGTTTCGTGTTAAAAATTTTATGCCTTTACCTAAACCGTTTATAAGTCCACGTTTACTTCTAAAATGTGGTGAAAGATTGTCTAGTTTAGTATTTAGTGATCTAAAATTGTTCTTCATAGTATCTATTAGTGGTTGTAAATCTGATATGGGGCTATCTAATAGTTTTATGTTCTTATCTATATTTTCTATTGTGTTATAATAATTACTTAAATTAACTAAATGAAATATTCTATTGTAGTGGTCTATGATATATATATCATCCTCCTTTATTGGGATATATCCTTCGTTCTCCGTCAGATCGTGTATTTCCAATAATTGAGAGTATGTCAAAGTGAGAATAGGTAAAACGAGTAGGATTATTGATAAGAGTTTCTTCTAAAAGAAAATATAAATTATTATTAGGTGGGTACCTGCTCATTTTCAACTATATTTTGTAATGTTTTCTTTCTCTTTATATGAGATTTATAATATTTACGATTAGTGTTCGTTACTACATGATCATTATCCATTTCGGACACTATAATTTTCCTAAATTTGGAGTGATTCTTCCCGCCTCTCTAATCTTTTATATATATTGGTCCTGTTTGTATTTCTACGTCTTCTCTATTTTCATTTAATTTATCTATGGTCTTTTCCTTTGTTTTAATAATTCTATCTCTAATTGAAGGGTACTCATCTTGAATCACTGAACCATTTTTAAAATCTATTGGTTTCCTTCCCGTGGTGGAATGAATTGTGTTGTTATAATACATTATAACTCTATACATTTTTTCCTCAACGGATTCTGTATCTTTATTTTGATCATGTTTTAATAGCCTAATGTGTTCATTAATAGTGTTATGGAGTCTTTCCACGTCCGATGTATGGTTGTTGTTAGATGTGTAATGAATTTCTATTTCCTGATCTCTTAAGAATTCTAAAAGGGGTAGTGCTTCGAAACCTAATCCATTGTCAACTATTAACTTTTTGATTCCTCCTACTGTTGACAAATACTGAGTTAGGGCTATTTTAAAATCAACCCATGATCTACTTTTTATTTTTATAGCTTGTGCATGTTTTGAAAATTTATCTATAAATGTTAAGTACAATGTCTTTTCAAGGCTATAAAATACATCGGAATGTAATGAGTTATCCAATATTCCTGTTTTACAGGGCGTCTTTCATATTTTTCCCTATTAATTATGTCACAGTTGTTTATGAACTGAGTTATACGTAACTTCAGATGGGGATGGTATATTTCGGTTTTTAATTCCAAAAAGTTTTCATTAATCCCTCTATGATTATTCTTAAGATGTTCCTTTTCTAATCTATGTCAGCTAATTTATTCTCATCTACAATGTCTCTAAGTATTGTCCTACATATTATAATTCTAAAATTGTCATTTTCACTGAAATATTTAGTTACAATTTCATTCAATCCTTCTAAGAGTGATCCATCATCTATGAATACCGCATTTGTCTTCTCTGGATTAAAATGGTTCTTTAATATTGTGATTAGCGTAACTTCGTCAAAATTCTTTGCAGAGATCGTCTTTCGGCTATTTCTGAAAATCTGTTAATTTTTTATCCTAAGTGATCCAGATGTTGTTTTTCGTAGTACTATCTGTCTACGGTAGAAATTTAACGGGTTGCCAGTCTCCGATATATTAGAGGATAACTCTATTTCATTCTCATTTAAAAATATATTAACCCTGGATAGCGCATCAGCATTGCCATTTAATAATCCCTTTTTATACATGATTTCATAATCGTATTCCTGCAAACGTAGTCTCCATCTTACCAATTTGGAGTTTGGTTCTTTTATTGAAAATAACCATGTCAAAGACCTGTGATCCGTTTCAATAATAAATCTTCTACCAAAAAGATATGGCCTGAAATACTTCGTGGCCCAAACGATCGCTAGTAATTCCTTCTCTATAGTGCTATAATTCTGCTCCGCGCCATTTAGAGTCCTGCTTGCATAACAGATAGGATGGCCTTTTTGAGATAGGATTGCTCCTAGTGCAAAATTACTTGCGTCTGTTTGTAGAGTAAATTTCTCGTTGAAATCCGGATAGGCTAAGACAGGGGAATTTGTCAATAGTCTTTTGAGTGATTCGAAACTTTCAGAATACTCAGAATTTTCAACTTCAACTGTCGCATCTTTTTTTAGATACCTTGTCATAGGACGAGCAACTTTTGAGTAATCTTTAATAAACTTACGATAATATCCGGCTAGACCAAGGAATTGTTTTATCTCCTTTTGCGTCATTGGCAAAGGAAATTTCTGAACGCAAATTATTTTATCTGGATTAGGTTTAATACCCTCGTCCGAGACAACATGTCCAAGAAAGTTTGTTTCCCTTTTCATGAATTCGCTTTTATCTAGTTGAATTTTTAGATTAACTTCCTTGAGTCGTTGAAACACTTTCGACAGAGATTCCAAATGTTCCTGCAACGATGTCGAAAAAATGATTATATCGTCCAAATAAACTAAGCAGATTTTGTTTATCAAATCTCTTAGGACATTGTTCATTAGACGTTGGAAGGTGGCTGGAGCTGTTTTCAGCCCAAATGGCATACGAAGGAATTCGTAGTGGCCGCCTTCAACGCTAAATGCCGTTTTTGGAACATCTTTCTCATTTATTTCGATCTGGTGGAATCCTTTGGCTAAGTCAAGTGTCGTAAAGTATTGACAACGTCCAAGCTTCTCCAAAATTTCATCTATGTTCGGAATTGGGTACTTGTCATCAATGGTAACTTCACTGAGTTTCCTGTAATCGACAACAAGTCTCCATTTCTTTTTACCACTAGCATCCAGTTTTTTTGGAACTATCCAAACTGGCGCTGAATAGGGCGAATGACTATGCCTAATAATCTGCTTGTCCAACATTTCCTGTATTTGCCTCCTGACTTTTTCTTTATGCACATACGGATAGCGGTAAGTTTTCGCGGCAATCGGAATATTATTAACTGTTCTTATTTCATGTTTGATCGCATTTGTAAATGAAAGGTCGCTTTCTGCTGCATAGAAGATTTTCCCAAATTTTTTAATAAGTGGCATTAATCTATTCCTTTCTTCCTCATTCAGATGAGTTGTACGAATTTGCTCTAAGATCTTCTCAGCGACTTGATCTTCGATAAATTCTAACATTCAAAAATTATCTTTTGTAACATCACAAGTCTCTCTCCCTTTACATTTACATAGGCACATATTTTGTGATTCTCGGCTTCATAAATTCCTTCTAATATTTCTATATTTGTGCCGTTTAATATAGTTTGAGGATTATATACCAATCCTTCTTTTTGCTCAACTGGTAGCCTCACTTCGTATAAACCCTTCCTTTCAAAATAATATTCGACACCATCGTTGATGTAGCGAATTGGAAGTTTTTGTTCGCCAATTTCTAACAGGTTTTCCTTCAAATTAACTATAGCCTGCAATTGTCTTAGGATATTATTACCGATTAGACCATTATACTGGTCGTGAAATTTGCAAACCAAAAATTCTATTTTTGTATCCGAGGTGCCACCAAATTCCTCGAAAATTGGAACTAATACTTTTCCGTTATTTTAATTGTGTGTTTAAGTGTCTTGATATTCATCGATTCACAGGGTTGTTTCCATTTGGGATGACACAATCCCGGATTTATTATGGAATGTGTTGCCCCTGTATCAATGATGAATTTTAATCTGCCTAATTTAGATTTCACCGTTATATATGGAAGCTGTCCGTTTAGGCACTTTTCAGAAAATTTTCTACATTATTTATTTCCATAGGCTCCGGCTGTTGAGCCTGCTGTTGTTGGACTTGTTGATTTTGATTGTTGTAGAAACTTTGGTTATTTAAATTGTGCTCCTGATTATTCTAATAAAAATTGTTATTTTCCCTACGATAATTTTGCCTGTTATTATTTCTATTGTTGTTAGCGTAATTTTTCTTTGGATCGTTCCTATTATTATTATTATTGTTGTTCCTGTTGTCATTATTTCCCTGATCCTGGTTCTGTCCGTCCTGATTTTGTTCGTTTACTTGCCTTTTGACTATATGACCATCTCTGCCCATGCGATCATAACCATTTTCGAACAAAATATCCATAGCCTCTTCCAAAGTACTAGGATTCCTACAGGCCAAAACAGTCCTCATCGGTTCAGGCATTTTATTTTTTGAATACATGCAGGGCTGATCTTTGATTATTCAGCGCTACCCGATTTGCTGCCTCCCCTTCTCCGAGGACCATAATTGCCTTATTACAAAGTCTTCTAAGTCTGTATTTTATGTCGTTATAAAAGTCTATAGTCGTCCTGTTAAACGTCACTGCTCTTAACTCGTCGAAGAGTTCTTCTCACCGAAATTATTCTCTAATACACTCTTGATAGAATTCCAGGACTGTGCCTGGGTATTTATTTCTATGACTTCTCTTGCCTTTCCTACCAACCTACTCTTTATTATGTCAGAAAATACAAGTTGTGATAACTCGTCGTATGTCGTCAGTAAGGGATGTATCCTGGCTATAAGCCTAGTGAATGTGATCAAATCATTTCGATTCCCGTTATATTGAGCTACATATATTGTTCAGATATTTTATGAGGTCTATCTGTATATGGTTTGGATTCGGGTTTGCCATTTTAAGAGGATTTCAAGGATGGGAATCGGGATAAGGATATGTGTTTCTATATTATATTATTATAAAGGTAGTATGTCTTCCTTATATTTTATAGCAAATTATAGCAAATATTTGCAAACATATATTTTCCTGTGTAATTTTTTTATAATTTTAAGTTTTAAATATCTTTAGCTTACTTTGTTTTTGTATTATTATATAAATCAGCCCTTCTTCTGCAGGTATTCTAGTCTCTTCTTCTTCAGGTCCTCCAGTCTTCTGGTGCTTGCCTTTATTTATCGTTGCTTCCTGTGACGGCGATTTCCAATGTTTCTCTTACTCCCAGTAAGGCTGTTTCCATGTACTGTTGTTGACACTTTTCTTTTAATTTTCTTCGTTCATTTATTGTGAATTTTAAATTGAATTGTTCTTCAGAAATATTGTTCGGAATTTTTTTTACTTTCAATATTCAATTTTAGTCTTTCAGTATGTTTTTATATCACTGTTTTCCGCAATTTCTTTCGGTTATATATTTTTCCGCACTTCCCTCGGTTATAGTTTTTTGTTTATTTTATTTTTTAGTGTTTTTATTAGCACAAACAAAATCAGAAAGAAACAATTAAATCACTGAATTAATTTACTAAATTATCCTTTTAACTAGGATATATTTTTTTAAACGCGGTAGCACATCCCATCCTCGTCGCCAATTACAATATCACTCGTGTGATATTATTAAAAAACAACTTTTTTCTTTTTTTTATTATTGCAGCTAGTACTGCTTTATTGTCAATATGAGTTTTTTAACTAAACTAAAATTATGATTTTGGTTAAAATAACTTACAAGATAATTTACAATTTTGATGATGTTCCGAATTGCAATTAACCCATTTTATTTATTGATTCGAAGAAATTATTTTGTAATAACTATCAAAGCCAGAAGTTAGTTGACATATATTGGATTTCCCGGTAATTGTGTGTGTTTTTATAGGTCATCTGCATTATTGCAAAATATGCATAAAATAATAAAATTACAATGCGGAAGAAGTAGAAAAAGGTGAATAACATAATTATGGAATAGAGTTAAATGAATGAATTGCAAATCGGCAGAAATGGAAAAAGAAAGGTAAATACTAAATTAAAATACGGTTGGGTGGTATCGTAACTGTTAAACCTATACGAGAATACGGGTCTGTAGTGAGGGACCCCCAATACAGGACTTACGTTGATAAGATTGAATCGGTTCAAAAACAATTTCTATTATTCGTTTTAAGACATCTTCATTGGAATAGTGATTTTAGTCTTCCACCCTATACGAGCAGGTTGAGTTTGATAAGACTGACTTGACTGCCTACTCTTAACAGTAGACGTATTATGCTGAACTCCACCATGGTGCTGAAAGTTATAAATGGTGATGTGCCCTCTAATTTTATTCTGTCTAGGATTGGATTCAATGTACCATATAGACCTTCCAGATATTACCAATTATTACATATTGATTTTCAACGTTTATGCTTCGGCGGCAGAGTCCATTCGTAGAATGTGCATGGATTTTAACACTTTATATGGTGTTATTGACATTGATGTAGAAATTGATGCAGTTAGATCTAGAATAATCTCTTTTTTAAATGTGCAAGTAGACTAATTATATTTGTTTAGAGGTCCACTACATGTCTATATATATAGCGTGATCCATTTCGAGGTTCCTTACTTTTTTAAAGAAAAAAAAAACACAGAAAATTCAAATTGGATGGGGAATGTTTATTATCATTTGAAAGAACATTCTTTGGCATTTATTTTTTGAAGATTATGTCTTATCAAATGTTGGCCGCGGCTACGTCTCAGATGGTCCATCCGTTGAGTCCAATTTTCGATGACTCGTTCGAGCATTTCGACTGGTAACTGGCGAATGACACGCGTGATGTTTTGCTCCAAGGCCTCAATCGAAGCGGGTTTGTCCGCATAAACTTTACATATCCCCACAGGAAAAAGTCTAACGGTGTGATATCACAGGATCTTGTTGGCCAATCGACCGGCCCAAAACGTGAAATTATCTGCTCACATAAGTGTTCTCTCAATAAATCCATTGATTGATGCGATGTGTGGGAAGTGGCGCCATCTTGCTGAAACCAAATGTCGCCGAGATCACGATCTTCAATTTCAGGCATCAATTAGTCGGTTATCATGGTCCGATAACGGTCGCTATGACGGTTACGTTCTCACCGGCATCATTTTTGAAGAAATGTGGACCGATGATTCCGGTACGTCGCATCGGGAATCGGTTAATGGCAAAAAGATTGCTCTTAACGAGATGTAAAATATTGCTCATGGGTGTCAAGGTCGTGGGTCGACTGGAAACTGTTTTTTTCGGATTAAAAAAATGGAATTAGCGCAATTGCAAACGATTATTTTGATAATAAAACTGAATAATTTGTAAACGTTGTTCAGGCGTAAGACTTTCCATGATGAAATGCCAAACAATACTTAATAAAAATAACATGACAGCATGACACGACTCACACGTGATCTGTTAAAAAAGGCTATTGAAAAAAGTATCTCTACTTAGATCACCCTATATTTCTAATCGAAGGTTCAACAGTAGCAATAGTCAATTTTGGTGGTTGCTATTACTGACTATTTCATAGAACATTGAATAAAAATGTGCTGTTCCTATTTTGAAGTAAAAATATCAAAACTCATCTGATTAGGCGTGTTTTCGTTACACCGTAGGTGCTTAATTTGTATGGGGAGCTAAGCACTTTTAAGCATTATTAGTTCCCGATGAAGTTTGGTGCTTGTAGATCTTAATCGCTTGTGGTCTTAATCGAGTATGGTGTTGCCAGATTGGGTATCCTATATTTCGCAGTATGGCATCTCATTTTTGGAGAGATTGTTGTCAATTATTGTGAATTCACAGGAAGAAGAAGATCAAAAATGGAAAATTATTTTAATATTTACAAAATGAGTGTAAACTATTGAACATAGAATAGTAAATTTTTGTTTTATAACTACATTTCACGAATTTTTTGTCTGTTTCGCACTGTTCTTTCTTCGCAACTCATGACACCATTGCTACCAGATAGTGGAAATCCGCCACTTACTGCTTATGCGCCAGTTAGTGGAAGTTAGTTGTTTTCGTTGCAAAGTGCTAAACTAAAATCGCTAGCTTGTAACGAAAACATGCCTATTATCGCATAACCAATATCCGTTCCTATGTGTGCCCATTTTCTTTTCTCTGCGGTTGCGCCATCTACTAAGTATACTAAATGTACAGGTTTGTGTCATGGATAAATCGTCAATATTTTAAAGAGTGGTGAATTGCCAATGATTTATCAAGGCAACGAAAGAATAGATCACAGATTTAGGGTGATTTAAATTTTATCGAAATTTAAAAATTAAATTGGAGTCGGATTTTATAATAGGCATGTTTTTTTACAAGTTAACGATTTTAGTTTAGTAGTTTGCAACGAAAACAACATTTCACTAAGGCCTTACTGGCGTTTATCGACTAACTTTCCAAAGATAGAACCTCAAAGAAGAGGCAAATCAAATTTTGAAGGGGGGTAATTTACACCGCAGGCAGACATACAGACGGGCATGGATAAATCGTCTTAGAATTTCACGACGATCAAAAATATATGTATTTTATGGTGTTGCAAACGGAATGGCAAAGATAGTATACCCCCATCCTATGGTGGAGGGTATAAAAAACATACTTAAACTAGGTATATACTATAACCTACTTACATAAACTATGTTAGCAGCACCACTCTGAGGTGTTCGGTATAATTTGATCAATTTGAACAAAATCGTCTAAGATTTTGAGATAACCCTCATATAAACCTATATCCCTACCTTGCATCTAAGGGATATAATCCCATAGAATCCCCATTTGAGAATATGTGCCTTATTCATAAAAAGTTAAAGAAGTTTTGAGGAACGCTTTAGCAGTGTTAAAGGGCCTATATCTTTATACAATTTAGAAGAAAACAGTTTTGAGAACCGGGAAAGAAGTAGCCAAATTTAAAGAAATCGGTTAAGATTAAATGTGTATGGGCATTTCCTGGGCTATTCAAAAAATTGCTTACAAATTTGCAACTCTTTCTTGAGTATTTTTTTTAGCAATGCACTGAAAGTTTCTGCGCCACATTTACACATTATGTAAATAAAAAAATTTACAATCTTGGCATGAAATTATTGCATTAGACATTGTCGATCATTCTATGTAAAAAATTCAGAAATATTTTATAATATTGGCATTAAAAGACATAGCTGGATCTATCTGTTGAAGAAGACCAGCACCTGCAGCAGTGCAAGAAGATTGGGATAAGCACAGAAGGATTCAACCGACACCCGAATATGCTTATCCGCCTGAAACCCGAAGCTGAGCTGTCTCCCGAGAGTCCGACCGACATCCGAACATGTCTACCTACATTCAACGCGAAGTTGAGCAGTCTGCCGAGAATCCGAACGACAGTCGAACATATATATGTATTTGCCTAAACCTGAAGCCCAACAGCCGAGGGGTTAACCGATACCCGAACCTGCCTATCCTTCTAAAACCCGAAGCTAAGTTGTCTCCCGAGAGTCCGACCGACATTCGAACATGTCGATCTACCTTCAACCTGAAGCCCAACAGCCAAGGAGTTAACCGACTGCCTATCTACCGAACCCCGAAGCTTAGCCGTCTCTCATACATAACAGATATCCGAACTTATCTACTTACCGAAACCCGAAGCATAGCCAGGGCCCATTGCAAAGGCTCACCACCAGGGTATGCCAGAAGGGCCCCTCACATACATTTCTCATTTTATTGTCGTTGTAACACTGTTGGATTTATCAATAAAGAGACTCAATTGGATTTATCCAGGAGACTCAATCCCTGTGTTTTTACTTAAGGTTTTGTGGGTCCTTGAGCTGACCCTGGAGTCCTCTGAACTTACCTTAGCAGAAGCAATAACCCTCGTTACACCCTTTTCTATAATTATATACATTTTGTGGTGTCCGCAATAAAACAAATATCTAAATATCTCAAAAATTTTAAATTTTTTAGTAAATGGTAAATAAAGGGAGTTTATTTAGACGTGTGGTTTTCAAGAAGAAATAAAACGCATATAATTTAATGTTATGGCCAAGAATTTAACTTTGTTGTAAAGATAAGGAGTAGTCATTATGTTTTAAAAATGATTTCGGGCAAGTGGCCGCCGCTGCTGGCTCGAATAACTTCCAGCCGAGAGGCCCAATTACACTAGCCAACAGTCGTTTTGTTATTTGGTTCTAGCATAGTTTTTCTCATTGATTTTGACCTACTGAACACGAAAATGAGTTTTAAAAATTTTTCTGTCGATTGGTTTTCGAGATACAAATTATTGAACTTTTTTTTTTAAATTTTTGGAGGTACACTTACAATTTTGAGCATATCTTTCGTCTTCTTTGACGTATTTGATCCTACTACTACTCAAATTAAAGCAAATTTAGCCGTCTACAACTCATTCTCAGAAAATCGGGTGAGTAGTTTTGATGTTGGCGGCTTAAAAATGTTAAAAAACTGCGTTTTTTAGTAAAAATGTGGCAGAAAAATTCATATAAAATATAAAACGCGATGCTAACAGCGATTTTGGTTTTTTAACGTATAGCTGGCATTTTTCCAAAGAAAATAAGCACTTACTTAACAAAATCTGACAACAAATGGCGGACTTATAATTTTTTTGGTATAAGACCGAAATTCCGCTATTTCACGATATTTTGATTTTCATTATTTGCACAGCTAACCTACTAGGAGGGATCGAAAAAGCAAGTTTTTTATAATCCTTTTGGAATAGAACGGAACAGTTGCTCCTATACATAAGTTACTTCTGTTCAAAATTTCACCACCCTGGGTTAATGTCTTCTGTTCTGGCAAGGGACGTGAAATTTCAAAAATTTAGTGAAATCAGCAATTTTTTTTTTGGAAATTTTTTTCAAATGTCACAGCACTTTGCAATTCGAAGTTCGAGTGTTTGAACAATCCAGACAATTTCTGCAATGTTTGTGGCGAGTTTATAAAGAATAATCACGCACACACGTTTACTCCAGCAGTGCAATTGCACTATTTGAATTATTTTGGTATTTCACCAAATATCACAGAACCATGGACACCTAAGTCGCTATGTGATCTTTGCTATATAATCCTAACCAACTGGGCAGCTGGCGGAAGGTAAACACATTAAGCAAAGCAAATATAGTAATTTATTTTAATTTTAGGCGCCATATGAAATTCGATACACCAATGATGTGGAAAAAGCCGCTATGCCATTCCACAGACTGTTATTTTTGCCTCACCACAAACAGTGGGGTAGGGAGATTTTTAAAATGGAACTACGCTCAAGTGGGATCGTTTGCACTTCAAGTACCACATTTGAATGATGTACCATATCCAGTGTGCCCTGGTGCATCTCTTCAAAAAGCAGAATCGTCAGATCAAGAGTCCGAGTCAAGTGCAAGCGAATTTGGGGCGTGCAGAAAGCGAAAATTACTGTCACAGGCCGAACTAAACGATTGGGTGCGCGATTTTGGTCTCACTAAGGAGAAATCCGAACTTTTTGCGTCTCGGATGGTACAGTGTGGATTTGCGGATTCAGAAGTGAAAGTAACAGCGTACTGGAAGCGTCACCAGCAGTATGCAAAATTTTATACAAAGAAAGACGAAATATGTTTTTGCAGCGACATTTCCGGCTTGTTCCAAGAGCTTCACCAAATTCACAACCCCAATGAATGGAGGTTGTTTATTGACAGCAACAAAGAGAGCTTGAAGGCAGTTCTCTTACATAATGGGAATGAAAAGCCATCTCTTCCTATTGCTCATGCGGTTCATTCAAAGGAGAACTATGAAACTATGAACATTTTGCTGAAATGCATAGAGTATAGCAACTATAATTGGAAAATATGCGCCGACCTCAAAGTTGTGGCCATTCTGTGTGGACTCCAAGTAGGCTATACGCGACATTGCTGTTTTCTGTGCCTTTGGAATAGCCGCGCTGATGATCAGCATTATATTCAAAAAAATGGCCGGAACGAACGAAACCTGTAGTTGGAGAAGCGAATGTTCAGCGCAAACCACTAATAGAGAACCGTGAAAATATAATACTTCCGCCGCTGCACATAAAATTGGGTTTGATAAAAAATTTTGCCAAAAAATTGGACAAAGAAGGTGAAGCTTTTGCCTATTTACGGTCAATTTTCCCTTACCTTTCGCTGGCAAAAATTAAAGAAGGAGTCTTCGCAGGACCCGAGATAAAAAAAATGTTGAAAGATGAAACATTCCCGAAGCTGTTATCACCCATCGAAACCGCAGCATGGAATTCCTTCAGGCTTGTTGTGGAAAACTTTTTAGGAAACAACAAAAGAGATAATTATAAGGACATAGTTGAGGATCTGGTAAAGAACTATGAAGCAATGGGTAGGTTTTTTTTGAAACAAATGTTAATTTAAATAGCGTTTTAATTCTCGTTTTTTTCATTTTTGGGTAGGAGTGCACATGTCACTTAAAATACACTTTCTGCATTCTCATTTGGATTTTTTCCCTGAGAATTTAGGAGACGTGAGCGACGAACACAGCGAGCGCTTTCATCAGGAATTGAAGGCTATGGAACGACGCTATCAGGGCATCTATGACACGGCTATGATGGGTGACTACATTTGGACCCTAATACGTGAGACCAATTGCAGCGAATACAAAAAACAAAGAAGAAGTCAGCTGTTTTTCCACATGGCATAAAATGTACATTTATATCTTTGTTTCTACTCATTTTTTTTGGGCGCTGATTTGGTTAATTTCGTTAGTTTAGCTAACCTGGCACATCCATTTCTAATTGTGCCATACATAGAGTATGTAGTGCTCTAAATAAATTAAAAAATAATATACTAAGACTAATTTGTTTATTTTAAATTAAGTTCAAATGTACTTATTCGTTTGCGTTGGGTAGGTAAGCTGTGCAAATAATGAAAATCAAAATATCGTGAAATAGCGGAATTTCGGTCTTTTACCAAAAAAATTATAAGTCCGCCATTTGTTGTCAGATTTTGTTAAGTAAGTGCTTATTTTCTTTGGAAAAATGCCAGCTGTACGTAAAAAAACCAAAATCGCTGTTAGCATCGCGTTTTATATTTTATATGAATTTTTATATGAATTTTTATATGAATTTTTCTGCCACATTTTTACTAAAAAAACGCAGTTTTTTAACCTTTTTAAGCCGCCAACATCAAAACTACTCACCCGATTTGAAAATTTTATGAGAATGAGTTGTAGACGGCTCAATTTGCTTTAATTTGAGTAGTAGTAGGATCATATGCGTCAAAGAAGACGAAAGATATGCTCAAAATTGTAAGTGTACCTCCAAAAATTTAAAAAAAAAAGTTCAAAAATTTGTATCTCGAAAACCAATCGACAGAAAAATTTTTAAAACTCATTTTCGTGTTTAGTAGGTCAAAATCAATGAGAAAAAGTATGCTAGAAACAAATAACAGAGAAAATTTTGTTATTTGTGACCTAGTGTTATCGACCACTGTTCACAGCATTTTGGGATGTATGTCAGCAATCAGGCGCCGAATATTCTCTTCCAAGGTGTCAATCGTGTCGGGATTATCTGCGTAGACAAGCGACTTTACATAACCCCACAAAAATAGTCTAGCGGTGTTAAATCGCACGATCATGGATTCCACGCCACAGGCCCACGACGCGAGATAATGCGCTCACCAAAAGTTTTTTCAATAAATTGATTGTTTCGTTAGCTGTACGGCATGTAGCGCCGTCTTGTTGGAACCAAAGGTTGTCCACATCAACATTTTCTAATTCAGGCACGAAAAGTCATTAATCATGGCTCCATAGCGTTCCCCATTGACTGTAACATTATGGCCGGCTTCATTTTTGAAGAAATATGGACCAATGATTCGCTCTGACCATAGAGCACATCAAACAGCGACTTTTTGTGGATATAACGGCGTCTGAACAATGGCTTGTGGATTATTATTACTCCAAATGCGAAAATTTGTTTAATAACGTACTCATTCCGACCGAATACTGGACGCAGCGCGCGAACCGAACCATTATTTTGCTAATAAATTTGCACGATTTTCAAACGTTTTTCCGGAGTAAAGCTAAGTACACACGGAAAAATATGAACATACAATTTTTATCTAGCAACGTTGGCTGAAAAGTCATTGTGAGATAATTTGCAAATAGTTAGATGTGCGAAGTTTATGCATGTGACAACGCACAGTGGGCTAAAATGGAAAAAAATTGACATAATTCTGCCATTTCAAAACCACTTATCGTATGGCGATGAAATTTTAGGTGTGTATACAAGAGGTGTTAGAGCGTTTAAGTTCGGAACTTGGGCACCCTATCTCAGACAGGGTGCCCAAGTTTTCCATATCAATATCAATTCCTGTGATCTTAGATGTGATTTCATAATCCTTGAAGAAACGCCTTGCAGTGTTACCATCATTTGTATTTCTATATCCCACTAGTGGTTTGTCGACATTTAATCCAGTCTCTTTCCAAAATTCCTCTTCAATTCTTTTTTTCTGGAACTCTCTCGATGCTTTTAATTCCTCTTTGTCCGGTAATTTGTTTGCATTCTCTGGATTACTATAATAATGCAAATCGTACATGGGGCAAAATCGGCTTTTTTGATATGTTTGAATCGAAAGAAAATATATTTGGAACACAAATTTTTAAATATTATATATTTTGTAGCAAATAAACTTTGTTTGAAAATCAACAAAATATATTTGGAATGCATATATTAATATATTACAACAAAATATATTTGCAAACTAAATTTCTCAAATAAAATATGTGTTTAAACACAAATAAAATTATTGTTTAGGAATATCTCCGAATATATTTTATTTAAAAAAGATTTTCAAAACTTGCTGACTTTTTCGAATTTCAGTTTAAATTTTTTTGGTTTCGAATTGTACCTCCCAGCGTTAACTTCTGTTCTAAAGCAATAATTTAAATTTCTGAGTATTCTAAGCCAATCCTCCAAGTAATTTATTTTGATGCAAGATTATAAGATTTCAATTATTATTATTTTACAAACATTAACAATTTCTAAAAAATTGTCTTAGAATTACTGAAAAATTTAACACAATTTATGTATTTTCTGAATACTTAAATGCAAATAACTATTTGTTTCGGAAATAAAGGTACCATATAAAAATATATTGAGATGTAAACAAAGATTTGTTTAGAACGATATCTTCCCAAATATATAATGTAAGTGTGTACCAAATATTATATGTTTAGAGTGTACCCTAAACATATATATGTTTCAAGCCGAATATGTTTGGGACAATATACTACAGAAGCGATTTTTTTTCAGCGTGTATGCTATGTGTAGGAAATGTTCTAAAAACCGTATGTCCGGATTTACACTAGTATATTTTTTCAGCAGCTTATCCGCTAATTCTCTTTTAAATTTGCCTCTGCGTTTAGACACATAATTTTGTTTCGGATATTTCTGTGTGAATTGTTGTTGTTTCAAAGGCCGAGTGAAAAACACAAAACGTTCAGACCGATAAGCCTGAGTACGGGAGAGTTTTTTCCCCCCTCTTGCCGACTGCCTCTCTCTCCTACAAAACGCCGATAATCTGCTGAACATTCAGCCAATGTAAATAGGGACTATGCGAGCAATGTGTTAATTGTTGGGTTCTTCGATAAATCCGAAATCCTCCACATAGTGTACATTAGATAGGGTCGATGCCCAACCAAGAAAAATAAGTTGCGTTTGTCACCCCCTAGATTTGAAGATTATTCAAAGACAATTTCAGAAAAAAAAATTTTAATTTTTTTGGTGCACCCTACATACCGCCCTTTTAGTTTTCTTTATCCTGTGTTGCTATTTGAAGTCCGATCGTAACGGGATGTATACCGTTGTTCACGTTTTGGAAAGGGCTATATTTCGTCCACTGGCCATTTTTGACTCCGAGGTCAAATTCGATAATTGACCTCTATTATCTCGTTTTCTACCCCCCTTGTTTTGGACTTATTTTGAAACGATAATAAAGGCAATTAAAAGTAATTAAACTTTTGTCTTTAAAGTAGTCAGTTTTATTCATAAACAAAAAAGTTACATAGGGTTTAAAATTGTAAAATATATGCTGGAGTCAAATTCGACTAGTTTCTTTTGACCTCGTTTTCTGTCTCTCTCTCACACACACATGAATAACCCAATGCCACAAACGCACAATCACTATGGCAGTTCGGTCCAGCATCAACAAATTAAATTTACGGGATTCTCTAGCAAATGTTGAAGCTTTTTAAGGAAGAATAAAATCACTTTGTTTTCACATTCACCCTTCACTCCACTAAAATAGTATTTTTGCCACTGACTCCATATTTATTATCCTATCTTTACGTATGATACCTCGTGGATCATCTCTATAAGGTCTACTTTTCTTCCATACGTTACTTTAGATTTTTTACCAGATTTTCTACTTTCACTATAAAGGGTGGGCCATTTAAAATTTGAATTACCGATTACCTTGCATTGTGATTTGAGTCCATTGGATTATTTTCGGTGGGAACCCATTAAGGATAAATGCTATGCAAAGCATCCAAAGACAATTGAAGCGTTGAAACATGAAAACTATTGATGATTTCGTTTGTGTAACAAAATTTTAAAATTTTTCTACATTTTACACTAAAACCGCATTTTTAGGTTAGTTTGTAAAAATGGTGCAGCCGTACGAACTGGTTTGTAAAATTATTACACTCCGCAAATGCGAAAATATCTATTTTCCACACTCAGCCCAGTCCACGATGTGGAGTGTTGCACCGTCAAAAACCAAACTTCAGAACCAAGCCTAATTGAAAGCGTACATGCTTAATGCACTATCAAATGGTTGCGCTATAATGTAGGAATGGGTTTTACTCACCGCACGATTTTTGTTCGATTGTTCGCATGCAAAATGCGAAATTAGCAGTATGTGCAGGGGGAATTTTTAAAATGTAGCAACATGATGTAGTGATATTATTTTTCAGAAACGAAATCACCATAAGTTGCCATTGAAGAGATTCGACTCGAAGCAATAGAATATGTCCTGAAAAATTGGGATGAGCGGATGAGGTACTGCCGAGCCAGTCTTGGTAGTCATATGAATGATTTTGTGTTGCATTATTAAATGAAAAAGTTCAACATTTCCATAAAAAAACAGAAATTCGAAAAAACTATCAGTAAATTTTTTTTATAGCTGATTCAAATTTTAAATGTATTCATAAGCAAATAAGTTATAGAGAATTATTAATAAAATGTTATAGACATGATTAATTTGTTTGAACACCATATTTAACTTACATACAAATGCCTTCCCATGCGTTTCAAAATAAGTGTTATTTACGGGGGTTGAAAATCAAATAACTGAAGTCACTAGTAAAAATTTACTTCGGATTCAAAACTGAAGTAAGGAAGAAGTATTGTCATTGTCAAGAGATGATCATCGACGTATCATACAAAAATATCATACTAGATTAAATCAGGAATTAGTGGAAAAAATACTATTTTGGTGGAGTGTAGGGTGAATGGGAAAACAAAGTGAATGTATTCTTATATTCTTCCTTAAAAAAGATTTAAAATTTGTTAGAGAATCCCGCAAATTTAATTTGTTGATGCTGTAAAGAACCGCCATAGTCGTTGTGTGTTTCTGGCATTGGGTTATTCACGTGTCTGCTAGAGAGAGTGAGACAGAAACGAGACCAAAAGAAACTAGTCGAATTTGACCTCAGCATATATTTTACAATTTTGAACCCTATGTAACTTTTTTGTTTATGAATAAAACTGAGTACTTTAAAGACGAAAGTTTAATTATTTTTAAATGCCTTTATTATCGTTTCAAAATAAGTCCAAATAAGGGGGGTAGAAAAAGAGATAACAGAGGTCAATTATCGAATTTGACCTCGGAGTCAAAAATGGCCATTGGACGAAATATAGCCCTTTCCAAAACGTGATCAACGGTATACATCCCGTTACGATCGGACTTCAAATAGCAACACAGGATAAAGAAAACTAAAAGGGCGGTATGTAGGGTGCAACAAAAAAATTAAAAAATTTTTTTCTGAAATTGTCTTCGAATAATCTTCAAATCTAGGGGGTGACAAACGCAACTTTTTTTTATGACCCTATCTAGTGTACATCTCCACGTAGATGATGTTCCCGTAACAGCATTGCAAACTTTCCCATCGACCATAGTGAAATTTAGGATGAAGGAGATTGTGAAGCTGTAGTCCAATATTTTGATTGACATGGGTTCCAGCTCCTTAATTTCCTTCTCAATATGATCAACCAGGTTTTGTGTGTTGGTAGCCGACTCTTTTGTATAATCAAACCATATTGGTCTACAAAAGTTTTTTGATCCTAGAGTCAAATTTATCCAAATGTCATCAAAACTAGTTGAGGGACAATCCGTGTCTTCTCTCTTTCTTACTCTGAGGGGAACTAATGATGCCGTGAACACACTTCTATTATCTGTCCCGCTCGGATTTGTTGATACTTGTTTGTATTCAGGAAGGGTTGATAAGCCATCAAATCCCCACTTGCACATAAGTTTCAAGTCATAATTATCCATTGTACTCAAGTGTTCTGTAGTAAGAGTGGAAACTATTCTCGATGCTGTATTTTCCAGAAGGTTTGGAAGACCAATACTGACTCCACTTGGTGAAACTTGTAGCGGTGAAGGAATAATAGACTTCTTTTTGTCCTTTATTTTGTTATATCGATATCTCCATTCTAAACTATGCTAAGTGCAAAAAGGTAGTTTTCAGGAGAGACGATCAAAGTTTGACGATTTTTTTTAAATTTGTGTGGAATTCCTTTATAATGCAAATTGAGCAACTTGTACTGTTTTGTGAATAACTTTTGATTGGGTTGACGGATAAACACCAAAACGATAATACAAGGTGGCGCAAAAGTAATCCTCCTATCAGAAAATGCTATAAATTTTGCGATTGGCCCCTAATGTCAGTTCTGTTTTGATATTTGTGTAGTAAACACATGCGAAATACACGTTAATAAACAATGTTACGCTACACTGCTCCAGAACGCGGAATATTGCTGACTATTTATTTGACCAATAATCGGTCGGTGACTTTGGCACAGATTTTCTGGCCGTCCAACGCCTACTGGTGAAACACTGCGACGTTTAGCCGCTCGCCTCGAAGAGACTGGCACAACACGAGATGCTGCCAGGCGTGGCAGACCCCGGAGTAGCCGTTCTGCAGAGAATATTGCTGCTGTAGCCGAGGATGTCATGGAAGCGCCGTCGACATCGACCAGACGACGTGCCACGCAAATGGGTATCAGTCGACGGTCTCTACAGCGAATTTTGGTACAAGATTTGAAGATGTTTCCGTACAAAGTCCAGACGGTGCATCAGCTGTTAGCTGCTGACCGCCAATCGCGTCTAACATAACATCGAAAGGTTACTTTTGCGCCACCTGTTATACCTGACATTTTCTACCTGATACATGTAATATGGGAAATTAAAAAAATCATATGTATATGAATGAATATTATTAACTATATGAATGAACATTACAACAAATATTTGTACACCTGTCAATGATTAAGGGTTTCCTAGAAATAGTGCCACAAAACAATATTTTCTGAAAGGTAAATCTTACTAAATTTTATTATTGTTTGATAAAACATGTTATGTTATCTTTGCAGTCGATTTTGTTACACCCTAATACAAATAAATAAAAAGAAAAATTTAACAATTTAGCTTTGCAATTGGAGAAAATCGATCAAACTTTAGAAATTTATGTAAAAAAAGGTCCAAATCGGGTGGCAACCACACCTCTGTACACGGAGGAAAATCGCCATTTTTGATATGTTTGAATTCAAGGAAAATATATTTGGAACCAACATTTTTAAATATTATATATTTTTGAACAAATATATTTTATTTGAAAATCAAGAAATTTTGTTTGGAACGCATATATTAATATATTACAACAAAATATATTTGCGAACTTACTGTCACAAATATAATATGTGTTTACAAACAAACAAAGATATTGTTTAAGAATTTATCCAAATACATTATATTCAAAATAATTTTAAAACATTGTTGACTTCGGCAATTCTTAATTTTGTTTTTCCTAGATTTTGTGTTATATTTTATAGGTAAAAATGTCGTAAGCAACATTTTCTTTTGTTTTACAGCACTTATTTTTTATAAATAGTCCAATTGTCAATCCATCAATATGTCGTTACCCAAGATTATACGATTTAAATTTTAATATTATTTTTCAAACATATAAAATTTCTAAAAAATTAAACTTTAAATTTCTAACAAAACTGAAGACTTTCCTTTAAATTAAGGCATCAACACATTGCCAAAATACTAAAATACAAATTAAACATTGTTTTGGAAAAATATTGGGATGAAAACATAATTTTGTTTAGAACAACGTCCTCACAAACAAATTATATTTGTGAGTGTCAAATATTACATATTTGGAGTGTACCCTAAACATATGTATGTTTCCAGCAGAATATGTTTGGAACAATATACTACAGAAGCAATTTTTTTCAGCGTGTAGTATTTATATTGTCACAAACGGTTTGAAACATATATAAGTATAGGGTATACTCTCAATATATAATATTTGGTACACACAAATAGTATATGTTTAAAACTGAAGTTCGAAAATTCAGTAATGTTTTGAAAATCTTTTTTAAATAAAATATATTTAGAGAAATTCCTGAACAATAATTTTATTAGTAATTAAACACATATTTTATTTGAGAAAATTGGTTTGCAAATATATTTTGTTGTTATATATTAATATATGCGTTCTAAATAAATTTTATTGATTTTAAATAAAATTTGTTTGCTCAGAAATATATAATATTTAAAAATTTGTGTTCCAAATATATTTTCTATCTATTCAAACATATCAAAAAAGGCGATTTTGCCTCGTTTGCATATAAATATTTACAAAATATATTGTAAATATGTATATGAAATTGTAACTTTTTCTTGGACTGTCAATTCACCTTTGCCTAACAATCTGGCATTGTCCGATCATTTGCAGCACTTTAACAGGGTTGATAACGTTGTCCATTCATTATGAAATGGCCAACTGAAGTGTCAGATGTCAAAAAACATCTACTCTACTCCGAAAAATATAGCCAGATTGAAAACCACACACTGTACATACTTATGAAATATTGTCTCTAGTATATGCAAGCAAAAACTTTAGGTATTATTTATATATGAAGCTTGTAAAATACCTCAAGCATCGTGTTTTATTACTTGCCGTCCGCTGTCAATTTGTCGTTTTTTATGCAAACTAAAAAAGTTTTCCAAATTCTATAAACACAGTGTTAATAATCTCGATAGACATTACAAATTGGCTAATAACAATAATATTCCTAAGATTAATATCAAGGTAGTTATGGGGCAAAAAACTAATGAAATTAGATTTTTTTTACAAAAAAATTTATTTTTGTTGCCACACGGAGGAAAAAAACGGCCTCTGTAACATATTGCCCCAAACATATTTTGCAGGCAACATATATATGTTTGGAGCAGCTCCCAAACATATTATGTTTGGGGTAGCGGTAATGTTCCCAACATTTATATGATTATATGTAATCATATATATGCTTATGTCCAAACATTTATATGATTGTGTGTAATCATATATATGCTTATGTCCAAACATTTATATGATTGTATGTAATCATATATATGATTGCATTTACAGCCTGTTCAGCTAAATGTAACAAAACGCAGACGTGCGATAGCTACCCAAGCAATAATTTTCTTCTCCTTATTCTCACCCAAGCGATCATGTTTTTAATTTGGTTCATTGTCACTTATCGTTCGGGTAAGAAAGCTCTTTTCTTCATCGTCTTCCTGTCAAATACCAGTATTACCTACATGTTGTTATTTACATTTCTTAAAGCTTTTTCCACACAAAAATATCAGAATGGGGGCAACCCTATCCAACAGCTGTAAAAGTAGCAACAGCTGATTCTAGACAATGAGAAATAATCAATAAACCGAAAATAAATACAATTGTTTGCTTGATTGATCATATATGTATATACAGGGGCTATATCTAAATCGGAAACATTCTGTACCCATTTCAGTAAGTTATAGAGTTAAAAAGAAAGTTATTGCTAAATTTGATAGTGATCTGAGCATAATTGTGACCTGTATTTGGTAACAAGAATACATTTACAAACAGACGGACGGACAAAACCAAACCAATTCAGAAAGAGATTCTAGGTCGATAGGTATAATTAACGATTGTTTGGGTCACCTAATTTAAGGTATTATGATACAATTTAAAAAGCAACAGTGTAGTTGTAGGATTTCAATATATTTTATACACACTAATAAACAGAGGCTTTTTGAAATTATGGTGGATACATCAGCTAAAGATACATGTTAATGTTGTTTGGTTCATTTATCCATTTTTTATTAATTTTTCCAACAATTTTCACTTTTTCTTTCAAAAGGACGGCAAACATAACCGCACGAATGAATTTTTCTGATCGTCTGATTTGACATTTCATTTCGTTCGTTGTTGTTTTATAAGAACCAAAATGTTGGCGATAATTGAAAGCTTCTTTGTTTATATCCAAAACAATGTGTGCAAAAACCAAAAATGTTATTCGCTTGCCATTTGACGTGCGAAGTGGCAAAAAAGAAGTTACAAAAACAGGCCCTTAATCATGTATATGATTGTATATTGTTGATTTTTATCAAAAGTCTGAACCCTTTGTGACGCACCTATAATATATTTATAAAATTCTAGTCTAATGTTCCATTAATTATCCATTATTCGGACTGCGGACTATGCCACTTTTCTTTCAACTTGGTAGCTCCGTTGATCCACCCCATTGACTGAAAAACGTCAACACCTTATACCACTGGCTATATAGAGTCAACGAGAATTATATGCACAGCGTGTATTTTAATTTACTTTCATGTTACACCCGAAACAAGAAAGTATAAGCATAGCCATATATTCATTCTGACTGGCTGTGGCTGTCAATGGTTGTATGTGGGTGCGTGCGTGTGTTCGCTGTGATGGCTTAGCACAGTGGTGATGGTGGATGCTCTATGAGTCACATAATTGGGCTCTCAGAGAGTAATACTCTCTAAAAATCTAAAAAATATGCTCTAATATATTATTTTGCCAAAAATATGTTAGGACACAATCATATCGTTTTATAATATGCTAGAATTTTGCCCCGAACATATTATGATTGTGTGCAAACATAATATGTTTACCCACAAACATATATATGATTGTGCCCGTCCCAAACATATTTATGATTGCATCCAAACATATTTTTAACATATTTTTTTCTCCGTGCACTAGTGATGTAAAACGCGAAATCCCGATCCCGAGAAACCCCGAATCCCGGGATTTTTATACCCTACACCACACTGTGGTACAGGGTATTATAACTTTGTGCATTTGTTTGTAACATCCAAAAGGAGAAGAAATAGACCCATCGTTTATTATACCGATCGACTTAGAATCACTTTCTGAGTTGATTTAGCTATGTCCGTCTGTGCATGTATTCTTGTTCGAAATTTTACACATATCTTTTTTTTGGCCCAAGGACGATCCCTATTGAATTGGGTTAAAATCGGTTCAGATTTAGATATAGCCCCCATATATATGTTAGCCCCGATTTGACATGTAAGCGCTGTAAAAACTTTATTTTATATCCGATCAGTATGAAATTCGGCAGAAAGAGGTTTCTTATTATATGAATGAACACTGTTAAATTTGGAAGAAATCGGTTCAGATTTAGATATAGCCCCCATATATACGTTACCCCCGATTTGACATGTAAGCGCTGTAAAAACTGTATTTTATATCCGATCAGTGCGAAATTCGGCAGAAAGAGGTTTCTTATTACATGAAGGAATACTGCCAAATTTGGAAGAAATCGGATCGGATTTAGATATAGCCCCCATATATACGTTACCCCCGATTTGACATGTGAGCGCTGTAAAAATGTTATTTTATATCCGATCAGTGCGAAAGTCGGCAAAAAGAGGTTTCTTTCTACATGAAGGAATACTGCCAAATTCGGAGAAACTAGGTTTAGATTTAGATATAACACCCATATATATGTTACCCCCGATTTGACCTGTACGCGGAGGTCGGAGAAAATCGGTTCAGATTTAGATATAGCTCAATTTGACATGTAAGCGCTTTAGAGACTGTATTTTATATCCGATCAGTACGAAATTCGACAGAAGGAGGTATTTTTACATGAATGAGTATTCAGGGAAGATCGGTTCAGATTTATATTAAAGCTCCATATAGATGTTCCTCCTGATTTGGTATCAAACCGCTATAGAAGTTGTATTTTAATTCCGATCATTAAAATTTTCCAGAAAGATGTTTCTCAATTTAGGAACGAATATTGCTTAATTTAGCGATTATCGTTTCAGAATTAGATAATATATTTCTACCCATTTACCAATTATTCCAAATTATTATGGCAATGACCCTTATCGCATTGTTAGGGAGGTGTAGGGTATTATATAGTCGGCCCCGCCCGACTTTCTGCCTTTCCTTACTAGTTTAAAATGAATCCCGGGCTATTATAATAATACTAGCTGACCCGGTGCGCTTCGCTGCCCTGCGTTTCAGTGAAATAGAACCATATGATATATTTACACTCTCGATAAATGCACAAATTTCGTGTAGTACAATACCCGTCAAATCAACTTGAAGGGCTACATCGCTCATTCAGTACAGTCATACCAATTAGTGCAATAATTCTATAGTATTTATTTTTTCTATACGAAGTCGCATGCGCGTAGTCACGCCCTCTAATCCGATATCTCTCAATTTTGTCGAGTCACGTGCAAACTTTGAAGGCACTTGAATACTAAACACACTTGGTCAAGCGTCGATGGTCTCCAGTTATTTCGTTTTCAGCAAGCGTGTCGTATATACAGATAGTTCCACTGATCAGCTTTTTAATCAGATTCAGCATCCACTATAAACTTCAAGACGATGAGTGCAAGCCCCATACATATATTTCGTTTTGAGTACTTTGTCCATCGATACTATTTACATGCAAATTTTCAAAACTGTCCTGCAATGATATTGGAAATTGTTCAAATTCACATCTCGGGTTGAGTGATAAGGGCACTCTTTTTTGCAAAGATATTGCCGCAATACTCTATCAAATATTGCGTTTTTCATTTTTTATTTATATGGGGGTTTCATGGTAACTGTTTCCATCGTTCCTGTTTGTAGCTCCATCGCCGCTACTGATACCAAGTCCAGACAGCCAAACTTCGAAACCATGGCTGATATAGTGATCGAAATATTGAATTTTTAAATTTCAGTTTGTATAGGAGTACCCACTGTTAATACGAAGCCAGTTTTTGGTTCAATCATTGGTTGTGGTTCGAAGGTTACACACCCATTTTTACAGGCTAGCTGCAATAGTGCATGTAATATTATATATTCATATGTCATGATTCACATTTCAGGTTGTGTGGGCGGTGCCACGCCCACTGTTACTATTACGCCGACTTCTTGCTCCAGCACTCGATCTGGTTCCACATACCAAATTTCGAGAATTTTGGTCCAATTGCAATCAAAATATTGCACTTCTGAATTTCTGGTAGTTTAGGCTCCAACACGCGTACTGCTACCAAGGCACTGGTACCAATGTCCCATATACCAAATTTGGAAACTCTTACCGCAATAATACTCGTAATATACTCGTGATGTTACGCCAACTAACACTATCACCCTAGATTTCAGCTACATAACGCGTACAAAGGTCACACATACCCAATTTTGAGAATTTTTCTGCCATAGTATTCGAAATATTTAATATTTGAATTTTAGGTAGTGTGGGCGGTGCCACGCCCACTTTCACGGTTTCCCCGTTTTTAGTCCTGTGACGCGTACTGGTACCAAGGTCACACATACTAAATTTCGAGAATTTTACTGCAATAGTACTCAAAATATTTCATATTTGAATTTTAGGTTGTGTGGGCGGTGCCACAACCACTGTCACTATCACCCCAGTTTTCAGCTACATAACGCGTAATGGCACCAAGGTCACATATACACAATTTCGAGAATTTTGCTCCAATAGTATTCGAAATATTTCATATTTGAATTTTAGGTTGCATGGGCGGTGCCACGCCCACTGTCACTATCACACCGGTTTTGGCTCCATGATAGGTACTGGTACCAAGGTAACACACATCGAATTTCGAGTATTTTGAACCAATAGTACCTAAGATATTCCACTTTTAAATGTTACATTGTATGGGCGGTGTCACGCCCCTTTGTCCAATCAAAACCGAATATAGCTACGAACCTTCTACACGCCAAAAGTTATTCTCATGCAAAAATTCAGCAAAATCTGTTCAGCCGTTTTCGAGTCCATCCCGTACCAACGAACACCATTTCATTTTTATGTATATAGAAGATTATATGAAGCCGTATCGTATAAAATATTACGTGAACGTTAGATACACTCTGTCGAAAATGTAAACTAATGAAGCAAATTGTTAACATCAATCAAAACATTGGCATAATCGGGTGGAAAAAATTTAGAAATTTGGAGAAAAATTACAAAATATATCAAATTTTAATTATAAACAAGTAAACTTAAAACAAGAACACAAATGGGGTTTGTGTCCCACAAAACGAAGAACATTGCATTCTATTCTTTTAAATTTATGAAAAATCATAATATAAAATCTGATTTGAATCGACACATCGATTTGGTTCTCATAAAGCAGAATTAGTCAAACTGATTTCTCAAGTTAAAAAAATATTTTTCGTGGTGTAATGATACAGTCCTGTGAAAAGTGGGCGTTATCACCACGCCCCTTTTTCTACCTCCCACACAAAATGACCAAATCATACAAAAATTTAATAGCTCGTAATTTTAATATACCAGTGCACAAAAACACACATTTCCCGGGGAACTCTCTAACAGAACCAGAGGATCAGCAGGACCAACAAAAGGGCGAGTGGGCTGCGAGCGTCGCTAGCTTGTTGACTGAGAGATCCAGAATAAGCTGGGCTATTAATAGCTTTGAGCCCTTCAAGTCACCTGGACCAGACGGCATCACTCCAGCAGAAATGCAGAAAATGTTGAAGTACATTATCCCCTGGCTGGAGAAAATTTATATAGGCTGTATCAGGCTTTCATACATCCCGAATCGATCGAGGGATACCTAAGTGGTATTCATACCCAAAGCGGGGAAGATATCACACACTAGGCTAAAAGACTTCAGACCAATTAGCCTATCCTATTGAAAGGTCTGGAAAGACTTTTAGATTATTTCATTAGGGAAAACCTAGATACAAAACTCCTGTCGGTGAACCAACGTGCTTACAATAAGGGCAAGTCTACAGAATCAGGCCTGCACGAACTTGTGAGCACTATCGAATCGTCCCTGCATTTCAAGGAATTCACCATGGTGGCATTTCTTGACATGGAAGGGGCTTTTAACAATATTCACTCAGATGGGGTAATTGCGGCACTGTCACATCTAAAAGTTAACTCTAGTTTGATTAGACTACTTCAAAGTCTGCTCAACAGAAGACACATAACAGCATATCTAGGGTCCACAACTCTTACAAGGTTTGTAAACAGAGGGACCCCACAAGGAGGAGTACTGTCTCCACCAATTTGGAACCTAGCGGTGAATGAAATCCTGCTAGATCTAGAACGTTGTGGCAATCACAGTGAGTGGCAAATTCGTAAATGTCCTCAGAGACATCCTACAGGTGGCTCTGAACATGTTGGCTAGATGGGCCAGAAGCAGCGGTTTGGACGTTAACCCAAACAAGACAGAATTGGTTCTCTTTACTAGGATGAATAATGTCCAACATGTGGACCCTCCACCTCGGATAAATGGGACAGATCTAGCCTTCTCTGAAAGATGCAAAATTTTTAGGAATAATTCTCGATAGGAAACTGTTATTTAGACTTATTGGAGCGTGTTAGGAAGGCCAACGTCGCCTTATATTCCTGCATTAAGGCTGTAGGATCGCGGTGGGGCTTTTCTCCTAAAATCGTCCAATAGATATATATAGCAGAAGTTCGTCCAATACTGTTATAGGGCTTTGTGGTATGGTGGATGGCAACTGACAACAGTTCTCAAAGGTTCAGAGAACTACCTGTTTGAGCATAAGCGAAGCCTTAAGGACTACAGCGACCGAGTCTCTACAAGCCCTACTCCATATACTGCCGATTAATATTGTGGCGAGAGAAGTTGCAACCAAAGCGGCAATAAGATTAAACTATTTACCAATTACATCGAGAGATATTACATCACTATGATTCCCGCCAGAGATGAATGGGTTGGCAGAATAACAGGTAATAGAAACCATCTCCAGTTTTACACGGATGGTTTGAAGCTTGATGAAAAAGTTGGCTTCGGAGAACACTGTGAAGAACTTAGTTTGGATATAGCTCACAGACTACCGAATAGCTGCAGTATCTATCAAGCCGAAATAATGACAATATGGGAAGTCGCCAACTGGCTGAGTCCGAATATAGTAATCAACACTGGCGTTGTCATTTACTCGGATAGCCAGGCTATCATAAATTCTCAGGAAATAACATCCCTAAATTCACAAACAGCCCTCGAATGCCGCAGATCTCTTAACGAGATGGCTGAGCAGTTTAAATACACCTCATATGGGTGCCTGGGCATACGGATATCCCGGGGAACTGCAAAGCCGATGAACTTACTAGGAAAGGGACGACATTACAAATTCTCGAAGAATTTGCGTATATTGGTGCGCCACTATCCACGTGCAAGCTTTGGCTTAGGCAAGAGGCAATCAGGCAGTCCAACGCAAGATGGACAGAAATCGGCACCTGCATGGTAGGTAGACAAATCTGGCCAAGTTATGACCTGAGAAGATCAAAATATCTCCTCGCACTAGAAAGGCAAAGATTGTCTACGTTAGTATCAGTTCTGACGGGACACTGCTTGATCGGCGAACACACCAAAAGATTGTGCATTGGCTCTAATGACTTCTGCAGAAGCTGTGGAGATGAGGAAGAAGTGGAGAGAATTGAGCACATGCTATTAGACTGCCCCGCTCTGAGTAAACGAAGACTGGCCATACTGGCGTCGGCCTTTCTAGGCAGCCTAACAGATCTTTCCAGTACCGATATTCGTACTATCGTTACATTTGTATACCAAACAGGTTGGCTTCGATGAGTGGCATTTCAGCCCGTGGTATCACTAGGGACCTAAACTGGTCTATGTGAGCTTGTAAAAAAAAAATACGGCTGCCAACCTAACCTAAACTTTAAACATGGTTGCTAGAAAAAATGGCTGATGTCCCCAAATTTTCTCAAGAAAATCCCCAACTTAACCCCAAAAAATTTTTATTGGAAATAAGTCAAAACTACAAATATCAACAAACGAATCGAAAAATACACATTTCGAATATTATCCCTTTTAATTTAATAAACTTTGACACAATAATTCTAGTACGTACGATTTTTTTGCGTTTTTTATTTTTACAAAATTCGTTGTAGTTTGTTGTTATTGGTACAGATCTCCAAAGCTACCTATTTCAGGATTTTTTCTAAAAATACCATTTGTTAAAATTGTCATATCTTCTTAACAGATTCACATATTTTTTTGTGTTGACAGGAGGTCAGAATATAGAAAACATTCTTTATCCTTGAAGAGTATCAATTCAGGTCCCTAATTTTGGACTAAAGGGTCAAACTATTACGAACTGATCATGAAAAACTCCAAATAGAGCCTTGATTGATCTTCAAAATAAGCTATATATGCATTTATTAAAAACTACGAGTAAAAATCATATTTTATGAAAACTATGATGTCCCTTAGTTTGAAAATACATAAAAATAAATAATGTATTATTAGGTCAGGGTTGCCAGAAATGGGGTTTTGACCCCAATACTGGTGTTTAGTCGATGCTAATTGGGATACAAAAATAATAGGGGATTTGTACATTTTATTGGGGTTTCTTGGGATTTTTTATGCATTAGAAGGATTTTCGTCAACGTTAAGTTTGTAATAAAAAAAGACTGAATTAGAATAAGTTGCTAAGAATTTATACGAGAAAACGAATTTGTAATGAATAGATTTTATAATGTTAAAATCATTTGGCTATTTAAAGTCCTTAATACCAAAAACACTTTCTTGAAAATATAATTTCTTGAACCATTTTTAACGAGTATTTTCTTTTAAAAAATAGTACGAGCCTTTTCAGGCTCTTACAAAGTTTAAATTGTGATCATGTTAAAATATGGTCCGAGCATTTGCACCATTATGTATAAATAGTCATCAAATGAATAGCTGAAAAAATATATATTTCAAAACCATTTACAACATATATGAGACTTGAGGTATTGATGGTGATGCTGAAGTATATAAACTTTTAAATAACTATAATTATTACAAAATTGCAATATATACATAGATGTCATGCATTATCATTTTAAATTATTAGAAGTTACACTAATTCGACAGACGAATCTAAAATTCAACTAAATAGCTATATTTTGAAGATCAATCAAGGCTCTATTTGGAGTTTTTCGTGATCAGTTCGTAATAGTTTGACCCTTTAGTCCAAAATTAGGGACCTGAATTGATACTCTTCAAGGATAAAGAATGTTTTCTATATTCTGACCTCCTGTCAACATAAAGAAAATATGTGAAACTGTTAAGAAGATATGACAATTTTAACAAATGGTATTGTTAGAAAAATTCCTGAAATAGGTAGCTTTGGAGATCTGTACCAATAACAACAAACTACAACGAATTTTGAAAAAATAAAAAAACGCAAAACCACAATTATTATGTCAAAATTTATTAAATCAAAAGGGATAATATTCAAAATGTGTGTTTTTCGATTCGTTGGTTGATATTTGTAGTTTTGACTTATTTCCAATAAAAATAGTTTTATTTGGGGTTAAGTTGGGGATTTTCTTGAGAAAATTTGGGGACATCAGCCTTTTTTTCTGGCAACCCTGTTTAAGGTTTAGGTTAGGTTGGCAGCCGTATTTTTTTACAAACTAACCTAGAACAGTGCTACCACGGGCTGAAATGCCACTCATCGAAACCAACCTGTTTGGTATACAAATTTATCGATAGTACGAATATCGGTACTGGAAAGATCTGTTAGGCTGCCTAAAAAGGCCGACGCCAGTATGTCCATTCGTCGTTTACTCAGAGCGGGGCAGTCTCATAGCATGTGCTCAATTCTTTCCACTTCTTCCTCATCTCCACAGCTTCTGCAGAAGTCATTGGAGCCAATGCCCAAACTTTTGGCTACGCGTACCAAAGTGTCATTGCGGGGCCGGCCTACGGCCGGAATTAAAGATTTTCTCCTCTGGGGTATGTCAAAAGACGACTACGCGGACCAAACAGACGGTATTTTGGGCGATATGTATCTTTTTGGGTGATATGACATACATGATATGACATTGTGAAAAAGGGTATATATCAGATGTTGCTGGACAAAATTGTAACACATCGATAGAGTGACCTAAGAGACCCACGAATATTATAGCAATAATATAGCAACGTCAGCCAACCTGTCCGTCTGTATTAACCGATTGACTTCAAATTTGTTATAATTAAATATTTTTCTATCTCAGATGGACAATGTTTAGGTTTAGGTTAGGGTGGCAGCCGTATTTTTTTACAAGCTCACATAGACCAGTTTAGGTCCCTAGTGTTACCACGGGCTGAAATGCCCCTCATCGAAACCAACCTGTTTGATATATAAATTTATCGATAGTACGAATATCAGTACTAGAAAGATCTGTTAGGCTGCCTAAAAAGGCCGACCCCAGTATGTCCAGTCGTCGTTTACTCAAAGCGGGACAGTCGCAAAGCAAGTGCTCAATGCTCTCCACTTCTTCCTCATCTCCACAGCTTCGGCAGAAGTCATTGGAGTCAATACCCAATCTTTTGGCGTGTTCGCCGATCAAGCAGTGTCCCGTCAGAACCTGTACTAACGTAGACAATCGTTTCCTCTCTAGTGCGAGAAGATATTTTGACCTTCTCAGGTCATACCTTGGCCAGATTTGTCTAGCTACCCTGCATGTGCCGATTTCTGTCCATCTTTCGTTGGACTGCCTGATTGCCTCTTGCCTAAGCCAAAGCTTGCACGTGGATAGTGGCGCACCAATATATGCAAATTCTTCGAGAATTTGTAATGTCGTCCCTTTCCTAGCAAGTTCATTGGCTTTGCAGTTCCCCGGGATATCCCTATGCCCAGGCACCCATATGAGGTGTATTTAAACTGCTCAGCCATCTCGTTAAGAGATCTGCGGCAGTCGAGGGCTGTTTGTGAATTTAGGGATGTTGCCTCCAGAGAATTGATGGCAGCCTGGCTGTCCGAGTAAATGACAACGCCAGTGTTGGTTACTATATTGCGACTCAGCCACTTGGCGACTTCCCATATTGCCATTATTTCGGCTTGATAGACACTGCAGGTATCTGGTAGTCTGTGAGCTATATCCAGACTAAGTTCTTCACAGTGTACTCCGAAGCCAACCTTTTCATCAAGCTTCGAACCATCCGTGTAAAAGTGGAGATGGTTTCTATTACCTGGTATTCTGCCGACCCATTCGTCTCTGGCGGGAATCATAGTGATGTAATATCTCTCGAAGGTGTACACAGATGGTATATAGTCCACTCGGTCGGTTACCATAGCACTACACTTTGATATGCTCATGTGACCATAGTTCTTGTACCTCCACAGTGATAGGCAGTTTAATCTTATTGCCGCTTTGGTTGCAACTTCTCTCGCCACAATATTAATCGGCAGTATATGGAGTAGGGCTTGTAGAGACTCGGTCGCTGTAGTCCTTAAGGCTCCGCTTATGCTCAGGCAGGCAGTTCTCTGAACCTTTGTTAGTAGGTTGGTAATGGTTAGTTTGTCAGTTGCCGTCCACCATACCACAATACAGTATAACAGTATTGGACGAACTACTGCTATATATATCCAGTGGACGATTTTAGGAGAGAGTCCCCACCGCGGCCTTTTTGCAGGAATATAAGGCGACGTTGGCCTTCCTTACACGTTCCAATACGTTAAGTCTAAATAACATTTTCCTATCTAGAATTATTCCTAAAAATTTTGCACTTTCAGAAAAGACTAGATCTGTTCCATTTATCCGAGGTGGAGGGTCCACATGTGGGACATTATTCATCCTAGTAAAGAGAACCAATTCTGTCTTGTTGGGGTTAACGCCCAAACCGCTGCTTCTGGCCCATCTAGCCAACTTGTTCAGAGCCACCTGTAGGATGTCTCTGAGGACGTTTACGAATTTGCCACTCACTGCGATTGCCACGTCGTCCGCATATGCCACGACCTTGCAGCCACAACGTTCTACATCTAGCAGGATTTCATTCACCGCTAGGTTCCAAATTAGTGGAGACAATACTCCTCCGGGGTCCCTCTGTTTACATACCTTGTTAGAGTTGTGGACCCTAGACATGCTGTTATGCGTCTTCTGGTGAGCAGACTTTGAATTAGTCTAATCAAACTATTGTTAACTTTTAGATGTGAGAGTGCCGCAATTACCGCATCTGAGTGAATGTTGTTAAAAGCCCCTTCTATGTCAAGAAATGCCACCATGGTGAATTCCTTGAAATGCAGGGACGATTCGATAGTGCTCACAAGTTCGTGCAGGGCTGATTCTGTAGACTTGCCCTTATTGTAGGCATGTTGGTTTCCCGACAGGAGTTTTGTGTCCAGGTTTTCCCTAATGAAATGATCTAAAAGTCTTTCCAGACCTTTCGATAGGAAGGAGGATAGGCTAATTGGTCTGAAGTCTTTTGGCCTAGTGTGTGATATCTTTCCCGCTTTAGGTATGAATACCACTTTGGTATCCCTCCACCGATTAGGGACGTATGAAAGCCTGATACAGCCTACATAAATTTTCTCCAGCCAGGGGATAATGTACTTTAACATTTTCTGCATTTCTGCTGGAGTGATGCCATCTGGTCCAGGTGACTTGAAGGGCTCAAAGCTGTTAATAGCCCAGCTTATTCTGGATCTCTCAGTCAAGAAGCTAGCGACGCTCGCAGTCCACTCGCACTCTTGTTGGTCCTGCTGATCCTCGAGTTCTGTTACAGCGTTGCCCGGGAAATGTGTGTCGAGCAGTACATTGAGCGACTGCTCGCTGTTTTTGGTCCAGTTATTTGCCTCATCCTGTAAATATCCCACTGTACAGGGTGAAGCAGATAATATCTTCCTCAGCCTAGCGGCGTCGGAGACCTTTTCCACTTCACCACAGAAGGTATACCAAGAGCGCCTTTGCGCCTTTCTAAGCTCCATCTTATAGATCTTGAGTTGCTCTTTATAGGCATCCCAATCATTAGCGACCCCAGTAGATTTAGCCTTATTGAATAGCTTGTTGCAGGTCTTTTTCATAGCCGTTAGCTCAGAAGTCCACCATTGGGGTTTAGTTTTACCCTTGTACCTTGTTTTCGGACAGCCTTCTTCAAGGGAACTATTGAATGATGTGGTGATATGATCGACCAGATTATCCAGACCGGCTTTGTCATTCGGTTCGTACAGAAATTTAGAGTTGAGGACTGAGAATGAGTGGTCGTCCAGTACATTCCACCCAATAATTTTGTCTGACAGCCGGTCAGTAGAAAACGTTACGTCGAGTACCTCCTGTCTGTCATTAATTGTAAAGGTCGGTTTATTACCTATGTTACAAATACTAAGGTTGGTAGTTAGAATAAAGTCAAGAAGCGAATCACCCCTATTGTTTATATCCGTACTACCCCAGATAGTATGATGAGCGTTCGTGTCTGCGCCAATAATCAGCTCGATCGCGTCAGACGTTGCTTCTTCCACTACTTCCCTGAATAGAGCAGTCGGTACTACAGATTCATAAGGCAAGTAGCTGGAGACCACCCAATATATGCGATTACCGATCTCCAGGCTAGCAGCTGTTTGGTCTTTACCACTTAAATTAGTCAGGAGAAAGATACTTAGATCTTTCCTGGCCAAAATGCAGGTTCTTGGAGTGCCTTCACAGTTGGCCACAAGCAGTTTAAAGTTGGGTGTCCTAATACCGCACACCCTTCCTCCCACTACGTAGGGCTCCTGTATCAGGACGATGTCTACTGCGCCTGTGGACAGGCGCAGCAATAGAGCCGCTGAGGCTGCTTTAGCGTGATGGAGGTTAATCTGTAGAATTCTTACCATCATTGGTAATTGACAGATTAACATCCACCCCGACAAGGGTGTTATCGAACTCTTCGTCCGTATCGTCGAGAAGAATGTCCCCGCCAGATGCGTCAAAGAGTCCGGAGACTCCCCTCAGCCTCTCTGTGTCCGAAGTAGAGCTTTTGTCCTCAGAGAAGGACGTTACAGATCTTCTGTTAGAGTTGGAGTCACCAGAAATAATAGGCGTGGGTACCTCCGCACTTCCAGGAGGTGCCACGGTGGACGACTCACCTTCTGCAGTGGGAGCTATATCCTGCTTGTATATCTTCAAGACTATAGTCTCGAAGCCATATTGTAGGGTTGCACTCGCACCTTGTATATGGGAGGTGGATTCAGCGTTTAGGATAAGATTGACCTGCCGCTTTTTACCATCCGCCTCACCCACCTTGCTGATTCTCCAATTATGGGCCGGCAGACCAGGATTGGAATCTTTTATTATTTCTAAGATGTCAGCCGGGTTGGAGGGCTCTTCTGTAACCCAGGTGATGGCTCTAGGGTGACTAAGGATGTTGTTTTTTTCGACAACATCCAACTGGGCACCCGGCCACACCTCACCCGCTCGACTCAGAGCAGCCTTATACAGGTCTACTGATCTGGCATCACCGAAATATAAGAGCTTTACTCTCCCCTGATGCCATCCTGCATCGTTGCAGATTGGTGGGTTGCCCGGCATTTCTCTACGGACATCGAGGTAGTGAGCCATAATGGCTGATTGTACATGACTCCATTTGTCCTTGAGGATGGATCCATCCTCACTACTTCTGTCTATAACAGCCATCACTAGACTCTCCTTCGCCTCTTCATTGAAGGGCTTGGTGAGTGTCCTGTTGATGGTGACATTAGGGCCTCTTGCCTTTTTCGAAGGCAGGGGTTCATCAGGTGATCTGATTCGTTTAACTTTATTAGCCGTTAACACAGCTGAATTTGTGGCTCTTTCAGCCGACTCATTGGCCTTAGAAGCATCTATGACGCCTTTAGCCCAGGTAAGTAACTCTTTTTGTTTTTCGGTAAGAGCCGAAACCTCAACAGCCTCCAACTTCGTCAAAACTCTGAGCGCTACACGATGCTCATTGTGCTTCCGTTTTGACGGTCGGACATGACGTTTACCCCTCACCGCACCACCTGTTGTGAGTACTTGGGGGAAATTTTCACCATTTTTGGTGTGGTCGGCTTTGGCCAAGACCAACGGACGGACAGTCGGACGATTGGGGAACCGCGCTCCATCGGAACACGAAGGCATCCCCGTCAAGAGAATTTATTTTTATTTTGTCTGTATTAGACCGTAATAGGTACTACGATGTAGGCCTTACAGACTTTGTACAGATTTTTGCTATTGCGTAATAGGTACTGGTAACTATCCGCTATGTGATAAACACGTCCGTTCACTGCGAATGATCAGCAACGACACCCCAAATGGACAATGTTGGTCCACTCCTTCGAGTACCTATCCCACGAAGAGTAAAAATTTAGTAAAATATTGATTATCCCATAACTTATATACTACTACCTAGAATCTTTCACAATTCCACACATGGTATTAGTTTATTAATCGCTTATTATGAGCGACGTTGCCACGCCCCTTTTTGTACCTCCCAAACAAATGGACCATTTTGCACAAACAGTTGACGGCTAATAAATAACTTTGATTCCAGTCCATAGAAATACTTGAAATTTTGTAAAGCCTAATGCTTTCATTGTACCTACAGTTCCATAAAAAATGGGCGTTATTGTCACGCCCCTTTTGGTACTTCCCTTACAAATGGACAATATTGCTCAAAAATTAAATGCTTATAACTTTGATTACAATCCACACAAATACATAAAATTTTGTGGAGTGTAAAACCTTTACAGTATCTATAGTGCCTTGAAAATGGGCTTTATTACCACGCCTCTTTTGGTACCTCCCATACAAATGGACCATTTTTCACAAAAAGTTAACGGTTTAATGAAAAATTATTTTTTTGGATTTCCCTATTTTTACAATATGGGTCATAATTTCTACATTTATCTATAGACTTTTTGCAGATTGAGATTGTTTTCTTCATTAGGATTCTACACGGCGCATAATAGCCTTTTTTGATATGTTTGAATCGAAAGAAAATATATTTGGAACACAAATTTTTAAATATTATATATTTCCTAGCAAATAAATTTTGTTTGAAAATCAACAAAATATATTAATATATTACAACAAAATATATTTGCAAACTAAAATTCTCAAATAAAATATGTGTTTAAATACAAATACAATTATTGTTTAGGAATTTCTCCAAATATATTTTATTTAAAAAAAAATTCAAAACTTTTGTTGACTTTTTCGAACTTCAGATTTAATTTTTCCTTGGTTCAGAGTTGTACCTCCCAGCATTAGCATCTGTTCTTAATCAATAATTTAAATTTCTGAGTATTCCATGCCATCATTAGTTGTCAATCCTCTAAGTAATTTATATTGATCCAGATTATACGATTTCAATAATTATTTTACAAACATTAACAATTTATAAAAATTAACATTGAATTACTGAACTTTAACATAACTTAGGTATTTTCTGAATACTTAAATGCAAATAAATATTTGTTTCGGAGATAATGGTCCCAAATAAAAATATATTGGGATGTAAACAAAGATTTGTTTAGAACAACATCTTCCCAAATATATATGTAATTTTGGTGTGTATCACATATTATATGTTTAGAGTGTACCATAAACATATATATGTTTCAAGCCGAATATGTTTGGGACAATATACCACAGCGTGTAGCTTTAAAAAAATGGAGCAAAAGAATTTTTTTCTATTTTTTTATGGTTTTTCGTGGTTCAATTTCAGTTCGTTGTCTAAATTTTTATTGACGTTATAATTTTCTATCATTAAGTAGCGAAAAATATTTTTTTAACTTTAGAAATCAGTTGGACTTATTCCCAGAGTTCGGAAAAAACACTAAGGAACGGTTCCTTAGCGTTCTGTACCGTTCCTTCGTCGCGAACGGAACAGTATCGCAACCCTTACACGAGAACGGAATACACTAAACATTTTTTTTTAGTGTTACTGTTCGCGAACGGTACCACTACGATAACGTACGGTTCGTCGTAGTGATACTGTTCTTTTGAACAGAACAGTATCACTACACGCTGAAAAAAAATCGCTCATGTAGTATATTGTCCCAAACATATTCGGCTTGAAACATATAAATGTTTAGGGTACACTCTAAATATAATATTTGGGTACAAATCAAGGTTATATATTTGGGAAGATGTTGTTCTAAACAAATCTTTGTTTACTCCAATTTTTTTGTTTGAGACTATTGTTTTTCGAAACAAATTAAAAATTTGCACTTAAGTATTCAGAAAGTACCTAAATAGCGTTATATTGTTCAGTAATTCAAAATATTTGTTTTAGAAATTTTTAATGTTCGTAAAAATAATAAATAATAACTGAAATTCTATAATTTTGGATCAAAATAAATTTTTCGGTGGATTGACAACTAATGATGGCTTGGAATACTTAAATTTAAAATGTTTGATTTGAAACAAAAGTCAATGCTGCATAAGGTATCATAACTGGGAGGTACAATTAGGAACCAAGAAAAAATTAAAAAAAAAATAAAAAAAAGTCAGCACAAGATTTGAAATTATTTTTTAAATAAAATGTATTTGGAGAAATTCCTAAAGAATAATTTTATTTGTACTTAAACTTATACTTTATTTGAGAAATTTAGTTTGCAAATATATTTTGTTGTAATATATTAATATATTCGTTCCAAAAATATTTTATTGATTTTCAAATAGAATTTATTTGCTCAGAAATATATAATATTTAAAAATTTGTGTTCCAAATATATTTTCTTTCGATTCAAACATATCAAAAAAGGCGATTTTGCCCCGTGTACGTTTAGCGTTCCGTTCTTTTTTATATTCGACACCACAGGTCGCAAATATGAAACAATCTTAATGAAAATTGGTACAGAGTTATTTCTTAACCCAGGACGATCCCTATTTAAAATGGGGCATATCGGTCCATTCTTTGATATAGCCCCCATACGAAGGTCCCTTTCGATAAGACATATTTACGCACTAGAGAGCGCATTTTTTAACCGATCATGCCAAAATTTGAATATATGTTCATTCCATGGCATTCAATCATGCCTAGTGAAAATGATGCATATCGGTCCATTTTTCGATACAGCCCCAATTCAAAGCTCCCTTTCAACAAGACATATTTACGTTATAGATGACGAATTTTTTTTATCCGATCATGCCAAAATTTAAATATGTGTGCTTCCTATTGCATTTTATCATGTCTAGTGAAAATGGGGCACATCGGTACATACTTTGATATAGCCCCCATACGAGGGTCCCTTTCGATAAGACATATTTACGCTCTAGAGAGCGCATTTTTTAACCGATCATGCTGAAATTCACAGAAGTCACAGAATTCTTGATTTGATGAGCTGCGGCGTTTATATTTTCGACAGAGTGTATTCGCAGAATTCTTGATTTGATGAGCTGCGGCGTTCGAACAGTTCGGTCTTTGACATCACCAGTCTCCTCAAACAGTTTTATGCAGCGGTAGATAAACATGAGACTTGGTTTTTTTATACCATATTTAAAAAGCACTATAACAGCGATAAAGTTCTCATTATCTGACCACTCCATGGTGAAAATTGAAGCAATTTTGAATTCCCGTTACAAACTAACGCTACAGAGATTATGTTTCATAATCCACGTGGTTTGAGTAGGTTATCTTTAATTTCACTATTGTAATGGGTGTGATCAATTTTGTAACAGTATTTATGTCCCTACTAAGTAAAATTGCTTTCTTGTTTTATGTTAACTTGTTAATAATCAAATTTATGATATATTTTGTAATTCTTCTCAAAATTTCTAATTTTTTCACCGGATTATGTCAATGTTTTTTTATGTTAACAGTTTGCTTCATTAGTTTATATTTTCGACAGAGTGTATCTATCTTTCACTTAATATTTTATACGAGACAGCTTCATATAATATTATTAAAATATCCCGCGATTCATTTTAAAAAATCCCGGGATTTTCGGGATCAGTATGACGACCAACATCTGTGGGTCTTTGTAACTCTTTCTTCAAGATGATCTTTCCAATATAGTTTCTGATCCAAGATTACTCCAAAATATTTTAGATACTCCAAATATTTTAGATATAGCAATTGTCTTATTCAGGAATCGAGGTACGGTAAAACGCGGGATTTTCGATTTCCTTGAAAATATACATATTTCTGCTTTGTCTGGGTTACTTCTTGGTTGTGCCCAGTTATAAGCTATGTTAAGTGCCTTCTCAGCTCATCTGCATAATTGGTTTGGATGTATGCCCCTTAGAAGTATTACAACGACGTCTGCATATCAGACAGGTTTAAGTCCTTCACACGGGCCAAAATCGCCTGTTTTGATATGTTTGAACCGAAAGAAAATATATTTGGAACACAAATTTTTAAATATTATATATTTCTTAGCAAATTAATTTTATTTGAAAATCAATAAAATATATTTGGAACGCATATATTAATATATTACAACAAAATATATTTGCAAACCAAATTTCTCAAATAAAATATGTGTTTATTTACAAAAAAATATTGTTTAGGAATTTTTCTTAATATATATATTTAAAAAAAATTCCCAAACTTTTGTTGACTTTTTCGATTTTCAGTTTTAGTTTTTCCTTGGATTCAAATTGTACCTCCCAGTTATGATACCATATGCAGCATTAACTTCTGCTTTAAATCAGTCATTTAAAATGTCTATGTATACCAAGTCATCATTAGTTGTCATTCGTCCAAGTAATTTATATTGATCCAATATTATACGATTTCAATTATTATTATTTATTATTTTTACAAACATTAAAAATGTAACATTGAATTACTGTTAAATTTAACACGATTTAGGTATTTTCTGAATACTTAAAAGCAAATAAATATTTGTTTCGGAAATAATAGTCCCAAATAAAACCAGTAAGGAAACACAGAAAGTCGGGCGGGGCCGACTATATAATACCTTACACCTACCTACCAAATGGGCATTGCGATAAGAATTTGGCAGTGTTCATACATGTAATAAGCAAACTCTCTCAGCCGATTTTCGTACTGATCGGATATAAAACAAGGTTTCTACGGTGCTTACATGTCAAATCGGGTGTAACATATATATTGGGACTATGTTTAAATCTGAACCGATTTTCCCCGAATTTGGCAGTGTTCATACATGTAATAAGAAAACTCTCTCTGTTAAATTTCGTACTGATCGGATATAACACACGATTTCTACAGCGCTTAAATGTTAAATCGGGTGGAACATATATATGGGGGCTATATCTAAATCTGAACCGATTTTCCCCGAATTGCGCAGTGTTTTTTCATGTAATAAGAGAACTTTCTCTGCCGAATTTCGTACAGGTCGGATGTAAAATACGGCTTCTACAGCGCTTTCATGTCAAATCGGGTGAAACATATATATGGGGACTATATCTAAATCTGAACCGATTTTCACCGAATTTGGTAGTGTTCATTCACGTAATAATAAAAATCTCTCTGCCGAATTTCATAAAGATCGGATGTAAAATGTGGTTTCTCCAGCAGAAAGTGATTCTGAGTCGATCGGTATAATAAACAATGGAACTATCTCTTCTCCTTTTAGGTGTTACAAACAAATGCACAAAGTCATAATACCCTGTACCACAGTGTGGTGTAGGGTATAAACATATTGGGATGTAAACAAAAACTTGTGTAGAACCAAAGACAAATAGAATATAGGAAGACATTCCTTCCTGTAGCGAGTAATTGTCAGTTACGAACGAATAAGAATTTGATTCCAACGAGTAAGGTTTTTCGCGGATTTTCAGGCCGTTTTTCCCGAATTTTTTGTAATTGTCTCAATTAAAAAATTAATATTAATCGATAAGTGCAAAAAAAGTTCAATCAATGTTCGCGGAATACTGTTTTTTCGCGTGTGACAGTTCATTCTTATTCGTTCGTAACTGATAGATTTTGACGTTTAGGCCTGAAGGAATGTCTTCTTATATTCTATTTGTCTTTGTGTAGAACAACATCTGCCCAAATATGTACTTTTTGTGTGTGCTTAAAATTATGTGTTTAGAGTGTACCCTAAACACATATCGTCAACAGAAACGAAAAAGGGCCTATCATCATGTTTGAAAATTTTACAGGAGAAGCAAACTAAATAAAATGAAAAGTGATGTCGTTAGGAAAACGGGGTTTTCAGGATAATATATAAACATAATGGTGCATATATAAAATCACGCAAGCATGATTTATAACTTGTTTGTGAAAAGTTGAGTGAAATAGAATTTTTTAACTATGAAAAAAAATTTTGTTGTTGTTGGCCCTTTTGAATTTCGTTAATAAATTCGCCATTTTTAATATTACGTCGCTAAAAATTTGCCAGGATGTGTATTTTGATGCAGGGTACTGAAATCCATCAAAAACTGAATTTCCATTTTTCTTGTTGTTACGCCCTTTTTCGTTTCTGATGACGATATATGTTTCAAGCCGTATATGTTTGGGACAATATACTACAGAAGCTATTTTTTTTCAGCGTGCATTGGTGAGGGCTTTTAGGAGACTGCGCACGTCGTAGAGGCGATAGCATGGCCCCTGAGGTATACCACGATTTACCTTGTCTCTAATGTTTACGTCGTAACCCCACGAATAATCCACATATTCCTTAGCATATTGTTGAGGACTGGATAAGTGTATGTATTGGTCTGAACATTGTTAAATGCGCCTTCAAGGACTATTTTATGTGGTGCACTATCTCATGCAGAGCTGTTTCCACTGGTCTTCCTTTGATAGAGACGTGTTGTTTGAATTTTAGTCTGTCATCCGCTATTTTACTTTTGACCATGTCATCAATTATCCGCTCCATTATTTTGTAACAAGAAAGAAGGTAGGCTAATGGGTCGATAAGTCTTTGGGGTCGTAAAACTCGCCTTGTCATTCTTGGGTATGAAGACCACCCTTGATTCCTGCCAATTTTTTAGGCTAAACTAGTATGCATGTGTTCGGCATGCTGTGAATACTCCAGTCAGATGAGTTGATATCAGATCCACCTCATTCTGCTGATGTGCTGGAAATATTCCATCCGGTACCGCATCCTTGAAGGAAAAGAATCCTTTTATCGCTTCTTTAATCATTCCATCTGTTATATCCGCAATAGGTACTTGAAGCAACACATTTTCGTTCTATAACTGTTTCTCCAAACGGTCCAGCATTGCCAGTCGGAAAATGAGTTTTCATCAAGAGCCTTACGGTATCCTCTAAAGTTTTCATCCTTTTACACGTGTCATCAGTGTTGCCAGACGAATTTGACCTAAAGTCGTCAAAATAGGGGCACACAAATCGTCAAAATAAATTTTCGAAATCGTCAAAAAATCGTCAACACAAAAATTTACAGTAACATACAGTTTTTGCGTTTTTCTTTCAGGCGAAGATCATGTTTCAGTGACAGATATGTATTCATAGGTACTCTCAAATGATTTTGCGGAATTGAACTTAATCAAATTTTGTGAACCGATCTCATATTCTTGAACATATTTTATACATATTAGGTTCTTTGGATTAAAAATGGTCCATATTTGGATATACTTCTAATAGAAGGATCCCAATCGATTTTATTTATTTACTTCATAGAAGCCATGGACAGCATACTAGAACCATTCACACCAGCATGGTCCACCGTAGATCCATGGTTTTATATAGCCCCATACAAAAGTTTCCACTACATTCTACTTCTTGACGCATTTGAAACCACAAGTGGCAACTGATTAGACTGAATTAATACGAGTATGTATTTAATTTTACTTAGATCGATTCGCAGAATTATTGGCGAATTTTGTAAAATTTGGCTATTTGCGTTAAAATTGACACAAAATCATACATACGAGTAATGACCTCAATGGCTAAAATTCGGCAATATACATTTTATTTTATCCATGACCAAGTGGCCTCATTGGCCCATATTTTGACTAAGCCACACGCAAAGTCCCCATTCGATTTGACTTTGTGACCTGAAAGAAAAAGCAACTTTCTATCAATTGGGTGAAACAAATAATTACAAACGATTTATTTTAACTGAAACCATTCGTTGGAACAATGACCTTTTAGGTCCAACCTTTGATATAGCACATACATAAAAATGTGTACTGCAATTACCTCTACCGATTCTGCAACATAACCCAGTTCCAGAGACTTTTCCTGTTATGTCATTGGATGCGATCGAATTTTGAATGATCGTCCATAATATTTAAAAAATTAGTCTAACATTTCTAATTTTTATTTTAAAAATTTTTAGCGTAAATTATATCCCAAAAGAATTAAAAAGAATCTATAATATATAAAGAATTTTGTAAGTTTTTCTTTGTTTTTCCATTTCATAAAAAATCGTCATTTCGAGGCAAAAATCGTCATGTCCAATTTTTTGGCCCTAAAAATCGTGAAAATGACGATAAATAAATAAATTTCTGGCAACACTGTGTGTCATCCACCAGTGTTTCGGTTTGGATGTGAGTTTTTGAAAGGAACTTTTTTTATTTTGGACATGCTGTTAACGCTGTCTACTTGTTCACATTAAAGCCTCTAGGACTTACGTTTCGCCGATGTAATGATTTTATTGTACTCTTTTATTCTTCTGTGGCAGTTGAAGTTTTGTGAATTGAAGTTGAAATTATCACTATTGAAAGACCAAAAAAGAAGCGACATTATAAATTCTCGAACAATTTGCATACATTGGTGCGCTAATGTCCACATGCAAGCTTTGGCTTAGGCTAGAGGCAGTGAAGCTTAATTTTTCTCCGTCTCTCTCCAATGAGAGATGGACAGAAATTAACAATCTGGCCACGATACGACCTGAGAAGTTCAAAATATCTTATCGCACTAGAGATGGGAGAACTGTTTATGTTAATATCTGTTATGTCCGAACACTGGCTAATCGGCAGAAACAGTGGAGATGAGGAAGAGAGATTGTGTAAACGGCCTCGTTAGGAAGTCTGATAGATTTTGCCGGCGCCGATGTTCGTATAATTGATAACTTTGTATATCAACTGATGAGGGGAAGCTGTGCCCGTGATAGCACTAGGGGTCTGAATTGGTTTATGTGAGCTGGTAACTCCGGCTGCCAATCTAATCTTAACTAATTTCTTCTATAATCTTGAGTACGCAATGCAAATCATGTAATATTTGTTTATTTATATAATCTATAGTGAACATTTATCCTAATTCTAAAGCAAATCTTTTAAGTCGCTCCTTCGAGGTAATACACATTATTATGATGAATAAACAATTATACATAAATGTCAAAATTGCTATTACATAGTGTAATTATAGTAACATATTTGCACTAGAGACTTCTATATAGAGGCACGAAATATGTATTTAAAACATTGACGCTTCAGTGTCACGGCTGAAGTGAGGACAAATATTAAAAAAAACATTTCAATGTTATTCGAAGTGCATGGGAATTATGCAGGAAGAAAGTTATACAAACCGCCATTTTCGAACACAGTAGGAATGTTTTCGTTACAAGCTAGCACTTTTAGTTTAGCACTTTGCAACTAAAACAACTGACTTCCACTAACTGGCACATAAGCAATAAGTGGCGGATTTTCACTATCTGGTAGCAATGGTGTTATGAGTTGCGAAGAAAGAACAGTGCGAAACAGACAAAAAATTCGTGAAAAGTATTTATAAAACATATATTTACTATTATATGTTCAATTGTTTACACTCTTTTTGCAAATATTAAAATAATTTTCCCTTTTTGGTCTTCTTCTTCCCGTTATTTCACAATAATTGATAAAATCTCTCCAAAAATGGGATGCCATATTGCTAAATATAGAGTGCCCAATCTGGCAACATCATACTCGTTTAAGACAGGAACACAAGCACCAAACTTCATCGGGAACTAATAGTGCTTAAAAGTGCTTAGCTCCCCATACAAATTAAGCACATATGGTGTAACGAAAACACGCCTAGTATGTACTTATGTTACTTATACAGTACGATGTTACTTATACGCACCCCCACCATCTTTCGTGATGAATGGAATCTTCCTAATTTCATCGACATGCACTGTAGAAGAAAACACCTGCTGCTAATTCAAAGCTTTAGCAAAAAGCCTCACAACTTGCAAACTTAGTTCTCTAAAAAAGCTTTGTCTCTCACTCTCTCTCTCAACCAGAAACAGCTGCTGGGAAATTCTGAATGTGAATATGGCTCTCTCCTGGAAAAATCATGATGCCATTTACACACACGTACACAAAAACACACAGGTAGATAGACATGAAAACAAAATAAGCATAATCAGTACGAATTTGAACTTACATGGAATAACGTCGTGTGGGTTATAACGAAATCAATAACAAAAACGCCAACGCCAAATTTTATAAAGAAGAAAATCAGAAGCAAGTGTAACTGAAAAAATTCAAAAAGGCCAAACAGGGCAACAGAGAATATTTTTTAAAAAAGAATAAGAAGGAAATTTAATAAAATCTACAAGTGAAATATAAAAAAGAAAAAATATTAATAAATTCCAATATCAAATTTTCCAAATAAAAAAAAACTGAAAACGCGTCTCGGTTGGTACCTTTAAAAAGGCAAAGGTGAAATTTCCATTTAAGCATTTCGTTTATATTACTCTTCTTGTTGCGCTCAGGCATTTCATAAATCCACCACACCGAATTATGATTTTTTGATGTAAACTTCCTCCCTCCCCCATTATCACTTCGTGTGCTACTCACCTTCGGCAATTAGTGGTGTTACGTGTTGATGTGCGTACCGTTATAGTGTCAGTGAGTGAGTGTTGTGTGGCAGTGTACGTGTCCTCTAAGAAATATTGAAATAAAAAAGGTAGAAAAAGCACAAGAAAAATATTTTAAAATTTAATAAAACCCAGTTAAACAAAGAGATATAAGAAAATAAAAAAGTTGTTATCAATAAATGTGTAAAAAATAAACGAAATATTTTAGTTCTTAACAAAATAAGAATTTAACCGAAACACAACCTTAACATTACTTATAATTAATTTATTCAACAGTTATTTGAATTAAACTTGATTGTTCAATGGTATGCTCTGGTTCTCTTTAATAATTTATCACTCTCACACACAAACAGAAACACATGTACCTATCGACCTATGTAGCTCTGTAAAAGTTTACATACGCATCTCCTGCTCTCTTTGTGACCAACAAGTAAACATTGATTACCAAAGCTTTTGTTACACCAAAGTTTTGTCGCCTGTGTTTTGCTCCCTCTCCTTAACAGATTTCACCTCACTGGCGCGCTCTCTTTCTACCTCGCATTACTTCTCCTCGCTCATTCTGCAATGCAAAAAATATGCTCGCACACAGGACAAGGACTCATAAAGAAATCCTTAGCGTTTTTGAGGGGGTCTTTTTTAGCGACTCTCTGTGTGTGTGTGTAGTGGGGAATAGTTTTGTTTTTTTCTTCTTCTTCTTTATATTCCTGTGTATGCGTGTGAGTGGTATAGTTTTCTTTGCCGCACACATTTATGCACATACTATACATATGTATATATAGAAATACAAACACTCGAAAGCAAAGCCATACTCATTCGTTTGTTGTCGTAAAATAGTGAATACGATGACGACGACGACGAAGACAACGACAACGAAGAGGTCACCTATAGAGAACAACTCATCCAAGCACAATGCCATACTTGTTGTATGAAGACAATCATGGTTGGCTTTGCTCGTTTTTATTATATGTATATGAATGCGTGTGTGTTTATATTTTGAATATGTTCAATTGTTGCATTCGTTCATAACATTTACACAAACGCATACAAATAGTAGCACGACAAAGCAATATACATAAAGACATATTTATATACATACAATATATATATTCATAAATATATCTATATATTTTAAAGTAATAGAAGATTTCCTTTTTTCGCGACAGTTATGCTTTCCTTTCCGCTTTTTTTATACTCAGATAGTCATGTTATGGTGTGTATACACGGGGCAAAATCGCCTTTTTTGATATGTTTGAATCGAATGAAAATATATTTGGAACACAAATTTTTAAATATTATATATTTCTTAGCAAATAAGTTTTATTTGAAAATCAATAAAATATATTTGGAACGCATATATTAATATATTACAACAAATTATATTTGCAAACTAGATTTCTCAAATAAAATATGTGTTTAAATACAAATAAAATTATTATTTAGGAATTTTTCCAAATATATTTTATTTAAAAAATATTTCCAAAACATTTGCTGAGTTTTTCATATTTCAGTTTCAATTTTTCTTGGGTTTCGAATTGTACCTCCCAGTTATGATACCATATGCAGCATTACCTTCTGTTTTAAATCAATTATTTCAAATTTCTGAGTATTCCAAGCCATTATTAGTTGTCAATCCTCTAAGTACTTTATATTTATCCAAGATTATATGATTTCAATTATTATTTTTTACGAACATTAAAAATTTCTAAAAATTTAACTTTGAATTACTGAAAAATTTGACACAATTTATGTATTTTATGAATACTTATATGAAAATAAACATTTGTTTCGGAAATAATGGTCCCAAATAAAAACATATTGGAATGTAAAGAAATATTTGTTTAGAACAACATCTTCCCAAATACACAATTTTTGTGTGTTCCAAATATTACATGCTTAGAGTCTACCCAAAACATATACATGTTTCAAGCCGAATATGTTTGGGACAATATACTACAGAAGTGATTTTTTTTCAGCGTGTAGAAAAACATGTCATTGTGTGAGTTGTAATATTACTTAAAATACTATACATACTTACTGCGAATCCAATAAGTAACTACTAATCAAAATACGAAAGAGTGTATAGGTTATACCAAGATAATGTTAATATTTTTGTCGAAATTTTAAAAATATAAAAAAACTTTCTAAATATAAGTTTTTGAACATTAACTGACCAATTACATTTCCATTATTTTTATCCCCTCACCTTAGAGAGGAGGGTATATATCATTTGCTACGAACCAATAGTGTAACTCATCGAAGGAGTGACCTAAGACCCTAAGTATGTTCGACGGATATCCGTTTTGGGCCATTTTAAGACGAATGAGCAATGTCCGTCCGTCTGTCTGTCTGTCTGAGTGCTGGCTGGTGCGCACGATAACTCTCGAAAGGTGTAACCGATTAATTTCGAATTTGGTATGTGGTAATATTTTCGCCTATCTCCGGCTAAGTTCGAAGATGGGCCATATTGGTCCACTCCTTCTAGTACCTTCCCCACAAAGGGTTAACATTTAGTGAAATATTGATTATTTAATAACTTCTATACTACTTATTTAAATCCTCCGAAATTCTACAAGTTCGACCTTGAGAAATATGGGCGAAGTGTTCCCGACCCTTTTGGTACCTCCCACACAAATGGAAAATTTTGAACCAAAAGTTAATAGCTTATAACTTTATTACCAGTGCACACAAAATTTTGTACAGTGTAATGATTTTATAGGACCTAGAGTCCAGAGATAAATGGGCACACAAATGGACCTTTTTGTACCAAAAGTTAACAGCTTTTCACATTAATACCAGTGCATACAAATACTTGAAATTTCGTACAGTGCAATGATTTTATAGTACCTAGAGTCTAGAGAAAAATGGCCGTAATTGGCACGTCCCTTTTGGTACCTCCCACACAAATGGACCATTTTACACCAAAAGTTAACAGCTTATAACTTTAATACCAGTGCATATAAATACTTGAAATTTTGTACAGTGTAATGCTTTTATGGCACCTAGAGTCCAGAGAAAAGTAACCGTTATTGGGTCGTCCCTTTTGGTACCTCTTTGTAGCAAAAGTAAACAGCCTTTAACTTTTATACGAGTACATGATTTAAAGTTATTAAATGCAATTGAAATTGATAATAATTTAAATAAAACAAAAAAATTATTAATTTACTAATATTTTTTTGAGACTCAAGTAAGAAACAAGTAAGAAAGTTCAAGTAAGAAAGTTCAGTCGGGTAAACCGACTAATGAATCCGGTTTACCCGACTGAACTTTCTTACTTGTTTTTTAATGAAATTGCATAATTATTGAAATTTATTTTGTTTTCTGTCTTAATTCATAGAAAACTTCATTCCTTGTGTTTTTAAATCGTGGATTTAAATTTCGATAACATAGTTGATCGAAAATGTATATGGGCATTTCCTGCGTTGCGGACGGCAGGAATTTCATTAGTTTTTTCTCCATAACTTCCCTGATATTGATCTAAGGAATATTATTGTTATTAGCTAATTTGTGAAGTTTATCGAACTTCATAACACTGAATTTATAGAATTTTGAAAACTTTTTTAGAATGTATAAAAATCGGCAATAACGAACGGCATGAGAAAAAAAACGATACTTGAGGCATATTGAGCGATTTAAAAATTTCAACGAAACTTCTTATATGAATAATACCTAACTTTATGCTTGCATATACTAGAGGCAATGCTTCTAATGGGTTTTCCAATAGGGGTGATATGATTTTGAAGTGACGTGTCGGCCATTTGTAATATGTCATGATCTGTCATTTGTTTTTCATTGTATTCAGTAGTGTTTACAATATCATCATGGAGAGATATACGCATGAACAACGTCAAAATAATCATTCTCTAATTGTAACTTTTCGTGCGCTAAGTCCATTTTTTTAAGATAAAAAAAACACTTTCCAGTCGACCTACGAACTTGACAGCAATATTTTAGCTCTCGTTAAGAGCTATCGTTTTGCCATTGACCGATTCCCGATCTGACGTACCGTTAAGGAGCTAGACCAAAAATAAACTTTCCGTTCCCATTTGAAAATGATGCTAAGTCAATTTTTTTTAATCAAAAAAAAAAAAAAAACACTTTCCAGTCGAGCTATGACCTTTAAAACCATGAGCAATATTGTAGCTCTCGTTAAGAGCTATCTTTTTGCCATTGGCCGATTGTGGCTACGTGCCACACAGCAAATGAAACAATTGAATTGTTGCGATAAAAGTTTGGAGATTCGATTATTTCAAGAAATTGTGATATTAAATGGAAGTTGTGATTTAACACCATTAGACTATTTCTTGTGGGGTTATTTAAAGTCATTGGTCTTTCGGAATAAACCAGACTCTCTTCAAGCTTTACAAGTCAATATTGGGTTCTCGAATTCGTTCCTGCAGAAGAAATCGTGGAGGCCATTTTAATGACGTTTTATTAGAACTTAATTGTATCGATTGTACTTCACATTAAATAAAAAGCTTTGAATTTCCTTAACAATAATTGTGTTTTTTCCAAAGAAATCATATCACTCTTATTGGAAAAACCTGTATTTACCATTTACTCTAAAAATGCAAAATTTTCGAGATATTTAGATTTTTGTTAAATTCCGGACGACATGTTCTGGACAGCACGAAATTCACATAGGAAAGGGTTTATTAAAATATGTCTTTTAATGTCAATATTATACAATATTTATAAATTTTTTTTACGTAGAAAGTTCGACGAGGTCTTAGGTAGTAAGTTCATGCCAAGATTGTTGATTTTTTTTACGTAATGCATAAATGTGGCGCAGAAACTTTGAGTACATTGCTAAAAAATAATCAAGAAAGAATTGAAAAATTTTAAGACATTTTATGCAGTATGCCGACAACATAAATTTAATTTACTATTATATTATATTATGTCCAAATTTTAAAAAAGATTTTAATAGTACTCTATTAATACTACCCATTTTAAAATTCGATTAAAAATATTTATCGAAATTGTGATTGGTCAAATTATCGAATCTATAGGCCAGCGATATGTATTTGTTTCGTGGGTACAATATGTAGGCAAGTCCCAGAAACAGTCCACCAACAAAAAATTCTTAAAACTGATCCTGCTTTATTTTTATAATTTTATAAATACATATATATAAAAACTTATTTCGATGACCATTAATACAAACATTTTTACCAAATCCTACGCTACTTCAAATTACTTAATGTTAAAATAATATTTTTTTTTAGTTGTTTATATCATTATCCCTTCACCTTACAGGGAGGAGGGTATATATGTGAAACACGTCGAAGGAGTGACCTAAGACCCCAAGTATATTTGGTGGATCTCAGGCTAAATTTGAACATGGACATTATTGGTGCATTACTTCTAGTACCACCTCCTCCACAATGGTTAACATTTAGTGAAATATTGATTCCTTAAAATCTTCTATACTTCTTAATCGAATCTTCTGAAATTCTACCCATAGTATTAGTTTATTAGTCGCTATCAACTCGGGAAAATTTGGTGTAGTTGTCACGCCCCTTTTGGTATCTCCCGTACAAATGAACCCATTTTGCCTTAAAAAGTTGAAAGCTTATAAATGTAATGCCAGTGAATAAAAATACTTGAAATTTTATACAGTGTAATATTTTTATAGTGCCTACAGTCCTGTGAAAAATGGGGATTATTGGCTCGCCCATTTTGGTACGTCCCACACAATTGGACCATTCTGCACAAAAAGTTAACAGCTTATAACTTTAATAGCAGTGCATACAAATACTTGAAATTTCGTACAGTGCAATGCTTGTATAGTATTTTTGCGATTTTTAAGGGACTGGGTGCACTTTTTCGGGTAGGTTTTTTCCGCATTTTTTCATCTATTCAATATTTACAACATAACTTCAGACACAAAAGAGATATTCCGCACGGAAACGGAGAAAAAAATTGAAAAAGTGCTTAAAATTCACATTGAGCTAAAAAATTGGTATGGTCATTAAATTATTAATTGAGCCAACTTGACTAAACTAATGATGCAGAAGTCCTTATAAGTATTTGGGGCTACTTTCACGTCCAATTCTCCGAATTGAGTCCCAAATGATTTAATTAAAACAAAAGAAAATAAATTTACAAAAATTTATTTGGGACTGAAGGTTGGGGGTTTACTCGACTGAACTTGAGAGAATCGAATTCATTTATAAACTTAATATGTTTATTAAGGGGGGTAGCGGTTTTATTTATTTTATTTTTATTTTTATAATTTTATAATTTTATTTTATTTTCTGAATGAAGAACCTTTCAAGAATATTGTGTGAACATTTGAGATGAATCGGAGCAAAATTAACGAAAATACTCCAGTCTAAGGAACCGCGCCTCATAAGCAGGCTTACCATAACCTTTTTTCGGAAAGGAGGACTTTTGTGTCAGAAAAGGAGGACATTTGTAACATTTACAAAGAGAGTTTGGAACATTCGGAGGACATTTAAAAAATACAATTTCCAATGATAATGATTTGTACAACAATTTGTATTTTATAGCGCTTAGATGCCAAATCGGAGGACTATATCTAAATCCGAAAAAATTTTCTTCAAATTTGGCAAGGTTTGTACTTGGGTGCTACATTTAAATCTGAATCGATTTGCACCAAATTCGACAATGTGGGAACTTGGATCAAGAAACTCCATCCCGCTTAATTTCAAAGTGATTGGATATGAAAAAGCTTCTGTAGCGCTAAAAGGCCAATTCGGAAAGAAAATTTATATAGGGACTATATTTAAATCTGAACCGACTTTGACCAATTTCTTCCCAGGTATGAAATAGCCTTCATTCTCATATTTCAGCAAGATCGAAATGAAAATGCGACCTGTACTTAAGCAACAATTTTAAATAGACAGAAAGACAATCGGTGTACTATAAAGTGGGTCTAGCTCCAGTATTTTAAGGTGTTGATTACAATAAATAAATGAAGCGGCTTTAAGATCTGCAATGCCGAATTTTGCATTTGTTGAGTTTGTTGCGCTAAGAAGTAAAATCTTGAGGTACATTTGTGTGGGGGCTATATCAAAACATGGACTTATGATGACCATTGTTCGTCTGAAGGGTTCTGGATATATGTAAACCCAAATTACCAATTTCAGTTCGACCAGTTGAAATTTGCAGTCTCTATGGCGATAATAAGTCAAATCGGACAGAAGATGCAAAAAAATTATCGATATTGCTTATTTTCAATCCCAAGTTACCTGCAGCTATAACAAGTAACTGTTCCAAATTTCAGTCAACGAGCTCAATTGTTGTAGTACTAACTTCGTGCTAAAAGTACGAGTAGTTGCGAATATAATTCATGTGGAGGTTTACTGTTTGTGAAAAATTAATTTGTAACAAAAGGAGGACAAATCCATCATTTTTGAAAAGGGAGGGAGGACGGGGGGACTCTGGTTAAAAAAGAGGACATGTCCTCCCAAAGGAGGACGTATGGTAACCCTGCTCATAAGTGACGCACTGCATCAGAAAAACATTAAAGCGTTGTTCCAACAACTCTCGTTTTCAAAGTCGGTGTCCATCATATCATCAAAAAAACGAATTAATAAATGTTATTTAAAAAATAATAATTATTTTGTTAAACTAAACAGAACATTTTGATGATTTATATGCTACTATAAAAAATGTAACGTGCGCCACAAGGGTTCACGGATTATTATAAAAAACGTATTTCGTAAAATGTTATTGTGTTTACTACATGTTCGATTTATCAATTTATAAATACGAGTATAAGGAAAAGTTCTGAGCATACATTTATAAGCGCAAACTGACGATAAATATTTTTCATGGAAATTTCAACGTATTTATCAATATTCTTATTAATTGTTTCGTAATTAGTAATGGTCATATATAAATTGAAACAAATGGATGTTACAAAAAGTACATAATTTTTTAAAGAGCCTACAGATTTAGCGACGTTGGTATCGAATGAAAGGTTCTACTTATCGCTAAATAAAAAACAACATTTTTTCGACGCCATGGACCAAATTATAACATGTTTTTATCCCCTCACCTTAGAGAGGAGGGTATATATCATTTGCTACGAGCCAAAAGTGTAACACATCGAAGGAGTCACCTAAGACCCTAAGTATGTTTGGCAGATATCCGTTTTGGGTCATTTTAAGTCGAATGAGCAATGTCCGTCCGTCTGTCTGCCAGCTGCTGGCTGATGCGCACGATAACTCTCGAAAGGAGTAACCGATTGGCTTCAAATTTGGTATGTGGTAATATTTTCTTCTATCTCCGGCTAAATTCGAAGATGGGCCTATTGACCCACACCTTTTAGTAACTCCCCCACAAAGGGTTAACATTTAGTGAAATATTGATTATTTAATAACTTCTATACTACTTTTTTGATTCCTCTGAAATTCTACATATAGTATTAGTTTATTAGTCACTATTACATCGAGAAAAATGGGCGAAGTTGCCACGCCCCTTTTGGTATCTCGCACACAAATGGACAATTTGAACCAAAAGTTAAAAGCTTATAACTTTATTACCAAAGCATACAAAGATTTGAAATTTTGTACAGTGGATTGGTTTAATAGTACCTAAAATACAGTGAAAAATGGGCATTATTACCACGCTCCTTTTAGTACATCGGACACAAATGGACCATTTTGTACCAAAAGTTACCAGCTTATAACTTTAACACCAGTGCATACAAATACTTGAAATTTTGTACAGTGTAATGCTTTTATGGTACCTAGAGTCCAGAGAAAAATGGCCGTTATTGGCGCACTCCTTTTGGTAAACAGCTTTTAACTTTAATACCAGTGTATAGAAATACTTGAAATTTCGTACAATGCAATGCTATTATACGATTATCGTATTACCTAGTTATTATCGTATTACCTAGTGTATAGAGAAAATTGATAATAATTTAATTAAAACAAAAAAATAAATAAATTTACTAATATTTTTTTGGGACTCAATATTTTTTTGTACTTTCTTACTTGTTCTTACTTTAAAATGTTTAAATTCAACGTTGCAGAAAAAGTCGAATGCCATGTCCTATTACCCTAAAATCTATTTACAATGTACTCTAATGCCTCAATTCTAAGCACTTCTTTAAGAAACCTATGAAAAAAGTAATTTTTTTCTGTTTTTTTGCAAAGATCGTCCTGGCGCGACCCTAATTTTGTAAGATTTGTTTCCTTTTGATACAGAACTGTTGGCGTCATGACACAACTTTTGTGTGCTATTCAACAATGATTAAAGTTAATTTTTTGCGATTCAATCCGGCCTATTGAGTATTTTAGAAAATACTGGGGCAAACCTGTCATAAAGATTTAATTATTTCTCGAGACAGCCCAAAAAGGCCATCGTAGAACTTGGCTATATGTCAGAGGATAATTCGTCATATAATACAAAAAATAAAATTAAAAAAGGATTTTTTTTTAAATTTTCTTTCGCTAAGAGTGCAAATAATTACTAATATTTTGAAGAAAGTCCCATATTGATAGTTTTTTTTTAGTTTTTTTAACAAACTCAGTATTCCCCAAAATTCACAATTTCGAAAATTTTAAAATCGTCATAGTACGCCGGTTTTTTTTTAATTTTCTTTCTCAAAATAATTTGTACGGGATGTTGACATCATTTAGTATTTCCATTATACCAAGTTTCAATAAAATCCGTGACATGATACTGTGATCACTTAATATGGAAATGCCCACTGGTCTTTAGAATATATTTTTTGAAGTGCGAGCCCGATGGAGCCCGGGATTCGTTCGTTAAATTTAAGGGGGGAGGACGTTAATTCGTGCAAAAATGGCACATTTTTATGATTTTTTTGTGACGAAACGGTTAAAATTGTTTGATTGAAACCAATTGTACATTAAAGTATAACTTTGAAAGTTTATTGTGTAAAATTTTCATAAAAAATATTAAAAAATATGGCAACGACGGCATTTATGCGGAAGCGTCGTGAAAAAAAAGTTGAATCGCGATGATCCTCATAGCTCGAGTTTTTTTCCAAATATTAATTTTTCAATTTTTGGGAAAATCAATTAAAAAATTTACAAATTTAACTCGACAGCGTTATCTCGTAAATATGTAAAGAAATAGTGTTAAAAATTTCAAATGGTCGCTTCAGTTGTTTTTTGAGTTATGAGGTGCACCGCACCGTCTTTGAAAACATGGGTTGTGGTAAAAACGCTTTAAAGTTTTTCTGATGTACTGAGTCACGTATGAGGGGCGGTTGCATAGACTGTTGTATCTTTGTCCGTTTTGCTCCGATTCACACAATATTCTTGAAAGGTTCTCTATTCAGAAAAAAAAAATAAAAAAAAAATGCATAAGGTAATCATGAAAGCTAAAAATTTAACTTGTTTTTCTTTTACGTAGAAGCTTAGATTTAGTAACAGTCATCAAAACTATGAAGAAAGTATTTTTTTGGAAAAAAGTTTTTGTGCCACAAAAAAATCTATAAAAAATATAAAAAACATTTTTTAATAGCTATCATCCTAGCGAAGAAAACTGTGCCAAGTTAATAAAAATATATATGTGTAATTGTATTGTTATGGACCCATATTGTAAAAGCAAGGGTACTGTAAAAGCATTACACTGTACAAAATCGATGGAATCGATGTTATAAGCTTTCAACTTTTTGTGTAAAATGGTCCATTTGAGTCGGAGGTATCAAAAGGGGTGTGGCAAGTTCGCCCATTTTTCTCAGGGTGATAGCTACTAACAAACTATTACTACGTGTGGGAAAATGTGATGATAAGTTATATAGGATTTATTAGAGAATCCAATTTTCACTAAATTTTGATCCTTTGTGGGGGGACGTACTACAAGGAGTGGACCAAGATGGTCCATCTTCGATTTTAGCCTGATATAAAAATATTTAATCATGTATCAAATTTGAAGTCAATCAGTTACTCCTTTGAGAGTTATCGTGCGCATCAGCCAGACATACAGACGGGCGGACGGACGGACATTGCTCAAATGACTTAAAATGATCCAGAACGGATTCCCGGCATTTGGGTCATTTTAAGTAATTTGAGCAATGTCAGTTCGTTCGTTTGTATGTCTGTCTTTCGGTTTGCTGGCTGGTGCGCAGGATAACTCTCGAAAGGAGTAACCGATTGACTTGAAATTTGGTATGTGGTAATATTTTTTCTATCTCCAGATAAGTTGAAAGATGGGCCATATTGGTCCCCTCCTTCTAGTACCTCTCCCACAGAGGGTTAAAATTTAATGAAATATTGATTGTCTTATAACTTCTGTACTACTTACTCAAATCTTCTAAAATTCCACATATGGAATTAGTTTATTAGCCGCTACCACCATGAGAAAAATGGGCGTCATTGGCACGCCACCAAATTTATAACTTTAATACAAGTGAATAAAAATACTTGAAATTTTATACAGTGTAATGTTTTTGCAGCGCCTATAGTTCAGTGAAAAATAGGGATTATTGACCCGCCGCTTTTGGTACCTCCCACAAAAATGTACTATTTTGCACCAAACGTTAACAGCTTTTATCGTGAATAACAAAGCATATAAATACTCAAAATTTTTGCACAGTATTAAGTTTTTAAAACTCCTAAAGTCCTGTTTAAAATGGGAGTTATCACCATACCAGTTTTAGTACCTCCTTTACAAAAATAGCTACGCCATAGCAAAATTAAATAACTCATAATGTTGGTACATATACCAGTGCATATTTACATTTCTCACATGTTTTTGCGATTTTTTTCTATTTTTTATGGTCTTCTTCGTGCCAAAAAAAAACGATGTCTTTTGAAGTAACACAGGTCTATAAAAAAATAATTTTTTTGGTGCCTTGAGTTTTGCAGCTGATTTTATTTGTACTTTTAACGCTGATTTAAAACTGAAAACCATTTTCCCTAGCAGCTCTAGTTTTTGAGTTACAGAAATACTCAATTTACCCTACTATTTGTTTAAAAAATGCATATGCACACGTGTGTTTACATAATTTTCTTCTCTGTTACAGGTAGTGTTCATTTTCCTATCTTATTTTATTTTTATGATTAGGAATTGCAGTAAAGTAATCTCACCTTCTTAATTAATACTGTAAGTGATTGAGAGCTAATTTTCAAAAATTTCATTTAGCCGCAGAAATTGTGTAAATCATCCCGAGCAATTTTGTTATGTATGTGGTGGATACACGCCAAATTAGAACAGAAAATCTATTACTGAATTTGTGAAGAAAGCATACAATGGTTATTTTGGTATCAAACTTGGTGATCAAGATAAATCTTGGGCACCACATGTTGTTTGCAAAACATGTACTGAACATCTACGTCAGTGGACCAATGGGAAAAGGAGGAGTCAGAAATTTGGCGTGCCAATGGTTTGGAGAGAACCAAAAAATCACTATGACGACTGTTATTTCTGTCTAGTGAAAATCAGAGGCATCAATAGTAAAAACCGAAGCAAGTGGACGTATCCTGATTTAGACTCTGCTCGACGGCCCATCCCTCATTCCGATGAAGTTCCCATATGAACATTTCATCAGCTACCAGATCTTTCAGTGGATGAAATACCCCACTGCGATACAGATGAAGACAGGGAATATGAGGAAAATGCATCAAGTCCCCAACGATTTAACCAAAGTGAATTAAGTGATCTCATCAGGGATCTTAACCTCTCAAAACAATCTTCTGAGTTACTGGCATCCCGGCTAAAAGAAAAAATCTACTTGATGCAGAAACAACAATAACGTTCTATCGTAGAAGGGAAGTAGAGTTAGTTACGTTCTATTCTCAGGAAGAAGATCTCGTTTTCTGTCAGGATGTTAAAGAACTCTTAACAGAAATGACCTTCCCGAGTATGATCCAGATCGTTGGCGTTTGTTTATTGACAGTTCCAAGCGAAGTTTGAAGTGTGTGCTTTTACACAATGGTAACGAATTGGGATAAATACCTGTGGCTCACTCAACCCAAATGAAAGAAGAATACAAGAATATAGCTATAGTCTTGGAAAAGATTAAGTATCACGAACATGGATGGGTCATTTGTGCTGACTTGAAAATGGTTAACTTCCTTCTTGGATAGCAAGATGAATACACAAAATATCATTGCTTCTTGTGCCTTTGGGATAGCAGAGCTAAACAAGATCATTGGGTAAAAAAAGACTGGCCTGAAAGAGAGAACATGGTTGTTGGAGGAAAATAAGTTATTAATGAGCCTTTGGTTTATCGGAATAAAATAATCCCGCCTCCACTTCATATAAAACTTGGCTTAATCAAACAATTTGTTAAGGCTTTAGATAAGGATTCATCATGTTTTAAATTCATATCTACAAAGATGCAAGGATTAAGCATTGAAAAGATAAAAGCTGGCATATTCGATGGCCCTCAAATCAGACAGTTAATCAAGGACACAAATTTTGTTGAATCTATGAATGAAAAATAGCGAAAAGCGTGGACATAATTTGTGTCAGTTGTCGAAAACTTTCTAGGCAACAAAAAGGCATCAAACTACAAGGATTTCGTTCAGAACGTGCTGACTGCTTTTCGAGAGCTTGAATGCAACATGAGCATCAAGGTTACATTACAAACCACATTGCAGATCAAGCAAAAAACGAACTTTCTTAGGTTCCGGTACATCAAATCAGCAGTGAAAAATGTATTGTATATGAAATGTACTCGCTAGTATCTTGTTAATAGAATTATTATTTTTTTATATTTATATGTAAACGTCACTAAATGAGCTGGATATTCAAAGAAAAATATTTTACTTTCTTCTTTTCACAATTATTTTGGGTATTTCTAAGTGGTGTCAGATTTGCAACACCCTACCCCATAACATGAAAATGGGAGCTGCTAGGCAAAAGCCGATTGCAGATTCGTATTCAGGAGGTCGAATTTACTTAAGAACAGTTCTAAAAGTATCGGCACCAAAATGTGTGTATACCTGTGTAATCAAAAATTTATCTAATTTTTCAACGACTAATACTAAAACACTGCTTCTAGGTGAAAGATTTCCAACATATGTTATCTTAAATCAAACAAAATCTCTATGTATGGGCGCTATATCAAAATATGGACCGATATTGCACATTTTCAATCCCAAGTTACCTGCAGCTTTAAAAAGTGTCTGTACCAAAGTTCAAATAACTTTGTAATTATATGACCCGATATATTCTGTATTATTATGGCTGAAAATGTCGATATCAAAATTTATCGTAAATCGAACCATAAAACTTTAATTTTATTTTGGATTTAAATATTTATCTAAATTGGCATAATCAACTTATCGTGTATAGCGACAATATGGAAAACGAACGCTACATTTGTAAGCGTTTTACTATTAATATACACGGGGCAAAATCGCATTTTTTGATATGTTTGAATATAAAGAAAATATATTTGGAACACTAATTTTTAAATATTATATATTTCTGAGCAAATAAATTTTATTTGAAAATCAATAAAATATATTTGGAACTCGTATATTAATATGTTACAACATATAATATTTGCAAACTAAATTTCTCAAATAAAATATTTATTTAAATACAAATAAAATGATAGTTTAGGAATTTCTCCAAATATATTTTATTTAAAAAAGATTTTCGAAACTTTTGTTGAATTTTTCGAATTTAAATTTTATTTTTTTTGGTTTGAACCTACCAGTTATGATACCAAATGCAGCAATAACTTATGTTTTAAACCAATCATTTAAAATTTCTGAGTATTCCAAGCCATCATTGGTTGTCAATCCTCCAAGTATATATTTCGATCCAAGATTATATGATTTCAATTATTATTATTTTTTATTTTTAAGACGATAAAATTTTTGAAAAAATTTCAATTATTATTATTTTTCAATTATTATTTTTTATTTTTAAGACGTTAAAATTTTTGAAAAAATTAACTTTGAATTACTGAAAAATTTAACACAATTTTGATATTTTCTGAATACTTAAATGAAAATAAATATTTGTTTCGGAAAAAATAGTCCAAAATAAACACATTGGGATGTAAACAAAGATTTGTTTAGAACAACATCTTCCCAAATATATAATTTTTGTGTATACCAAATATTATATGTTTAGAGTGTATCCTAAAGATATATATGTTTCAAGCCGAATATGTTTGGGACAATATACTACAGAAGCGATTTTTTTTTCAGCGTGTATATATTTTTTGGTCTTTCAAAAGAGTTACCTTCACCTTGAACATGGTGTTTTGTCAGATTTAAGTGTACTTTCGAATGACATAAAACAGAATTTTAAAATAGTTCTTTTTGTGAAATAATTGACCACAAAGATTCGTGACGCACGCAAAAAAATTAAGTGTGTTTTCATAATTTTTAGCCAATTTTGTATTAAAAAGCACACAAAATGTTATACCTAACAGAAAGAAGATTATAAGAGAATTGTAAAATTACTTATTGGCACCCAATTTTTTGTCGTTTTCTTAAAAAAGTCATTGTGACGCACGCTACCTGACGAACGCTGAATTTTTTCCAGTCGAACTATTTATGGTAGGAATTGTTTTTATTTTAACAAATCAAATTATATTATTTTTTAACAACATTTTTTATATTTATAAATAAATTTATGAATATTATTTATGTTAGCAGTAAAAATAATGATTAAACCACATAAAAAGTTATTTTTTCTAATAACTTTAAGAGATATGATATGATACATAGACGATTTAGACAAATAGTTTTTTTTATCGAAATTTTAATAGATTTTTTTATTTGTTTTCTTGACTAACTTTTTGAAAATGCCCATCTATATAAGTTAAAAGGGAAACGCCACAATGATGTGACCCGATTTACTGTATAAAACTTGCATTTACTTCTCATTTACACAGTTATCGAAAAAATCACTTTAATAGATTATCTTGTATATCGCCGGTATACCGAGGTTGTTCAGTGTGATAAAGTGACCAAGTCAATTTATATAAGTATTTTTTGATCGACATTTGAATAGGAAATGTACCTCCATATATATAAAAAAACAAGTAAAAACTGCGCTATGCTCGGTCTGGCGATCGCACTCCATAGGATCCGTTTTTAAAATCTCAGCAAATATAACAAAAGATGTGCACTTTTATTTGAAAGAAAAATAAAATAAGTTTTTAAGGACCAACACCGCAAAAAATTGGTATTTTTGACTTATTGTTACATTTTCGCGAAAAATTTGCAAAATTATTCAACCATTTGAGAGCTCGTGGAAAAATGCGTGAGATTCATTTGTCAGAAGTAGATTTTACGCAGAATCTAAACATTCAATGACAATTAATCTACAAAAAATAACATTTTGTATTTTAAAAAATATTTTTTTAGAGAGAGAAATCTTATTTTTTTTCCAGGGAATGCAAAAACCCCCTTTTGGAAAACTTGCTCACATATTGGGAAAAATCAGCTTTTTAAATTAAAAATATTTCGAAAAAAATAAAATGGGTCCGAATACACGAAAATTATTTTTTGTGTTTATATTCGCGTTATTGATGTCAGATTGCAATTTTCTGCGGAATGGGATACATTCGATAGCTCGTGAAAAAATCCTCAAAATTCGTGCCACAAAATATTGTTAGGTGGTTGAAGCTCAAGAAATAATCAAACAACCTTGGCTTGAAGAGACAATTTTGGACCACCGCCCATGCGGCCAATATTCATCGACAATTTGCAAAACTTGGCGGATATATAATTTGTATATAGCACCATTCATAAACAAAATTTGAACAAAAATGGACAACCTTTTTTAAGGCAGGACATTTTTCATGAATTTCTCCATATGTATTTCGTTTAACTAAGAAATACCACCTAAGCAATTTATTTAATTTATGTGCTTACAGCGTCCAACTAAACAATAATAGAAAATAAATATCTTAGGCATATACTTGTCCATTTAACTTTTTCTTCGATACAAAAGCACACACCTGTCGGACAAATAAAACTTTTTCTATTCTGATTCACAAAAAATGGAAATGTTTTGTATTTATTTCCCTTAAAAATGTACAACGGCGCGTATGAATAACATAATTTTCCTATACAAAATATTGATCATAAGTCTACGTGACTTGATATGAATAAATTGAATTTGAAGAAGTATAACACACACACATACTCACTAGTACCGGAAACAGACAGCGCTCAAATGAAGATACACTAACAAACAAACAAGTTATGGTAAAGTACAGTAACTGTAGTAGTGAAATTTGGTACATATACTTCTTATAGCTGCAGGTAACTCACACATACTCACTGGTACCTAAAACAGACAGCGCTTAAACAAAAATGCACTAACAACACTGTGCAACAGTGAACAAAAATACACAGACTTGACGTATAGGTTCGATTTGGTTTGGCGAAGTTGGTGACAAATTTTTTTTATAGGCCTAAATAGTTTCTTAAAATCAGAGGGTCTCTCGAAAAATGTGTCATCAGCTTTTGTCTAACAACTAATTCAGACTTGGTGGTACCGCTTAACTATATCTGGCAACAATGTAGCTAAGAATAGGGTGAACAAAGCTCTTTCACATTTTACGCGAAAAAAAATGTTTTCCCGCCCCTCACCTTAGAGAGGGATAAAAAGGGCTACGAGCCAAAAATGTAACACTTCGAAGGAGTGGCCTAAGACCCAAATTATGTTTGGCGGAAATTCGATTTGGGTCATTTTAAGTCATTTGAGCAATGTCCGTCCGTCCGTCTGGTGGCTGGTGTGCACGATAACTCTGGAAAGGATTAATCGAATGACTTCAAATTTGGTAGGCGGTAATATTTTGCACTTTCTCCGGCTTAGTTCGAAGATGGGACATATTGGTCCACTCCTTCTAGAACCTCCCCCACAAAGGGTTAACATTTAGTGAAATAATGATACCCCAAGAAAAATGGGTGATGTTGCTACGCCCGTTTGGTACCTCCAACACAAATGGACCATTTTGCACGAAAAGTTAACTACTTATTTCTTTAATATCAGTTCATACAAATACTTGAAATTTTGTACAGTGCAGTACAGTACCTAGAGTCTAGAGAAGAGTGGCCGTAAGTGGCATGTCACACAAATGGACTATTTTCCACCAGAAGTGAACAGCTTATAACTTTAATACCAGTGCATACAAATACTATACATTTTGTTCAGTGTAATGCTTTTACAGTACCTTGAGTCCAGAGAAAAGTGGCCGTTATTGGCGTGCCTCTTTTGGTACGTCCCACATAAATGTACCACTTTGCACCAGAAGTTAAATGGTTATAACTTCAATATCAGTGCATATAAACACTTTGTACAGTGTAATCATTTTAGAGTACCTAGAAACCAGAGAAAATTCATTGATACGCCCCTTTCGGTACCTACTTTAAATTTATTAAGTGCAATTTAAATTGATAATTACACAGTGCTACAGTCAAAAATAACTTCTGATGTGACATAGTGTAGGTTGTAGGTCGCATTGAGTGCAACCGGAAAAACAAAATTTTAAGTGTTGTATACCCTCAAAATCTCATTTTAGCGTTGAAAAAACCGCTTTTTTGACTTCTTGTACAAATCGATTTGTTAAACTCTTATTTTTCAACCGATTTTTGGTTACATAACGGCTTTTGAAAGAGGAGACATAGCCCTTTAAAAATATGTACATATTATGGTACTTTAAGTTAAATACACAGAGCTACAGGCGTGTAAACTTGAAACTTCCATAAATTTTCTCAATTTTTCAACTTTGATCGCGACGCATTGCAATATTTTATTAGCAATGGTGCTCTTTTTACGTATCATTCTGAAAGTGTGTTTATTCTCAATTAAATTAAGTGTGATTTCACAGCAATCGGAGAAAAATTGCGTCAGTTAGGCGAATTTTTCAAAAAAAAAAAGAAAATTTCAATTGCGCTTTTGTATGGGGTTGTTACATGTACCTTATTACGAATGTATTATTCTAATAACAGTGATAGTTCTTATATTAGTGTTAATAATGACGTCACAGTTTATTGTATTTATTTATTATTTCTAAAATATTTACAATATTTTTAAAAATGGATCTACGACGCTTATACGAAGAATCATCAGTTTCGCGATGCAGAGACCAACAGTAATCAGCTAACATTCTTATTTTATTTTTTCCTAAGAATCGCTGTTCAATTGAAGCCAACTCTTGATGAAACCTTTCACCCTGTTCGTCGCTGAATTTGCCGAGATTATCTGGGAAAAAACTTAAATGTGAATGCAAAAAATGGATCTTAATAGACATTCGGCACCCCATTACTTCGTAAGCTTTCAAGAATTTCTTCACTCCCTCCGTAAAATCACAGCTTCTCGTATTTCCTAAGAAATTGTTACATAAATCGATGAAACTTAACCATGCTACTTTTTCGACCTGGTTCAGCTTGTTTGTAAATTCGTTGTCTCGCATAATCTTACGGATTTGTGGACCTATGAATATTCCTGCAAACAACAAAATATTTCAAATGAATCATGCAAATGAACACAAACGTTACCTTCTTCGATTTTCGCCTTGCCTTGGAAAAGATTTTTTTAAATGCAAAAAAGCTTCGCTGTCTCTGTTAAGACATTTAACAAACTGCTTCATGTAGCCCAGTTTAAGGAGTAACGGATGTAAAATAATTTGATCTGTTCGCACCAGTGGAGCGTTGATAACATTTTTGTTCCCTATTTGGGAACAAAAAAATGGATGTTTTGTGTAACCTCCTTGCATTCCAAACAAGATCGTCAATACTTTTAAATCGGACACTATTTTCCATTGATGTTTGGCGTAATTGATAACCCTTAGAATTGTTGCCATAGTTTCGTAGGTTTCGCTAATGTCCGTAGCATACGCAACAGGTACTGTTGGCAGCTGACTCCAATTGTGAAGCAATACAGCTTTCCAACCTTCGATAAACATTTATGTACATATCCAGTGCTAATTTTATATTTATGGTGTTCCCCAACTTATAAACCAATTGAACACTTACTCTTGCATGATCCATCTATAAATAATCTCCAGTCCTTTGGTTTGTGCTCGTGACCGAAGCATACAAACAATTCCTGAACGTCGGTACAGTAAACAAGATTGATGTTGTCATCATCTATTTTGAAAAGTTGTTCAAATGTGTTTCGATTCTTCTCCCTTGCAAATGTGATTTTAAAGCCATTTTCGACGAGATTCCATTGTTTCAACCGTGATCCTATAATTTCAGCTTGCCTCCATGACAATCCAGAATCTCGAACTAAATCGTGGTGAATTAGACACTAAATGCCTTTCCGTCGATGATGAATGCACTGGAATGAATGGAGCATCGATTTTATCACTAGATGAGTTTTCATCTGATGAGGAACTATCGATTTCAGCATTTTCAATAGATTTTGGGACTGGCTTAGAGACAGATAGCACATTAGGATATCGTATAATGTCGCGATTTTTGTAGCTATAGCCTACGACTTCCGTTTGGCAGAAGTAGCAGTAATCTGACTTGTGTACAAGCTGTTAGAATAATATATTCGTAATAAGGTACATGTAGCAACCCCATACAAAAGAGCAATTGAAATTTTCTTTTTTTGAAAAATTCGCCTAACTTACGCAATTTTTCTCCGATTGCTGTGAAATCACACTTAATTTAATTGAGAATAAAACACACTTTCACAATGATATGTAAAAAGAGCACCATTGCTAATAAAATATTGCAATGCGTCGCGATCAAAGATGAAAAATTGGGAAAATTAATGTAAGTTTCAAGTTTACACGCATGTATTTTTAAAGGGCTATGTTTCCTCTTTCAAAAACCGTTATGTAAGCAAAAATCGGTTGAAAAATAAGAGTTTAACAATTCGATTTGTACAAGAAGTCAAAAAAAGCGGTTTTTCAACGCTAAAATTAGATTTTGAGGGTATACAACATTTAAAATTTTGTTTTTCCAGTTGTACTCAATGAGATCTACAACCTACACCATGTCGCATCAGAAGTTCCAGAGATTTTTTCAAATTTGTAGCAGTGTGTTATTTAATCTAAACAAAACCAGTAAGGAAAGGCAGAAAGTCGGGCGGGGCCGACTATATAATACCCTACACCTCCCTAACAATGCGATAAGGGTCATTGCCATAATAATTTGGAATAATTGGTAATTCTGAAACGATAATCGCTAAATTAAGCAATATTCGTTCCTAAATAGAGAACCATCTATCTGGAAAATTTTAATGATCGGAAGTAAAATACAACTTCTATAGCGGTTTGATACCAAATCAGGAGACCCCTTTCTGTCGAATTTCGAACTGATCGGATACCAAATACAGTCTCTACAGCGCTTACATGTCAAATCGGGGGTAATATATATATGGGTGCTATATCTAAATCTGAACCGATTTTCTCCGAATTTGGCAGTATTCCTTCATGTAATAAGAAACCTCTTTCTGCCGAATTTCGCACTGATCGGATATAAAATACAGTTTTTACAGCGCTTACAGGTCAAATCGGGGGTAACATATATATGGGTGTTATATATAAATCTAAACCGAGTTTCTCCGAA